>SMMW01000627.1:2987500-3680000 GCA_004794655.1 Marisa cornuarietis | reverse complement strand
TCAGAACCGAAAACACGCATTCCTGTGTGACCTGCATAATGGAGATGTAAGGCTAAAAAAAAAAAAAAAAAGGCCCTGACTGCCAACAAGCAGACACTTGGATCATACATCGGAACAGACCTTGAGACACTGACAGTCACTTATAACTGTTACCCCCAGATTCCCTTAGCACTATATGCATCACTAATGTTCAAACATTCCATACCGACACCCTTAAGATTTCCTCCTGTCCAAACGTATTCACCTCCCTTACTGCGCTCTATCGAGGGACAACAAAAAATAATCCCTCCCGCCCTCCTTTTCAGCCGAACTATCTGCACATGATTAAATCGACTGATAATGTAACCGACAGTGGAACCTGCCTGGCCACAATCTGAGCACGTGGCATCTCTCTCAACGGGGTCACAGTGATGCACACACACACACACACACAAAACAAAACTTAGTGATGTGCGCGCATCCCAGAGATGTAGGTCACGTTTGGCCTACTTGCTCTTTTGTACACACTGGTTTGCTGTTTACTCTCTTTGTAAAGTTTATTGTCTAATTTATTACGGACACATGGAAAATATTCGTGGGGGGGGGGGGAAGGGAAAGGTCTGTACTTCATCACCTGAAGGTCGTCGGTCGCGTCGATTCGAGGCACACCGTCGCCAGGTGATCGCCCAGAAATCTGCGGAATCCGGTAAACAGCCTCCATGACGATTTTTGTTTGAAGCAGCCGCCCTGCGCCAGACGACAGGAAAATTCAGTTTCATTTCACGGGCGATCTCTTCGTCTAAACTAAATCAGATCATATCCCTTTCAAGTACCTCTACATTAAAAGCCGGGGAGCTTATAGGCGGAACAAACCAAGATTTATATGCAGCGAGCACCTTCAGCAGCCGTGGATGCAGCAGTAGTTTCTCCATGGCGCATGCGTATTGGGTCAAACAACGTCTTTGAACTTTGGACTCTCGTGGCAATACGCCGATTTTATCAGTCACTACACTCGACAGGTAATTCGTGAAAGGAACTTGCTTAGAAGTCATGCTTTGCACTTATGCTGGCAGTTTCTATTTTTATCTGACACAGTTTTCGTGGTAACCTTTAGCTGAGTGATGCACTGGTTCAAACTAGTTGCATTGTGTATGTAGGGCGCGGGTACCTGGAAGACGCCAGCGGCTGCTGTTTACACTAATCACAGTCGACAGCTGCACCCAGTAATGTCAATTATTCAAGAATGCGCTGTCTAAATATTAGTGCCACAATTAGCACTTTACAAACGTGGTTTTATAGCTAAGAGCTGCACTTACCACAGGATGGAGGGCCTCTACCATACCCTCGGGAGGTCGTTGACCTTTTACGTCATCATTGTATATTGATTTTTGCACAGTTGTCCCAGAACACTGCACTTTGGCTTCCAGAACACTGCACTTTGGCTTACAGAACACTGCACTTTGGCTTCCAGAACACTGCACTATGGCTTACAGAACACTGCACTTTGGCTTCCAGAACACTGTACTTAGGCTTACAGAACACTGCGCAACGTTTTTAGAACACGTCGCAATGACCGCTGTACGTATCTATGCGCATTGCAAAGGTCTGATCGCACACGTGCATTTACAGAAAAACCCCTTAGTGAACTTTTCTTAAATGTGTAGGTTATGTCTGTACTAACATAAACATTGCGACACACCTGCAGTATTTGATAGACACCTACAGTCTGTAATCGACACCTGCAGAACGAGATACAAACCGACAGTCGGTGATCGACACCTGTGATTAGATTATAACCTGCTATCAAATTGGTTGTAATTAAGTAAAATAGAATTTTATTCTTCAAACAACAAAACCCCATTCGTCTACAGGTGGAAATCATAGAGGGAGGTCCCTTGGATTAGTTTATTTGGTGCATGATGTGAAAATTTTAATTTGCGGAAGAATACCGAAAACTGTAATTTTTAAGAAACGATGAGGGGAGAGAAACAAATTTGGATGCAGTGATCGTTGTCACGCTTAATTAAGAGTTAAATCAGGGCAGAGTGCTGCGGAAATAAAAACAAGTAAGCCCCTCACGTGCAAACAAAATACACTGCAGGAAAAACAAGATGAAATGCATCAACACACAAGCCACTCCCTTGCAAGAAAATCTGTTTGGGCGCCTATTAAAGTAAGAAAAAGAGATTTCGAAAAACGTATTTATTGTTGTGGTTGTAACTGCGGAGGGGTTCTTGTTGTTTCTTTTTAAGAGAGAGGGCGCGGTGACACTTAACTAGAATTGTCTAGACTTTTTTAAAATCTCCATTTTCCCGATGCTTTTAAACATTACTTTTTTCTTTGAGGTGTGGGAAGCTGTGAAGCTTTGGGGGGGAGGGGGGAAGGGGGGAAGCAAATTTTGCCGGCAAGAACCTCATACTCCTCTACATTCATTTGTTTTTTAAATATATATATATATATATATATTTGCGACTCAAGGGGCGAAAGGAAATAATGTTGCCTCGGTTCTGTCCTGACAGTAGTCTGTTCCTGATGTAAGACATCGCAGATTGTTTACATGAGCGAAGCAAAATTAATACCAGCCTCGCCTCTTGTAGGCCGTACTTTTAATGACCCAGGGTCAAGTTTGGAGTCGTCGCCAGTGGTCGTTTGCATGACCTTCTATTTTGATTTATATCTTGTAATATATTAATGCTTCTGGGAATAATTTGATTACAACACGGATGGATCATTTGAGAATTATCGAATTACATATGTTGTAGCAAGCTGAACCAGACTGACAGAGTTGCGGAGAACGGGGGAGGGGTAATGAAAGAAGAAAAAAAACTGTCAAAGGGCGTTGTATATAGAAACATACAAAACAAACCTTGGTGATGGGATACCTACTTCCCCTAAACATTCACCACCACCATTGTAATGAGTTGTAGCAGGCCATATTGTTTCGTGTACGAGTGGTGTCCTGCATTTTGGAGAGGTAGCTGAGCATGTCTGCGTCAAACCGCAAAAAGATCAGTCGAAACCATCTGTGAACAACGATTTTACCATTCGATGGACGAGCTGTGTTGTTGTCGACGTCTTCATGCAGCAAATTTAAAAAGTCAGGAGAAGTATTAGTATTATCTGCTTTCCAAATGGTAAATGCCTAAAAACTCAGAAGGCGAAAATTGATGTTATGTTGTAAGCGATATGAAGAGAGAGCTTGGTGCTGACAGCAACCACCATGCGGTCGACATTTCGTATCACGATTTTCACCTAAATAATCCGTGTCAAATCAGCTAGATCCCAATATTACATCGTGGGTATAAAAGAGAAAACACACAAAAGTCTCCGCGACAACGGCTTACTCACGCGGTTCTCAACCTGGGGGGGTTGAGAGTAGCGGGCGACAAATTAATGTTCTCTCCCCCAGCGCACAATTCATCGATTTGCATTGTTTCCTCTACCCGCTACCTAAGCTTAGTACTTCGGTAAGACCAGGCAACTAGGAACTTTACTTTGATTTAAATAGCTTTCTCCGTGTTAACGAAGCTGAGATCGTAAAGCTCGTAAAAGTAGACGTGTAAGTCAAACTGACACTGAACAAGGTGTTCATGTATGATTACAAATCACCAACAACACCGTTAGGCAACAAAATAGTCGACCTGTCCGTTCAAAAAGGCAGAAAGCCACAGACAAGACATGGCACAAAGGAACTGAACAACGATATAGATCCTCAAGTTGAGGACAATACCAGAGCAGATCGTGGACAAAACAGAAAAACACAGAGCTGCCCCATTCAGTCCGTTAGGCTCAAGGGCTGTAGCGTGCAAGGGGGTACGGCAGTCGGGTATTGTATTGTATTTTTTGTTCGACACACAGGTGTGCTTTGGTTTGACACTGCCACGCTGGAAGTCACGAGAAATTGAAAGTCTCGGTTTTTACTTTATTTCACGTGCGAGCTGAGCAGAGCTCCATCTGTCCAGGTGGTCAGGGTGTCTGGTTTTTTTGTTTGTTTTTTTTTGGTCGCGGTCACGCGAGATTCATGAGAAAATTGAGGTTTTAGATATTTTAGAATTTTATGTGTGGGGCGGGCTGAGCTCACCTTGTGGCGACGTAAACAAGGGTGGGTATATTACACCCGACCATAGCAAGTAGGATAATGCTCGATTTGGTCAATCGATATTCGGGTTTTGACGGCTGGAGCTGGCGTATAGACGGCCTGTGGTTCGGCAAAGACGAGTGAAAGGGTGTCCGCGTATCTCCAAGGTGGGGAGGAGCATCCGATACAGCGAGGCTGAATGACTGACTTGCGTGGGGCGATATCCTACAGACGATATCCGTACTTTCCGGAGGTCCACTGACGTGAGGCAGAGGCATGGGCTTCCGATGATTTAACACCAGACGAACATCCCCAATCGAAGTAAGACCTTGATTAAGGTAGAGTGAAGCACCAGGTGTCCTTATTGTAAACCTCATACGTGAGGAGTTGTTAAATAAAAATAACCTGAACTTTAAAAATTTTAAGTGGAGGACTTTGTGTTGCGCCTCGGGTCTAGAGTGGGTAGCATATAAGCACGCGTAGGAAGACGGTGTGTTATCCTTCCTCAGGCGGTGATAAGGCCTAGGGTGTGCTACCCATTGTCTGTTGATAAAGTAAAATATTTGTATTCCAAAGACATTTCTTCATTTTTGTATACCGGTTATATTTCTTGTTTCACAGACAATTGCTCATTGTGTATACCTATTTCTTTACGTGAGCTTGTGCTGCGTAGTAATACAGTTAAGTGAGATTTTCCTGCTAAGTCTAGCAGTGAGCGTTTAATAATAACTATCATGTTGACTAACTGCTTGTTGTTAAGTACTGGTGTTCTGCCTTGTTTAGAGCATTACTTTGTATATTCTTTGTGTATTTAAATTGCGACTTTGTGGTTAATAAGTATTTGTCTCACTGAGGGACGTTCTACACCAGAGTGGTCATTTGTTGATTGTGTTAACGAATGCGCGTGTCAGCGGGTGACTCGTAGTGTGTATGCGGGTGATCCGTGACAAAGGACATCAATCAGATAATGGACGAAGATAAGAAATCTCTAGATTTTGATATTTTCCTTGTAAAATATGAAAAAAAAAAATCATGAGTGAGTGAGTATCCCTGATACTTTTAAGTGACCCCATAATTTAACTTTTCAACCGCCGGGTAAGTTGTCGCTTTCACAACGACACCACACGTGAAATACATCCCTCCCCTCCCCATCGGTGAAGGTTGGCTGTACTGGGTTCATATCTCGTCTCGGCCACGCTGTTCTTTCACTGCATGTGGCATGTTTACAGGGCTGGCTGCATTGCTGTAATATAGCATTAGTTGCTGGCTCGGCGTAAAACACCTATTAACCCCCCCACACACACAAACTTACATTTTTACTGGGTTCAGCGTACTTTCCAAGTCAGTTTTATGTGAGTTCAAAAGGCCTGCTTTTGATTTTTACGCTAAAGGGAACGCCAGTACTAAGTATCGGAGCCTCTTTGACAGCCTGGTTATAGTATAGACGTTCAAACCTCGCCGCGAAAAATTTCCAACAGTTCACAAAACACATTTCTGCATTTTTTAGATTTTTCTGTATAAAATATGGTCAGACCATGACTGGCACAAAAATATGAATGTGGTGGGTAAGTAAGGACACTATGCATGTCTGAAAAGTTGCTCTTGATCATCTTAATGCGAGTAGATGTCGGTGATGCTTTTCTCCTCCCCCTGCAGATCTAAACTCTAAATCTTCGGCGGTGAAATGTGTCGCCAGTCTGCTCAGACAAATCTGTTCTGCAGTTTTCTTCTGTCGCCAGGACTTTTTTTTATAAAAAAAAAACAATTTCATAGACTCGTTGGATAATGAAGTACCGTATTCTTGAAGTTATCAGATAGCACTACAATTTTGTATTATTATTATTCCCGTTTCTATGCGTTATCCCTTTTTCTTTCCTGTCGTCTTGGTAGGTTTCTTCAAATTCTCCCTATCATGATTATTGTTGTTATAAATAGTATCATTTGTAACGCGCCATGAGCCTGCTCTTAGGGCTGGGATATGGCGCTATAAAAATAACCTTTAATAATAATAAATAACCATTCTTTCACGTCTATACACTCAGAACCATTTACTTGTTCATAAACAGATCTTTATGAACAGGAAACGCATGGAAAGACGATGAGGTGTTATAAAGCTAAGAAAATAGCTTATCTATCTGGGACAATCAGAAAGATTCATTGTCTTCAAGGTATGTTAACAAGAAAGATGCAATGAAAATGTCTCATCCATGTAACTGAATCTTGGAGAAAGCCAGATGAAGACTAAAACCCCGCGTACCGGCAAGTCCGTGACGCGAACGAGACTTGGCAGTCATGTGACTAAAATGGTGGCAAGGCAAAGAATCGTCTGCATTAAGATGCGACGGCCATAACAAAAATGGCTCGCGGCATTTGTCTGCTCGCTCCACTCAATTGCCCAAATGTACCTAACAAACTAAACCTAACCCAAACCTCACAGACCGGCCTATGACGTCAAATCTTACCCCATATCGAAGTTCTGCCAATTAATTTATTGGTTCGTAAGAGGCACAACAAATTTGTGGTAATATTTTACCGATGTAAGGACGTGTGTGAGGACTTGTAAGGACCACATGGCAAATATAAGGACTAAGCCACGGCTCTACACGAGGACCTGTAAGGACCCGCGAACCCTGCAGACAGCAAGGGTTAGGACATTCTTTCATGACTAACTGAAAAGAGGTTCTATTACCATCCTCAAGGTAATTTGCATGCGCTGTAGCACTCTGCTTCCTGGTTTGAATTCTTTACAGTATAGATATCATTCCTTGCTCATCAGAGCAGACGCAGATTTTTAAATATTTGTTTGTCAAAACTGTAAAATGGTCGCCTGCAGGTATTTACAATGTCAAACTAGTAATTTGTTTTTGTCCTCAGTAGATCACATCTCTTTATAAGGAACCCACGAACAAAGCTGGCACTCATCGACAACCACACTGTGCATTATGTGCAACAGTTAACTATAAATCAAGAACTGAAACTAAAAAAGTTTTTATTTACAAACCTATTGTACCCAAGCATAAACTCCTCTTTTAACATTGCAAATGTTTCATGATCTTTATGCAAATGTAGAAATATAGTTCTGTAACATCCCAGCATATTTCTGAAGACTACACAAACTGCACCAGTGCTTTTTTGCTTGTCCAAGACATTTTTCTTCTTTATTCCCCTTGACCATCCATGCTGAGGCACTGCAGCTTTCCTATTAACACATCTGTGCAACTTTGGAACTCTTGGCTGCTCTGAACGCAAAAATTCTAATTACAAGCACTTTTAAAAATCAAATATTGCTCTTTCAGATATAATCCACCATGCACCAACCAAACATCACTTTTTTATGGCAGCTTCACATCTTGGTCCATAACTCACTGGGCACCAGACAAATCACAGATACACAAATCCCAAACCAGATAAAACCCCTAGCTTCACAAATGCCCAACATTAGAACAGCCACCTCCATACTAAAACACCTCCACTGTCACATTTCAGCTGCCATTGGATACCATTAACTCTCATTTCAATCACTAGACTCTTCTCTCATTTTCTTCTTCTTTTTCTTTTTTTTCTTCTCGGGAGAGCTCTGAAACACACAAAGCAATGCCAATCTGTCATAACTGTTCTTTTTTAGTCCTGTAGCAGCCAGCAGTAACAGTGACACTGTCTGTACCTTAGAATTGACTCAAGGCACCAAATAGCCTGTAGCCAAAATATAGATACATCTTCTTGCACTTGGGGCTGGCAAGCCATGACAGCTGGCCAAAGCAAAGTGAAGAGCTTTCCAATTAATTTCCCACAAGAGCAACACCACATCTGCTAGATTCAAGCAGGGTAGCTGACGTAATTGTGGGACACACCATCTTTAACAAGCGACACGACAAACAATACTGAAGCACTGATGAGCTAGTTTGTGAATGAGCAGATGCAGTTACATCATTACAAATCTCTCTCCAACAATTTTTCCTCATACAGACTAAACCCAATGCAAAATCTGTTGTTGGATCTTGTTAGTGTTATGGGAGTTTTCCTCACATTTAAGGATTCTTCCTTTGTATGCTTGTCCTAGGTTCAAATCTCACATCGTGCATGCTGTTCTCTCTCTGTATGTAGCATCTGTTAACACGGTGGCTGACTTTCCTTAGTTGCTGGCTCAGAATAAAAGACCAATCTACCTCCCTAATTAGCTGTTAGTGATCAAAGTAGTCACTTGAACAAATCTGTATGGTATGTCTGTAAAAATGCCACAATCATTTCACTTACTTCCAAATCTTCGCTCTCTTTTTCCTTCTTTTTCTTTTTTTTCTTCTTCTTCTCACTATCACCTGATGCTGATGGCACAGCAACACGAGCAGGAATACTGTCCTGATGATCACTATCACTGCTGCTTGGTTCTCTTTTCCTCTTTAAAAAAGAAAGTATCAGGTTTGGATCACATTTGAGAACAATTCAGACCACACACAAATGATATATCTCAGCCAACAAAAACTATTGTTTCTTAGATGTTTTTATGAACATTGCTCTTTTATCTACCCTGAAATTCACCATCATTTTCCATAGTACTATCCATAGGATGTTAATAGTGGATTAAAATATTTTACTGCTTATGTGGCAAGAGCACCAACTCAAGGGAAGCAACCAATAATTGTCAAAAAAAAAAACAAACCCAAAATGCTGCAGGCTATTTTTAAAAAGCATGAAAACAAAACCACAAGCTTGAAAAAAAATAGCAGCACTATGATGAACATTTTAATTAGTTTCACCGCATTTACCCTATAAACTTTGAAATCCTTTATAAATCACTTAACTGGTGCATTATTTTTTAAAAAGGCCAGATGTTTGTATTTATAAAAGGGGAAAAAAACCATCTGAAGTGTTACCTTCACAGAAGCACCGTACTCATCACTGCTAGGCTCCTCTTTGACATTTACAGAATGGGTGTTTGCTGCAGATGCACTGTGAAACACAACAAAGAATTTGTAAGAATAAAATGCTAAAGAGAGGCCAGAAAAGGTTTACCACAGATACAGACTCTACATCCTTACATACAATTTGTTGTGTCAGAGACATGCAAAAAAAAAAAGAAGAGAAACTAGCAAGTACCTGACGTCATACACAGCATCACGCCAATTCGGAGGTGTCTTTTCATTCGGTTTGCCATCTTTTGACAGCTGCCCTTTTTCGATCATTAGCCTTTTTAGCTGCTTTACTTGACAAGCCTGAAAATCAGACCACTTTACTTAACTTAGGTAAAATGTTCAGTAGGTGTAATATTATTAAAAAGGGTTACTTGTCTGTATCTAAAACTATGTCCAGGGACACTGACCAGCCCACAGCCAACTCTCAGATACAGAAACAGAGGTCCTGGGATCTCAAAAAGGTGAGCCAAAACGGTCACCTCTTCTAGAATGCCAAGCTCTACTTCAATATGCCACAACAGTAACACTGTATCTGCTACAGTCAAAAGCAGAGTAGCTGACTTCATTGTGGATGAGGTGAAACAAAGTCAGATTATTATTTTATTTCTTTACAGAGTTAATATGGTTTTTTAACTACACATATTCAGTTGAACTGTAAAGTGCTACTGAAATCAAAGCAATTATTGTAAGCTTAAGGCCAGATGCAAACACATCTCTTCAAGCTGCTTTTCTGATGGCTAAAACACGATGGTTCTTTTCTTAATTAATGAGTAATACCACTCTGCTCGATCTCACTGTTAATTCTTTCAAGAGTTTCAAAAGGACTAACTACAGTCAATATTATACATTCTTAACCACCAGAAACATTAGCCTTCAGCTCTTAAACTGCGAAACTGTTGCAGCTTAAACAAGTAAAACCATCTGTAAAAGTATTCAACAGAACTGGAAATGTGGTCGCAGAAATGCCTGAATATAACTGTTCCACAACTTTCAGCTAAGGCATTCATTTATAAAGCAGTGGGTTTAAAAACAAACAAAACAGATTCTAACACAAGTGCAAAACAGACAAATACACAACAGAAAATTGGTAAGAAATCATGTCTTTAATGAAACAAATGATTAACTGTCTGTACCAAAAACTATGATCAAAGACATTGGACAGTCCCTGACCAACTCTCAGGTACAGAAACAGAGGTCATGGCTTCCAAAAAAAGATCAACCAAAACGGTCACCCCTTCTTGAACACCAAACTCTAGCTTAATATTCCACAACAGTAACACTGTATCTGCCAGTCAAAAGCAGAGTAGCTGACTTAGTTGTGGGACAGGAACATAAAGTGAGCACGTGGTACCCATAAAAATCCGAGCCACTGAAACGGTTCCTTACTCTCACCTGATTAGTTCATAAGCTATTAATAAAATTTAAGCATGAGAAATGTCTGCTGCATTCCTGAGAACTAAGGAATTTTCTCAGCTGCCTGCCTGGATCATCTTTTTAAATAAAACTGAACACACTTTTAACCTTTAACATACCAAGCCTAGGTCATTACTGGCTTCCACCGAGGACCCCATAGTTCTTCTTTAATGTCTAACCTGTTTGTTGCGGTAGACCACCCAAATTTATGTTTTTTGGGTTTCTTAAACTATATTTCTGTGACACAACCATTGTTTTTCAATCCCCTTCTGGGGTCCTCTGAAGAGACCCTTTGGTATGTTAAGGGTTCACAGTAAATATAAAACTTTGCACTGTCGAGAAATACCTTAGGGCCCAATCCCCAGCGCCGTGGATATGTGTCCCTCTCCATTATAACTCGCTTGATCTTGGCAACTGCTCCATGATCGCATGTGGCAATCACAGCCGTAGTCATCAAGGCAATGCCTTAATAAACAATAGAACACCAATTTCTCGTTATGTTTCACAAAATTCTTCGTAAAGATACCACACATACCATACAATCTTTTTCACATTATTGCACATGCAATGCTTACTCCTTACCTAAAGCAATAGCCTCTCCCTTCGTCGTGACAATTACCACCTCATCGTTGATCTCAATACCATCTTCATATCTTAACACCCCCGGAAGCATGATTTTAGCTCCATAGCAGACAGCATTTACCTGTTCGCCATAAAAAACAAATTAGCATGTCCCAAAAGCAAGCAATTCACATCAAGGTGTAGCTGAAAAACACACCACACATGGCACCACAAGCCACGATTTTCGACTTTTACACGAAACTTATACTGTTGTTCAGCTGATGGTTTTTTTTTAAATACTGCAAGCTGAATGCATGTTCCTGTTGACAAATTTTCTATCAATTTGAATGACAAAGAGCACAAGGATGTTTGCACAACACCAGTTCCCACTATAACTTTTATGGGAATTCACCATGCAAACTTACAGCAGTGTCTTTCATAATAATGCGTTTATGTGAAGTGAGGAGGGCTTCGAGTGGCTTGATCACACGACGAATGTAAGAGTCATCTTTATGGTTGTCGTACATCCACTGAGCATCAAGCACATCATGCATTGTTACCATACTATCCTGAAACAAGAAAATAGCACCAGTAAATAAACAAAGAAATACAAACATGAAAATAACTAAAACCATAGTACTCTCTCAAAATAAGGATACTGTAATAAGCCTGCTCATGTGGACAAATAAAGGCCATTCATAGCAGTATTAGAAAGTCTATTAAAAATGACCTATTGCGATTGTAAACTATGAGACATGTTAACTGGGTAGGTTACAGACTTTCAAAAAGTAAAAAAAGCATGCGCAAATGTGTAAACAAGGCAAAGGAATAGAAAAACCTTCAAGCTGCAGTAAAACTGCCAAAAAACAAAAGCCAGCTGTCTGTAAAAGCAAACAAACCTTCTCAGACTGAATGCCAGAACGCACACGCCTCAACTCTTGCATTTGCCCTCCAACACCAAGAAACAGCCCAAGGTGGACACACATAGTTCGGATGTAGGTGCCAGCCTCACAGCTCACCCAGAATATACCTGAGTAAGACGTGATACACACCCTTAGCATACAGCATTGATGTCTGGTGCAATGTACCTTAACTGTCACATTAATGTTGAGTACGTTCTGGATGCAAGAGACAACAACAATGTACACTATGCCTCTCCCCTGAAAGAAATCTTTAAAAAAAATGTCACACTTAAGCTTCATTCAGTAAGTCAAACCATATGTTAAAATCATATCCAACACAGGAAGCTTTGAATATGTGTAATGGAGAGAAAGCTATGTTAGCAATTAAAAAAGAAAATATTAGGCCTAATTCAGAAAAGAATGAAAACTCATTGCCCTACCCATGGCTCGTTCTTTGTCATACTCCAAAAGCTTTACTTCATAGACAGTGCGAACTCGTAGCTGACGTTTTACAGCAGAGATCAAAGGTGGCCTTTGAAACAAAGCTCCTGTGAGTTGTTCCAGATTCTGCAGACAAGAAAAAAAAACAAACTTAGAAGGAACTATCAATACATTTGTAAAATTCCTCGAAATTCCACATTAATGACTCACTTTTATGCCCCTGACTTTAAAAATGATTTGTTGCAACTAAGAAAACAGCACATAGATGTGTTTGGCACAGTAATGAAGCAATAACAAACTATATTTTTATGGAAAATATTAACTGTTTTTAAAGGGTGGTTTCAATCATATTGTGAGGCATGCTGGCTCAACCTTTAAAAACAGAAATTACAAACCGAATGAAATCTTTTGCAAGAAGTATTATTTTCTTAGTATAAATATTAAAATGCTAAAAATACCTGAACAACTTTTCTTTCATCATCAACAGCTTTGTGTAGACGAAAGATGCACACGTATTCTTTGCCAGCACCCTGCTGAGATTTCACAAGACGTGTGGCTCGCTCAACACAAACTATCAGACAGCCTGTCACTTTAGGGTCTAACGTACCACTGTGGCCTGTCTTTTCAACACGCAATATACGTTTAATCCAAGCAACTACCTCATGTGAAGATGGATTTGATGGCTTGTCAAGATTAATGAATCCACTCCTAAAAGAAAAAAAACCCTCTTTAGTACTGTGCTTAACATCACAATTAGTCTCACAAACAGAATTTTATGGTAACCAAGAGAATCTATACACTACATATACATTCTTCATACTCATTCCTGAAAAAAGTAGTCTTTGCAGCAATCTAAAATATAAGAGGTGTGGGGAACATGATCACTGAATTTTTTTTTTTACCTGATATATTCACTGGTGTCACGTTGTAATGGAGAACTTCCAGATGGAATTGGTGTGTAATGGTTTGTTTTTACATTCAGTTTGTCAAAATTCTGCAAAAAGTCAATATTCACCGAAAAAAGATATTAATCAAATTGCTCATTAACTCGTTCAATGCAGATGAAAAGCAGCGCAAATGAACCTTTAGAATGGTAGTGGTGACACAAAGTACAATGTGTTCCAATATTTTTACATTTACCCTCGACACAGTCTTTAACGCATTTTTCAAGCTTTTAAGTGATGTGATAGAAACATAGGTTTTATTTAAATTCAAATGAAAGACAGTAACTGTATGGAATGGAGAGCCCCTGTCATAAAAAAAAGATTACACGGCAGTACTTTTTAAAATTTACACTACACAAAGTTCCAAAAAATAAAATATACATTAGACTTCAAATATTACTTTAACAAAATACCTGACTGTTTGACTAGCTTAGCTCCTTAAGGAAAATATCTTTCAATTTCACAGGGAGGATAATATAAGCCTCTTGAAAATGTTATCACATCAGTCACAGAGGGTTATTGCTACATACTTTATATCCCGATTAGGAATATTTAGTTTACTAAGAAAGAAGTTAGAGTCTTGACAATAACAAATATTCAAATTTATTATGGAGATAAATTGTATGAAAAGAAAATTTTAAAGCTTTTTTTCTGCAACTATATAACTACCTAAAAATGACATTCTTGCCCTTATACAGATCATGTAATCGTATTTTCAGGAAAGTGAAAGAACCAGATGCTGCACCTTAAGCAGAAGTGGCCATTGGGATGTGTCTAAAGCAACTGCTTTGTCAGATGGTTTTAGCATGAAGGTTTCTGTCAGCTGAATTTCCTGAAACAAAAAAACCCAAATGTGACTCCTTTACCAGAGTGCAGGGGTGTGTAGCAGGGGTGAATACATCCCGGTTTACTCTGACCGGCCTTTTCTCTACCATACTCCTATCTCTTGGTGTTCTTGATACTGTTGACCGAATGTATGTTCCTCTAACACATTCTATACTTCCTCCTGCGTATTGTAAAGCACATCAAGTTGGTCTTCATGTTCGGAAATGTGTTATATAAAACCAAAAACTGATGTGGTTGAAATGGATGGGTAAATGAGGACCCTCAGTCTAGAAAACCCCTGAGTAAAGTTAAAAAAATGTAAGAAACAAGCAAGATGTCCTAAAAATTTATTGTGAACCATACTGTTCTTTTTGCTACAAATATATTTCTTAGATGGCATGCCATACTGAAAGCTGAAGCAAGGTATAATTACGCTGAAAAGAGAAGCTCACAAAATAATCTAGATTATGTCATTGTGGCATCTATTTCCTCCCTACTTCACCTAAAACACATTCACGACAGTCGACTATTAATAGGACTTAGGCTCATAAATATACAAAAAGATCATAAACATACCCCGATATCTTCCGGCACACTCTTGCTTTTTCGTCTTTTCTTCTCTGGAAACATAAAAATGGTGCACACTGAACATATAAAAATACAAAGATCAGTTTTAAATAAAAATATATAAACAGCATTACACAACCGACTCGTCTGTTGGTAGCAGTCAGGGGATGTATGCATGACTGACACATGATGTAAATTCCACTTACAATGATTTGTGGATACATGTTGTGTGCAGCAAAGTAAGGTATTTAAAGCCTTTTAATATTTAAACTTCTCGCTTCAATGGAGTTATTGTCAGAGCTGATCATCATCATCATGATTAACATGTGTAGGAAGGTAAGCTGATGGATACAAAACACAACAATGCAAAAATTCAAGCGTGCCATGGCAATATGTGGGATTTATGTCCTATAACTGCTTTAATCGACAAGTAGCTACGCTTCGGCATAGATCGCTCAACCACCACATGGCGAAGCAGAGTAAATCAAGGCACAGAGCACACAATACCACGTGCTTTTTAACATCTAAATATTTTTCCTGTGCATATGCACAAAGCTATGTATAGGCACATATAAATTAATTACATGGGGTTTTATAATGTTTGTTTGTACTATGCACTAATAAACTAAGTCATTTCAAAGTAAATTCGCATCCTGCATACATACCCTCGTGAGACGCCATCTTCGCCGTACCACGTGCAAATGTACCGCGTATATGCGCAGTAAACTCAGCTTCACTTCCGGCCTAGTTTTCAATTGCGCCCGCGAGTCTGCGCAGTGACGGCTGTGCAACTTTAGAAGACAAACACGTTGCAAGCCGTAATCACGTCTAACAAACGAATAAATAAAAACAAAACCAGTAAGTTGCGAGGAAAACTACGTCTGTTATGTGAAAGCTACACATTGAATTAGTTTTAGTTGTACGTTGTTTTTTTTACATTTCAGCAGTACATGTATTTACAAAAATGAATTCGGAATTCTGTACTCTGTAGCACCCCTATTTTCCAAACATATATATATATATATGTTATGTAGTGTAAATATTGTAAGAGTCAATAAGTGTGAAATTTCTAAAGTATTGTGTGTGCGTTTGTTAGAAACGCCTTGCGAGAAAGCAGTTGCTAGTTGCGTTTTATTCAGTGCGGTAATAAACTTTTGTCACACCACATCGAGGATCGTAAGGTTTTTGGACGTTAGATCGGATTTTGGGATCGTGGCACCATAAAGGGCGAAAAAAAAAGAGAAGAATGTTCCAATAGGTTCCAAAACAAAAATGTAAAGGATAAGAGTAAGGCTTACGCCAACCCATGTTACACTCAGCAGGAAAGAGCTTAGGAACAAGGGGGCACAAGTCTGAATGTCTAATGTGAACTCTTCGTTTTCTCTGCACTTTCCTTTCGCAGTATGTGCATTGTCATACCGTAATGGATTCATACCTCAGGGGGATTTGTTATTCTGCGCTCACGTCTTGACTACTCCACCACTATACGTTTCCAAGGGGAATTTCTGGAATTTTTGAGATCCCTACCTCCATGAATACTGCCGTTTTTATGATGTCCACACATCTCAAATCAAGTGAAAGAAACTAGTCAAGGTGCAAAAGTGTTCTGTAAACACAATACTTCTTAATATTATTAATACTAGTTTGTGCACAACAAAAAAAGAACTATGTGTATGAACAGTGTGGGCTATATTGAAAAAAACCACAGTTAAAGCCTAAACGGACAATTTGTTTTTTTTGCCTATTTGTCTGCATCAAGACTGGTGCTAAACTGTTCAAAATGCCAAAAGGTAACTTTTGTGTTATTGGTAAATACAAGTTCTTAGATCTTAATGCATAGTCAGAAAGATTTAACTCAAACTCATCTGTTGTTACATTTGTGATGCATCAGCAGAGCAAAGCACAATTGGTGCAAAACAGAATGATAGGATTGTTTGATTTCAGTTCAGAAATGACCTACTGAAAAGATTTAAAGTGAGATCTACAAAAGATGGGAGTGCATGGTCTTTGGCAACTACTTCATTCATCTGGAAAACCTGTGTCTCCAGCTTCCTTAGAAGGCAAAGTTCTTGCCATAGGTATCCTTTTATAGCGCCAGTATTTAACAAAACTTCATTTGATTTGCTTAACTCTCTTGGTTTGTGGCCTTGCTGGGTAGCATGGGAAGGTGATTTTCATTACTTTTTATTGCAAATTTCAACTTTTCTCTTTTCCAAAAATGTATAGGTTTCTTGGTCTAATGTTTATCTCAGAGAAGCAATAATACAAAAACAAACTTCACCACTGTCGTCTTCGCAGTCTTCAGTTATAAGCCAGTCATTGTAATGTTATATTTTTATCTTGAACCAAGAGGGTTCAATTAAACCTGTGGTTATGCAGTGTTTATTGATTTATTTTTCATTTTGAAAACAACATATGGATTAACACAGGACATACATATTAATGCAGTGCACAAAGGTGTAAAGGAAAAAATCCAATAGCTTTCTGACAATAAGGGCAGTTAACTTTGACTCAAAATTTATAGTTGAGTAAACAGAGGACCATTAATTTCAATGCATACTTTCTTGTACAGCTGGCACTTGTTCCCAGAGGGCACACTCTTTCTTAATGTATGTTTATATTTAATGTCATACTTGAGATATGTAATGTCTTGTGTAATAGTAACATGGCAGATAAATAATTTCCTGAAAAGGATTAACAAAGATGTTTTGTATTTATACATTTCTGCAATCACATCACTTCTGAAGCTATTTGCATGCAGCTACAAACATGATTCCTTAATCAGATCCTTAGATGTGAGTATATGGCTTCACCAAGCTATGAAAGGAATGCGGGGAAAAGATGGCAGCCCTCTTCCCAATGCACATCTTCAGAGTCTCTTTTCGCGGATTTGCAAGCTCCTCTTTTACCGCATCCGCCCTATATTTGTTTTTGATGGAGGTGTACCAGTCCTCAAGAAAAAGACACTGGTATGTGTTATGGTGAATCAAAAGTTACAAAAAAGTAATCAGCTAAGTCTCTGGTAAATTTGTATGAGTGATGATTTAATTTCTTTGTAAATTTTTATACATTATTGTATGGTGGGAGAGGAAGGCCATTGTAGTAATGCCTTGATGTTAATGTTTACATTATGTTTCAAAGTAGTAATATATTGGTAATGATAAAAAGTGTTAATCTGCAGCCTGTGCCAGGGTTTATACATATACCAAGTTACCATGCATGTAGAGGCAGACAATTTATATGTAGGTACACATAGTCGTGGGTCTTAGATGGGCCTGCAATTAACCCGTAGAGCACAATGAGCCATGATCATGGTTTTGCCGGGGAAACACAGGGAAGGCGAATTTCATTACTTTTATTGGAAAGCTCAAGTTTTCTCCCTTACAAAAAATGTATAGATTTCTTGGTTTAATTTTTACCTGAGAGCAGCAATAATAGAAAACAAACTTTACTCACTTTCATCTTCAGTTATTAGCCAGTCTTACTTATACTTTTATGTCGTGCTCAGAGGGTTAAGGGGCTGAAACATTGATGAAGCATCGAGCAGTTGACAACAGAGTCAGGATAGTACAAGGTAGATTTGTTGGTGAACAAAAAATAAAATAAAGAAAATGGAATTAGTTTTGTATGTAGATCATTTCTGCATTGACTGCAGGCTGCCAGAAGGGAACGGAAAATAACCGTTGAAAAAGAAAAGGGATGTACCACAGAAAAGTTGCTGCAGAACTTGATAGCACTACATGCTGTAAAAGGAGCACTTGGAAAGTCTCACCAAAGCAACCTCCCGAAAAGACCCCCAGAAGTAGACATGTTCCACTTGTCTCCCTTGCCTGAGGAAGACAGAGGGTGAGTGAGTATGCCATAACCTAGAGGAAAGAATGAGTGGAAGATACAAAGAATTAGTTTGTTTTTTTCTGTTACTGTTGTTTTCTACTTTGTTTCTTGTTCTTTTTCATATTAGCTGTCATAAACCAACCAGTGAATGTATGTGAATGAGATACTATATATAATGATAGGAACCTGTGTGAATATGTATAGATATATTTCTAATTTCTCAATACCCCTTAGAGGGTGACAGAATAAAAAATCTTGAATCTTGAATCAGACTGATGCCATTCAATAGCCAGGATTGGTCCAACTGGTTGATGCCATTCAATAGCCAGGATTAGTCAAACGGGCTTATGCCTTTCAATAGCCTGGATTAGTCCAACTGGCTGATGCAATTCAAGAGCCAGGATTAGTCAGACTGGATGATGCTATTCAGTGACTTTGATTAGTTAAACTGACTGATGCCATTTAGTAGCCTGAATTAGTCAAACTGGCTGATGCCATTTAATAGCCTGAATTAGTCAAACTGGCTGATGCCATTTAGTAGCCTGAATTAGTCAAACTGGATGATGCCATTTAGTAGCCTGAATTAGTCAAACTGGATGATGCCATTCAGCAGGTTGTTTTATTCTCCTGGCAAATGTACTGATATTCTTGCAGTATATCTACTATACAGTATTAATGGGCTATTTCACCCATGGATGCTGTTTCTAAAATCACTGTGATATAGTGAAGGTGCTAATATGCTGCAGGTATGCTTATGCTTATGCTGTTTCAGATTCAATACTTCAAAAAAAATTTTCTGTTAGGTATCGTTAGTACCTATGCACTTTGCACAAATATTAAAAAGCTAGTGTTTCACTATTTAGTGGATGCGCTGCTTTGTTTAGCACCTGACTGCAATGATCTAGATTTTGGTAAGTAAGCTGGTGGGAAGCGCTAATGTAAGAAAAAGAGTTAGGACCAGTTGCCGAGAGCTCATTTCTTCCTCAGATCCGGGATGATCTTCTGTCTCTTGTGTGTGACAGCTACTTGTCATAACTTAGCGTTAGTAGCTGGCTTAGCAAAAAAAAAAACCCACTGTTCCCCTTCCTTCTAAACTCCTGTCCTGCCAATTGTCAGCAGAAATAGCAGCTGTAGAGAGACAGCAAGACACTACTTCTGTCTCCATTTTTTTGTTCGTCCCCCTCATCCCCCCATTTTTAAAGACTGGAGCTTACTACTTTCACAGCCTACAGTCATCAACCCAGTTCTATTGAAAGAATGATTTCTGACAGTTCTGCTGGCCCCATTGAAGATGCTGCAGCATGGGAAGCAGAACTGGAAGAGGAAGAGGAACGCACTTCTCGATTTCAGGTGAGGTTAATAAGCTAAAATTTATAACTGCTGTCACAGAATGATGAATTTGATGCCACATAATTGTAGTATCCATGCAATTACTGCACGCATTTGTGAAATGGTTTAATTTTGAGGTATCCATGTAGAAAACATAAATAAGTTTACACAACAAACTTCATGAAGTACGTTTCTACTTATCAATCTTCATGAAGTACATATTATCTCAGCTATAGATTTTGATATGTATTTCCAAGAGATTGTTTATTTTGTTAAAAATTAAGCAAGCATTGCAGCTAGGAGAGGAAAGCTCACTTTTTTCTGCCAGAAGCCTTTTGTCATTTAAAACTTTCTTGGATTAGTCTTCAAAAAGTGCTCTCACATATTTGTCATATCTGGTTCTGACTGTTTACATGAAGTGAAAGATTAAAACATAGATCTTGTTTAAGAAACCTAAAAGAATCAGTCAATGATGAATGTCTCTTTTTTCAGTTAGGACTTGACCAGAATTTAGCAGATGTTGACTTTGAATCACCAGAATTTGAAGAACTGCCCCCAGAAATAAGACATGAACTTCTTACAGAGATGAAAGAACAGAGGAAGGAAGATGCCCTGGCTCGTTTCATCGATATGCCAAAGGTATTTAGAATCAGTGATTCCTTATTTGCAAGATTTTTTTATTATTATTTTGATGATGATGATGATGTCCATTTATAATGTGCAGGTATCCATTCAGAAGAATGCTCATTGCGCAGAAACATTTTGGATTTGATTTTCTACAGTGACATTACACTTAAAAAAAAATAGTACTGTAACAATAGCCAGGCAGTTTTTATGAACGTGAAAGTAACTCTGTATACAAATGCATGCAACCATGAGAGAAAGAAAAAAAAAAGGGCAATGTAAACAGATTTGCAGTCATGCTTTGCTAATATAATGACAATTTTCAAAGGGTTGATTGGCATTTAGGATTTGACGAGGAGTTCATCACACAGTATTGCACATACTTTGTCACTATCGGGGATTTATTTTAATGTCTTTTCCTGTTCTGTCAGTCATAATCATAGAAATGGACATTCTGTTGGTGTACATAACAGTTCTTTATCTAAACAACTTGGCAACTATTTTTCTAAATAGATGGCCAAAGAGATAACAAGGTTATCTTAAATAAAATGAAATAATTAAATAATTCTTAGAGAACACAAAGTGTGTTGATATTTTACATATTTTATACACAGAAGATAAAAATTGTATGGCAAATGTTTCTTCTGACTTTATCAACAAACTCTGTAGAAAGATTAGAGCCAGACATTCTTGGAGAATGAAATTTTTAAAGAAGTCTGTGTGCTTATCTTTCAGGATGCAGACGATTTTTCTAGCTTCCAACTTAAAAAGCTGATAAAGCAAAGCAAACTGACAGGAAAAATAGAATCCATTCGCAAAGAAATGAATGCAAGGTCTTCCGGAGACATAGCTTATGCACTGGGTGATGACTATTACGGAGAGGTAGTGGAGGCAAGGCGAGTGGTATCCGAAGAAGCTGCCCATTATGTTCTTATCAAAGGCCTAACAAAACGACAGCAGATAGAAGAGGCAAACAAGTGTGTAGCAAATTCATCAGAAAATCGAGACCTAGTCAAAAATGAAAGTCAGAGTAACATTTTTAAACAGGCAGTTGCTTCAAAGAAAAGGGTACAATTCAAAGCTAAAGAAGATGCATCTAAGATGTCAAAAGAAAATGGTGCAGAAGACATGCAGATAAGTTGTGGAAAAACTTTACAGTTCAGTGAACAGGAATGTGTGCCTAGTGGCAGTGATGATGATTCTTCCATTTCAAGAAGAAATAAGAAAAGAGGAAATCTTACAAGTAAAGGAAGTGTATCTTGTGGTGAGGACAAGGGGAAAGAAGTACTGAAACAGACAGGAGATGCTTGTGGTGTGAAGAACATGGTTTTGGAGGAGAGTGAGTCAGATACAGACATAACAGATTTTGCAGAGACCAATGTGCCTTCTCAGTCAAAGACTTCAGCTGCCATTGAAGGTGTAAAATTCGAGGATCTTAAGAGTGCTTTGCCTAAAGAGATTCGAGCCAGTGATATGACACCGTCTCAAAGTAAACCTTATTTTGACAATAGCAACGTAACCAGTGATGTATGTCATGGAAGGGAAGAGACTGGCATGATCTGTGACAATGAACAAATAGATGTCAGGGAACTGGAAGTTGAAAGACAGCGTCTTATTTTGGAAGAGGAAGAGCTTGTTAAAAAAAGAGAATCAAAGATAGCAGCTTTGATGAAATCTTTAGAAAAACGCAATATTTTGTCTGAAAGCAAATCAGAATTTTTGAATAATGATGGGTCAAAAGAACAGAAGAAGAATGTATTAGAAGAAGAAAGGTGTTCGTCCAAAGAACAAGAACAAGAATTCAAAAAGACCTCCTCCTCTGTAGATAATCTCTCACTGGAAGCAGAAATAGGTACATCTGATGGTGAGATGAGTTCTTTTTCAAAAGTTAGTGGGAATATTTCTATGCATGAAAACATTTCAGAGAAAAAAGCCAGGGAAACTGGGAATATCTCTCTGCATGAAACAAGTTCAGGCAAAAAAGTGATAAGGACTGCAGGATTTTTGGAAGATATGCCAATAGGAGAGGGTAATGCTTTTAAAAGGAATGCAAGGTCAGAATCTTTGAAACAAACAAATCGTTCTGTAGATTTGTCATCAAGAAAACGTGCAGTGCCTTCCATGACTGTTGCCTACCTTGAAGACCTTGGACCAGGAGAGCCTGCTTCAGCTGGAGAATCTTTGAAGGAGACATTGCTTTCCAGAAGTGAAACACCACCAGCTGCCGAAACATGCTCAATGAAAACTGCTGAGCAAGCGTTACCAGAAAACCATGAGATCCATGGAGATGGAAATAGTGTGTACAGAAAGTGTAAAATGGGTGAAGCAACGAGTCCTACAAGCCCTTCAGCATCTCAAAGCCTGGAAGAGGATTCCGAAGGTTTGTACTATCGTTGCATTCTTTTACCCACTCTTTTCAGAGCAAGGTATTTGACAGTCTTTTGTTGAGCAATCATTGTCCTTTTTCTCTTCCAGTTTTTTTTTTTTACACTTCAGTCATGTGCTAAACACTACTGATGGTCACTCATCATATGCTCCAATGTAAAAATGGGCAACTCACTACAGTTACTGTACATGCAAAAATACTTACACCCGGCTGGAATAAACCGAAGTAGAATGCCTTGGTAGTTCATGCAGGCTTAGCTTTGCAAATGTTAATTCTTCCTAAATCATCATATAGAGCAGTTGTGTCAATACACCTTTATTTAATGAGTTAAGGAGAACAAGATCTGATAAGGCCACTACAAGATCCTGGAATATTTTAATTTTTTAATCATATAGCATGTGTCAGCCAACATGAATTCCAGAATTAACACATGGTGGCTAATATAGTCACCAATACAATGAGGATTGACTGTCCTTGGTTGAGGTATCATGTTCAACTTGCTGTTCTTTCTCTGTGACACCTGTGTGCTGGGCTGGTTGCTTTGTCTGTATATAGCCTTAGTTAATGGCTCAGCATAAATTATCCAGGGTCTTTCTTCCTCACTCCTATGTGGTAGTTAATGGAGTAGAAAATATAAAGGATTAATTTAGTAAAATATTGTTTTACATGTTATTTAATGTAACGGCAAACCTGGTTACAGATGAAGGCTTCATTGAAGTCACCTTCGACCCCTCCCTAGCCCAAGAGGATGATCTTTTTCCTGCCAGCATTTTTATCACCTGTCAAACAGAAGACAAAACTGCCCTTTGTGGAAGGATAAAAGCTGAAGCCACCAATGAAGGAAGAGATAATTCTAAACAAATGCTTCTTTGTGTCCGAAATGGTAGTGATACTGACTGTCAGTTGGTTGAAGAGACCAGAAGTGCAGATGGGCAGACAGTGCATGACAGAGTGAAGACCAGCACCATGATCACTGATGCTGTTGAGGTTAATGAGTTCTCCCTTATAACAGAGCAAAAGAAGGCATCTGAAATGGGGCTGCAGGTGGAAGATCGAGAAGTGGCAGATCCAGTTTTCACAGGCGTGGAAACATTGGTATGTGTATGTTGTTTTGTTGTGGCCCTATGCTCTGCGAGGAGTAGCAAAGAATAAACTAAACTATATATGTTGTTTGGCGAGGTCCTTATGTAATGTCCCATTTCCATGGACTGCAGTGACTTCTGTACATATATAACCTATCCTGCGACATTTTTTCATCCCTCTATCATACTATACCGTGGCGCTTATTATTTTCCCACCAATTAAATCGGTTTTTCACACAAAAATGTGATCACACACATACCAAAGAAACCCAAGCAGATGACACCTTCTGACTTTTTTCGATGCCGGCGACGCACCCAGCCGTCCCTAAGTTTAAAAATTGACGCGCACATATGGGAACAGTAAAAAAACACCGACCGTTAGACGAAACCACTTAGTCGAACTGACCCTAGACGAATCGACCGGTTGCCCTTAATTTGAACATTGTGATAGTGTAAGGAAATTAATATGATAAAAAGAAACAAATGAAATACTGGCCTGTCGAGAGGACATGTAACACACATAAAAATTGACATTTTCCTTTTCAGAGTGATTTGTATGCCAAGCATAAGGCGCTGTCTAGTGAGAGACAATCACTGGCCAATGAGCTAGGAAAACAGACAAGGCTTACATCTTCTATTTCCGACAAAATTAATCAGGAAGCACAGGTCAGTGTGTGTTTCCACAAAAGTACATCGACCTATGACCTGAAAGTCTTGCTTACCAGGTTCACCTAATGGTGCAAAATGTGATTCGTAACATTTTTTATTAGAATTTTGTTGATTGTTTCAAACTAAAGATGCTGTCACTTAAAAGGCTAGCAATGGCAAACTTTATCTTTTTCCCTTTCAGGAACTCTTGCAGCTGTTTGGTTTGCCTTTTGTTGTCAGCCCGATGGAGGCTGAAGCTCAGTGTGCACAGCTCGAACTAGCTGGTCTGACGGAAGGCACACTCACTGATGACAGTGATGTATGGCTTTTTGGAGCTAAACGAGTCTACAAAAACTTCTTTAATCAAAGCAAATATGTGGAGTTCTATTCAGCTGATGCTATCAGAGAGAAATTTGGTAAGTTAACTATCAGATAGGTTAGTACTATGGGGATGAAATTTTACACTCTTGTTCAGACATAAGTAATCTACTCTTTGAAATAAGATTTATTTTGGCTTTTGAATTATATTTTCATCTGGTGCAAATTTTGGGGTGTGTCCAGTTCTAAATATTTATAAAACTTCAAAAAGGTCAATTTTAGAAAAATACAGTTTTTAGAAGCATAAAACTGGATTGTGCAAGAATATAATTAAAGAGCCAATATGTAGTGATTTTTTAAAGTTCAAGATTAAGTTGTAGTGCTTCTAAGTGTTGTCTTCAAAAACACCCTACAATATCAGTGATCTATGCTGTCTAATCTTTGGAACAGGTCTTGACAGAGAGAAGTTGATCAACATTGCTCTGTTGTGTGGAAGTGACTACACAGAAGGCATTACAGGTGTTGGTCCTGTCCGGGCCTTGGAGATTATGGCTGAATTTCCTGGTGATGGCTTACAGGGATTACACGACTTCAGGTATTTTGGTCTTCTCCTTCGACCAAGGTCCCAGACTGTAGCATTGTCAGTCAACAACTGCTGCTTTCTTGTGGCATTTGAGAGTAATCCATAACTTTACAAGCTGTTCTTTCAAGGTTAAAGCACTCCTACCATATTGTTTTAAGGTTAGAGATTTGTTGAGACAGAAATTTATTCTGAAAGTTCTACAAGGTCTGACAACTGGCATCTCATTTGCTTGAAGTTAAACAGCAAAAGTTCTCACTGGTCCAAAGAATACAGAATCAGTCATTTGAGACAGTGATGACAGTTTCCATTTTCTGTTTCACCTTGAAACCTCTATATGCCTCATTCCCAGAGAAGTCAGAGGCATACTGCTGCATTCTTTTGCAGGGAATGGTGGGAAAAGAGCCAGAAGTCTAGGCATAGGTATGGATCAAGCAAAGCACAGAGCAAGCTATGCAACTTGCAGCTACATGAAGGTTTGAGCTGTCATAAATTGTTATCAGCAAAAAATTTCTGTAGAGAATGCTCATTTCCTTCCCCTCAGCAGTTTCGCGTTTGTGCAAGGTATTCCCAGATTTAATCGCTGTAACCATGAAATATTTGAAATGCCTAA
Source organism: Marisa cornuarietis (assembly GCA_004794655.1). Taxonomy (NCBI): domain Eukaryota; kingdom Metazoa; phylum Mollusca; class Gastropoda; order Architaenioglossa; family Ampullariidae; genus Marisa; species Marisa cornuarietis. The sequence goes on along the minus strand of SMMW01000627.1, from coordinate 3,653,966 downwards.
ATTGAATTTTTTTTTTAATTAAAAGACGGTGAGCAAGGCACTGTGGTCCAGTTTTTATAAAGATGTCTTTTTCTAGCAAGATTTAAACCATGCCAATGACTCAAATTTACTGCAAACTTAATAAATTTTTTAACATATAATTGCAGGATTTCCATGCCAGCAAGTGGTTAATGCATACATTAAGCCAACAGTGGATGAGTCAGAAGAGCCTTTTTCATGGGGTGAACCTAATTTAGATCTGTTGAGACAGTATCCTTTTGAACATTGTTCGTTACTCTTAATTCTTTTAATTTTTTGTCACGTTAGTGACCTTGTCTAACAGTGCTTTTCATTCATATTATTATTAGTATTGTAATCAATAGAATTTTAAATCTTGGTTATAAAATTCTGTGGCATATGAAGAGATTTGTATAAACCTCTTTAACGCTACCAAAAGATTTGCAAAGGAAAAATGTGGATGGGACCGCCAGAAGAGTGATGACATCTTACTTCCAATGATTAAAGAATATTCAAAAAAAAGGGTAAGTTGTCCTGCATACACAGTGTGTTAATGTAAATGTATTTTATAATCCTTAGAACATTATTTATCCCAGTATCATCACCAGAATACCATTTCAAAAGTGAAACAGCTGTATCTTTTATTTGTATTTTCTTTATCTAAAGTTCTTTTTTTTAAGCTTAACTATTGTGTCGTACGCTGTTTTTTTTTTCCCAGACACAAGTAAAAATTAGCAGCTACTTTCATCCAGAGAACTACATAAAGCCAGCAAAAGTCGGCAGCAGACGCCTACAGAATGCACTGAATAGTCTTCTTCACAATGGAGAGTCATCATCTGACTCGGATACCTCCTCAGATGACTATAACCAACCCTTTGAACTTCCTAATGCAAGTTTTCCTGAGCCAGGTGAGGGTATAATAGACAAAGCCAACAAAATCCTAGAAAGGTCATCAGCTCATAGGGGCAAGGGTAAAGGGAAGTCAAGCAAGAGTAATGTGAAAACCAAAGTAGACACAAAGAAGTCAGACAATAACAGTCGGGGTCAGAAAGGTCAAGGAAGAACTCCTGGAAGACTTGGAGCTGGCAGAGGCCAAAGTGTGCTAGCAAAGAGGACTGTGATGCCTAAGATTGAAGTTTCTCTTTCTGAGAGCAGCTCGAGTGAAGAAGATCGTGCAAGTAAAAAACCTACCAAAAGAAAAAATACTCAGCCCATAGATGCTGAGATACACAAAGCAAGGAAAATCAATAACAGCAAATGTAAAGAACAGAGAAAGATACAACATGCAAATACCTCTGCAAAAGCTGTTCCAAATCTTTCAGCAACCAAAGGAGCAGGCAGGACCCATAAGAACCTGGACAAAAATACAGAAACTTTGGCGGAAGTTGAGACTGCTCTGGGTCCTGACCTAGACCCTGCCATTATGACCATTGAGGACCTTGGAAGTGATTTTAGTGAGGAAGATTACCACTAGGCAACGTTTGTAAGAATATATATGGATATATGTTTCTTAGCTTTTTTCTCAAGGGATGGTTGGGGGGTGGGAGTGGGTAAACCAGTAAGAGGGCAAAGAAACTAGTCTTATATTTATATTATTGATGCAGTAAGATCAGGTCTTATACTCAGTGATATTCAAATGCTGTCAGTCTCATAAAGCAACTGAAACAATTGAGATGCAAGTTTTAGAACATCCTTGAAGGGGTTCCCCCCACCTCCATTTACATGTATTTACATATGAGTAGCTAAAAGAATTTCAGATTTCTGTACTTTAGGGTACATAACATGCAGGTGGGAAACTTTTGCAAGTTAAAGAACTCGATTGACCAGTTTGCAATTGATGAACCATTTGCTGGAAGTTGATTTACATCTTTCCATATTAATTTTTCCTTTGGAACAGTCTTTATTTAGTTTGTAAAGTGTAAAGTTTTCAGTCAAGCTTTATCATGATTGTCGCGTAATGCAATTGGGCGCCACACACTCTACCCTCGCAAGCACCCTCACAACCACACAGTCACAGCAGGCACTCGAACGCCCGATGCTAGCGACTCGTCCAATCGCTCCCCAGTCCACAAAATTGACGCACACACAGGGGAACAGTACAAAATGCACCTTTATTAATGAAAAAAAGGAGAAAAGGAAGAACAAAAGGGGGATCAAAGGTTCCCAAAGATAAAAGAAACTAGCTCAAACTACCAGGGGGCCCCCCCCTCCCTCACAACAGAATTGGCAAAACAACCTAACGGGCACACACAAATCTTTCCTTTTCTAGTGCTACAACTAAAACTGACTAGAGGCCTGATGGGCTAATCTCAGGCAAGTAACTGCTATGGGAGTGATTCCTGAAGAAAAGGGGATAGGCACTCAGCCTCAGCCTTTTGTCACCACCCACGATGTCCGTCACCCACAGTTACTCAGTCAGCACGGATCAGACTCCACTCCTCTGTCAACAGCAGCTTGTCAGCCCACAGTGGCGGCGACCCGCTGTCCGGCGTCTACCCGAGGAGAGTCCAATGATCTCACAGTTCTCTAACAGGCCTGAATAACGACGATGATGACGTGGACTGACGAGAATTTACGACAAAAACTGAGGACAATTGACGAAGTTTGATGATTGGAGATATTTGGTGATTGACGATATTTGACGATTGAAGTAGGGAATGATCTGATGATTTTTGACGACTTTTCCACAGACGATTTTAAAAAGCCTGAGGCAAGGAGGAGATAGAAAACAGTTTAGTGCCCTATGGCTACAAGCAAACTCCTTCCCCCCATCTCCCGCGTTACTGCCTAGTTAATCCCCCACACTGCCTCTCTTACAAGCATCCTGCCACCAGCTAATGCCTCCCGCTACACAGATTATCAACAATGCATACGCACACAAACACAAAAAAGTCTCCCCCCAGCCATATTTCATATAACCGCCCACTGGTCAGGTAGCCATTGGCCAAGTGAGAACACCGGCAAGGAAGTACCCCTCTACTTACCCACCAGCTCGTGATGTGTGTCCTTCTGTCACTCACAGAAGATACAGGAAATAGTGCCAGTGGCAAACTAAACAAAACCTGCTCCACTCACAATGTACTCGACACTTTTGGATTTTCTCACAGTTTCCACACCCTCCGTCACCGCACGCGTTAATGATGTAAAAGAAAGCAATTACGTAAAAAATTTTACCCCTCCGGCTGCCTCCTCCCGCCCCCGCTGCTAGACCTGTGCTAAGGCAGCATGCGAAACGCGACAATGATGCCTTTTATTGTATGGTTCGTAGCGAGTATCTCACAACCTCACCACTCAGGCTAGCGACAGGCAATCTTTCTTTCAACAGAATACAAATGATCTGTGGGTTTTCAGTTACTATTCCAACTTTACCAAACCAAATTCCAGAGAAAGCCACTAAGGGTAATCAACTTTTTCATTAAACAATCCCTCAAACACAAATTCATAGATCCATCCAGTCTCTTTACGACACTCATAGCATAACGTTTGCTTGACACCATGGTAATTGTCTTCCTTTTCCTCACCTCATTATAAAAAGTTTTGTTTGATTCTGTCCGAGGATATCTAAAAACTGTGTTCCAGCTAAAGAAATAAGGACACATCACTGTGATAACATCCAGCAGAATAACACTATTTTTTGGACAAATTTATGACAGTCTTTGCCCCCTCTCTGTGGGTGTGATCTTTCTCACGATCTGGGCTGGATACGTGGACTCTGCGACATGATCACAGCGATGTCCTGGAGTAATCACTTTTTTTCCCTCCTGAATATGTATCAGCCTCCACTCCCTCTCAGTGGGTGTAGCACTACTTTTGAGTATTGCTATTGCTGAAATAACTTCTTTTCCACTTCGCACAAAAACATTTTGCTTCCCCCTATTTTCTCTAACGCTCGTCTCTGATGTCAAAAGTCTTTGTGACCCTCATTCATACACATTCTGACCATTAAATTGACGTCATTCATGCATGTTCATTTCAATGCAGCTGCTGCTGTTATTAATACAGGTGATAGTCTGTCAAAGATTTTACACGAAAAGTCTAATATGATTGTTATTTAAAAAAGTTAATCAGCATCAGCGCACAAACACATCCGTGACAAAGTAAACTATTTTGTGTTGTGGACCTGTCACTGGGATTGTTTATTTCCCTATGTGTCTAAGAGCATAAAAATTTATACATGATACAAAACCTGTGAAAAAAAAGCACTCCGGACAGTTTCATTCCACAATTTGAGCTTGACCATTGACCTATTTCTCCCATACAAGACAAGTGTGAAGAACAAGCAACAAACTTAAAGGTCCAGGGACACGGTTTACAAACTACCTTAAATACTGAAATACCTTTATGCCTTTGAAAGTATACACTCTCCTGTTATCATTTTTATTAAAATTTTTCAAACTTTCAACTAAATATGCTTGTATAATGGTAAAATGCAAGCCGTTTCGCACGGAAGCGTTCATCTGCTGCCTGGCCTTTCAGAGAATCTCGCCCGCATGCGCAGTGATTGATGATGAAAACTCAAGGAAAACAATGTTTCGCGTGTGATCACAATCGCTGTCCATCTTTTTAATAAAAGCCTTCTGGGAAAAAAATGCCACGCGAATGTGCTGCTGCGATTGTCGGGAGCTTGCTGTCAGAGGCTCTCCTTACAGTTTTCACCAGTAAATAAAAATGCATTTGTTATCTAAGTTTCTTGTATTAAATATGGGTTTCCAATCTGTTGCACTTAGTAGAATGAAAACAAAATCTAAAATAACTGCTTTGAGACTGAGGAACAGAATTTTGAACAGTTTTCAAGAGCATGAGTTTCAAGAAGGAAAGTTGCGGACACAGATTCTTCTTATTCCTGTACGCTCCCAGTGGAGCATAGGGCCGCAACCACACCCCACCAACGGACCCGGTTCTGGGCACTCCTTTCTAGTTGGGACCATGTCATGCCAGCTGTCTCTGCCTCTCTGTGGACTGATCTCCTCCACGTCTCTGGGTCTCCCAACCCTGCGCTTCCCCTGTGGGTTCCAGCCCAGAGCTTGTCTTGTTAAGTTGTCGGCTGGCTTTCGTAAGGTGTGACCAATCCAGCCCCACTTCCGCTTCCTGATGTCCTGGCTGGCAGGTTTTTGATTGGTTCTCTCCCACAGGTCTGTATTGGAGATCTTCTCGGGCCATCTGATGTTGAGGATGTGGTGCAGACATCTGTTGACGAATGTCTGTATCTTGTTAGTAATGGCATTTGTCACCCGCCATGTCTCGGATCCATATAGAAGTATTGCCTTTACATTTGTGTTAAAGATGCAGATCTTGGTGTGTAAAGATAGAGCTTTGGAGTTCCAGATAGGTCGTAGGGTGTGGAATGCAAGCCTGGCTTTGTTCGGCTTCTTACATCCTCATCTGAACCTCCATCTTTGCTGACTATGCTGCCTAGGTAGGTGAAACGGTCAGACTCTCTAATGCATTCCCCATGCAGTTGTAGTGGGGCTTCTTGCTTGTTGTTGACCCGCATTACTTCCGTCTTCTTGATGTTGATGGTCAGGCCCGTCATCGCTGCTTCTTCTGCGAGCCGAGTGAGCTTTGTTTGTGCGTGTTGTTGTTTGTGGGACAGCAGGCTGATGTCATCTGCAAAGTCGAGGTCTTCAAGTTGCCTGGCGAAGGTCCACTGAATGCCCATGTTGCTGTTAGAGGTGGACACAGATGTAAACATCAAATTATTTTTTTTATCTACCTTTTTGTTTATCTTTCCGTTTCTGTCACTGATGGAAGGCCGTCGGTTGTCTCTGTTTCTTCATCACTAGATTCCGACCACATTATTCCTAGATCGTAGTTCGACGCTAAGGGCTCATCTTCGCATGGCTGTGCCATATTGTTGTATGTAAGAGGTGACAGAGAATGCGTGGTGCACAAGGCCAAAAGCAGCTTGGAAGTAAACACTAAAATCGTCCTGAGGATGACACACGAGAAGTAGTTCCGGTCAAGAAGTCGGGCACTCTCTCGTTTTTGCATGGCGGCCTCTCCACGCGTAGAAAAGTACCAATTCAACTTTGTTTTAGCGCAGGGGTCTCAAACTCAATTTACCCAGGGGCCGCTGGAGGTAGAGTGTGGATGAGGCTGGGCCGTATCAGGTTTTTCACAAGAAAAGCTCTTACAAAAACATTCCAATGTTATCAAATGTCACACACACACTGACGGGATCACAAACACGCACTCACCCCGTCAGTCGGACATTTGCGCATTCTTTCCTTCCAAAACAAACAAAACTAGATCTGTCTCTACGCAAACCCCGTCGCATTTAATAAAACTATTCCCATATTTCTTACACACACTCTCGCTTTCTTTCAAAACAAAATTTTCAAATCTCCTCATACATTCACTATCACACACTCATACCCTTATCCTATACAGTAATACAAATAATCAATTCTTCCTCTCAATATAACATAAATCCGCGGCGGCCAGCCACTATCAACTGTCTCTACTCACTGTTCTTTTCTATTCACTGTTCAGGGATGAGATGAAGAATAAATGTGTCCTTCTCTCTGGCATAAGGAGTTCAAGCCACCACACCACTCCTCTGAACGCTGCCCTCAAAAGGACAGAATGTCGCACTTGAGCAAACTTTCGATTTTCTTGCCGGCGTCGCCCCCAATGGACGAGCGCCTGTGTGCTGTTCTGAACACAATCTCTTGGGCTAGTGTTTGCTTGTACCCACGGGAGATGGTCGCTCTCTCTCTCTGCGGAACACAGCACAGAGTTCTTGGCGTCCAGCTCTTCTCCTGCTCTATGTCTTCAGGCCGGTACCTCCTCTGGGGGAAGAACAGCATACACTAGCAGAGTCCTCACGTCGGCACTGGGGTCGACGGGGTGTTGTCTCAATATGGCTGGCTATCTGGGTAGTTCAGCCTTGCTTTTCTCTTCTTCACTTAAGGTGTCTTGGCACCTATCGTCTCGACCTCAATTAGCAAGCCCCCAAACTTGGCGACCGCCTTCTATGTATTCTCCCCATTCACCCTTCTCGAACCTTCCATACAATCCACAACTCACAAATGACCAACCCGTGCATCCCGCTTTATCAGTACAACACGCTCACTACACTTCCTTGCATTCTCCCATGCTTTCATCCATGTCACCTATCCGTGACATCAAATGTCTTTATTTTTTCATCTTATTTTGTGTTAAAAAATAAAAATAAATTAACAAATTCATAAGAAAAAATAAATCAATCAGTAATAAATAAAATGTAAATAATAATAATACAGCAGATATAGAAGACTGAAGAAACCACTTTTTACCTGCTGGCTAGAGAAATGTAATTATTATTATTATTCAGATTCAGATGTCTGTATTAACAGTTCTTCAACATTTAACTTTCTGAACATGAATGGAACATTGAACATAAACTGTTTTGAACATGGCTTTTTCTGCCTACTTCATGCTGCTAGAGATCTGGCAGCACTTACTCTTGCATAGCTGAGCTACATTTGGCTTAAGGGAGGAAGCACTTGAGACCCTCAGTAGGGCTTGAAGATGCTCATCAGTAAGTCTGGACCTGTACATGGGCTTATTGAAGTTCAAGGTAGAGAAGAGTTTTTTGCACAAGTATGTGCTCCCAAAAAGACACGTGGTATGCTTGAACATTCGGGATTGCTCAGGGAAGGTGGGGGGGGGGGCAATTCTCTCAAAAATTGCTCGAGCTTGTCTGCTTTTCCACTCACCTCCCTGAACTTGGCTTTGAGTTCAGAGTTGCACTGCAGGTCAATGAGCTCCATTTGAAGCACAGGAGGGGCATCTTGCACATCAAAGGAGAAGGGGTCCTCAAAAATTTGAAATGTGGCTCTGAGCGTCTTGAAGTCTGCAAAGTCTGAGCAACTCTTCTATGACTTCAAAATTGTCATCAACACCACGGACATAGATTGCGAGTTGGGCAGTGTCGGTGATGTCTGTGGTCTCATCATGAGCGACTGAGTATACACTGAAACATTTTGCTTTCTCGCACAGTTGATCATAAATGTCGCTTGACAGGTCAGAAACGCGCTCTGCTACAGTGTTGGGCGAAAGGCTGATTTTGCTAAACTGACCTTTCTTTTCTGGACAGACAATACTTGCAGCCTGTAATATGCACTTTTTCACTAATTCACCTTCTTTGAATGGCTTTCCTGCTTTAGCAATCATCTCATTAACCACGTAGCTAGCTTTGACTGCTGCATCATTCTCTTTGGCTGCTTTCTTAAAGAAATCTTGTTGCCTCAGTATATATGTTTTAAGATTAGCAACCCGGTTGGCTCTCTCATCTCCCTGGTATTTTGCATACTCCTCAGCATGTCTAGTTGTGTAATGACGTTTCAAATTGTATTCTTTGTGCACTGCAACTTTCTCTGTGCAAATAAGACACGTTAGGATGCCCCTGTGCTCAACAAAGAAATATTGCACTTCCCACTTTTCCTAAAATTATCTGTGCTCATCACTAACCTTTCTCTTCACTGCAGACTTTGAAAAAGACGTGTGTAATGTATAATTCCACTTGGTGTCACTGTTTCATTGTTTAGCCAATGTGTCTTTTCCACTTTTTTTCTGTCCCGCTGAGCAGCAATTTCCCTCGGCTGCCTCCACTTATGAACCCGGGGTAATGGCGCAAGTTTGCAATAAGCCCGGATGATGTCCCGCCTCCGAGAGCAATATACCCCACCGTGATTGGTAGGTTCATTCAGCTCCGCACACAACACTGAAAAGTGGCATTCGTGTCAAACTCGGGTCGCATTAACATTAAACTTTGATATTGAGGTGGGGGCCGCAAACTATTGTCCCGAGGGCCGCAGTTGGCCCACGAGCTTGAGACCCCTGCTATAGGCAAACTGCAGCGATTCAAGATATTGATCAACAGCAGTCATAACATCGCTCCTTACAATTTTCTCAAGTGGTTTTATGATAATTGATATGATAAGTGCAACAGGTCTGAAATCGTCAGGTTGACTGGGCCTAGGGATTTTTGGGACAGGCACAATGTGCGAAAGTTTCCAAATATCAGAAATGTGACCAGAATCTACAGAAAGCTGGAATAGATGCTGTAAAACTCTGCTAAGTTGTTCCGTGCAGTAATGGAGGGTGCGTCCACAGATCCCATCTGGACCTGGAGACGTTTACTTGCCTCAAGAGATCTTTGACAGAGGACTGGGCAATCACCAACCCATGCTTAGGGACCAGAGACTGTTTTAATTTGGAAACATTGTGAGAGGTCATGTTTCTCAAAAGGGCTTAAAAAGAATTAAACACGTTGGGAAGATCACTCTCATCAATGCCTGCAAGTGCCACTGTTTGTTTTTTTTTAAAGAGCGTTTTCCTTGCGATTGACAGAGGACATATTCTTCATACCATGCCATGCTGCCACGAGGTCGCCACTACTGAACTGCAGCTCAGCTTTGTCCTTTTACCTTTTCTTTCCCTCCCTAATGGCATCACACACCTCCCTGTTCACTACTTTTTTGTCGTGTACAGTTCCAGTATAAAATACAAGGTTTTTATTATTCAATACCGATTTAAGTTCCTTCGTCACCCAGGATTTATTATTAGGAAAGATGACATTTTTCTTGGAGGGTAAGACTGTGAACACAGAAAGTGATGTAAGAAGACACAACATCAGCCAAGTCATTTAGATTGTCACAGGAATTATTTAAAAAACCTGCCAGTTTGTGCAGTCGAAGCACCCCTGCAGAGTCTGTCCATCACTTTACTGTCTTCAACACCGGTGTAAATTGCCGACACACTGTCTTATACACCAGTGCCAGGAGAATGCTGTTTTGATGTGACACTCCAGGAGATGGTAAGCGTAGTGCTTTGTAAGCACTGGGGACAGTGCCATAACAAAGGTCAATGATAGAATCCCTCTGTGCGGTGGAGCAGGATACATATTGCTTATAGCTTTTAAGTATCCTGGTAATCTGGCAATGATTAAAATCACCAAGGATAAACTTGGGAGTATCTGGGCAAATGGTGCCTAATTTGTGTGTCACTTTGGCGATCAGGTGAATGGCGGACTTTGTGTTGGCACGTAGGTGTATATACACAAGTGTGTAAAATAGCTGAGGGAATTCCCTTGGAAGGTAGTAAGGAGAGAGGGAAATGGACAGCAGTTCAAGATTGGTGGTACACAGTCGTTCCCTGACCACAACGGTGTTGCAGTACCATTTATTTATGGAAAAACACACGGCTTCGTGGATTTGTTGGTGATAGGACATCTGTCAATGGGGATGGGATGGCCAACCCTGCTGGCTTATAAATCATTGTCACTGTCGGCCTCCTTCAGCCAAGTTTGCGCAGGGTGTGTCCTATCCAGCCCCACTTGGTCTTCTTGACGTCTCGGCTAGTGGGATTTTGGTTGGGTTTTTTCCCCCCAGCCTTATATTGGAGATCATCTAATTTCTAGGATATGGCGTAGCCATTGGTTGGTAAAGGCCTGGAGCTTGTTGTTGGTGTTTGTCACTCTCCAGGTTTCAGAACCATACAGTAGGACTGCCTTCTCATTGGTGTAGAAGATGTGAGTCTTGCTGCAGAGGGATAATGCTCGGGAGTTCCAGATGGAGTGTAGGCTGCTGAAACCATGCCTTGCCTTGTTGATGTGGCTAGCATCCCTGAAGTATTTTAGTTCTACATAATTAAAATACAGCTCTGGCATGAGGATAGATTTATGTGATCGGTATAGAGCTCTGGCATGAGGATAGATTTATGTGATTGGTATAGCTGGAAACATCCACTGTGCGTCTGTGCCTCATGTTCGCAACCCATGTTTGCTAAGTGATGTCTGTCACTCTGATTTTGAGAATAGAGACCATGGACCTTTAATCATTTATTGATTCCACCGTTGGGTTCATATCAAGGGGCAAGTCATCAATACTCTAATATTGCATTGGGTCGTAGACATTGAAATGTGTAATCTGTGGCTTGCACGTGGTCATAAATAAAATTCATCTACACAACATTGTCATGAGCTTATACAGTGTATAGTAAGCGCTAACGTCTTAACAATGTAAACATTCTCTTTGAAACACACAAAAACATGAACAGCCTAACAACAAACGTGTATGTGAACGTACACACAGAAACAATCATAATATATATATATAATAAAGGGCACTATTTTAGTGCATCTTGTTTAAAACCAGCAATGCGCAATTTAAAGACTCTATACAGAAAGCGTGAAAGCTGCCTAATGGTTTCCTCCGAGGTATCACATCATGCAATACTGGAACTTGCATTCTAATGCTGGTATAAGCTTTGCAGAAAAAGAGTATGTGCTTCGTCTTCTATTTTTAATTTACACAGGGGACAAAAATCAAAAATTAGCATCCTGTCTCTACATTATACATACAATGCAAGCATGCACTCTTAAAATAAATGCAGACTTTAAACTCAAGAAAAATTGCGATATGACTGCTCAATAGGCACTAGGGATTTATGTAAATTTAAAATGCAGCAACAAAGCTGAACTATTTTATCTATGGCTGGATTATCATCAGCAGGTTTTGTTGTCATCAGGTCAATGGGGACTTGAGACTGCAAAATGCCAAACTTTCTGCAAACAAAGCCTATAACTCTCTCAACATGGCATCGTACAGAGGCTATTTTTCTTGTGTTTTCAACTTGAAATGGATGTAGCTGTTTTTTCCCATGGGTACAATTTGGAATTATTAATTTAGCTTGATAAAAAAGAACTTCATCTTCAATGTTGAAACCTCTGTCAGTCATAATTACATCACCTGGTAACAAGTTGAGCAAGTATTTTCAATGATCTGTTTGTCTGAAGCCCTGCACCAAATGTAGCTGATTGACCCTTGTGGTGTGATCCCAATGAGATATTTGGCAGAATAATATTTTTTGTAGTTGGAAAAACTTGGATCTGATTTGCTTGGCCCGAGGATTTATGTGCTTCAAGTTCAAAACAGTTTCCTCTAAAGCACATTGGCATAGACAAGTTTAAAGTTTCCCTTGAAGACCAGTGCAGCAAAAGAGACAAGCGTGCCACAAGTACACCAAGAGTTCTTTGAAAGCTCCTTTGCACAGTTGACACTTACACTTTCAGCTGATATCCTATATCCTGGAAATGGTAGTTCAGCCTGATCTTAATTAGACAACAAAAACTCTTGCTCTTTGAACAGTGGCTGTGTTTGATTAGACATGTACGGCTCTACCATTCTGAACATATGGTCCACTAAATTGGTGACAGGAACTGACCACTGAACTGTCAACCTGTAGATAAAAATATAAAAACAAAATTGTAAAATTTGACCCGTGTACAAGTTCTTGCACATAAACTGGGCAGTTCGTGTGTCATCTGACATCCCCTGTCCCCTCCCCCTCACAGTTTGGTGGTCAGGTCATACTGAACATATTTGGAGCTGCAGCTGGTCATGGAAACATCAGTAGAACTGTGTTGTTTTGTGCGAGTTCTCAAGTATGTACAAGCCAAATGCTTTGGCAAAACCTTATATTCACATGTTTCTGTTGTATGACCCTCTCAAAACCTTTTGTCACAGCCTCTGCGTTCACTCAACACCTGGACATTTGCGTGTTCCTTTTTTCAGACAAAACAACTCTGCCTTCTTTTTAAACATGTATACATTTAATTAAGTCAATAAACATGGTAAAATAAATTCAAGAAATTCTAATGTACAAAAATGATCTAAATATCAAATAGTCTAAAAGAAAGTTTATAATCTGGCACAAAGTCACTTTTCGATGAAAAAGTTCTTAAATGTCAGTCGCTGGAAAAAACTGACGCTTCGATGAGTGTGTATATATATCTATAAACTACATAAATGCTCTACAAATAAATATCCTAAACCACAAACGTTTTAAGTTTAAAAATGGTGTTGTCTCTCGGGACGAGCTACCCAACCTCACAAAACAAACGTTGCCTCTCGGGGCCAGACGTTTCTCTTAAAATGGTGCTGTCTCTCGGGACGAGCCACCTAACCTCACAACACAAACGCTGCCTCTCGGGGGCCAGACGTTGAACAAGAAATGGCGCTGCCTCTTGGGGACGAGCGAACCAACCTTCTCTTTATTGACGCCTTCTCTGGGGAACAGGCGTTATACACATGGCGCTGCCTCTTGGGGACGAGCGACAACCATACAGTTACCTCCAGCTAACACTCCAGCTAACTCCAGATAACTGCGCCTATAACAAAATTACAACAAAAGAAATTACTAATACTTATAGATCTATATCTCTATTTAAAAAAACATACAGGAAATTTCACCTTATGCAAAATAATCCGAGTTGCTAACAAAAACACAATAACGCACCTTTCTATGAAGACGCAGCCTTCACTTCCCCACACGCAGTGTCTCGGCACTTGCCGTGTCTCTCTGAGAAATGAAGCGCTGGCCAGCAACAGTTAACTAAATACTCTTCCCCCTTTCTTTTTTCACTGTCTAAAAAAAATATATCCCTACGACTCATGCGCCAGGTGCGATTTAGGCATCCTCGCTATACTGGCTATTGGCCTCCATGTCGCCCCTCTGTGACACCTTTACAATTTATTTTTGCTGTAGAAGGACTCCAACCATACGCCAGCAAATGGTCTCACAATAGCAGCCTAGCCGACATATTTGATGTCACAGTTAGATTGGCAGGTGTAGCTGTTCAGCTCTGTATTGACAAAAGATGATTTGTGATATTTGGTGTGATCATGTTTTTTTAAGTTTTTCATTTGTGTCTTTTTCTTATTAGGTTTTTGGGGGGAAGTGGGTGGATATCATGTCTGTAAATTATTTTCAAGCAGCAAATGTATATATTGCAGATATCATCCTGAAGTTCAATGAAATAAATTTATACATTTGCTGGAGTAAGCCGATGTTTTATTTTCGAGTCTGTGTGTGTGTGTGTGTTTAAAGGTTTTGTCGGACCTTTGCGCTTGTATCATCTCTCCCATGTCAACCTCTCTGTTTCTGTCGCTAGCGCTGTCACGCAACACTGACCGTAATTCGCGCCGACACACGAGACTTCACATGTAATTACATTACACGAGCAGCCACTCTGACTCTCCGACTTCTCATTCGCTACCTTATCTCACAGAAGACGTGTATATAATCGGCGTCTGCGACTCTGGCAGCTGGGGATGGTGTGCAGTGGCCAGTGGTCGTAACCGAAGATCTTACACAGTGACTGGCCGTTCACTTGTCCATCCGTTCACTTGTCCATTCAAAAGTCCCGGTCAACCACAAAGTCGTTTTTTGGTGCGCGCATGTGCAATGCCTAACGTCAACCGCATTTAAGATACACGTTTAACCAGAAAAAGAAAGAAGAAAAAGGATGTAAAGAAAACACTAAAAGTCGGAGGGTGTAATATGTCTCTTATCATCGGGTGACCACGAAAGCCCTGCAGCCACAAAGGCATTAAGTTTTGCAGGCGCGATGTCAAGGTTCCTGGAGTCGAATATGGTGACTGAGGTCGTTATATATATTAGCTTCGCTAGCGATTCTGGTGTTCTCAAAACGCGACAACAGGCACAAATAATAAAAATGTTAACACGCTGGAGGCCTGCGATTAAATACTGATTCCTCACAGCGTCCTTTGTACAACACGCACAGGTATTTTACACGCAGATGTATTTTGAGCAGAAGTCAGATGTGGATGAGGAGCAGGGCAACTTCGAGCTCAAAGTCTCCAACCTTCTTGCTGACAGTGACGAGACTGGTGCAGTCGTGTGATTTGTACGCGTGCTTCTCAAGTTCTCGACTTGTCTGCGTGTGGACCAGAAAACGGGAAAGGTATGTGAAGTATCATTACTTTAGAAGAAATTATTTCAGAAATCATCTGTCCTCTCACAAAAAGATCTGTTGCTCGGGGGTTTTGTAAAGCCGCATTCTTGTTCGTATACTCCATTTCGGCTTGGTCTATTTCTGTGATTTCCTTTAGTATATTTGTAGGATTATACACAGCCCCAAGTCTGTTTTATCTGTATTATTTAGTATGACATTAACCTTTGTCACGCGAACGCCGCCAAACCAGTCGCCTCGGGTGTGTACACAATCATTATTTAAGGGTTCTACTTGTTTTTGTTTTGTTTTTTTTTCTTTTCTTTCTTCCATTACGCAAGTTGTGGAAAACGGCGAGACTGGAAACTTGCATTACATCGGCTTTTATCAATTTCCCATCAGTCTGAATGACCAACGAGTAATTAATCTGCGCAGTGTTGGCGTCTACAGCTGAATATTCTCGTTCGTCAAAACATCAGTCAACCTGCTCATTGTCTTGGAAAGCTGGGCAGTTATAAAATGGGGGACAAGTGTCATGATATTATTAGCTTGATAAATGAGGTGCTGAGATTTTGATTGTTATGGCCTATTGTGTCATTGACAGGCAATCCAGCGAGTGCCGCGTAACTTACTTCTGATCGATTTTGGTTTTGTTTTTGTTTGTTTTTGGGTTTTTTTCTCTGACGTCAGAAAGGTGTAATACCTGACAATTTTTATCCACGTGCTAGAAATCGTCCAACTGGTTTATTTGCATTAGATATTTCTAAGTATTTCAAATGCCTGTCTGACTGACTACGAAGCACAAATAAATTTTTGATCAACCACATTGTGCAAATGCATTTTTTGCTAAACACAATGCGTAAACCCATTTCTGACTGGTCACAATACATCGTGTGGAGCAGACAAGATTATAAAATTCCTTTGCTAATACATTGTGGCCCACTTAAAAGCAGCCCCCCTCCTTTTCTACCCTTGGACACTGTACTATTCTATTTTATTGTTCCTTTTGCATTCTTATATTCGATCTGTAAATTACCTGCTGTGTCAGACTCATGCCAATTTAGAGGTCATCATGGTTGTGGAGGTAGTGGCATTCAGTTTCGCTGATAAATGATTTGACTTGAAAAAAATGGTGTTCGGTGATTTGCTGCCAGGACCTCTCGTCACCGGATTTAGACAGTTCTTTCAAAAACTTAACAATAGACTCAGTAGGAATATTACAAGCACGCGGTGTTTGCATACTAACTGCTGTTTGTTTTCTGTTTTTAGCATACGCTGTAGTAGTTTTGGTTGTAAACATATTGTTCCTCCGTCAGTCAGTCATCCCTTGACCGGCACCTGTCGTTGGGGGCAGCACATGGATAGACATGGCTGCCACTATTGCCTATTGTGGGCGATAGTCAGCAGGTCCTGTACAGGACGACCAGTCCAGTCTTTGACGTTCGTAAGTCAGTTCTTTCTCTCGCCACCGCGGAGTCAGCCAGCCTCCAAGGTGCCTTGAAGGATAGTCTTCGACAAGGTGTGATGTCGGGTCACATGGCCACAGAAGACCAGCTTACGTCGCTTGACTGTTGAAAGTAAAGGTTCCTGGTGTCCTACGAGTGTGGCAATCTTGTTTCGTATAAAGTCGTTGGTTCTACGTTCTTTGTATGAGATCCGGAGCAGCCTTCTCAGGCACTTGTTCTCGAATACCTGGATTACCCTTTCCGTTACGGCGAGTAGAGTCCACGTGTCACATCCGTAGAGTAGGATCGGTTCTGTCAGGATTTGTACAGCTCGTACTTGGTAGTGAACCTTATCTTAAAGCTATGCCAGATCCTATCTAGCCTAGCCATTGCAGCTGTTGCGATACTCGTGCGAATATCTGGAGTGGACCTGCCATCCTCGGAGAGGGTGGCGCCCAAGTACTTGAAGCTGTTTACCTCTTCGAGCTCTTTCTACTCCATAATCAAAGGTTACGTAGCAAATTCTTTTTATAGTCAATCGTTTACTCTCAGATCCGTTTACCCTTCAGACGACCAACCTGTATTATTCTCCCCCTCCCCACAAAAAACGAGCATATAATCCTGTAATTTTGATTCAGTCTGTTTAATCAGTCGCAGATCAGCAAAACATAATGTGTTGTCGTTAGGCGTAATTCCTATAATTCTGATAATTTCCCGTAATGATTATGGGAAACCCTCATATGATTCAAATGCGACACCAAGAATAAAAGACAGTACATGATCTCTTCCAAGAACTCTTATTTATACAAATCCGTGATTTCTACAAAATGATTGTGTCAATACGTAAGCGAAGTATGGCTGCCTCGGAAAAGGAGACTGGCCCAGAGTCAAGGAAATCTGAGCAGTAAGGATGGTTTCTTCGCGACAGCACGTGCAGGTCAAGGACCATAAGAGAACAGGCCAAGCGCTTGCAGCTTGAATTTAATCTTACTACGTAGAAATAACACAGAAGCAAACCAGCAAAAGTCCCTCCGACGTAAAACGGATTAAAACTAATCGTTACTAGAGTAATTAGTTATAAACTCCATGAACCCCATCGCGCCGCGAAGTCTTGTTTTATCAAAGAGTTAAGCATGGTAGATTTGTAACACGGTTACCTTCATGGTAATTAAATTTTTGTTGCCCCGTTCATTCGATATCAGCATTTTGTTAAAGGTCTAGTGGGATATATTTTTCTGTTCTCATTATGAGATACTTTCCCAAATCAGAATGTTCCGTTCTCGAGATACACGCCTACAAACATTACAGAAAGAGGTCAAACTCGTACGTTTTGTCAAAGATATGTCTAATTAATGTGTCCCAGCTCTCCCATTGACTGTAGACTCGAGAACTTAAGTTAATCCAAGTACAATCCTGATTCTTTTGTTCACCTCTTTCTGTGCATGGTGATGTTTGTATGGCTATATCTCCAGATTGTAAGATTGTAAAGGGGGAGGGAGGATTTATCCAGAGTTTAGGAAATAGTATCATAGACTGAGCTTTACCTAGTCATTAGAAAATTAATTGCATCCCACAAGACCTTTAAAGACACCGACACAATTTTAATCGACTTTGTAGACAGTCAATGATTTCCCTAATGATAGATGAATTTTCGGAAGAATACGGCAACAAGAGCTGCCGCCGATACTTGCAGCAGAAAAGCCCGGCACTTGACATTCTCTCGAACTGTGTTCCGATAAGTCCTTCGAGAAAAAAGAGTGGAGCTTAACGGTAAGAGGTGTTCTTAATTTCGCCATCGACCGTTCTGTTGACCTGGGCACCACAACCAGTCGTCGCTCAGTTTTTTGTTTTTTTTTTAATTCCGATACATTCATCCTGTAAAAAAAAAACGTCTCGAGGGGATTTGTAAGACGTACAAGCTGTCAAAAATAGTCTTACATGCTTTCACGATTTTAACAAAAGTTGACTGTACTGGAAACAAAGTCCAGCAGAAAACAGTTTATTTTTGGTCATAGGTCGATTCATTACTGAAGAAGGGCGATACACTTTATAACAAAACAAATGTGAAACAAACAAGAAATTACATGTTTAATTGTGGCTCCAGATATGCAGCTTAAAATTTTTAATAGATAATTTATAACTGAAATAACCGATCTTTAACTGCAGGCGGCAGCAAAAGAAAATTTATATCTGAAACAATGAGTAACATAGCTGCGTACATTTATATAACAAAAAGTGCAAAACACTAGAGAGAGAGATTATTATTTGAGGTTTATTTATAACCTGCAGAAAAACGTTACGTGGTGAAGTGGAGAATGAAGAAGGCGGATATGGCTTTCTACAGCCTGCTGGTTTGCCTGACTAGGGGACGAGAAATACGAGCAATATTGGGAAAACACTAGACTGCAGCCCACACAATTACTGTATGCAGCCGCAGCGAAGCTCGTAATTTGGAAACGCTTTACTGGCTTTGTCGCTTTCAGCAATTGCTGTGGAAAATAACCGGAGGTGCGTGAAAATCGGGGTACAAAGATCACACAGAAGGGAAGCAACGGGCGGCACGACTTCGAGGTGACCACCACTAGAGAACTCCCGTCTACCCGTCCACCCGTCCACTCTGCAGTATCGATCTCAACCGTTTATACCCCGTTTGATGGCACGGTCCTTAAGAGCAGACGACAGGTTCGTTACAATCGGGCGAGAACATTAAAGGGGTACAAAAGCTTGATTGCAGGTAGCGGCGTATTGAGCTCTCTTGGGGGACAGGTAATCCGATAAGGCTGTTTATTATTTAATCTCTTTTTTTAAGTTTCTGTTTTCTTGGCCATAGGTGAGACTTGAACCAACTGCAACCATCCCTGCTGCCCAACACTTAGACCAGGTTCCCATGGCGAGGGGCTGTGTACTGGCGAGTAGCACGTGCAGTACGTTGTTTTAACGTCAGTTTTTCTTTTTTTCTTCTTTTCTTTGTCCTTTATTTCCGACATTTTCATTATCTCCTATACAAATAGATACCATCTTCCTTTAAAGTTCACAACAGATACATATGTATACATGCGCGCATACCTACATAGATTCATCTATGCTTATTTGCACACATACGAGAGGTGTGCCAAACGACCGAGTTTCGAAATATATTAGTTTCCTAGGGGAGGGACATGACAACATGAATCACCCTTCTAACATCCCATCCCTTATTATTTAGAATGTCAAGTATGGGTCTGACACAGACTGGTCTGTGACATGATATGACAGCAGCACACACACACTCTCTCTCTCTCTCTCACTCAGGCAAATAATCTTTACAACAAAATCTGTAAATGTTTTCTGTTTTTCTCGGCCATGTTGCATGCAAATGCAATTATTTCCCTCTTTACATCAAGAGAAAATAAGGAAAAAGGGACAAACCTACTTGATAATAAATATTATATTGATCTGTTCCTGTGACAAAGAAAAATTAATATTCTGGCACAAACATGAGCAAGTTTGATGCAAAAGCATCAGCGCTGGCTGATTTGCTTCTTTTGTTAAATATTTACATCTTGCGGATGTTGAACAGTTTTATTAAAATTAACGATGTATAAGCAAAGCTAAAAATGTGTCCTAATGTCACAATTTATTGTATATATTTATTCGATTAATTACGTTTTGTCCGATAAAACAACCAATTGATAAAATCTTTCTGTTGACATAAAAATGAATTTATATATATGTATATCTCCCTCGTGTGTGTGTGTGTGTGTGTGTGTGTGTGTGTGTGTGTTGAGGGTATAGGCAGTGTATGAAACGTCTCGTGTGATAACACAAGTATCGATTTCTTTACATGTATTTTTAATATAATACAGGTGGTCTCCGAGGTTACGAACGAGTTATGCTCCTGAGGCCGTCTCAGATCGATTCAATTAGTAATCGAACACATATGTACGCTTCGTCTTTGCATCAGTCATTCATATATTTTAATTTTATACGCACATAAAACTCCCAAACACCATATAAACATAAAACTATATAACTCAGACCTCTACATCAAAAGGCTTTAATTGTGACTGCTCGACCATTTGTCAGTACGGAGGTCCGTAATTCGGACGTTCGTTGACCTCGGACTGCACGTATGTACTGTACGCACGCATCGACGGTTCTCGTCGGTCGGTCGGTGGCTAGAGAAGATTCACTGTCCAGACGGTGGGGAGGGAGGGGTCCTCTCTGGTGTGTCGCTCAGTCGCGCGGCATGCAGACGGTATGTATTACAGGGATTGAGCGCAGCAAAGACGCGGAGAACGTTAAAAAAGGCGCGGAAGGCGGCAGCGGAAGCGGCAAAGTTTGCAGCAAGAGAGCCAAACTCGTTTGCACGTATTCATTATGGCGCGCGTGTCTGGGCGGCACTTTCCTCCGTTGATACGGACGCACGCACCACCCTGAGATCCAATGGTGTGAATGTAACCGTTGCCGCGCTCACCTGCCCGCTCGCCCTCTTGGAGAAGCAATAGTTAGTTTCTACCTGGTGTTCCCCATCTTTAAGCTTGTTGACCGCGGCCCAGGTATAGTGTCGCCAGCCCAGCACTACGCTTGAATTCGAAACGGAACTTTTGAAAATGAGCTTACGAAAACATGTGGATTTATTATAATGAGGAATAAAATGAGTGGCGGGTGATGGTCTCCACTTGCTGCAATACAGGGAGAGGGGTTCCAGGAATCTGGTCAAAACACTCGACATCTAGCGAGGTCGGACTAAACCTTTCACACAAGTAGTCTGACTGCAGTATGGATAGCCAAGAGGTGTGTCATTTCTTTATGCTTATGTGGATATATATATATATATATATGTGTGTGTGTGTGTGTGTGTGTGTGATTATAATTATATATCTATATAATAGGGGTCTGACGTCGCCTGGGGAGGTTCCACATACTTTATTTTTCTCGTGGTCGGTTTAATCGCGAACTCTTCTTCTGACTGTCAGCGTCGGATGCCATTTCATTCAAACAACCCGAGCTTGCTCATTAAGTAGTTGACATGTATAGCGTCAGTATAGCGAACAAGTGAACCAGTTCTTCAAAGAATACGGTTTGTGATCAAGCATTGCTGCTGGTGCAGTCTCTCTCTTTTTTTTTTTACTCACACACACACACACACACACACACACACACACACACACACACAGATGCGCGCACAGTGAGAGGGAAAGACGTCGACATCAGGGACGCAATAAGTATAACCGCCCTGTCCGGTGAGGTCACTAAACTTACTTACTTTTGAGCATTTCTTTCTTTCTCTCTATCCCCCTACCCCCCACACACATCTTCTCCATCTCTTTTTTTCTCTGTTTCTCTCTCTCTCTCTCTCTCACACACACATTGGGTACCCACTGCAATGACGCCGATGTCAAATTTTGATTTGTTTATAAGACTTTTAAAATGAAATGTTGAGCCACTGGTAGCATCTTATAACTGATAAAATAAATATTAAAATAAAGATGCTTCGGATCAGAATACACAGACCAAACATAAGTCTGTGTGTGTTTGTACACATTTGAATATGTGTTGCTGTGTACAGCATTCAGCGATATACAGACAAAGACACAGGCAGATTGGCAGGAATGCATGCAGGCGATCAATTAAAAAAAGACAAAAGGAAGATGTACATTAAACACAAAATGAAGAAAGTCCACACTCACACAGAAAAAAGCAGGTGAAGATATCTAATCGTTGAAACGTGATATTCAATACAGAGCCGGAGTTTCATCTTTCAAGAGTGTGAGATGTGTGCATTGTCCCCCTCTGGATGCCTGCTTTTTTGTCATTCAGAGGCTGAACAAAATGGCGAGGCTGGTTTTCAACAAAGACAACCTGATGCAAGTAAAAGAGGGACTTAACCTTCTGTTTGACCTTTTTATCGACATCATCGACACACCCTTTGAACATGGCAACTGCTTCACACACAGCGAAGTTATGCTCCGCTTCGAAAGTGTGGTGAGTCCTTCCCTGCGTGTCCTCTACTGCCAACTATCTTTCGAAGTCTCCTGCCGTTCTTTACTTGCTGAATGGCCTATTTAAATTGTGTGCCTTTATTTTGCTCTTAAGCTCGATATTTACTGGAGTCCTGATTTGTCTGTCTTTGATTAGTTTTAAAGCTGGTTATGCTTTGAATGCACTTTGAATATTTTGATTGGCTGCATTTGTTCTAAATTTGAATATTTATAGATTGCCCTTTTAATATTGTCAAGCTGGATATTTTTTAATATAGTCAGTGGTTTTTGTATTGTACTTTACGAAGGCACAAAGAGAACGTTCATGTGTAGAATATCAACTATAAAGACCAAGACGACGATCTGGAATTTTTTTTTTTCATGTTTACTCGCCAAGGCACAGCCTCGTCAGGATCCTTAGGTATGAAGTGAGAGTAATTCATTTCCCCAGGCCTAAATCGGAAACTTAAAGAAGAGCATCTTTCTGTCGTAGATGCAATGCGATGCCCAGACTCCCATGAACATTACTACATGTTTCTTTACCCCAGGGCTTCTTTGGCACCGCATTATAACTACGGCTCTAGGGGGTAAACATCTTCGGGGTTCTGGATATCGCTTTATAACCGGAAAAAGGATGCTATCCTTGATGTCTCCATGTTACCCATTGGCATAAACTTACCCTTGCTTCATAAATAAGACACCAAACGTTAGAACAGCATCGGAGATGCACAAATTACACACACACACACACACACACACACACACACACAAATATCTTTGCATCAAGGAATGTACTGACTTTGGCAACAATCCTGCATGATAAGGCATTTATAAAACAACATTGTTTCGCAGTTCAGCAACCGGAGAAATTGGTAGAAGGATTCTTCTCGTTTGATGCATATAGACACGTTCATATGTACGGAGACATACAGACTCTCCGGAGAGAGTGAAGCTATCTCCCGTGGCTGCCTGCATCTCATCTCCCCCAATCTTACTCTCTTACTTCCCGTAACTGCCTCTATCTTTGATGAAATTATCATTGAAGGGAAACTAGATAAAATGAAATTATGTCGTCTACTGTTATACTGTAGTTTGTTCTCACTCAAGTTTTGGATGACTGCTTAACAGGAACAGAAAAAGTGGCGGCCAGTCAGAAATATGTTTCTGTTAGATCCTTTCTATGGCTATGTACAAGGGGATTTCAGCGACGAAGAGAAGGCATCGCCTGCCAAAGTTCTTTTGGACATGATCAATGTATTCAACCAGATTCACCAGGACTGTATGCAGAAACTGGAGGTCGGTATAAGTCATTAAACATTCTTCTGCTCTCCTTTCACGTGTGTGTGTGTGTGTGTGGCATTTGTTTACAGAGCCGACTGCTTTGCCGTTAAGTATCCTTAGTTGCTGGATCTGTGTAAGAAAGAAATCCAACCCCACTTATGTATGCTGGTGTGTATATCTGTCTAGCTGTGTGTGTGTGTGTGTGAATATGCACGCGCTCATCAAGGTGCGATTGTATGCTGCTCTGTGCGTGTAAAAAGAGTAAGAGAAGAGAGTTGTACGCCCAGAACTGCCCACTGTATACACATTCCGTAATGCTCTTTTTTCAATTGTTTGTTGGATTCGCTTTTATAATTTGATCATTCAAACGTTGACATTGTTTACAGGGTTATCAACAGATGTTTGCGGCAGTTTCCAAAGAGAAACGACAGTTAGAGGGTACGTCTCTGTCTTACTGTCTCTGTCTACCTACATGTCAGTCACGCTCTCAAATTCTCATGCGACGTATGCACAGTTGCTACACGTGAGCTCGCGCACGCATGTGTGTGTGTGTGTGTGTGGTTGTGTGAATACGCTTTTTCACCAAACATGGCGGCCTCAGGATACCTCAAACGGACCAATATGTGACTGTAGTCGAATACCGCTGTGGTCAAGGAAAATCTACAAAGAGCGAAACCAGCGGCTTCATAGGCCCAGATGCAAGTCAAATGAGAGTCCTATGGGTCTTATCAGGGAATGGGACAACTGTAGCAGCAACACTGAACCAGTACTAGATGTTAAAATAGGTCGCTGTTCTTTGTCATAGAAAATGTGTTAATGCTTCACAAGCCTCCACGTCCTGGCAACGCAAACTTCTATAAAACGTTGCAGGTCTCCACAACATGCGCACTCATGCACACACACACACGCGCACTATGATGACGTAATTTGACCTCGTAACCCGAGGACTTTACAACCTGAAACATAATAACAAAGGAAGCACGTCTATCGCAGCTTCGCACGCAAAGATAACAATGTAGGAGAAAAAAAAGCAGGTTCATATAGCTTTTAATACAAACCCAACTTTCTCTCTCCCCACCCCAACTTTACTATTTCTCCACGAAGATAGTTGTTCCAGCCATTTCAACTACTTGTGCAGATATGCTACATATAGTTAAAAAGCGTAGATTATCGCTGATTAAGGAGAAGCTGCTGTAACGAGAACATTACTTTATTTTTTTAAGTACAGTTTTAAGTACTTGGAAGCCACCCTTCCAAGACAGATATCCGCGTCAGGATCACGACAGCAACAGCGACAATATCTAGGCTGGACATGGTCTGGCGCAGCCACAACACCAGATTTACTTCGAAGTATAAAACCCTCATAGTACTGAACCTGCTTTGCGGATCTGAAACATGGGCTTGCCGATACGGATTCAGGCATTCGAGAACGTGCCTGAGGATGCTGCTCCCGATGTCGTACAGAGAAACCAATGACTTTGTACAAAGTTCGATTGTCACACTCCCCCGGTGATAGTCAAGGGATGACTGGCTGAGGCACGCCCTGCCCAGAAAAATAGAGAAACGAAAGTGAAGTTCGTACAGCCCATCATCAAGTCGCTCATCTCCCCTTATTTAGTACCTCCCGTCTCACCTTTAGCAGATCCAAATATGTCATGTCATCCCGTAACTGTAAGGGAGAGCTGATGGAGCAACACATTCGTAAACTCATGCCAACGGGGAGGCTCTTGGGCCCACCTGAGAAATTCCTCCAGTGGCCAGCCGGTCCACTCCTTCGCGTTGGTCACCCAGCTTTTCTTCTGTTTGCTACTGCGTCGATCGCTTTCAACGTAACCTTGGAGGACCATCTTGGGCAAGGAGTCATGTTAGGCGATATGATCGAACCACCTCAATTTCTGCTGGGGACCCATCAGACTGGTGATGATGCTGCGGACGAATTCGTTCGTATTTTGCTCCCTTTAGGAGATCTCGAGGAGTCTCATAAAGATTTTGGATAGCAAAAGCGTAGGCTTCCGTACCTAATTCAGGTTCTACAAATCTCTTGTAATGCCAGTCATATTGTACGGCTGCGAGACCTGGACCTTGCTAACAGAACAAGAGCGAAGGATCCAGGCGTTCGAGATGAAATGCTTTAGATCCATATATACAACCACATAAACACGTCAATCGTGAGTACGGGGAGACAAAACAACCGGCTATAGCGTATGAATTCTCTCTTTCACACACACACACACACACACACGTATGGATGCAATATGCGCACTAGAAACACGCGCACCAAAGCACATTTTATGGTACCGTCTTAGCCGGCACTGGAAGCCCTGTGAACGATTGAACAATCTCCACGTGACCCTCTTTTTTCCCCCTCGGTTAAGAAAAACAGACCGTGAAGGGTCGTCATAGAAACAACACGAATTACGCTGCTGCTTACAAGTCTCGGTAAGTGTTCCGAAGTGTATATTGTACTGACAATGCCGAATGAGTGAACTAAGGTCGAAGCGCCATAATTTATGTACTAATTAGCAGAATCTTAACGAGACAGGGTTTTAATGAGTTGGAAGGCCTTATTGAAAGAAGTTCTCATTCTTTGCTGCTCTTTGTAATGGGATGGTTTTTTTTTTCTTCTTTAATATCCGTGAAACAAATCACCTTATTTTTGGTCTTAAATACACTTTTTTCCCTCAGCTCATCTCGCGAAACTGGAGCTGAAAGAGTCGGAACAGCGTGTGGCCTCAACACAAGAGAAAACAGAATACAAGTCTGCTAGAACCACCATCGAGTTTCTAGAGAAAGCGCTGAAGGAAAAAAACGAAAAGATTGCAGAGTGAGCGAAGTTTATTTTTTCTAATATGCACGGAAAAAAATGTGCTCATTCCACCAAGAACTACATTTGCATCTAGTTTGAAACCAGATATTGGATCACACATGTCGCTGTGAATGATGACCATCTTACGCTTCATTCTCAGTTGAGATCTTCTCATTCATTTTCATTCAGTCAGAATACAGGAGTGGAGGATCAATACTAAAACGAAAATTGGAATGTTAGGGGGTACCCCACTTTTCCATAGAAGAGGATTCTATATAGGCGTTTATTTCCACTGTTTTCTTGGCAGTCTTTGTCATAACTGGGAATAGGTCTTTAGAGTTTGTGCTGCACTTCTGCGTCCTTGTCGAGCGAACATGCGGTTAAACGGACGCACGAAGGATGGAAACGGGTAGCTGTTAGGTGCCGTTACATCGGCGAACACAGCGGTAGCCCTCTGATGGCCCCAGGCCGGAGGTTCACGACAGTCTATAAGATGGTTTCATTTGCCAACCGAACGCAGTCTACATGACGCTGACGCAGAGAAAGGGAGGGAGTAACTTTATATACATGTCTGTTGAAGACAACGGCGACCATGACGATGACGATTATCGGGACGACTCCGAGATACCAGAATCAGGTCAAACAGAGAGTGTGTCAGTAATGAAATGATTTTCTTCCCAACAGATTGCAAAGAGAGAAGAACGTACAGCTGTGGGAAAGAGAGAAGGAAAGAGTCTTAGCTGACTCCCAAAAGAAGTGAGACTGGTCTCTTCTTACAGCATTGTGACGGATGCTTGCAGCCCACTTTACTCCTTTTGAACCCTCAATGCTAGTGGCAATAATCACATATTTGTAATCCGTTTCTGCTTGATGGAGCATCTTAATCAAAGTTCAGTGTCTTTTCATTGAGGGGAGGGGGGAAGTCAACAGAGGGACAGATGACAGAAACTATAGCAGGTCTTTGAAGACCAAATATGGTGGGGGTGTACAGGTACTACTTATTTGTACATCCTCTCCCACTCTCACCAAATATAAACGTGTTTATACATTATTGCGACAATAACGAGCTTTTGCAAACACACCTCTCTGTCCACAGAATGGAGGTTCTAGAAGGACAGGTGGTCGACTTAAGGAGACAGAACGCATCCTTACAGAAAAAATATTCTGTAAGTAGATTACTTGCTATTAATTATTCAAAAACCTATCATTCGATACAGCACGCGCGCACGTACACAAGCGCAAACATGTGAAGGTTGTGCAGCAAGAAATAAACTAGTCAATTTAAGAAACAAAATTATTCTAGTCTCTGTATATTTCAGAACCTTTGTACTGTACATATTCTTCAGAATTAACATTCGAACTGTATGTATAGGTCAGAATTTCATATTGCGCGTATACATCGAAACTTCTTACTGCATGTATACTTCAGAATTCCGTGCTGTTTGCATCATAACCTTCATACTAAGAATATAGAATGTTTATACTATCTGTATACATTAGCAATAGGCAACACTCACTTTGACATCGTCAGTCTTTGAATGAGGACCCAAACAAAAGATGCTGAGGCAGGAACTTTTTTTGATGAAAATATAATTTGTATAGAAAGTGGGTAGCCAAGTGGTTCGAGCACTGGTGTCCGAGGCGCCTATTAACCAGTTTGATATTCGTGGGGTAGAAAGTACATTGCCCCTGTTTGACCCAGCTGTTGTTGAATTGGTACCTTTAGTACATTTTAAGATGGTTGGGAGTTTGGGGCGGTCGATTTGACCATTTGCCAATGCGACCATCAGTCGATTTGACCACAGCCTATCGTCAATTTGACCACAAGCACAGTCGATTCAACCAAATCATCATTTATGCGAATGTGGCCACGAAAGAGTGAGTTTCAGTATGCTCTCCTGTCCTTAGTTGACGCACGTCGATCTTGCTTTGTATGTGTGTGTTTTAGAAAGAGAGAGCGGATTTAAGTCAATATAAATCAGGGGTTTCTACATATTTTAGTATCTTCACATTTTGCACGCTTTAATCTTTTATTTAAAAAAACATAGCCGTTAACTATGGCTGTGCCGTGCCGATTGCTCTGCTATCGGGTATATTAAACTAATATTAAACTAAGCAAGGAATATCTGGGGTCCTCCCCCACCCCCCTCTCATACATAAGTATCCCTGCACCACATCTATTCTCCTAACACAGTCCACACAATGCTCGTCCTTCTTACCCTCCCCCCTTCTGCTCTTGCTACTTGTCTACCCATCTTTCTCTACAGAATCACTATATTTTCTTTCTGTTACTTGGTGTCTTTTTGTGTTTTCTTTGTTTTCTGTTTGTCGTCAGTACTGTCGTTTATTCTTACGCCCTCGTATTCTATCCATTTAGTCCATGTCTCTTCCTTGTTTTAAGCGCTAAGAGCATGCTCTCTATGAGTGTGAATATGCGCTATAAAAATCTTCATTTATTATTATTATTATTATCTAACAGCATCTACTTTTCACGCGACTAATCTGTAACGGAAAAATGTCCTTTCCTTTTGTATACATAATGAGCAATAAATGTGTCATTAGACTGGTTAGTGCAGCGTCTGTACTTACTGTTCGAATCTACTAAGGGCTATAGTCGATTTGACTATGGCTGTGGATGAATCGGCTGAGGGCTATGGTCGAATCGACTTGCAGTGGCCCCCCTCCCCCGGTTCCTACGCCACTGACTTGGTAGATAATCGAATCGACCGGTAGCCGATGGTTGGGTACGGAGAATGTGAGGGAGAGGAGAGGAACACCTCCCTCACAGCTGGTTCCGAGATAAGCCTAGTCCGAGTCTCACATCTCAGTCCACAACAACCGGAAGTCAAGTCTACCTTTACTCTTTTTAAAACACATTTCTAGAATTTACTGCCACTAACATTGTCAGATTGAAGATGTTCACATCTGCGTTCTCTGTATCCTAACAGTCTCCCCACTTCACTGGTGCCTTGTACTGATTTGATCTACGTTTTCAATGAAATCAGATTATTTCCTACAGAGCATGAAGCATTTGGAAACCATATGTTTAAATGAATTTCTACATAACTGTCTACTTTTGGGCAACAAACACAATGCCCATGTTGTTCATAGTCCAAGTGCAGGACACAAGATTCCACCAGGTAAAAGGTTAAAAGCACTCTATATTCAACAGATGGTGGATGACCAGTACAAACGACTCAAACTGAAGAGTGAACTCACGAGTGGCCAGCTGATGCCAGCAGGTAAGATTGAAGACACTTAACTTACTGAAACAGTCATGTCATGCCAGCTGTGTATATTTTTAAGTATAGGTGACAAAAAGTTTATGTATGCATAATGCCATCAACACACCTGATGCTTGCAGGGAAGTGGATAAAAACTGGATCAAATATAATAGTTCATTTTATTCCCACTGATCGCTTATTATGTGATTTACTATATTGGCATTATCATTGCTAAAGTGATCTCAGGTTTTGCTTTGAAGTTACTGTCCTAAGAATGTTTACTGAAGTAAAATCTGACCCATCTGCATAATAAAGGCTACTGATAACACTAAAACATGTCAAAAGTAATTAAATAATAATACTGTAATCATCATTTATAAGGTACCTTTTCAACAATTACTGGGTGAACTTAGTTACACACACCGTTCAGTAAATATGACGGACAGCCCACCATTTTGGCATGAAAAGCAGTACTCAGAAATATCCAATCAAACAAGATGAGACCAAATGAAGAAACATTACAAGTAGTGCCATCTGAGCAAATAGGTTTTCAAGTGAGGTTGGAAAAGAAATGCAGTCTCTAACACTGAGGCAGAGAATTCCAAAACCAAGGTTTATAGTAGGAGAAGTAGAGTCTGTGGGAGTGATGCTTATCTTTGGAAAAACAGGACAAGGTGGATAGTAGTGGATAACGGAGTAAGATAGCCAGAGGGGGTTGGGGAATTGATGTCTTACAATGAGCCAGCAACTAAGGCTATATCATGGCAAGGCAGCCAGCCCGGTAAACAGATGCCACATGCAGAGAAAGAACAAGTGTGCCTGAGATGAGAGCTGAACCCAGGACAGCCTACCCTCACTGTATTGGTGACAGGCGCTAACCATTGTGCGACCAGACCCCCCAACCCCCAAATAGGAAGCCAATGCAGCTTCATCACTGAAAGAGTCAAAGATTGATGGTACTTATATACTTCTCTACATCGCTTAAAATTACTGCCTTATCTTTGGATCAATTTCTCGTACTTCTAACCAATGCAAACTTTTTTGACATCAAAAGAGTTATTTTCCCTAGAAACTTTTGTTTAAATCTAGAACTGACTGCAAAGTTTGCTACAAAGCTTCCAAACTTATTTTGCCCATGCTTTCCTTCATCAACCACTCTTACATTTGTGATGAGAAAACATGAACTAAATGAATAAGGAGGATGCTGAAAAAAAGTCTGGAATAAATGTACAAATGTTAATAAGACATAAATGCAAGAAAATGTGCAAGTCTTATCACTGTGGTACAATGCAACAGCAAAGGAGTAAATGAAGAAAATACTCAAGGCTAAGAGGACTTCTTCTGAACAAACAGAATCTTTTAATTGACTGTCATATTTTAAATAGCCTATTATACATCTGTGGTATTCTGAAAAATGCAACATGCAAGCTAAAGTGCAGACTACTACCTTAAGCCACCTGGATATTTATAAAGAAATTAAGGAATAAATAAAATCTCAAATGTTATATAATTATATTTGATCATCTCTGTAATGCATTTCTTTGTTTTTTCCTACGTTTTCTTCCAAACAATTCTTCTAAAGGAGTGCCTAAAATCTTTGACGAGTACAGCCCATGTAGAACAGTGGTGTGATGGCGGTTGCGAACATTCAGCAGTAAGTGAAAAGATTGAAAAAGCCTCAGAAGCTTACTGCGAACATACTTTTCTGCATTTGTTGAATGCTTGAGGCTTCTCTTATTGAGAAACATTTCAAGAAATATCTGAAAATACAGAGGAACACTATACTTCCACTCAAATATAATATCCAGTGACTTCCAGTCAAATGGCTGAGACTGTTCAACTGCTTCTCCACATGTTGGGCACCCCTGATCTTCACATTCCATGACAATGTCTTCCTCTCTTTCAGTAACAAATTTGTACTGATCAAGGTGTCCTAGCAATGCTGCTTCTCGCAGTCGCAAAATCTGCACCTCTCCATCGTTCCTAAATGCACTGAATGTTCCAGAAGTGAACACTGTAACTTCTCTACAAATTTCACCATGAGAGTGTACCATCTCTGACTTGATGTTGTGCACAACGTCCAGAGCATAAGCAGCATCAATGCTGGCAAAAGGTGACACTTCTAGAAATACGTGAATCCCTTCAGTGTGATGACATATCACATCATGACAGTCAGTGTACACAATCTGAAAGCTGCTTGCACGCATACCAAGGGCATTGACCACAATAGAAGAATGCAAAAGGCTAGGAAGATGAGTTTTCTGCCCATGAATAAGCTGAGGAGGAGATTCTTGCAAAGCACCTTCCCTAGTGTCCTCTCGCTTTCGGTCAATTCTTGCCACTGTTGAGCACATGGTTGCTAAAAACTTCTCGCTATTTGCACAAGCAGTACACTCCTCCCAGTACTTCCATTTTTTATCAAGTATCTCTGCTGAAGAGATCTGATCATTAGAAATGCCTTTCAAGGTATGCTGAAAATGCCATTCAAACACTTTGATGCTTTCCCAGCCTTTGGGATCAAATGACTCCTTCAGCCTTGACTCCAGAGTTCGCAGTTTGTAACATTCCATGCTGGGTCCATTCAAAAGGACATTCTCTACCATGGGTTTGTGAATGCTGGTGGTGGCTATTTTTTGGTACAAGTGTAAGACTCCCCTCTCGGAACTGCTGCTGAATGCAGGGCTGCTTGCTATACCACAAGCTCCAGTATGTTTTTCTCCACAGCTACCCCCATTACCTTGCTCTCTAGGTTCCAACTTGACTGCACCTGACCACTGGGCACTGCTTCCTTCTCTTTTCTTTCTAGCACCATTTTCAGGTCCCTTGGTGATATGCTGGGCAACTTCTTTCACCACCTTGCTGCAAAAAGCCAGTGAATCTGCACAGTAAAAAATATGCTGAAGAACTGCAGAAAGCTGAATATGCCGTTTATTATCTGGAGTTGTGCGGAGTGGGACCTGCTCCCACTTCCTGAAGCGACTGAGTATGTTGTCCTTTCGTATTTCACTAATTTTGTCATCTTTGGAATGATTTTCCTTGAGTAAAGCAATGAAGTCATCAAACAACACCCAAGCACCATCATCATCTATGTGCACTATCTGGAGTCTTCTGAGTGAGGGAATCTGAATAGGAGACATCCTTCAAAAAGCGAATATTTCTCAATCCTGCAAAATAAAATGTTTAATTTTAACATGCAGAATAATTTATTCATTTTTCTAACAACTGGAACTAGCGAATGAACTAATTCATACTGTTATCGTTTTGAAATTGAATAATGAATTCATAAAATTATCTGTGGCGTCTACATCAGTTAAACTGGAGGGGGGAGAAGCCACATGAGCGCGCACGCACACACACACACACACATTTGAGCACTTACCCAAATCAGAGCACCTTGAGTTTAGCTTTCTCCAGATTGATTAGTGAAAGCAAAAGCCGTAAATGGATACATCTTTTTCAAGAATTTTTGCTAATGGCGTCTGCTTTCGTGGAGAGCAATAGTTAACACTGTACGGCTAGTGTTTGGATGAGCGTAGAAAGTCTACATAGCAAGCGAAAGAACTCATTCAAATTCTGACTGGCGAGCTAAGAACTACTAATAATGTTGACATTCTGCGAGACTTGCTCTAGCGCCATTTTGTCCCGCTGTGTGACCCATGACCTCGACAGCCGACGGTTTTGATTGGTCCAGGGGTTTCGCGCCCGACAGAAGCGGTTCTCGTAAGGAATCGTCTGCTTGTGAACAAGCGCTATATGGTTCTCTGTCTTTTGTTTTCCTTTTCTTTTTCTCCCGTATAGTTATTTTGGAGTGTCAGAATAGGTCATACGCTATACTGATAGCTAAATTAACAATCTTTTACTCCTATAAAATATAATTGCTCAAACGTTTTTGTTTCAGTCAACAAAAGTGAAGACGAGCTGAAACGGCAGATCTACTTGTTAGAAAAGGTAATTAAAAGCGTTAGACTGAAGGCATCTGTATTATAAATAATAAATACAATCAGCCCTCGCAGGATATATTTATTTAGGCATGACATGAGTTTACTTTATGCATTTTCTGAAAAAAGCTGTACATGCATTGTATCAAAGTATGCACTGAGCGAAACTGGCACGACTATATGTTGAGTACAGTAATTGAAAATAAATCAGTATTTTGGACACAAATCGTCAGGAAATGTTGGAATTCTTTCAATATTATTAATTTGAATCCTTGTTAAGATCTATGTTCGTAAAAGTGTGAATTATATATTTTTAGCATGGTACCCATAGTCAACCTCGTAAAAGGTTGTGTGTGCTCGCGGACCAGATCAAAGGGCAGTTGGGGTGGTAGGGTGGCAGAGACGGTGCCGGCCATTTCTGGTGAAGGGGAAAAGTGTGGCTGTCTCCCTCGGTAACCGGTCGTTTCGACTAAGGTTGATTCGACTAGGGTCAGCTCGACTAACGGTCGTTTCGACTAGGGTCAGTTGGACTAAAGGTCGTTTCGACTAGGGTATGTTCGACTATGTCGTCTATAGGACGCATGAAATGCTATAGGACGCGGGCCGCTTCATGACAGCCTGCCTCCTCGCAACTTTCACTTCAACTTACGTTATAATTAAAGGTGCATCGGGGAGGGCGGTTGTCTTATGTTGTATCCGCCTTACGTGTGGTTGCACCCTTGTACGGCGCTACGCGGGTTTCCATTAATTTGTTGATTCTGCAGGGACGTTTATTTGTATGTGTTATCTTGACATTATTTTTGGCAGTGTTCTCCCTTTCTTCTCTCTTACAATTTTCTTTCATCTTTAATAAACGCGTGTTTTTTTACTGTTCCCACGTGTGCGCGTCAAGTTCTAGACTTAGGGACGGTTGGATGCGTCGCCGGCATCGGGCGTTTGATCCGAGTGCTTGTTGAGTCTGTGTGACAGTTAGCACTATTTACATGATAGATTTAAATCGTTTATTACGGTTCAAATCACTTCAATTTTTTTCCATTTCATGCGTCCTATAGATGATTCGACCGTTAGACGAAACGACTTAGTCGAACCGACCTTAGTCGAACTGACTCTAGTCGAAACGACCGTTAGTCGAACTGACCTTAGACGAAACGACCCTAGTCGAAATGACCGGGAACCGTCTCCCTCCCTCTCTCCCTCAAATTAGGCCTACCTCTTTGTCAAAATGTGCATTGCTTGATTTTGTTTTTACCTTTAAAAATTAAAATGATCTTCTGGAGCAAGCTACACAAACCAAACATATGTTGTTTACAACAAAAGGAGTAGATTTGTTTAGAACTGGATCACACATATTGATCGACTTGCATTACACACACACACACACAGACCCCACCACTGCTTTTCAACACTGTTTTTTTATAGTATAGTGTTCAAGGAAATTTCTGATTGAAAGCTTGCACCTTACTTTCATTTTCGTCCTAATCAATGAAGTTAAATAGATAATCATATAGAGTGCTGCGACAGTTATGGGATAACTCAATTTATTTGTTTACCCAGGATTTGACAGCACTGGAACAAGAACTTTACAACCAGCAACGGACTTTCTCTACAGTCTTGTGTGGTATTAAGACTGACTTATAGTAAGAGTCTTTATATAAAGTAATTTATTACGTTAACACTTTTAGCTACGCCTCACAACAAGAGAGAGAGAGATTATAATATATATGCGTTCCTTCAAAAATTGAGGTAATATAACCCATTCTTTCTGTTCAGTAAATATTCCAGTTACTTTCATTCCATTGTAACTTATTATCTGATGCAGCATCGTTGGAGAGACGCTAACAGACCCCGACACAGGCCAGATTCCCTTCAAAGATTTTGTCCGTCTGAACAGTATGGTCGACTCCCTTGCTACAGCAATGGGAGAGGGAGACATTGAATCAGCACGGTCCAGCCTTCCACCGCACTACACATACCTCCCGTCTGTATGTTAACAAGCTAAAGCAGAAGAGATCTTTTGCACTTGTTTGCTTGTTTGTTTCTTTGTTTGTTTAATGGACGAGGCGTAAGGGTAAAGCTGCGTTTCTGTTTGATCTGGTATTCTTTAGATGACAGGCCTCCCCCCCCCCTTTTTTTATTATTAGCAAATAGTGTCAAATGTGTTGAGATTTCGCTGAGGGCTCGCTAAATTCTTTCTGATAAACTTATATAACTGATTCGCTGACAGGTAGCCGTTGGCATGTTTCTTACGTTATCTGTTCTTTTTCCCTCGGAGAAAAGAAAACATGTTTTACTCCGTTATATATAGTTATGTCTATTGCGTTTGGGAAAATGATGAAAAAAACTAATGGAATACCTGTCTGATAAAGTTACATCAGAAACAAGTGAGTCATCTAAACTATGTGTAAGATTGCGTGTAATGTAGTTCCGCTATCAAATTTATATATGCTGCAAATGAAAACTACTAAGTAATTTTTACGCATGTTACCCACAGCTAATAAGATCCAGGGAAATATGGCAAGGGAAGCAACTCTTATCATTGATTCTGCTTTTGTGGTCTGGATCTTTGTATCCCTTGAATTATTTGCCCAGCATGTTTCCAGCAATAAAAACGATCAATGATATTGCTCTTGTAAAGCTAGAACGAACTTTACTGACACCGAATTGTAACTGGCTCACCTTTCAAGAAACACAGAAGGTAGATCTCGCCAACTCTTTCACTTTGCTGCCTTATACCTTCTCCACGAGTGACCTGTAATTTCTCAAAACTTGCTGCTTGCTCTGAGACCACTTTTTTTTTTTAATGCAGGATTTCAAAGTAAAGCGTGTAAAGCGAGTGTCCAACGTATCCCGGTTTAAGTAAGTATTTAAATAAATGGGTTTTATAAATTTGTTTGACAAAGAGACAGCAACGAAAACGAAGGAGGAATGGCAAGAAAAACTGCAGTCAAAACGTACGCGAGTTTGTAAGAGTTACGAAGCGATTTTGCAAGTGTTACGAAGCATTTTTCTTGCACATTGTCAAGTTGGTGTTTCTGTCTTTTGTTCCTATCTTTTTGTGGACGACAGGTTACCACCTATGCGCCGGATAAGTTCAAGGCATTTAGCCGGGAAGCGAGGAAACAACGAAAATGGGGGAGAGTTTGATGAATATGAAGGGCCAATAGGTGAGCAACTAATTATATACAATTACAACGAATTTTGTACTATAAATTGGTTTTACAAACACTCAAAAAAGAAAAGCGCAGTTTCCATGCACAGTTTTGTTTCATGAACAATTTACACTAAAAAAAAAAAATTATTTGAATGTTCTCACGGAGATAAAAGAATACTAAAGTTACAAGAAAATAGCAGAATCGCCGAGATATAGATACCGGCTGACAGTTTCTCGCTCTAGCTATTTTATTTGATAAAAAAATATTACCTAAATGGCATGGATATTTTAGGATTTCAGTCAGAAACTTCATATTCAGTAACAATTCTTTTCAAGATGACGATATGACGGTACTCAAAAGCAGAGAGAGAGAGAGTGCGATCAGAAAGTTTAATAGTCTTTTGCAGATTTCTTTTCGGGTCCTTGTTTTTGCTTATGCGCCGTTCATGGCTGTTGAAAGAAATTTTTGATTTGTTGTCTTTTGTTTTAGAGGAGAATCCAGAACTTGTAAATCGTGAAACAAACATCGTCAATTTCATCAATTGCATGAAGCACTTTCCTCATCTGTCTGTGGATTTCGTAAGTTGCACGCACGCACGCAAGCACACACACACACATACATAGAGAAAATTCCTCGCCTCTTGATTATGTAAGCTACTACAACGAACGAGAGGAAAAGAGTCCATGAGACGGTCCAAGCGTATTTATTATGTAAGCTGCGAATGCCCACGAAAACATGCTGTTGTTGCGTTCAACGTGTTAATTAAACAATGAGTAGATTAAGAGGTCTATTAACCGACTATATGTTTTAAAACACAGCAGGTCTATGCATTTAAAAGTGATTGCTTTGCACCTTAACCGTGTCCGATATCTTCCGATGGTACAGTAGCACTAACTGGAACTTAGGAAATGTATCTACTGCAGCTAAGTGGTGTGTGGAGTGCACACCACCCTCACTCTCTCAGATGAATTCAGGGCAAGTGACTGAATCCGACTGTTGTAGACTGTCGGCAGTGGGTGTCCCTCTTGGTGTCTACTGATGTGATGGTACATTACACAGAATCCTTTACACACACACACACACACACAAAAGCACACTTATGCAGCCGTGTGTGGCCCGATGGTGCTGTAGCGAAACGTTGGTCTCAACCTGAAAAACGTTTGAGCAAGTTTAGCAGATTTTAAGCGATGGCTGTATACAAACTGTGCCACACTTAAACTGGCCAAATGTTCGTGATGTTTGTCCGGTTAAGAACGGCCATTACGACGACAACGAAATTCGTAGGTCTTGAGTTCAGATCTCGTGTACAGCTCATGACAGGTGCCGTAAAATAACAATGTTTAATAATCAGTCCAAACCCATGGACGCACAGACACATTGTGTATGTGACACAGAGAGAGAGAGTGTGTGTGTGTTTGAATGAGAAATATTTATTTCTGAGTATTAGGAAAAGAGACGGATCGTGCCCAAAGAAACACTGAAAAAGAAAGGGACAGAGAGACACACAATGACAGACTCAGGAAAACAGAAAGAAAAACACAATGACTCACACACACACACACAGAGGCTGTTTGTTGCATATGTAAGACATTCTGAGACATTTGATTACACTCTAAGATGCTTTATTCATCTCTTTTCGGACAATAGGAGCATTGTTAGAATGGAATTGTGGTATTTAAAATAGAAGAGAACAGGCAAAAAAATTCGTTGAAATGTAGTATCGTTTGACCTGGAAAACGCTTTGAACAAAGCCTCCTTTTAACCTCTACAGATCAAAGAGCACTGGGCAAAGTTCAAAGAATTCGATGTCAACGGTGACTGCTCGCTGGACTTTTCCGAGGTATGCGTGTCATTTCTTTTCGCGTTGTGACTCTGCCACGTGGGAAGTTT
The DNA here is from genome assembly GCA_004794655.1 of Marisa cornuarietis. NCBI lineage: Eukaryota > Metazoa > Mollusca > Gastropoda > Architaenioglossa > Ampullariidae > Marisa > Marisa cornuarietis. The sequence goes on along the minus strand of SMMW01000627.1, from coordinate 3,615,530 downwards.
TTCGATTTGTTTGCAACTGGTAACGTTTTATTTCAGGGTTCAAGTTTTAGGAGCATGAACCAAACTATTCAAGGCTGTTTTGATATGAACGACGATTGCTTGTCACTGCAAGTGCATGAAAGAGAGGCTGCGTGCGTGTGTGAGTGTGTATTAATAATAATAATGCGAACTTATAGTGCGCAGAATCACGAATGAGATGGATCGCACTCTCTGCGCAGAACAATTTGATAAAAAGTAACATAAAACCAATACACAGTGAGGTACACATAGGGACAATGAACAACATAAAGATGAGGTACAAGTCAGGAATAGTACTTTGTAAAAAGATATGCTTTAAGAGAACGTTTGAATGCGGCCTTGGAAGTGGAGTGGCGAATGTGGTGTGGAAGAGAGTTCCACTGCTGAGCAGCACTGAGGGAGAACATCCGTTGTCCGTATGTGACTGTCTTAGTGAGAGGGAGGGATAAAACGCGGGAGTCTGATGAGGATCGAAGGTTTCGGGCAGGAGTTTTTACAAACAAGATTTCATTAAAGTAGCTGGGGGAGTGATTTTCAAAGAAACCATAGCAGAGAGTTGAGAGCTGAGAGCTGAGGTGAGGTGCTAAGGACAGCCAGCAAGAAGAGAGTTGCAGTAGTCTAGTTTAAACAGAATAAACGAGCAGATAAGAATTTTGGTGGTTGAGACGGACAGAGTATGGCGAATGGAGCTGATCTTCCGGAGCTCATAGTATGCAGATCGACAAATGTGAGAGACATGTTTATCAAGAGACATGCCAGCAGACATAATGTAACCTAAATTTCGTGCCGAAGTTCCAAAACGAACATCAGCATCGCCTACCCGAACAGAAACAGGCAGTGAAGGGTGAACTCTGGCTCTCCTCTTTGAAAAAAGTAAAGCTTCTGTTTTTTCGTCATTTAGCTTTAACTTGTTGTGGGTCATCCATAGCCTAATATCAGAAATGCAATCTTGGATGCTCTAAATAGAAGTGTGAGCCTGAGAAGGAGAACAACTGGTATACAGCTGGGTGTCGTCAGCAAAGGATTGGTGGGATATAGAGCGCGATTGAATTAGAGTGATAAGTGGCTTCATGTACAAGATGAAGAGGATGGGACCAAGTACAGAGCCTTGGGGGACTCCTGAGTGAATAGAGACAAGTGAAGACACGCAGCCATCCACTATAACTGAGTCCTATCCGAGAGATATGACTGAAACCAGCTGAGTGGGGAGCCTGAGATGCCATAGAGAGTACTGTGTGAATGAGAGTAGTGTGATCTATGGTATCAAAGGCAGCGGACAGGTCTAACATGGTGAGAAATGAGATGTCACCTCTATCCAGAGCAGACAGAATGTCGTTTGTCACCTTCAGCAGAGCGGTCTCAGTGCTGTGAAAAGGGCGATAAGCAGACGGCGATGAGAGATCAAGTTTTCAGTATTGCGTCTGTGGCGTCTTCCAGGGTGTGCCCAGGTGTGCGGAGTTGGTCGGTTAAATTGAGCGGATAATTAATAATATAACTGAACAAGCTCTCTTCTGCTATACTTATTACACTAATTAATGTTGTTATTGAATGAGCAGAAATAAACTCCATAAAGACAACAACTTGCATCTTGGGATATCTAAGCCTTTAAAACGTCAACGAGGTTGTTTAAACAGTGCTAAGGTCACCGGAATGTTTTCAAGATGTATTGACAGTTTTTTTAAAATCATGTGCAGGTTGTCCGTGCACTCACCTCCATGGGCCTTCAGTTCACCGCACAACAAGCGGAGGTCTGTGTCAATCCCAGTTTGCACTTGCCAGCCTCATCGCGAAAGATTTAGCAGGAAAAACAAATGAGATCGCTTTAACTGATACTGTCATATACTGTCCGTGCTGCTGGTTTGACATTCCATGCTCCTATCTGAGTTTTTTTTTTCGTTCTTTTATTGCGGGCGAAGCTGTATTTAAATTGTTAACACATTTGAACTAACACATGACCGCCTACAAGATAAATCGCTCTTAAATGCAAGACAAAAGAGGAGCAATAAAAAAGGGAATTTATTGTCCTTCGATTTATTTTTAATATTTGATTTGGCGGGCTGACGGCGCGGCGGGTAATCACTTGTAGCTCAGATGATCGGGTTTGCGTAATACTTGAATTCTAGCATGACAAAATTATAGCGTCACTTGAATCCTACGCATGGGCATTTCAGGGGGACATATATTGGATATATGTATATATACGTGAACTCACGACACCGGAAAATTGTACTGAACTATGAAACTGTATACCCTTGGAGTGACGAGTGGTAACTCGTATAGTTCGCTGACAGTGGATACAGAGCTGGATCAGAAAGGGTAGAATACTGTTCATTAGCTAGAGACTGTCTAGATGTTTGTGCAGAAAATTTTTGGCTGTTGCAAACACACAACGCGTGAAGGGTTGGTCTATGCACTGATAATGTTCTTCCACCGCAGGCAGGCAAGCATTTAAACAAATTGAGTGGTCACTTATCCCATTTCAAAATCTAGACGAGTAAAATGTCAGTAAAATGCAACAAATTGTTTAAAGCGTCGAAGGAATGAAATGAAGTTTTACGTAAGTTTTGCTTCTTGAACGATGCTGTCTGCACCACTAAGATTTTATATCGCATCTCCACATGCAGATATCGAGAGGTTTAACGTTGTAAGATAGACGTGTCAGTGCTAACAGATTTTGTCATCGTCTTTCATGTGCAGGAAGCAATGAAGGAGGCAGACGTAAACAGAAGTCGATCACTGGACTTTTATGAATATGTCCTGGTCGCTGACAAACTAGTTAGTAGATCCGGTACGTTACAATTATTTTGTATATCTTACTATCAGCTAAAACCGAAAACAAGGAACAATACAGCAGTTTTGAAAGTTTCTCTCCAGACCTTCTTAACTGGACAAACATGGACGAACGCTTGACCAAGTCTGGAAAAATGTCTGGAAAAATGTGTATATATAAAGAGAACTTGTCTATACTTGGACATACGTTCGACCGTTTTTTCAACGTAATAACAAGGTTAATATTTCTTCCTTCACTCTACCCCTTCCCTCATCCGCCGCACCGATATTCGCAGGAGCCAGAATACAACCACCATGCAGTCGCGGGCGCACATACACACACATATGCAGGTACATACATGCACGTACGCAAACACATATGCACGTGGATGTACACATGCGGGCGCACACATGGATACGGGCCCACACATGCACAAGCGCGCGCACTCTCTCTATGATCAAGCAGATGAGCATGAAGTATATTTCTCTCCTGAATTCCTCTAACTACACAGCAAGTCTTAATCTCTGATAGGGCGCAGCGAAAAACAAAATAAAACAACGAAGTTAACTCCCCCAATACCTCGCAGCAGTCGATACGATAGCATAAAATTAGAAACACCAATTTCCTTTCAGCTTCCTTATTTGATTATATCATCTTGAAATGACTGCTCCAGTTACTGTGGCAAACGTGCGTGTAGCTGAGGGTGGGCGGGTGCGGAGTTAGAGGGTCGCTCAGTCAGATAACATAAGGTGCGTGAAGTTATTATTAGGCAGAAGGCGCGAGTAGCGTTAGGCCGGGTTTTCTCACATATTACAGCCGAATCTATTTTCTTCTCTTTCCTCAGGAAGATCGGAATTGTTTCACTCAAGTGTGGCAAACCAAGACCGCAGGGTGGTGGCCAGGACATGCATTGTACAGTAACTTCTTGAGAACTTCAAGAAGAAAACCTTTCCTTCTGCTGATTCGTTGATTGTGTCGCCTTACAAAGCTTAAGGGATTATTCGAGACTACTTGATGATGATGATGATGATGATGATGATGATGATGATGATGATGATGATGATGATGGAATTTGTAAACAACATTTCCCCGTGTGAATGCGAACTCAGTGCTTTGCACGTGAAAGACTACAAACGAACCGACAATCCGTCCAAGAAACATCAGCGTCAGCAAACAGAAGACAACAGAAACAAAGTTCGTGGGTAAAAACCAGACGAATGAGTGAAACAGTACTTGTAATTATGGGTTTCGAGACCGGACTTAAAAGCTTCGAACAAAGACACAGTTTGAAGAGAAAGGGGCAGAAAACTCCAAACAGCGGGGTCTGAGAAGAAGAAGAAGCTTCTGTCGAATTTCTCCCGTTCGATGTGTGGCACAGAGAGGAGAAAAACACATCAAAGATTGAAGAAACGAAGGAAAAGCTAATTTATTTCTTGTTATTATTGGGTATATGGATGGAATGAATGAACACTATGATTGACAGAATGCAGGAAGCAAAGAAAGAATTGCTACTTCTTCCTTTCGAAGAATAAGGGAGTGAAAGTAGTGTACGAGCTATTCTTACAGTAAACGTTAGAACGAAAAAAGGTTCTTCTACAACTCTGTGTCGGATCCCTTGACAGTTGCTATTTGAAAAAGGAGACTCATAGTACAGAATGTAATGTGAAGAAAATAAAGCTGTTCAGTTTGATAGTTGTGACTTCACCAGCCTCAGAACACCTTTTTTACCCCTGTGGATCATAATGGGGAGTGAGGATGCTTGACAGGTTAGATTGAAGCGATCAGCTAAGCGTGGCTATTTAGATAACTGGCAGCGCTCCTCGCCGGGTCAAAACATTCTTTTCTGCCATAAGCACGGATGGGAGTTCGTTCTGAGAAAAAAGACGATAATGGTATTCTGAATGAGTGGGAGGGGACCGACAGTGGAAAAGCACGAAGAACGCAACTTATAAGAGTGAGGAGGAACTACAGGAAGACAGTTCAAGCAACAGATCGCAGTAGTGTAAGTTTTGAATAGATTTGCTACTGCTAGCTGTCATTATTTAGAACAAGGAGGGTCGTGATGTTGGGGCTATAAGAGACTTTGAAGTTATGCCTAGTGAGTTTGGGGGTTTCCGGAGGCTCACTCCTAACCAGAAAAGCAAGATGGAAAGCTGAGTTTGACAGTCTAACTACATTTATCTCTCTATATAGACATGTGCTTTAAATCATAAAATTTATTGTCAGAATATTCAGTTTGTTTCATTTTTTTTTTCTCTACGAGTTCCATAGATTGTGTGAACTTAAGGTATCAAGAAAAAAGCGGTGTGATGTCTGGATTTGATCCCACTTCAGTCCCAAGAAACTCCAATGTACATAGAACATGTTCTATTTGCGTGCACGGACAACAGTGATATGTGACCATTTTCAAACTGAAAAACTTGGGGAATTTTGTTTTTGCAAGTGGTAAGGCAGCCAACAAAATCATTATCCCTGGAAAGTTGGAATGTGCAGTTTCCAACGTAAATGGTTAAAAGAAAAAAATTACAAAGACTGGATATTGTAGGAAAAGAGACGAACAGTCCTCCTAATCCTTTAAAAGTACTTACAAGGTCCTTATTTTCAGTGTGGTCAGACCTGCTTGAACCCTGACCTCGTTCGTAACCCGAGATCGCCTGCACTTGCAAATCTTCCCAACTTTGCTTTTTTTTTTTTTTTTTTTGAAGACAACATCTCTTTTAAAAATATTTTATAAAGAAAAGCAATTTAAGAAAACCGAACTGTTTACATCTAGAATTTAATCAGCATTTGGCAGTGCAGCCACGGACAAGACTATTACCTCGGGGTGGCTAGTGAATCACGAGCGGAGGGGAGGGCTGGAGATGTCTGTGTAGATCTGTGTACAACGCTGAAAGTTTCCAGTATGCATAGCGGGCCTTCAAAATTTTTATTCTAAAAGAAACTCGCTCGGTTAGCAGTTTGACTAAAAGTGGTTAGTGAGATCAACTGTCTTTTTTCCGGGTTTTCTTTATACGAGAAGCACCGGAACGAGGAGTGTGGTGTGCTGGTAAAAAAGTGTGATCACATGTCTGTGAATGTGCGCTCGTGCAGAATGAGTTAAAATTATAATCTTGAACCCTGCCCAGTATAAAGTGTCACTAAGTTTATTTTAAAACATTAAAAAACAAAACGGGCTTCTAAAATCGAACTCATTCTACACGAGCGCACCTTGTGTTATTGCAAACTTAAGCAAGGAGACAATAAATTCTGTCTTTTATTATTTTGGTTTTCTGTAAAATTTTGTCCTAACAGGTAGTGTAAGCATACTGCATCATTAGTAGAATGACAAAGTAGGATGAGAGAATTAATGTTTTGGTCTCACAATATGACACATCAATTGAGCTCTCTTTATCTGGTTACTTAAACGAAGCGTACTTTAAATATATTTTCATTTTAAGGAGGAGATGAAAGCTCTAAACGTTATTTTCGACGAGTTAATCGATTTCTCATATTAATAATAATGCAATTGAAACAGACTGAGAACCCTATGCCAAGCGATATACACACACACCCTCCCTTTCTTCCCCGCCACACTTTCCGCAAAACAAGACAGCCTTGAGGTTGAGTTTCTTCCATACTTCCGCGCTGCACAAAATGACAAAAAATTTCAGGAAAATCCAGGCATTTGATTATGTTTCACTTGGACATCAGGTGGTCCAAGCTCAAGAAGCCCCGAATTGCACTGAATTGTCTACTCTTGTTTCTCTGCTGTGTGTGCGTTCTTATACGAAGCGGGAGCTTGCATGCATGAAAAATTGCGCGTACATACGCATTAGCCTGCACTCACTACATTTAATTACTTTTAAAAAATGTATTTTTGTTTTCCTTTTCGTTGTTTGTCTCATCGGGTGCCTTAATTATGAAGCGAGGGTAAGTCGTTGGCCTGAGATAGAATAGGGAGTTCAGGGACAAACGTCTTGTTTCCAAAGTTATAATGCTGTGCCCATTCCAGACCTTCTATGTATTGTTGTACCCCTGGAGCCGTAGCTATAAAGCGGTGGCAAAGGTGTCCTAGGATAAAGAAAGAGGAAGTAGTGTTCACTGGGTCCGGTCACCGCTTTATAATTTCGGAAACAAGACACTTTTCCTTTAGTTTCCCATTTGCTTGGGAAGTCATTTAATCTCGCTTCGTAACTACAGCCCCAGGGATTTTATTTCCAACCTCTACTTGTATGTCTGGGTTTAATTTGTTTTAACAGTTTGCATTTTTTTTCTGGGCTCTTTTCTCTCTACGTCGTTTACACTGTTCCACAATGCCGAGTACGGATTGAGCTAATCTATTTTTCAATCTGCACCCTCCACCTTTGCAATCTAGTTTTTAAAAAGTGACAGCAGATTGCGAGTTCTTTTGCTGCATAATTGAAAAGTGACAACAATCTTATCAAACGCAGCGAATCTATCAGCGGCGTAGTGATGCAAACGCTGTTAAGCGAGGTTTGAGTGTTTTCTTTTACCTCCCTGCCGTGCGCACCAATTAGCATACGCCTTTCATCCACCTTCTTAGATATCTATGAAGTTTGTGTTTGTACTTTGTAATCTTCGCGTAGGTTTCGAAGCTGTATCTGTAAGGAGTGTAATTCAGAGTATATGTGTGTGATGTTTATCACACACACACACACACACACACACGCACGCTCGCGTTTAAACTTAGAATGGAAGGGAAGAGAGAAAGAGAGGTAGAAACGAACGTTGGGGGGGGGGGATTCTTTTTCTTCTTCCGGTTTATACAACTTTGCAGTCAGATCCTCTTGCCGAAGGATGCCGCAAAGCTGGCCGTGTAGAGGAGTTCATTTCCCTCCCCTTCCTGCACAACAGTTTGGTGCAAAGATGCACCCCTTTGGCTACAGCTCCTGGCGCTTGCTTTGCGGATAGGACAGTCATGTGAGAAATGTTTTGAAGGCTCTTCTATGTTGTTGCACTTTCACTGGGCTGTTTCCGCAACGCCTGTCCTCTTTAGACAAACACCCAAACCACAGTGCCCCTTGTGAAAGCACCAGACAAGGGTTTGTTGGTCTCTATCATGCAGCTGAACGAACGAATGACTTAACTGCTTTAGCTATCGCTTCGTATCACGAAAGGAGATGTTTACATTCTATCTAGACATACAATCTTAAATCTTTCTCATTTACACAACATTGTTACTTAACTTGCAAGGCGGTATTTACAATATAAATTGTATTGATCCCGTTAATTAGAGGGTTAACTTAAAGATTGACAAGTGTCTATAAATTTGATGAGTACATGTACATATTTCTCACGTAGATCAACATTTGTTTTCTGGGACACATGAAAATAAAGCGAAGCTCTCTTTTTTTTTACACAAATTTCAAAATGGTCGATGAAAGTTAGCAGTTAACGTGTTGTATAAGGGTCGAAGGGCATAATTTTAACTGGGGTGGAGGGGGAGGGACGCATTTCAAATGCTGGGTTTTCTTAAAAAATATAGATTATGTACATATAGAGAATCTGAAAGTGAAGTAGCGCTAGATGAAATCGCTTGTTTAATGAAATATCAAAGTGTCATTGTTTGTTGGTAACAGTCCTGCAATCTATTTTAAAGCATTGTAGCAGACAGATTTGGAACTTCAATATCTTGTTTCTGCCAGACGTGTCCAAAACCATATCAAAGCAACAGTTACAGACATGTGAAGCTTATGCCATCTTATTCTGATCATGTAGTTTTGACAAAGTACTTTAACCTTCCTCACGTAGTCTGTAATGGGGATGTACAAAACATGAAACCAAAATTTGATACTTGTAAAAAAATACATGCTAAGGGAATCTTGACATTTTTGGAAATTTGTGATTTTTTTTTACAGTTAAGAAAACTAAACTCTTTATGAGATGAAGATTAGCCATATAGCAGCGACATTTGTAATCGAAAGGTTGAATCTGTACCTTAAGCACTTTGAAAAATGCACCAGTAGAGGTTTTTTTTAATAGGTTGATGTGTTCTCGTTCAAATAAATGAGATGTGACAGCATTCCAGCCTCGTTCCTTGTTTGATAATCCATCTGACGAATGTTATACTGGTACATCCGGCTATCCCTTGCTTGTGTACTATGTTGGTCTCAAAGCTGTAGTTGTGGAACGCTACTTTCTACGAACTGTTAGACTACAATGCACGCCAGTTTCTAGGCTGATTCATGTGAACCAGTCACTTATTACTTTGAGGGTATATGGTTGCTCAACGAAGGCGATTTTTAATAGGACAAATATCGTCGACCATCTGACCAAGTTGTGTCACAGGAAACCAATGGTTTTGGGGCGAACGTTTATGACATTGAAACTTTGATGGCCTTAGCGCAAACTTTGGCAAATACATTTACCAGTAGATTTGTAAATGGGACTTTGAAACGCACCGAAGGTTCGACGGTTCGGCACATTGCCAGGTTAAGAACGGTTTCAACCAGAGTGGGTGGAGAAGAGGTGACTTCTCTAAATAGCAGACTAAAGCTTGGCGGCAAGGTAAGTCCGTCTTCTTCACCTTAACATGCCAGTTTTTTTGGGGGGAGGGGGATTTGAGAGGATGGGAACAATTGCACAAGTCAACCGAGTGAGGCGTGATGGACCATCGGGTCAGATAGCACCACTGTCCTCGACAACAGCGTGGACAACTTCAGGGCTTGTTGCTGCTGTGTGAAATGTGTTATCGATTACCCTGTTACGAATTGGCAGAAATACATTTTCTGAGTGATTATCTTGAAAAAAGTTTTTCAGCTTTGCTCTGTATGGCGATTCTCTCTCTTTTAAAGAGCAAAATGATCGTACAGGGAACGCAAGTCTAACCTCTCTCAACCATACAAAGACGCGCGCGCAAACACGTACGCACACTCACCCACCCACACGTTAACAGCCACTCTCTATTCCAACTCTTTTATTTTATTATCCTTTTCCTCTCACTCGCCTGGCAGCTGTTTTCGCTCCACACTCTCCAGATGTCGTTATCATCCTCAACAGAGAAATCAGCGCCATCTGCAGTATGTGTCTGCTGTCAGCCTGCAGCTGCACTGGTTTTATTTTTAATTTTTTCATATCATCCACGCTGCCTGTGGCTGATTTTGCAGCTGTTGTCAACATTCCCGTTCAATGGTGTCAATACTTTTCCCGTTGTCACATATGGGTTAGCTGTCAGGAAAGTTGCATGGGGGTACTCAGTTTAAAGTACTTAACAGAGTACATGTACTCAATTTACACATATTCATGAATGACAAGAAGTCCTGTCGTCTTCTCCAGGTTAATAGCAAAGCTATGGTTCAGGATGCAGTAAAACGCAGTAAGAGTCCTTATTTCATCCACACATATTCCACGAGATCTAACATTAGTGTCGCTTTCTGTCGGAATCTGGACAATGTAGTTGCTCTCATATGGAACAGTTGACCTCTTCGATGATTTCCATACAGCTAAAGCAACAGGCTAGCTTCAGTCTCTCGCAGGATATCCACAGCACAAGAGTCTGATTCACAGTGTCCATGGTTTGGGGGAGGGAGAAGAAACGGGAATGTCTCGTGAAGAGTGTACCTTAACCTTGTTCGTAAAATAAAACTGTTAACATCAGCGTAATGATACTAATACAGGCTTTACAGCCTTCACAATGCTTCAAGGGAAAGGGGTAAAAGAAGAGAAATCTATCACCTGCTTGTAATCATCGTCACATGTAGTTCGGAGGTTTTTTTTTCGGGGAAGTCGGGAACAACAAAGGAAGTCTTAGTATATCCATTTTGGTGCTGAGCAATCCACGCAACCCACTTGTTCCTGGACTGTGTCCAGGTGCAGCAGTGGTTGACATGACCTTCAGCTGCGTCCCCGGCCTCGTATGATGTATTTTGCGTCTGTCGTGTAGCCTCAAGTGTATGCCCATTCCAACGTTGCTATACAACACTGTTCCCCCGGCTGTGGGAAATATCGTTTCACTGCTGCAGTTTCCTCATGCTGTTTTGTTTCCCCACCCACCCGGCCTTCCAGTCCCACCCCGACCCCGCCAGACTAGTTTGTTGCTGACGTGGCGTCTGGGTGTCGGCGGCGATCAGTCCTGTGTTTTCGTGTAAGCCAGTCACGCTGCACATTTCCTGGTGTACTTGAAGCACTTTTTCTCCTACGTGCGCGTTGTGCGTTGTGTGTGTGTGTGTGTGACAAAGAATAGGGCAGCGTGACATGTCGAGTCTGACGGATTAATCAGATTAATACGTGATGGTTAGTCGACAACCCTTTCAATTCGGTTCTTCTCACCCCATTAAATATTTTTGAAACGTGTGAATTGCAGTAACTCGTACAACAGAATTATTAAACACACATACACACACGACAACACCTACTCTTACATACACGCACGCACGCTTTCTCTCTCTCTTACGTGTCCACATACATGCGTATCACAACCACTATCATATCACAGCATACATCCATTGCATGCATCGATTCCTAGGGTAAAAAAAAAAGTTTAAAAAATTCCTTTTTAGTCGCATCTTTTCCCGTCTACTGGCTCTTTCTTTCTCTTCCTTCCCCACCCACCCACTTCCCTGGCGCTTTATAGTCTTGGATTTCATTCTCAGAAACCGCTCTCACTCTTTTTTTCCAGAAAACTCTGTTCATCCTGCCTTCTCTCTTCCTCTTTAGCAGTTTGCAGCTCGAGTTCTTTAAAGGAGAATTGCACTGCCATCAACGTGATACTAATACGTTTAGATATTGTTTCTATTTCCTGCACGTCTCTTTCTCTCTGTTTGGTTCTGATGGACGGTTGAATCGTAATTCGAAAGCTGAACGTAAGTTTCACAGGACAACGCTTAAGATAGCAATTCTACTCAACCAAGTTGATTTTTAAAAATTCTTTGAAAGGCTGATATTGATCACAAGTAGATTTAAACGTTGGCCTTTCTGTGACCTTTTCAGAATGATTCGCAGTTTAGATAACGTGAAGATGGCATTACCATTGCACCAAAAATGATTGCAGAATGTACAGAAACGCTGTAAAACGTCATTAAAAATGCACATAAACTAGCTAACGATATGAGAACGTCTCAAAACGATTGAAATGCCTAGTTAGGGCGAGAATTCTAAATGTTTTATTTGAGAATCAAAAAGCTAACGTTCATACGTAAGAGCAGGGGTGGGCTAAGTCATCTTTTTGCGGGCCAGTCTCAAAATTTCAATCTATGCGGTGGACCGGTAAAATACCCAAAACCCACGCCAGGTGACCACACAGCAAACCTAGTGATAATAGAATGGACAACAAACGAGTACATAATGAAGTTCACTTACCGAATTTATTGTGTATTTGAATTCGCTCACGATAAAAATATAAAACCAGCCTTTCCTTTGAAGACAGCCGCCCCCGATGCTCTCTAACGATATCAGACATGTCAGCCATGTTATTTATCACCTTTGTACTTTGTCTGTGTTAGAATGTTACGGACTGCCGATTTCTAACGCTGTTGTACTTGTAATTAAATTTCAATCAAATTAACCTAGACTGAATTAAAAAGAATTAAAACAAGTGCACTTCACATTTTAGCAGACCGGCCGGTTCAAAGACGTCCGCGGGCTGTACTTTGCCCACCCCTGCATAAGACAGACTGAAAATAAAGGAGGAACTTTCTAATCAAGTTACAGGGTACTTAAAATGGCAATTTCTTTAAAAGTAACCAACCTGCTACCTTAGAATACCTAGTAGTCATTTCGAACTATAAGAGAAAGGGGAGGAAATCGGAGGACCTGGAGACATTGCCCCTCCCCCACCACTCCCGACACCGACCACATGTAGAGAGAACTGTGTAGCCCCGGAGGCGAACTGAGGGGCTTACGATCGTGACTGCGGTGGTGACAAGCACCCTGACGTGCATGAACAACTAGCGTGCACTATAAATAAATGTTGCTCCCACGGCGTGAACGAAATGTTCTGATGACGCCACAGTTCGTGCGCCCCACACCTGTTGGAAGAATGCAGACAGAAAAGGCCTTTTAAAAAAAAGCACCTGACAGGTTTGAAACGTTTGCGTGCCTGGCCTCGTAGGACTTTGTTGACACTACTGCATCAGCAGACCGCTAGGTTTTAAAAGATGGGATCAACATTTTTCAGATACGCCCTTGTCAAAAGTGAGGTGAAGATTATAAATAGTATTTGGTCGAAAGACATGACATTTACAATATACAAGACATTTTTCTAGCAAGGTGTAAAAAGAACTGCCCTGTTGTACGTGTGCGTTTGTGTGGGTGTGTGAGAGAGAGAGGGGGGGAAGAGAGTGAGTAAGAACGAAGAACGACAGTGTTTCGTAGTTAAAATGTCGCTCTGAGCACACCACCTCAAAGCACAGATCTTACCAACGTCTGCTCCCTGCCTTCAGAGGCCGTAGTTATGAAGCGAGGGTAGGTCTCTGTCCTGGGAAAAATTCAAAAACAAGCATTCAAGAAGAAGTGGTGTCCGTATCCCGCAGATGCTGTATTACTCCTGGATCCGTTGTTATAAAGCTGTGGCAATGGTGTCATAGGAAGAGGAAACATGAAGTAGTGTCCATGTGGGGGTCTCGATGCTGCTTTATGACTTTGGCAACAAGACGTTTTTCTTGGAGTTCGCCGCTTTGCCCAAAGAAGACGACTTACTCTCGCTTCATAACCACGGTTCCTGCCGACTTCATTATATTTTTCCTTACTTCAGGGTTTGTTGAATTGGTCCAACTGGAGATATGGGCTGTGCGAAGGGAAGAAGAAGAAAAGAAAGAAGAAAGGAAGAAAGAAGACAGAAAGAAGAAGAAGAAGAAAAAAAACCCCAATGAAACAAAGAAAGAAGAAGTCGGGGTGTGCAAATATGAAAGCAAAGGCCCAACGTTTTCTTCTCCAGATGATTGGGTTTTGTTCATTACAAGATGCCAGCTCAAACAGACGAGTGCTTATCACATAGTCCATGACTTCATCTTTGTCGTTCCTGGTTCTCCCATTGGCTTCAGTTTTGATGACGTAAACTGACGCATGTTCAGTTAACACCATCATTCAAGACTAAAGCCAATAGGAACTTGTCCGTAACGGACTTTAGACTTAAACGCAAGCTGATAGTATCTTGAAATAACCTGAAACCTTAAAATTAAAAAACCCACTGCACCTTCGTTTGTCGTTAACAGTAATCTGAATCTGCTACACATAGCAGTTATGCCCTCTGAATTATGCTGCCAGCATGATTCATAAGACTCTCAGTATGAAGGGTCTAATACACTGCCTTCGTACCTCAGGTGATGCGTGCCCACCAGACCGGGGCTGATGTGTGTTATCTTTCAACATAAGCTGTTCACTTTACGCTCTAGTAAATTTATTTTCTAAACAAATGTCGCCACACACACACACACACACAATGTTTTCTCGCCAACCCAGAGACAAACACACACAGAACGGATTTCCCCAAGAGTTACCGCTAGTTATGGATCATACACGATCCTGTTTTCACATTCACCTCTCACCTAACATTTGTGTTTGAGGGATGGTCGCGAGATAATATATATATATATGCTTGACTCATTTCCGGTTGATTACAATGCATAAATTCATATGTCAAGAATTAATAGTGCTGTGAGAAGGAATAGAGGATGTTTTGTAGCAGAGCATTTAAGTTGTCAATGTGACATATTTGTTGCATGTTTCATCAAAGCAGGCTGCGAGTCATTCAGCTAAAACTTAGCATGCTGGAGTACTTCCGTAAAGGGCGGAGCACTCACGAGGCTATCACCAAACTAATTATCTCACCCTATTTTTTTTCTTACACTACCTTGATCCATTTAAAAAATGAACGTCCGTACTATCCCCCAACTTCCCTTTCCCCCTGAAAATATTGAGCCTGCAAGGTGCATGCTTTATTTTCGTTCAAAATAATTTTACTATATTGAGTTAAGGCAAGTGATATTGTAAGAAAAGGAAGAAGACTGGTTTTTGGTGTCAAGCTCTTCTCGAGAATATTGCAGTCTATCGTGACCAGTATCAACCTGTGCCAACTAGGATGCTATTTCAAACATACCAGAATCAATGTTTCTGAATATCTGCTGCATATCCTGATAGCAAGAAAACTGTGGGTACTTTTATCGAGTAACAGGATTTTATTGCGTAACATGGAAATTGCGATAAAAATAACACAGTCTCTCTCGATTTCTCTCTTTGCTGATTGCTCTGTTCCTGTTTACCACGTTTAGTCACGTGACTTAGTTATGCAAAATCTGTGCCTGGTCTGTGGTCAGGGGCTGTCACTTCTGCTTTGAACAGGTTCCTGTGAGTTTTCTCGGCTTTTTCATATATTTCCAGTGTCTGCATTTTTCCCCTTCCTGGAAGCATATGGCTTCCGCACACAATCAAAAATGCGATCACAAGCAGTCAAGCAACCAAATTTGTTACCAGTGACGTCAGTTAGAAACTTGCTTTATTACTGTTGCATCCTCTGCGTCACGCTCTCGTTCATAGGTTTGGATTTTCCCGTCCGGCTGTTTGAGTGATTAATGTAAATGAACGTTTCTGTTCCTACTGTCTGAAAAAAATGAAGGTAGGGAAGAGTTTTATTATTTTTATGAAAGGGTGGAAATTACAAAAGATACGAGAGAGGTGAGGGTGGCGGGGACTGTCTCTATAGTCCTAACTTTAACGCCTTCAATATTGACACATAATGGAAAGACTAAGGAAAATATTTTCATATACCTAAAAGACAAAAGGAAACGATCAACGCTAATTCTTTTTCTTAAAGACTAATACTATTTATTAAGATGCTTTAAAAGACTAGTGGGGTGGAGTTTTTTTTAATAAGTAAGGCAGTGCAAGGTTGCTGGTGCTGCGCAATAAGCGTCTCATCACCATTCGTGCTGATCTTCACTGATATTCACTGACCAATGTCCGTTATTATTGTCTGTAAAGGATTCAACCTGACGCAGGTCAGAATTCCACCATCTTTATTCTATTTATAATGCATCCTCAAGGGGCGTTATCGAACAGTGTCGACTTCGTTGAGCAACACTATATAGCGTGTCACTGTCGAATTGTATTCTTATGTTAAAGAACTAGATGCAAAACAGTTTTCTGACGACTGGGTAGACCTCTGCAATATACCATTTCCCAATTCTGGGTGAATACACCACTTTCGTTCTCGAGATCCACGCCTACAACCACGCACAGAAAGAGATCCACAACACAGACGTCAGCATTGTACGTGGATAAATTTTCGTTATAAAGTTTCCTTGACGTACAAACAACATGAAAACAGGAAAACAACAAAATCAACAAGTCGATCACATCGTTGGATAGATAAGGAAGAAAATAAGATGTCATGCATCAACTCGGGCAGAACGCCCTACGCTCGTGCTTATTTGGGATTGGTGTTTCCATTTTTCTTGAGAGGGGGAGGAGTAGTCACTTTTACACACACACTACCACACCCCGAGAAGCCGAAAGGTTGGGGAAATGAAGGAGACAGGTTTTTTTCATTAAAAAGTAAGATGTAAAACGATTGTAAAGACTTTGTGTGACATATCTTGAAGTAGTGTTATCCGATTGGTATTTGGTAGAAGTCCTAAGCTGTGGAATGCTCTGCCATCGTTACTGTCCACCATCACCTCACCAACCACGTTTCGAAAAAGACTGAAGACCCATCTGTTTATTTAAGACGGACTTAAACTTAAACAACCAAGCAACACTTCTGTCTTTATTTTTTACTTTCCTGGTGTTTTATCTATTATTTACTTTATTTTTTCTTGTTTTTTATTTATTTTGTTTTTGCTGCGCAATGAGCATTCTTCTGAATGGATACCTGCGCATTACAAATGGACATCATCATCATCATCATCATCATCATCATCTCACTGACTAAACTGCACTGCCCACGCTTGAACTAAATACAACTGCACACGCAGCAGTATCTGCCGACATTATATTTTTCTATTTCAGAAAAATTAAAATTGTATTGTCTCCATTCAGATGCGCTGCCGACGTGACCAGCGATGACGTGTGTGGCATCAAAGAACGCAACAGACAAGAGGTAGTGTTGCCAAGTTTAACTGTTCACATTTCTGTCAACGTGTCTCTTAGACTTGATGGGTCGTACCCTTTGACGCTTTAAAGGATGAGTGGGGTGCAAAGACACTATTTCCAAAAATTCGGGGTGGATATTCCCACAGAAAGAGGTGAGCAACACAGGTGTAAGGATTGTAATAAGCTTTATCAACATATGTTCTTAGCTCTTCCATTGGACGAGGCCTCGATAACGCACAATCCTGACGTCTGAGTCGTGGACCTTTTTCTATGTATGGGTATGTTTGTAGCTATTTATCTTGAGAACGATAGGAGTGTGTTCACCCATCTATGGGGACATAGTACATGTATATTGCATCTCGCTTTATATGCATACCCCGCAGGTCTCGTAAATCACTTTGTTCCTGTGGGATAGAAGCACTGGGCAAACAGTATGTGATCCAGGAATGCATGTCAACGAACATTTCTCATACACGGCAGTCATGTCTACTATCTTTATCTTTGTTCTTTGTCAGCTGTTTCTGCTAACGCCATAACTGTCTTGAGATGTTAAAAACAAGAAGAAGGAAAGTATATAGGGTATGGATATGTATTTAAGCAACAACAAAAAATGCAAGCGCGTCCACGCACGTATGCGCGCGCGCGCGTACGAACGGAGAGAGAGAGAAGATGGAGAATGAGAATGATAATAAGATTACCAATGTTAATTCTTTACTTGGGGCAATGACAATGACAACGAGAGTTCACTATTTGGGGGAGAAAGTGATAACAGCAAAAACAACTCCTTATCCGAGGCCAAATGACAATGACAATTGTTTATTTGAAAGAGAAAATGACAATAGTAATAACAATGACAATTTTTTTATTTGAGAGAGAAGAAAAAAAACAAGGTAAGGACTTTCGGCATCCAAATGTAACTGAAAAATCAGCAAAGACAAGCAGCATAAACGATTGACAAGAATTACAAATTCTATCAAAACTGTTGGTATATTAGGGGAGTGTCGTTCACCTGAAAACCGTTCATTGCCAGGAGCCTCGGTAAAGGATACAATGACATATCAACGTCAGGACAGGAAGCTCTTAACATGACAAGAACTATGTGTGGCATCTAATTAACTTTGCAAATGTCTACATTTTGAGTTCACCGGACCGCATTTAAATTAAAATACATATATATATATATATTACAATGTTAGAATGCTGAAATGCTCAGAGTACATTTCTTTAACGTTACACTTGTAAAGTGCACAATCATTGTTTCCATTGAAATATTAAGTCGACGTGTTGAAAAGGTGAAAAATAAAAATAAATATAACCAAAATAAAATACAAACCAAACTGAGTAAGCTATCAGAGGAAGCACCGGCTTAAAGATCAACGCAAAGAAGACCGAAGTGATGAAAATCAACAACAAGCAGGAATTTCCATTCCATCTTCAATGAGAGAACATCCTAGAAACAGACCACTTCACATCCCTGGGGAGTATCGTCAGCAGGGACGGTGGCGCGGACGACATCAGAAGCCGCATAAACAAGGCCAGGCATGCTTTTCAACAGCCTACTTCCCATCTGGAACTCACGAGCATTATCCCTCCGCAGTAAGACCCGCATCTTCAACACCAATGTGAAGGCAGTCCTACTGTATGGCTCTGAAACTTGGAGAGTGACAAACACCATCAACAACAAGCTCCAGATCTTTACCAATCGATGCCTTCGCCATATTTGGGAATACGATGGCCTGAAAAGATCTCCAATAGCAGCCTGTGGAAAAGAACTTACCAGAATGCCACTAGTCAAGACATCAAAAAGCGCAAGTGGGGCTAGATAGGGCACACCCTGCGCAAACCAGCGGACACCATTGCCAGGCAGGCACTTGACTGGAACCCTCCGGAGAAGAGGAGCGTTGGGAGGCCAAAACAGACTTGGAGAAGATCAGTAGAGAGCGAAGCAAAGGATGCTGGAACCACATGGGCCCAACTAAAATTCCTCCAAATCACCTCCTTATCCTTCCCCGCCATTGTCGGTCCCAAGCCCGGATGAGAAAGGAGGAGGGTTGGGCATAGGGCTAGCAACCATATCCCATAAAAACTTTTATGCTACGGAAATGACAGCTAGAGAAATAACTTCGTCTGGTAGAAGGAGTGAAGCAGACCAAGCAACTGGCCCTATGACGGCAAGGGATCAAAGCCAAAAGGAAGTCTCTGGCCCGACAGCGCGGCTCCTGACACCAAAACATCACATGCGAGTTGGTTGCTGGAATGTACGGACTTTATTCCAGACAGGAAGGCTATCACAAACAGTTAAAGAAATGAACAACTACAACCTCGCACTGGCAGAGGCTAGATGGACAGGTACGGGAAAACAGGTACTTAACTCTGGGGAAACCATTATCTGGTCTGGCAGGCAAGACAACCACCACCATGAAGGAGTCGCCCTTATCATCAGCAGGAAACATGCAAATGCCATCTTACAGTGGAAGCCCATAAATGAACGCCTACTATACGTGAAGTTAAACTCCAAGTTCACAAAACTATCTATTGTAGTAGCCTATGCCCCCATTAACAACGCTGACGAAGAGGAAAAAGACAAATTTTATAGGGCACTTTAAGCGGTTTTAGACGACATCCCCAAGCACGATGGGATGCTTCTCATGGGCGATTTTAACGCAAGAGTAGGCAACAAAAACGAGAACAGAGAAAGAATCATGGGGTGGCATGGAACTGAAGAACCTACTGACAATGGTGAGAGACGCATTAGTCAGTATGAAGAGAACGATCTTATTATTGATGGTACTCTGTTTGCGCACAAAACTATCCACAAACTAACCTGGACATCACCTGATGGAAGGACACAAAGCCAGATAGATCACATCATCATCAACAGCAAATGGAGGCACTCCCTGCAAGACGTGCAAGTCAAGCAAGGAGCAGACGTTGGCAGTGACCACCACCTGTTAGTTAAAAAGCTGAATGAATTTGAGAAAAGCAAAGATTGGGCAGAAAAGCAACCAGCGTATGGACATGCCCAAACTCAGAGACCCAGTAATCAAAAAGGCCTTCGGCATTGCACTGAAAAACAACTTCAGCATCCTCCGAGATGAAGCAACAATAACGATCGATACCTTTAACAAAGCCACAGTAGAAGCTGCAAAAGAAACCATTGGCTACAGGACAAGCCCCAATAATGTATGGATATCTGTGCACACATAGAACTCGATAGAAGAATGGAAAGAGGTGAAGAGGAAGCTCCTGAACACAAAGTTCTCC
This sequence comes from Marisa cornuarietis, assembly GCA_004794655.1. Taxonomy (NCBI): domain Eukaryota; kingdom Metazoa; phylum Mollusca; class Gastropoda; order Architaenioglossa; family Ampullariidae; genus Marisa; species Marisa cornuarietis. The sequence continues at coordinate 3,595,453 of SMMW01000627.1, read as the reverse complement.
AGGCTGAAAGAGAGGACTGCAGCCCGATACAGGGAGCTAGACAAACAGATCAAGTCCTCCTCAAGGAGAGAAAGGCGACAGTATATAGAACAGCTCGCAGCTGAAGCCGAAGCAGCAGTCGAACGGAGAGACATGAAGGAGACCTATCAGATCATAAGGAAGCTACGAGGTGACCGAAGGCACAACCAGGACCTCCCGGTTAAAAGAACAGATGGCACACCCATCACTGAAGAGCGAGGCAAACTGAAGAGATGGGGGGGGAACATTTTCAACAGATTCTTAACCAGCCAGACCCTTCAGTTCTACCTGAAATCATCGAAGCAGAAGAAGACCTAGATATCAACACGTACTGGACCTATTGCACTTCAAGAAATTAAGGAAGCCATTCACAAAATGAAGAACGGCAAGGCGCCAGGAGGGGATGGTGTCTGTGCTGAAATGCTGAAAGCAGAAGAGGAAGAGACACCACGTATCATACAAGGCATCCTCTAGAAGATCTGGGACAGCGAAGAAATCCCTACCGATTGGAGAAAAGGTGTTATAGTCAAGATACCTAAGAAAGGAGACCTTGGTGACTGTAATAACTGGTGAGGCATCACATTACTATCCCTCACCAGCAAAATTTTTAGGCCGTATAATCCCACAGCGCATTACAACAACAGTAGACTCCAAACTACGACAAGAACAATCTGGCTTCCGGAAAGGACGATCAGGCATCGACCATATCTTTGTGCAGCGACAGATCCTGGAACAATCGCAAGAGTGGAACAGTCCCCTGTATATTGCCTTTATTGACTTTGAGAAGGCATTTGACAGTCTACATCGTGTCTCTCTGTGGAAGATTCTACCTCACTATGGCATCCCAAAGAAACTGGTCAACATCATCAAGTCCTTATACGAAAATTTGGAATGCCAGGTCATCCAGAACATTCAGTTGACTGAACCCTAGCGTACACAGGCGTCAAGCAGAGGTGCATCCTGTCACCAATACTGTTCACACTGGCCATTGATTGTCCCATGCGGCGTGTCACTTAGGGAAGTCGACAGGGCCTACAGTGGACTCTAACCACAGTCTTGGAGGATCTTGACTATGCCGACGACCTAGGACTGCTATCCCATAAAAACCAAGACCTTAAAGATATGACCGAAAACCTTAGTTAGACTTCCAGCATGACTGGACTCAGAGTCAACACTCGAAAAACAAAAGTCCTAAGGAATAACATGACAAACAAGAACCCTCTCACAATCAGCGGGAGTCCACTAGTGGACGTAAAAGAATTTATGTACCTAGGCAGCAAGGTGACAGCAGATGGTGATTGTGAACAAAAGGTCAACACCAGGATCAGCAAAGCCAACCAAGCTTTTGCAATGCTTTAGCATATCTGGAGATCCACTGGCCTCAGCAGTCATACAAAGATCAGGATCTTCAAGAGCAACGTTCTCAGTGCCCTCCTATATGGGTCAGAGTGCTGGAAGACCACAGCCCCCATCGAGAAAAAGCTAGAAGTGTTTCAAACCAAGTGTCTGCAGCGCAAACAAAATATCTTCTTGCCCAACACCATCTCAAATGAAGAACTGCGCGAGAGGGTGGGGATGTGCACCCTGGCAGAAGCGATCCAACTGCGGCGCTGGCAATGGTTAAGTCACGTGTGCCGCATGCCTCCAGACTCAATCCCCAGAAAAGCTCTGCGATGGACACCACAGGGAAAGAGGAATAGAGGGAGGCCCAAAGAGACATGGAGGCGATCCATCGAAAAGGACCTCAACAGAGACCTATCACTCGAGACAGCCCCCAGAGCAGCAGCAGACAGAAACAGATGGAGGTCCCTTGCTGTCGCCTCACGTGCCAGACGGCACAAGGAGGACAGATGACGATGATGATGATACTTCCCCGTTCTGGCATCCGTGCGGATCAACACCACCGACAGCTAACACAGCCACTTTAACGACTGCTGCAATCACATCCATCATCATCCTCTACTTTGGTAGACTGTTTTCAGTCGGTACCCACCCCGATCAGCTGCCTTCCAACTATACAGACCATCTTGAGCAGAATATAGGAACTTGAAAAATAATAATTTTCTAAACAGTTTTATCGCTCTTTGATCAGAATGTGAAAACTCGGCCTTTGAAGGAAACCTATGGCAAGCTTTGTCATAGAGACAACGACGAATTCAAGACTAAAGGTAATCAAATAACAATATTTATGAAAGTGCGTTCAGTCGAAAACCCTGAAACAAGCAACATTTTACTTTTCAGTGGTGAATGTGGGAAACAGGATATCCACAAAGATTGTATCCACGATAACAACGCCACAGGCTTACACTGACAGCATTTAACTGATAACAACTCGAGCACATGTATCAACAGACAATAATAGTACAAAAAGGGGGCGTGCCCGCGTGGGAAATCCCTCCCCTTTCTTCGCAATCGTCGAGGTCTAATCTTAAAGGTAATAAAAAAAGAAAAAAAGATAAGTTTCACTATGGCGTGCGTTTGAGAGCCATCCTGATATAGAAGACGTTGTAGTGTTAGTAGTATATAAAGTTGTAGTGCTTCTGGCCACAAAACAGTTCTCCGAGGGAAATTCCCTCCATCCTATTAAATGACGTCAAACCACGTGACCACAACGGCAACGCCTAAGTAAAAACTATTCGTGTTAGTCCAAATACCGTTCGTTCAAGTTGTAGATCCACTCAGAATAGCAAATATGTTTCTCCAATAGCCATTCTGCTTGTGCATTTAGCCTTAGCTAGAGCTGATGGAAAATCCCATTAAAAATTTCAGACTGGGTAGCACTGTCACAACGTATCCCGACATTCTTTGCCCAATTTCCTCTAAAAATATTCATCATGGCGGATTAGTTCGCAGGTAATGGAAATATTTCAACTTTTGAATCTCTTTCACGCATTTACATGAGCTTATCGTGCATTGTTATTACAGATATAGTCAGTAGCCTCTTCTTCTATCGTTTTCGTCCATTTTATTCATGTGTGCGCTTATGAGTCTGAAGAAAGCACAAACTGTCTGTGGTGGTTGCTCTGAAGACTGTATTTTGCACCATATTGCACGTAATTAGCTTCGATAAGAAAGTGAATTTTTAAAGATAGACTTGTCATAAGTTTAAGCATATCAATATTAATCTTATTCTTAGATGATTCCTTTTAAACTTATGTAATGAAAAGTCTGAACGCGTTATTCGCTTCTCGCTATGACGTCTGCGTGCGTTTGTGACAGCTGTTCGTCCACTCGTCTGCTACTGCGCTAGCTAGCGACAACGACAAACGGTCTGCACTTTCAATTCGTTCGTTTACAGCTAGTTTCGAAACAGGTAAATCAATATTTGTCTCAATGAGTGCGTGTTCTTGAACATAATTTAACAGGAGGAATAAACTTTTAAGGCGTTCGCATCTACAACGTGATCAGAAAACTGTCGTCTGCAACAGTAGGTACAGTCGAACAGTGTTAAATCTTGACAGCTATTCGGGGTAGCCCAGCCAGCTGTGGGACGCGATGCGTAGGCGAGGTAATGCTGTATGTTGCTGAGTTTGCGTCGGAGTCGGGTCGTTTGACATCAGGAGGAGGTTGTGTCACCGGTTTTTCACGATTTCAGCCAGCGTCAATACAACTTAACTATTTTGTTGACACTATGTGTATCATATAAGGATTAATAATTACTTTTGGTAGCACCGTCTACATGCATATTGTGATTTGCCGGTGCTTTCAAAAGTGATAGTGGCTTTAGCATATGTTTCATTCTGTGTAAACTGTCTGAAGTCCAGCACCATAAGAGACATTATGGTGATCATGTAAGTACCAGATTCAGCAAGAATTTTTGTAATTTAACAATTTAAAATAAAGAAATCTCAGAAGAAGTAATTTTTTCCACCATCCAAGCCAACCTCCTTTTTTTGCTGATCAGTCACGTTATGTATGTCTGTATTTTCAGTATTCAGGAGTGATTTCTCAGAATATTCATTTAAAAGCATGACAAAGCATAAGGGATAAAAGTAATTGATATGGGCTAGTGTATTAAATTTATTTATTTTGCTCAGGTTAATACTAATACATGACTTGTTATACATTGTTTCGTTTATTTAGTAAATTCAACCAGGTCTTTTGAAATGTTGTACCATATGGAAGTTCACAATCAGCTTAAATTGCTTTTATAATTTATATATGTGCACACTTTTACATTATGCTAATAAATATTTTTTTTTAGCTTACAGAAAATGACTATAGGTATGGTGACATTTTATGGAGTAAAAATATCCATATATCATATTCCTCCACATTTGCAAGAGTGTATCATAAACCAGTTATTGTAAACTTTCGTTTTGGCATGTAGTATTATAATTATTATTAAATATTAAATGTTTTGTAAGACAAAGGAAAATTAACTGTTCAGATGATTTGCTGGATTTTTATTTGTTATGAAGTAAGGATTACGTACTGTTACTAAATTGATAAACAGAATAAACAGGTAGATTTTTATTTTAGAAAATTTCTCGTTGATGTAGTCACTAGGCTTCATGCCACATTTTCCCAGACATCAGTGGCTGTTACTTGTATAGCTTGTCTTAAACCATCTCACACCATTATAATACACGGTTGCACTCTCATTTTCAGTGCCATGACAGATTTTCTTTATTAATAGCATCAGAGTCCTCAAAGGAGCAAAATGTAGTGCATGTATTTTATCAAGAAGACGGTACGTGCATAAAAAATTGAAGAGTCAATCTTTAAGTAGTTCTGAAAATGATGAACTTTTATATTTTGTTTTAAAGTTCCTTGTTTCTCAGTATGTGTAAGTGCACTGACATAATGACAAATTGAAAGCTTTCTGGGGAGACATGTTGTAATGTTATAAATTTTAAATGATGACAAACACTATTCAGCTCTGGAAAGCAATTTAAAGAAACCTACTTAGAAATATTAAGATTTAAAAAATGAATAGTAAATAGTAAAAGTGCATTTTTCGTAGTAAATCATAAATGAAGTAAAAGATGGAACATTTGCCATATTTTAAAAAACTCCCACTGATCATTCATTTTATCTATATATATTTTGCAGACAGTTTGTATACAGGTAATGTTGATTCAAACCCATAATAGCTATCTAAGGATATGCCTCCTGATAAACACACTCTCCTCCTTTGGTATACTAAACATTAAAGTGGTCTATTTTTTGCCCCGGGTAAAAGGATGTCATGATTGTCGGCAGGAACTGCAAGTGTGAGGAGCTTGTGGCACTTAAATATGAAATATGAGGCATATTATGCATGAGCTGAATATGTCAGTTGAGAAAAATTGTGCAGATATTTGCCTCATTTTATAAACAAGTGTAAAGTTTCTGAATCAGAGCTATGCTTTTTAGAAATGGCATAGCTTTATATACTTGTGATTTTTGTTTTTAGTATTTCAAGTATATAATGATGCAGATGTTGGTCCATTGACCAAGAGCAATATTTACTCAACAGTTTGTTTAGGTTGTGGAGAAAAATATGTTACTGATATTAAGAATGTGCACACGGAAAATTTGTTTTTTATTGAAACCCTGTCTTTCAGAGAGAAAGAAAAATTAAACATAGAAGGTAAATGTTGATAAATGAGAAAAGCCTTATCTGAGTGATATCGAAGTTTAATGATGCTAAATACGAGTTGCATTCACCAAAATTTATGTACTCTTTCACTCAGTCGAAAGATATTAATGATATGGGTCTTAGAGAAGATAATATTGAAATATAAATCCAGTGTACTACTGGTAAAGTTGCTACAGTCAAAAGAAAATCGGTTTTATTTTGATGGTAAACCTTTACAAATAGAACAGCCTTAAAGGTACATAAATCATGCCATATAACTAATACATAAATTTACATAACTTTACAAATAGTCAAGAAATTAACATAAAAAAACAGGTTGGTGAATATTTTGATTCTCTGTGTGTGTGTGTGTGTATGCATGCAAACGCACATAGGGTTGATGATTTTTTTTAAAAATTGTGACATAGGTTAATGTTATGTTTTTTTATGAAACATTCTGATTTTCTTCTAATGGGTCATTCATTTTTTGAGTTATATTTTATACTATGACATGATTGTCAAAACGGATGGGTTGTTTGGAAGTTGTTTTTGTTTGAAGTTAAAAATAAACCAAGCATAATAGTCACAGTCACTCAGCTAACTGGATCTGAACTTTTCTTTCGTAAATCCCCTCCCTATCCCCTTCCAGTGGCAGTCACCATGGCCTACCTTTACGCTGTATTAAAAGGTCTCCAGAGTGCCCATAATGTGCTCCTAGACAGTTTCTTGAAACCAATCTCTCTATATTTTTTGTCAATTTTCTAACCAATTTTTAAGAAAAGGGAACCAGGAGTACTACAGCAATGAAGATGGTTTTGACAGTCGGTAATGATAATGACGGAAGTTCGATGCAAAAATAGAGGGCATGTCTTCAAATTACATCTCCCTCCCACTTGGCCACATCAAGCACAACGCTGGCGCTTTAGGTGTAGACGATTTCTCAAAGAGCGGAACCTGATTACGCCCACAGAAGAAGCGAAACGCGCAAAGCTGGTTGGCGGTGTGTGGAGTGTCGCAATAGAAACAGTGCACGCGCCGGCCCTTCATTCATAAATATCGATCAAGGCTCCGGTAGACATGCGCGGCGCACGTCGTGATCTTTTTGTGACGTCATACATTGCCGGTACGCCCTATGGCTCCTCCGATCGCCGAAAATCATTTTTGAAGAGCTGCAGGAAGGTGATAAATAGGGTTTAATTTTAGAATAGGGAAGATATTAATAGCTTGTAAACTTTCCTCATATGGAGTGTTTTGGGTGAATGAAGCTGAGGACTTCACTTTTGGTTAGACCTTCAGACCAGGTGATTGGCTGCTGATTTTGTGATATGAAGAAGCTGTAATTTATGGAAGAGGTGGAATGTCTCTCTTTTTTGTAATTTTGCAAACGCTGTTTCAATGTTACAGCATAATGGGCCTTAAACATAACCACATTTTCCCCCATCTCCTGAAAAGAAGTAAATAATCTTTGGACACCCTGAAAGTATGCAAACTGGAGGCTACGAAGTTACCTTTTGACTATAATAAATCTTACAAATTCGACACACACACACACACATAATGCACAAAGTACACCAGGTGCACACGACGTGCAGAATGGTACTACATATCATTAAAACATTCAGATAATATACTTAAAAACACTGCAGAGTTTGCAGTATCCAAAAGATACTGACTTTGTATATAACTATGGCATTGGTGTGTCTCACACTTTTCCTATTCACTGTCTGCATTTTGCCTATATCTTTTTAAAATAATGTTTGCTGGTGTAAGTTTGTGGCATTACATAATGAGCAATACAGGCAGTCGTCAACTTACGACCTATGTGACTTACGACTGTTCGAGTTTACGACCACAGCTATGCCTGGTATCTCTGGCCATGATTGGCAAGGGAGCAAAGAAAAATTTAAAGAAACAGAAAGATAAAATTACAAAATTAACTAAAAAAAAAGGTTAAATTTTTATACGAACTTTTAGAAAAGTAATAGCAGTACACTACTAAGAAAAGTGGCTAGAACATTAATGCACAGAAAATGTTAATAAAATAGGACAAATCAGATAATAAAAATAATGACCCTATATGTAAAATGAAATAACAAACAAGGAAAATGTTCCTAAAATACCATATGGCTTAAAGAATATGAATATATGATAATTTAACATGTTCGACTTATGACCAGATCGTGTTAGACCGGTTTGTCGTAACCAAATGCGGTCGTAAGTTGACGACTGCCTGTATTTGGTAGGAAAGGTGGGGACAACTTTATCAGTCCATTAGAGAATGAGAAGTGCTCTTCAATGACTAGCTGTATTTATTTGCTTGACTTATGTCTGAAGGATTATTTTTCTCTGACATAAAATTGTATATTCATGGACATAAATTCTTCAACAGGTTTAGTGTCAAGTGGAAAGTCCAGGGAAATAATGTTTTGATTTGGTACTCAACATTTGAAACTTAATTGGTCTGGATAGTAAATGTGTGCATTTATCATATTTTTTTAACTTTTAAATAAAATCTCCTTCCTTGTCTTCTGGTCTCTTGTATAACTTGAATACAATTTTGAAATACACAAAATCCTGAAAATCTTGAATCCATAATTGCAACATCGATAGGTCTGTCAGTGCATGTACATGCCCAGAAGGAAAGTATAATTATTCATAGTTTTATTTTTGAAACTGGTACAAAAAGAAAAGTTAGGAATCAAATCAAATATCACAAAAAAATTGAATTCGCAGAAATCCCAGTATAAATATATACAATGCTAAGTGCAACAATAACTAAAAATAGCATAAAACCAACCAGCAGCCAGGATATGAGGTTACTAGTTGTTTAGGTACTTTATGTAGCATTGTGAATTGTTTATATTTTGTGTGTAAGGTTACTTTTTGACATGAATTATGTCAGTAGAAGAGCCTTAAACACTACATGGACAAAAACATGTTCAGTTTCAGGTCATCATATATATGACTGGTAATTGTCTCAGAGATTATATAACAGTGATAAGAGTTATTTAGATTCAGTTGTTAAAACATTGGTTTGGATAGTGTCTGTATATTTAGTTTTTTTGAAAATTGTTTCAATTCAAACTTTTTCTCTCTGAATAAGGAATGTAGAAAAAGAACAGAGAAGAAATCTTAGATTTGATTGGGTGTAGTTTTTAGAAGAACCAAATCAGAAATGATAATAAAACTTATTTGCAGTACTTAGATTTTGCACCCATATTTAAGGGGAGGGGGGGAGGGAATAGGTGTTTTATGCCAAGCCAACATCTAAGGCTATATCACGGCAAGGCAGCCAGCCCTGTAAGCAGATGCCACTTGCAGAGAAAGAACAGTGTGCTTGAGACGAGAGCTGAACCCAGGACAGCCAGCCTTCACTGCATTGGTGATAGGCACTAACCATAGCGCCACCAGACCACTCCCATATTTATGGACAGGAAAGAGCAGTATAAGAAAAGGCATAGAAATCATCCATATTTATTTAATCTTATTTAATAGCTAAAGCAACAGTAGTATAATCACATACTCTACTGGAACAGTGCCATTAGAATTAAAAAGTAAAATGTTAATTTTATGCAGTTTTAAGTGTAATTTTTTTTCCAAGTTATAAACAGATGAGACCAAAGAAATTTTTAAAAGTTTTGGATAGAAACCAGTCTTAGATGATGTTGATTAGAGTAAATGTGGCTGATTGTAAAGCTGTACAATAAAGTTTAAATTTAGAAAATTGTTTCTTGGAGATTAATAGCCAAGCAATTGTTACATGCACCTGCGATCTATTTTGTCTACTTTTATTGTTTATGTTATGTGTCCACAACTTCTTGTCCTTTAGTGACTCTTATGGCAGCCCAGTGGCACAAGGGATCGTGCCTGTCGCCACTACAGTGAAGGTTGGCTGTCCTGGTTCCAGCGTTGGTCTCTGCACACTGTTCTTTTTCTGCATGTGGCATCTGTTTACAAGGCTGGCTGTCTTGCCCTGATATAGACTTAGTTGCTAGCTTTGTGTAAAATGCCAATTCCCCCATCCCTTTAGTGACTCAGCACCACCTGTAAGATTATTCCCATAGGTTCTCTCAAACCCCCCCTTCCCCAAATATTGCTCGTAGTACAGGTCATCAGTAACATTGACATAACACTAATGCTCTGCCTCAATTCATGTGTATATTGAACCCTTTAAGAACCTTGATAAACTTGAAAAAATATTTAAAAATCTCTACAAAAAAAATCAATCTTCAGTTTGCATTGTAACTAAGTACTATTTTGATTAAAACCTCCCAAATGTCCTTGTTGCTTTCAAGTCCAGCCTTAAGTCCCATCTCTTTTTTAAAAAAATAAAACACCTTTCATAATGAAAAAAAACCCACCTTCCATTTTCTCCTTTCATCAAATTCTACATCTTTGTTGATGCACTTTAGTTATGTTTGCCACGGTGTCATCCATTTGGTATTTTTTTGTTTCTCAGTCGTATAGTTGTTAGTTCATTAGTAGTCTGTGCACAGCACATTGAGCTCACCTCCACACAAGGAAATGCACTCTACAAATGTAATTTTTATTATAACTAAGTCTGCTGATCCTTACAGCAATTTATGTCAGATTGCTGATGGGCCCTTGGTTTTTTTTGTACTACTGGATTTGTATTTACATTATTTTTTTATGTTGACTTTGCAAAACATGTTTTGTTGCACTGTAAATATGAAATCCATTGAATTATCAATAGTAATCCTGACACAAAATTAAAAAGAGAGTATTAGAGAGTATTAAAGATGAAGTTTTACTAAAGCCTCTTCATTCCATTTCAGTGTCATACATGTTGCTGTGCAAGAGTGGGAATGTTGTAAAACTGACATGCCTTTAAGTAGACGAGAAATCTCATGAAATGTTTCACAAGTATTTTAGAAATGAGTAGGTGGAACCATTTCTTGGAGGTAGAGATTTTAAAGACTGATGAGGTATGTCTTTCTTGGGGATCAAAATTTATTTTCAAAAAAAATTGCAAATAAAAAATTACAAATTTTTTTAGAAATAATTCAAAGGCGTTACTGTGAAGTGCTAAAAATTAAAAAGCATCCATCTGGGCACTTTCACAGGTTCATACCTGTAACAGGATTTTTACCCAGGATGTCACTATTGTTTGATTTGAATTAAAAATGAGGGTCTTTCATGAAAGCAAATGACATTCAAGTATGACTGAGCAGAATGGTGATATAAATCCCTAGATTTGATAACAGTGGTAAAATTGGGTGTCAGTATGAAGTTTATGCCATGGAAATCCTAATATAAATAATAAGAAGTTGATAAGTGAGCGATTAGGGACCCTTTCCCACTGTGGTCTTTGTGCATTCTTTTGATTTCTGTCCAGCATTTCTGAATGTCATTGCTTTGAACACTGTTGTCAGTTGTGCTTTAAGTTTCTATTCTTAACTACAAGCAACCCTTTCCCAGCCAAAACATTCCAGTATCAGGGTGAGGTAGGTAGGGGGAGAGTTTTGAGAGCCCCCATCCCACCAGCTCACCATTTGCTTGTGCTACATTTAGATTATACCACCCAACTCACATTAACTTTTGACAGGCCAAGCTCCTTTCTGGTAGTGCCCAGCATTTCATTTACAAACATACCCACTACTTTCACTTGGCTTCAATTCTCTTTTTTTTTTAAACCCTGAATGAAATCAATTTAGCTTGTGTTGTATCGTCCCCATTCTTCAGCACTATTGCACAGCTGTTCTTATTCTTTCACTCAGTCTGGTGACCTCAGTCTTCTGGTGCCAGTTACTGGAAACCCTGAAAAGAATAAACCCTCTAATTGGTAGCAGAATGTTTGCAACAAAGAAAGATTTTTTTTAAACATTACTCAGTGGGGATGTTTAGGCTGCTTGGCAGCCAGATGATGACTCTAAACTAGGCTGATAAACTAGAGAAGGTGCATTATGTTCTTTAAGCAGGTTGAGGCATACATCATGCTGTTCATTTTATCTTGCTGCTTCTGGTTCCAGGTAATAAGATTGCTCTGAATAGCGGTATTTTTGAACAGTTCTTTGTTTTTTATATGAGTGAGAGGTTACTGTATGCATGCATTGAAAAAATTTCACAGAAATTATGAGTTCAGCTGGAAACGTGGGAGGATTCTATTTTGTTTCAGTTATTCATATTGAGTTTATTTCAGTCATGTATTTCACACCCTAATTATCATTTTTGTTGTTGATTTGGTTACATTTATATAATCATTAATCAGTAGCAAACACAGGGATTGTCTCACCTACAATTTTGAATTTCCTGAATAAGTAAATCTTATAATTCCATTTCAATGTTGATAATGTATTAAGGCGGTATATCTATCGTTCCTGTCTCTTTTGAATGACAGGAGCATGCCATAAAGTAGTTTCAAGTTGTTTTAACATATGTTCTTTTTCCATAAACTGTGGATCGAAGAAGAATTTTGTGACAATTTCCCATTTTGGTGATTGGGGCTGGGGGGGAGTCAACACTGTGCTTTAGAATTTTTTAAAAGACAGTAAACAATAACATATCTGCTGATCTTTTTATAGCCATTTTTCCATTGTATTTTTTAGAAGTGCTGAATCCCCATATGTCAATAACACTTAAAACACGTAAGTTGGTTTTTTTTTAATGTGAGGCACCAAACAACAAAGTTGCTTTTAAAAGAAAGTAGGGCAGGTCTAGAGGTCTGGGGCCCGTTGCACAACACATTTCTAATTTTAAACACTTTTAGGCCTTAACGCTTTTTATATAATTAGTTTAAAATGCTCACCACAATTTTAGAATTTTTAAAACTAAAACTGCTTTAAGTAAGATAAAGTTGTTTAAGTCTGACTTTCCGTCCTGTCAGTACAATTTTTTGTATGTTTTTCTGCAATGCATCAGAATGGCTAAGAAGAGATTTTGCTTCTTTAGATCGGTTTTAAGGTTAGAAACGTGTTGTGCAACTGGCCCCTGGAACATTTTTAGTTAAGTTACTTCTGGGTATGAACCAGGAACCAAAGTTGTCTTCACATGAGAGGACTTTTTCTTTCCCTCCATGCTTACTGTATCAGTAGACAATTTAAAGGAGGAAATAGTGTATTTTTCGAAGGGGCAGTTGTCACCTGTCTCAGGAACAGGCTTTATGCTAATAAAACAATTTACCCCTGTCAGACAGTTGTTTTATTTGCTGTGAGAACTGAGAAATGCATGGCTATATTTACAAGACAAATCTGTTAACAAGTCAAAGAAAGGTAGCCAGTTGAATACCTTATAATTATCTTTATATTTCCACATTGTGTCACCATATTTGGAAATTTAGCTATTTTAGGTGACAGTATAAACACTTTTGGTTTAACATTTTTCAAGGGTGTCAAATGTCAATTTTCCTTGTGGAAACCTGTGTTTTATTCCCTAGAAAAATGGCATCAATGAGAAAGAAAGAGTATGTGTGTGTGAGCACAAACTTATGAAGATACACATTTATGTCCACATAAATGCTTGTCTATACTCAAACCTATGTTCTAAGTGAGAGTAGGTAGAACATGAAAGGAGAGGAGATTTCACCAAAAGTTTGAATCATAGTCGGTGAAAATCTAAAGGTATAATTGAGAAACAATTATAATAAAAGCCAGTAGCCTCAACACTACACATTCTGTAATTTCCTGCTCCATCAGGAAGTCATTACATTTTTGTAATTGTCATCCTTGTGGGAACAGTTCAGATCAGAAAGTATTGGGCTTGCTTCAAATATGGGTGATTTTAATTAGAATTTGCAGTTCACTTAATTGCCCTTTAGGTCATGGGGAAATATCAAAACCTCATGCAGAACCTTTATGGCATTTTATAAGATGGGGAAGATCTTTTTAAAGTATTCATAGTCTACAGGAAAGTTATTTCTGGCCTTATTTACAAATAATATCAGTTAAGTATGTCCATGTTTTGAAGTTTTATCATAAAAAGCCATGGGATATGTATTCTAACCGATACTAAAATAATGAAGATAAATTCAGTTTGCTAATTTTGGTAATATACACTGCAAGTTTGGACTAGCCATGTCATGAAAGCAAAGTAAGTCGGTATATAGCTATAGACCATTACAAAACTTTCCTCTTGCCATAAACTTTAAGGCCCTCTGTATTATTATTCAGTTAGTTGCCCCATTTTTTGTTTTTTTTAAATGCTTGGCTCTCTTCCTTCTTTCTGTGTTTAAGATATCAGAGTTTTATTTGCAGTGTTTGAATTTTAAGGAGCACATATTTTATCTTTAAACAGGTAATGTACTTTATTAACAAAATTTTGTGGTTGAGGAAGTCACTTATGTGGAACACCAACTGTTTATAAAGATCAATTTTTGTATTGTTTACAAGAGATATTGTTTGCACCGAATCATTCATATATGAAATTTCACTGCCTTTAAAACCTCTGATATTGGAGAAATTAACTTGATTTTACAGAAAGATCCTCAAAAGAAGCGATTTACAGCAGCACAGCATGGCTGATTCTGGCAAGAGTTCAACAAACACCACCACAAACACCAGCTGCAACACAGGCAGCACTTCTCCCACTGCCCTGCCAGTCAACGGCAACAACATGTCGCCAGAGAAAGAAGTGGAAGAAAACGGGCATGCAAGCCCCTCAGAGGATCCTCCCATGAAAAATGGCCTTGGATCGGAGGTCAGTAGTCTGGCTTCAAGCCCCTCTACTCCACCACAATCCGCCCTTCCACAACAACCTGCCAGGGTCAACTCCCCTGGCCGATTGTCTCGCAGTCGAGGGAACCAGAGAGCTAGCCCTTCCAGTTTAAATTACAACAGTGGTGGAGGAGGGGGTGGAGGAGGTGAGAGTCCCATCACATCTGGAGGCCCAGGACTACAGAACCCAACTTCAGCTTCTTCCTCAGGCTCGCAGCATGTGGTGCATGTCCATGTCAACCCAGGCGAGACCTTCTCAGTTCGACTTGGCGATCAAATCCAGCATATTCAGGGTAAGTCTTTTTTTTTTTTAATTTTTCTTTTTATTGATTACTCTGTCATTACTTGGAACCAGCTATTCCAGATTTTATTGTTGGCATTTCTGTCTGCTTTTTGCTTGCATTTGTTTTGTTTTTTTCATAAATCATTTCAGAACTTTAAAGAGAATTTCAGTCAAGACCTGCATAATAAAGCAAAGATTGACAGAGTAGTTTAGCCTATTAACTTTCCAGATGCTTGAAGAGGTTTTCATCACTGCAGCTTTTTCTGACAGTACATGGTGCAGTTTTTTTTGTGTCTGAGTTGCCACCTCCTTGCACGGTGGTTTTACATAGGAATGTGGAGCTGAGGAGATGGCATAGTCTCTAAGCTAAGCAAACCAGCTTCCATCCAGAAACATTGTCAAATGCAAACATTGAAAGAAGAAAGGAAGAGCGGGAGGGAGAAAATGAAGGGTTTGGCAAGAGCTAACAAGGAAGGGAACGGAGGAGGTAGGGAGGGGCGGATGGTGTAAAGAAGAATACTACAGACAGTTTCCTGAAAGAATACCGTAAAGAATGTTTCAGACTGCTTACAGCTTAAGAATGAAGAAATAGGATACTTGCCAACATTGTTCATGCACATACTGGCATTGCTTATGTTCAATGATTTCTGTTTGAGTGCTGACTTCAAAAAAATTAAGAGAGAACTTGCTTTTTGATATAGCAATATACCCTCTTATTTTCTCTCCTTACTTTATTTTTCTTGAATGCATTATGTTCCTTTTTACCCAGTTATTACAGCTATTGATGTTTGAAATGGTTTGTACTTAGGTATTTTGTACTTCGAATTGTATTAATTTATTTGTACAGTTTATTTTGAGTTCAAGGGGTACTTTGACGCTTTCTTCTGTTCAGTAAGTCACACAAAGCTGGATGAATGTGTAACAGAGTCTTGATGGGTCCTCTGTTAAGAATTTTGCCAAGTGTCCATAAAGAAGTGACAAAGTTTGATTTACATGCACTATTGGTTTAAGAAAAACAGTGGAAAGGAGCATGTAGGGTAGCATAACTGTATTTTGTTCCTAGGTTTTAATACTTACTACCTTACATTTAATGTTCTGAATGTGTCAAGGTTTGGCATCTGTTTGCTCAAGGAGAGTGACATCACATCAGTCGTCCGCAGAAGATAAGCAGGTTACTTGTAGGGGTTGACGATCAGAAAGAAGATGTGGTTATCACGATGCAAGCACTGACATCTGAAAAAGAAAGTTATGCAGTCTGCCTCCATTTTGTGCTTCATAAATCTCCTCCCCCCTCTCTCAATTTGAGAAGGCTTGACTGGTTTAGCTATTTCCCTTGATTAAAAACAATTGAGACGAAGATCTTAATTTTTCCCCACCCAAAAAACAAAGTGATTCTCTTGAAGAATGAATGTGAAGGCTGTGTGTTAGATAAGACAGATAGGAAGTAGGCATGTCGTGTCACAACATGCAACAGGATCAATCACCTTAAAACCGCTCTACCTGAATAAGAAGAAAGCAGTGAAGAGTGCGTCTCCAAACGTTGAGGGACAGCGGTCTTATGAACCGGTATCAGAGAAGGCCATAAGAAACATTTCCCTGCATTGGTGGCTCTTTTCCAGAAGACTCAGGAGACAGGCAGTGGGATTCGATGATAGATCAAAAACGACAGGTCTGGTCACCTGCCACTGTCTTCCTGTCATTGATACCTCCACTGGGGGCAGCTCGTTTACCGGCAGACATTGATTTCCGACGGAGGGACGCGCTATTTTCAGACTTAGTTATCGGCAAATAATTGGGCCTCCAGCGAACATTTTCTGTGGAGATATCCGTCCGCTGAACTCTTCGTTTGCGATTTTGTATAGAAAGTATTGCGGACGTTACTTTTCTGTCACTGACAAGACCTTTTTGTACATCATATACTCACAAATGCAGTTGTACATGATATACCCACAGATGCAGTTGTACATGATATACCTACAGATGCAGTTGTACATGATATACCCACAAATGCAGTGCATTATATAATTCTGCTTTTATCTGGTTTTTTAAGACTATATAGTATGTGTGTGAGTGGGGAGAGGGATCGGGAGAACTATAACATGATAAATGCTCTGTCATAAAGCTTGTGTCGTTGGTGAGCCCAAAATGTCACGGAGACATTTGAAGCCCAGTTCTACTCAACAATTCTGACTCATCGACTAATTGCTAAATATTTGACGGTCGCTTGTGTACAGATTCCTTGAAATCACTTTCTGCCGTCTTTGGAGACGCATCTATTATGAACGCTGATTTTGCAAGTAAGGGGCTGTCCTTTTGTAGTTCACATGAAGACTGGTGTGTGTGTGTTTTCAGGTGATTGTTACCATCAAACGAATTGTCTATTTCCACCGCTCTTCATACCGTCACGCGACCTACGTAATGTTTGCATTACCTGCCAGGCCGAGCAGCTGTTCAAGCTTAGGGACTTCATATCAATCGGAAGTAAACAGTTGGGACGAAAGTTCCCCCTTCCCTCTCCCAGCTGCGTCAGCTCGCCCCTTCCCCGCCCTCAACCCACCCCGCGCTCCCTTGAGAAAAATGAATCTGGTAACAGTCCCGAATTGCTTGCGCCGAAGTCATGTGCTGTAACAGCATATTCTTGAAACTTTGCAGTGATAGGTTTCACATATTTTTAGCATCTGTAGCAGGAACTTTACACCCCACCCTCAAAAGCAATCCCCACCCGTAATAAACTCCACCGTGCAGCTAGAATTTGAATTTGCAGCCGATCGAGTCGTGTGCTAAACTGGTTGGATTGCCGTTGAAGCTTGGACTAGAGGCGTGTCAACAGATGTCCTGGTTTGGTTCGCGTGTCTGCTGTGGTCGTCTGTACGGTTGGCGGATGCGTCTTTGAGGCGAGCAGCAGGCACGCGCCGTGCGGAAATGAGTGTTTGCGCTTTACACAGCTATGGCCGAAATCTGGGGCCGTCTTCAACAGTTACGCTGGTCCGTTTCCCCATCATCGCTGGAGCCTGGCCTTTTAACCCCAATCCACTCTGCCCTTGGTTGTTTTTTAAAATCACCGTGGCCAGATGACGTAACCATGGGGAGATAATTAGTGCTATCAATACTCCCACTATTCGAAGTGGAAGGTGAGAAAGCTGACTAGTTTAAAAGGGCAATAAATAAAAGATTAAAATCGTTGCTTTCAACAGGAGAAGAATTAGCAAAAAGACATTGCCAAAGGTATCCCCTTTACTCCCCACAAAAAATCTACAAATTTAATATAGAACAGTATTTTAAAGGAAATGGAGTATTTTGAAAACAAATGTTGTCTGGCATGTGTTGGTTGGTTGATTTGTTTGCTAAGAAAGTACTGTGTTTCTGTCCAGGCAGTGGTGAATAGAATCACGTGTTTTTCACGTGAGTCTTTGAAGCATAGGTAACTCGAATATCAAGAAGGCGGGGCGAGCGAGCAAGCGACAGACAGTACCATTTATCTCCATTTTCCCCTCGCCGTCCTTCTTCCGTTGATCTGGACAGCGCAAACGCACTGTGCTATCTGCTTAAAGCAAATGCACTGTGCTCTGTCACCAGGGCGATGCCCGGGTACCCCGGCTAGTCCTGACTCCATAAAGGATTGTGGAAGGTAAAGCAGAGAGAGAAGATAGACAGCGCCCACACTAAAAAAAAAAAAAAGCTAGCCCCGGGAAAAGTAGGGGGTCTCCAAAACCTCACTCCCCAAACGACATCAAAAAGGGGGTTAAGGGACGACCTTTACTTTACTGGCTAGTAATAAATAAACTGCTGTAGAGCAGCGTTGGTTTTAGCACTTGAGGTATGCTGTCAGCTGGAGCAACAACACTCGTCTGTAAACAAACTGGGGAAGAAAGCTCGGTGAAATCTTATGTCATTGGTAGCGGCGCGCACGCCAGAAGTTTCCAGGTGCCAAAATTGTATAGTTTACTATCTAAGGAAGAAAGCTCGGTGAAGTCTTATGTCATTGGTAGCGGCGCGCACGCCAGAAGTTTCCAGGTGCCGAAATTGTATAGTTTACTATCTAAGTACAGGACGATGTAGATGTTTTACTGTCATCCCCACTACACGACCTATTAGCGTACTCGTTTAATTAGCTTTGCCATTTGCCCGCATTAGTCCCTTTTTCATTCTCATCATGGTAACCCACTTGTCATTGCATGCTTACCTTAGATTGAGCGCGTTAGGCAACAGGGTTGGGCGCGCTTCCTTTGATACCCGCGTGGCGCAGCAAACTTCCTCCAGTCGACCCAGTCGTCGGGAATGGGTACCTGGCTTTGTAGATGGCTAGGGGAGTAGAGCATCACGGGGTGGGGGAGAAGATGGTCACTGCCCTCAGAAAAAGTTAGTCCCTAGATAAACTGAGGTCTCTAACGCCTCCCTCCCTCCCCCTCTCTGTCCCTTAACTGTGCCCAGTCGTTGGTGGGTATAATGAAATGCAGCAATAGTGGTGTAAGTGCGCCAGCCGGCCCCTCTCAGAATGCCTCCCAGCTGACGCCCTGTCCACTCCTTGAGATTACTCAGCCACCACTTCCTCAGTTTACCTCGTCGACATCCACCCCCCCCCCACACGTCCCTGGACTGTCATGGGCAATGTGTTATGTCGAGCAACATGCCCGAACGAAACCTGTTTTTGCCCCTTGACGATGACGAGCAGAGGGTTCGTGAGGACCGACCAGGATGGTGACCGGACTGCAAACGAATTTGTCTACTGTTCCTTATATGAGATGTGGAGCAGTCTCCGAAAGCATTTTACCTCGAATTCCTAGATCTTTCTTTCCGTATCAGGGTCCACGTTTCACAGCCATACAGCAAGACGGGAGCGACCAGGGACTTGTATAGTTTAAATTAGTTTTCCAAGCTTACACTCCTGTCCCCCTATGTCTTTTCAGTCTCGCCATTGATGCCATGCTGCTGTGATTCTCTGACGAATGTCCGCCGTGCAACCGCCTGAGGTCGCTCCCAGGTACTTGAAACTTTACACCTACGAACATTGCACGGAATTCGACTGAATCTGCTTTTTCCTGTCCAGCAGTGTCCACCATTGTTTTGCTCTTGTTTGTGCTGATGTCCATCCCATATGCGCTCGCACTGGTTGCGAGTCTATCCGTGAGAGCCTGCAACTTGTTATTGCTACCTTCCATGAGATCGATGTCATCATCAAAGCGGTTTTAGAAACTGCTTAGCGGTCTTATCACTCCTCAAAGACCTAAAAAAAATGTTTAGGGTACAACCCTTACCTTAGCACCTGACCTAAGCATCAGCGGATCTCTGGGGGTTTAACGTAACTTTTCAGCGCAGATGTCAAAAGAGTTCAATCAGCTTTGTCTTTAGGCATTTTTGTCAGTTTCTGCACTTTGTACCTGAGACACACTCTATGAACGTATCACCGACAATCGTGCAAAAATATTTAAATTATTTGCTTAAATATACACTGAACTTCTACTGTAGAGCGTGGGAAAGGGTGGTGGTGGTGTTGATCTACACTGGTTCAAGATGGTATTTGTTAGGGTGTTGTGTCTGGGAGTGTTCTGCACATTCGCTGGCGCAACAAACACATTAAAGTGCGCAATTGAGCACACTTCCTAACGCTTGCGCTCGCACACACACACAACTGAAGGAAGGTTGTTCGATAGTCAAAAGGTCAAAAACTGACGTGTTGCTACAGAGAGTAGTCTAGCATCCTCTGTGCCAAGTGCTTTTGTTTTTTAACCTATACATCCAGTCCCTCGGGACTTATCTGATTCATCTCTGGACCCAGACAGCTCACCACACTTCCGTCCGCAATTTCTTCCTGAATGAGAGTTGCTGCCCTTGGTGTTGATGCTGAGCCAAAAATTCCCCCCGCTGTGACTTGGCATCGTTCTGCAGCCACAATCGAAAAAAAAAAATACTCCATTTCACAGATTTCTGGAAGGTGGCCGTGGCGGGCGGGCGGTGGAGGTGGGGGAGCGCAACCTATTGTCATCGTGTCCTTCTTCAATCGATTGTTGTACAAGGAGTCAGAAACTGGTCAGCTGATCGTGATTGTAGAGAGCACAGCACGTATTGCCTCTCATGCAGACCAGTGGTCGCAATTGCATTGTGATTGTCTTTGTCGCTGTATTCTTCTGAGACCAGGACAAATGATGATAGGGAAAGACGGGAAAGAAATGAGTAGCAGAAGCGATTGTTGAAAGTCTCGATAATAATAAACATTCTTTTCTTTTCTTTCTGTTTCCCTTTGCTCTGATGTGTCCTAATAAATCTGAATCGGAGCCAGACAGGGCAGATGGACACGCATTTCCATTTTTGCCTCATTCACGATTTAGTATCGGCGTCAAGGCGCCGCCGAGCGAGTGAGTCATGCTGGCTGCTGGGTTTTTCCCTCATACTGTCCCGTCTGGAGGCTTCCGCACGAAGTGCCCTGACCTTCATCCCTATCACACCTGCAAACTGGCGCTGCTACCTGTAAGCTTCCTGTAGTCACCGCACTCCAGTTTTGAGGTACACGCGCGTGCGCCCTGGTGCTAGATACTCTGGGCCACGTTTCATACTTTTCTGCCGTTTTGATCCGTGTTTAGCACGGCCGGAATGGTCAGGTGAGCGATTTTTCAAGATGTCAAGATCGTCCGTTTTGTATGACAACAACCGGGAAGAAATATCAAACTCTGCCGGCCATTATCAGGAAGCATCTTCATAGACTCACAAAGTCAACAGGAAGAGGCGGGCGGAGTGTAGACTTCCAAGACTGGCTTTTGACGAGAATCCCGGGAATCAGAGGAGCTAATAGCAGTTGAACAACTTTTAGGAAACAACTGGCTATCCGGCTTCACGGATGCAATTTAGAGAACACAAAATTAGAAGCTTTCACAGGACGCAGCTGGATGGGCTGTTCATTGAGGTCGCTGAGGTGGAAAACTATGGGGCGCCAAGAGGGGAATTTTCTCAAATTTGCTATTTCTAGCTATACATTGCAATGTATAATTATAGAATGCAATGTATAGCTATACATTGCATTTTATACTTATAGATTGCATTCTATAACTATACATTGCAATGTATAGCTAGAGAGAGAAAAACTCGGTAAAAACCAGAGTGTTTCATTTATATTATACTCAGAAGTTGCTATCCAATTCATTTTATATATACCTTTCAATTTTTTAGCTATAGAATGCATTCTAGCTATACATTTGAAATCTATATTTATAGATTGCATTCTATAACTTCTGACTTGAAATGTATACGGAACGAGGCTGGCTCATTTGCATATGGAAAAAGAAGGTCAAAGACCAACCAATCGGCGCTCGTAGCAATGGCCTTCGTTCTTGTGCAACTTCAAAACTATGCAGTTCAAGAGGAAAACTATAAGTCTAAGGGTCGAGTAGAATAGTACCCCTACCCCCTTTGTTTTTTTTAACGTCTGACCACCCGCATTTTCTTCCAAACAGAATACGAGAAAGGAGATTTCGTGCGCATGGCATTCAGCACTCACTCTCAGCTTCACGGCGGTCTGGTATCCCTAATTTATTGCAGGTAGTGGGTTGGCCAGTGTCTCGTATTGCGCCCTGCCGTTCCCTTTGTCCGATAAAAGTACACACATTTCAAGACTTACAAGTAATAGGATTAAAGAAGGAGAAAGAGAGGTTAACAGACGGTCACTGGATTCATTACACATTTGAACAAAACAAAACAACACATTCTGCGACCAAAACGTTTTTATCTCTACGATCCCATGCAGACGACTCTCCGGCCATTGCTATGAGCGCACTGATTGGTGGTCTTTGACCTTCTTTTCCCATATGCAAATGAGCCAGCCTCGTTCCGTATACATTTCAAGTCAGAAGTTATAGAATGCAATCTATAAATATAGATTTCAAATGTATAGCTAGAATGCATTCTATAGCTAAAGAATTGAAAGGTATATATAAAATGAATTGGATAGCAACTTCTGAGTATAATATAAATGAAACATTTCGGTTTTTACCGAGTTTTTCTCTCTCTAGCTATACATTGCAATGTATAATTATACATTGCAATGTATAGTTATAGAATGCAATCTATAAGTATAAAATGCAATCTATAAGTATAAAATGCAATGTATAGCTATACATTGCATTCTATAATTATACATTGCAATGTATAGCTAGAAATAGCAAATTTGAGAAATTTCCCCTCTTGGCGCCCCATAGAAAACGTGTCTAGAAAACTGATCTTGTGGTGGAGACGATGCGGCAAGAGAGCAAAGTTTGATCATGTGACCACTCTAAATGAGGCTAAAATTTTACTTGGCGATATATATATACCATCATACCATCGCTATTGTCTCTTGGGAAAAGAGAACGCGACACATAAATTGCACATAGAAGCGCAAAGACGCTTGATTCAGAACCTATAGAGCCATTTGCTGCAGTTAATGAATTTTGGTTTTAGCTGCAATCATTTCTCGCTCCTGTACTACCTAATTGAACACCAAAGATGACATCATGGCCATTCTCAAGCATAAGAGAAATTAGCAACCTCGAACTGTATTTCTGACTTCCGTAATTAAAGGTGCCAGAATTGAGAGTGGACGTTACCATCCTAAGTTTTCTGAAACAACAGTTGCTGCGTTTATCTTTTGAACGCGCAGTTGAGTCCGGTTGTTACTCAGGGATGGTCTGTGCTGCTGGACTAGTCAGATGTAAGGGTCAAGGCGACATAACGTGACCTAAAGACGGGCTCGAGTTTCAGCGCAAGACATGCAATCGGTGTGACCGATGAAAAGAAAGTACAGCCAGTACAGACTACATTTTACAAAATAAACAGAACAATAAGATAATATACAAAGGATATGGGTTGAGTGGTTTACCATCATCGTATGACACCAACCTGCAGCTCGCAAAAAGAAACGCTTTCACATAACAGCTGTTTCGGTTGCTAGCAGATCCGTTATGGATACTTTTTTAATAGAAAAGACGCAATAAGCCCTTTATTTAGCACTTTTGAAATGGTTGCACCACCTGTGAGAAAAATGCCACGGTTTCTCACTGAACCAGTGAGACGCCTTTCGGGCCAGCAAAAAAAAAAAAACCAAAAAAACCCACCTCATTAATAATGGTTAAATGCAGTAGATTTGATTTCCTTTTTATCTCAGTTCGTATTGGTACGGCTTTTTTTCTACAGAACTAATTACGCTCGTCGATGACAATGTTACTTCATCCTGTTTAGGTTCCTGGAGTGATCGACTTATTGTGGGTTGGGTATTTCAGTTTTACTTAAATAAAATCATTCTTTATAAAGTTGACTTTCGGTGACATTCGCCTTTTAGCATAGTTAAAGCCAGACAAAGTTTCTTGACATTCTTTTTAAAAGCGTTCTTCACCATTCTTTAGATACAAGGTCAAGGCCAGAACCGAGGATATTAATAAGTGCAAAAGTGAAGAAAAAGAAGCCATTTAAACCGTTTTATCCCATGAACAATCCCTTTTCGTATAAACTGCCTTTGAGTGTGTGCAGAAACGGGTGGAAAGAAGGAGGGAAGGATTGCGGGAGGAAAAAAAGAAGGAGACATGTAATTATGTAATTGTGAAAGTCGAGAAAGAGAACGGAGATAGTAATCTTTAAGGGATGGTACTTTTTGCGAATTTTTAAATCGCATTTAACGCAGAATTGCAGTCTTTGCTGGAATCAGCTATACAGTATTTTACCAGCCATCAAAATCGACATTTTCCCAGCGAGTGATGGCTTGCGAGAGAAACCCCGACCCCAAACCCTAGAATATGTCATTCAGGGTTGTCCAGCCCTCCCCTTGCTGCGACGCCAACTCGGCCCCAGAGACGAGAACTGCAGGAGACTCCACGGGCCTGGCATAGACGCGATGTCGATTACACACTTAATCTTTGCCAGCCAACTCCAGCTGCGTCTCTAGGGAGCATTTCTAACGCAGAAAACGAAGAATCACATACTCTGAAGCTTTGCATTGCTGGTGTTTTGTTGCTTAGACTATTGTTGTTGGTTAGATAAAGAGATTTCCGTTTTTTATTTAATTTGCGATGGTTTTGTTTATTCTCATGTTTCATTAGAGAGCGCGAAGATGCTTCGTTATCTCGTGCTTGCTATAGATAAGCTTAGGAAACAAATGTCTCCTTCAATAGGTTAAACGTCCCTAACAAATCTAGAGAAAATCATCCCACCAGAAGACAGGAATATGGATTTTGCGCATACGGACATTGCAGGCTCAATAGCATTTTGCATCAAGATGGCTAGCTGCTTTACACGTATGTGTGTATGTGCGCGCGCACGCACGAGAGAGAAAGTAGGGGAGAAGTCGCATGAGTGTAGGTGCACGGGTGCTTTCATATAGGCAACATTTTGGCGTTAGGGTACCTCTGCATCCACCAACTGTCTCTTTCCCCCAGCGATCTTCCCTTTGGCCGGGTGGCGTCTCAATACAATCCAATTTCCACACTGTTAAACATGCTCGAAAATAGACTTTCAGCCCGACAATGCGGCTAGTTGAAGAGACTCCATGACTTTGGTTGCCATGCCGACTGCAGCTGCTTTTGACATCTTGATGTTTGTCTACACATACAAAATATGATGGTGCCGGTTCCAGTTTCAGACCAGTATCGGTCCTCTGTTGTGGCGAGATTTACAGTAATGCCTGCAAATTTTGGGCCACCGACGCTCCGTGGCATGGGAGTGAAAGGGAGTGCAGGGATCAAGTTCCTGTAAACTTAGTGGCTCCCAGGATACAGGGTGGTCTTGGTCTCTGGAATAATATGCGTGACGGACTACAGGGGTGGGGGGTAGGCTCTGTCATATACTCTACAAAGTACATTGGTGCCGGAATCCCATGGGTGGGTTGGGTGTTGAGACGTGCGGAAACACTTGATTCCACACGACTGCACCTCCAGCACGTGCATGCACGCATCCGTGCACAGACCCATTAATTTGTTTAGTCTCAGTCAGCAGGCTGTCTATTGGCTTTGCTTTTTGTATGAAGAGACCGACAAGCTTGCTGCAGGTGGCGGTGGGGTCGCTGTCGAAATGATGGACATTCAAGTGTCTGATCTGTCGAAAGTTCTAAGCCATTTCGAGGGTTCTGTGTGTGCTGGCAGTCGACCCTCTTAATTGGTTCTTAGTTCTGTTTCGTCTGCCGTCACATAGTGTTTGGTTGGTTGTCCTACAGAAACCAGAAGTAGCTGACCTTCGCAATACGTGCACTGACTCTGTTAGACGTGTTGTGTTTTTACCCGCTGTTGAACTCATATCTTTTTTTTTTAAGTGCGCAGTTATTTTCGCATTTGTTGGAAGCTGAATACTGATCAGCGCCACTGATGCCCCTGCTGGAAGGTTGGGAGGCTGAACAGAAATAGCTTTGATGAAAAGGGAAGTCTTTGGTGGATGCCTTAGAGGGAAAGGCGCACGAGGTGACAGGACAACAGAGAGATCGTGTCTGATCCAGGATTGAAGGCTCGATGGCGGAGGGAGTGGGAATGAAGATTGATCTGTAGAGCACGCCTAAGATGGTGGCGGCTGCTACGTAATATGGGAGGTAGTTGTGGAGGGAGGATAAGTAGAAGCCTGTACATTGTGCAACATGCTCGTAAACTCAATCAAACTCAATCGTGTAGACTCAAATAAACATTGCTAAACAGGCAGATAAACACAAAATGATGTCACCGTTTTAATTTTAAAGTTGCGAACAGAGCGAACTTGTGTATTTTGCATTTTTGGATTATCAGATTCAGGATTGTAGAAATAGTTTAGCGTTCTGTGTATGTCGGGCCCCACGGTATCGCCCATGACGAATTGTTTTCTGCATAATACCAGTCGGTATAAACCTTTGCCATTTCATACGAACTCATCTTTCTTTGAGAATGTCGTTGTATCGGAAAGGGTTTTAGTTGCTGACTTGATAGACAATAAAAACGACCAGATACAATCGGCATTGCCAGAAAATGTTGCCAACGTCTAGACAGAACCACGCGAGGAGTGCGGACTCGTAAAATAACTATAACTGGACGAAGATGTAGTAGTTGGCGTTGAATTACAGTGTTGGAGAAAACTTTGTGACATTCGTTAAAAAAAAAATAACGCTGTGGATCTTCTTTCTGGGGACTGAGATGTCGATCTTGATTCATTGGAAGAAACAAATATGATAACCCTGTTTTAAACCTTTCTTTTTTTACCAGTCTTTAAAAGACGGCATGAGGAGACGATTGGGCTTCGCCTTCAAGATCTGATTTCCTGGATACGAAGAATCAGTTAACTGCCTCTACGGTGACTAGACGGCGAAGTTTTGCCTACATATAGAATAATGCCTCTATTTTTTGCAAGCATGCTTATTCTTTTTCTCCCCCCTCTCCCTAGCATTGGTTACGTGTGTGGTACTTTTAATCTCGTTGACGGAAATTTATGTAAAGGGAAATAACAATTACTCATTCGTAAAGATAACCCCACACGAATCAGTCTAAAATTAACGTTCTATGAAATTGTGTCATCTTGAATCGTCGATAAGATAAATAAGGGTGGTATTTCATTGAACTATATATAGATAGAGACATACATTTGTGCAAAATGCTGACCCGGAGTGGGAAGTATTTGTTGCTACCATGACTACAACATCAACTACAACATCCTGCTGGCAGGGAAAGCGCTTCTTCATTGCATCCTACAGGGAATATAAGGCATAGTCAACATGTTAATAGAGCGAGCTATATACAAATTGCTTAAAAGCAACTTTTTGGTAAAAATGAGATGGGTCTAGCTTGTGTCAAGATCGGTCAAAAATGACATAAACGGGATATTTTAAAATTTGAAGAATCCTTGCCCTTGCTGATCGAGCTATCCATTTACCAGTATTATGAGGCCGTGCCAGAGGCGTCATTAGTATGTGCCTGGTGACGTGGAGATGACCCACTTTAGCTGCGCCCGAACGTGATGTCTCCGACAGTTCCGAGCCCTCGCCAGTGCTGCCAATTAACCTTTGACTGCATGCCTTACAGAGTCCTTCGGGAAATAATAAGAAAAAATAAAGAAAATCATTTCTCAGTAAATATTTCCCTTTAAGTTGCTTTCCTTCTGCCTAACTTGCCAGCTCGCGATCTCCTGTAAGAATGGTTTGGTTATGAGAGCACTTAGTACTGTTTGTTTTTCTGATCTCGATTGACAGTCAGTTGACAGATCCTGACACTGCGTGATTTTTTTTTAATACTAATATCATGCATTCATATAACGCTTTCCCCCCATGGTCATTGTGTTATCGATCTTCACCTAAAGTAACGCGATCTTTTGTATTGTGCGGCCTGTAGCCACATTATGACCATATATCTATGCAAGTGGGATTGCGGAATGCTTTGCGCTTAATTATGGTAGTAGTGTGTATGCCGCTTGAACGAATGCATTAATGCCAAACAAGACAATTTTATTTTTATAACGCTTTGTGGACGACCAACACTCTGAAGGAGTAGCACTACTCCTCAATAGGAAAACTGAAAAGACACTGCTGGCATGGAAGCCTTATGGACCCAGGCTTCTGAGAGCAAGATTCCATTCAAAGTACACCAAGCTGACAGTGCTTGTTTGTTATGCACCAACAGAAGACTTGGAGGCAGAAGACAATGATGCTTTTTACGATCAGCTCCAGGCAGCCACTGAGAGCGTCCGAGCCCATGATATGTTGCTCATCGCCGGCGATCTCAATGCCAAGGTGGAAAGTGACAACACCTGCAGGGAGCATATCATGGGCAAGCATGGAATTGGAACCATCAATGACAACGGAGAGAGACTGGCAGTCTTTTGTGAAGAAAACAATCTACTGATTGGAGGCACACTCTTCCAACACAAAGACATCCACAAGGCAACGTGGACATCACCAGACGGGATCACAAAGAACCAGATAGACCATGTCATCATCAACCGAAGATGGAGGAGCTCACTTCAAGATGTCAGAGCCTACAGAGGAGCAGACGTTGCCAGTGACCACACTCTTGATCTCGAGGAAAACAGGCACGTCAGCAGAGAGTGGACTCCGGGAGACTGAAGGACCTAGCCACCAAACTGGCCTTTGTAGTGGAAGTGAAGAACAGGTTCCAGCCACTAGGGGACCAACAGGAGATGACCTTAGAGGACTTCAATCGAGTCTTACAGGAAACAGGTGAGAAAATACTGGGCTTCCAACGAAAACAAGAAAGAACAGTGGATCAGAGAAGAGACATGGAAAAGGATAGGAGAGAAAGTCAACCAAGCAGAAAATCAACAACACCAGATCTGAACGTCTAAAGGAACAACACAGACAAAGATATACAGAAATAAACAAAGAGGTAAAGAGGATGACCAAAACCGACAAAAGGGACTGCATAGAGAAACTGGCAGATGAAGCAGAAGAAGCAGCACGAAAAAATGACCTGAAGACACTGTATAAAATCAATAAACAGCTGAACAACAGGTTCAAAAACAGTGAAGTACCAGTGAAAGACATGAACGGAAATGTTGTCGAGGGAGAGGCAGAAGAACTACAGCGCTGGAGGGAGCATTTTGAGTCAGTTCTAAACAGACCAGACCCCCCTCAGCTTGCAGACATCCACCCAGCATCTGCACAGACCCGCCAAGCCTGGAAGAAGGGACAGCAGCAATCAAGGCAATGAAAAGCGGCAAAGCACCAGGGGCAGATGGAATAACAGTAGATATGTTGAAAGCAGATGTGAATGTGACAGCTCACATGTTGACTGAAATCTTCAGGCAAGTTTGGGAATCAGGACAGATCCCCGATGCGTGGAAGACAGGGCTCATCTTCAAGTTACCCAAGAAAGGAGATCTTGGAGACTGCAATAAGTGGAGGGGTATAACACTTCTTTCCCTCACCAGCAAGGTCTTCAGCAAGATTGTTTTGTCAAGACTGGCAGCAACCGTTGAGAAAGACCTCCGGCCCCAGCAAGCAGGATTTCGCCCTGGGCGATCCTGCTCTGAACTCATTTTCACTCTGCGTCAGATTCTGGAGCAGAGCAATGAGTGGAACACACCGCTGTACATCAACTTCATCGACCTGGAGAAGGCTTTTGACAGCATCCACCGCGAGTCCTTATGGAAGATCCTGAGGCATTATGAAGTCCCTGCGAAACTTGTCCAGGTCGTTGCAATGCTGTACAGCGACTTCAAATCTCAGGTGGTATGTGACACGGAGCTCACAGCCCCCTTCACCGTCAGTACTGGGGTGAAGCAAGGCTGCATTCTGTCGCCGTTCCTCTTCATCCTGGCCATGGACTGGATCGTGAAGAATTCCACCGACAGAGAGAGGAGAGGGATCAAATGGACCATGACTATGACAGCAACAACAATGTTGGAAGACTTGGACTTTGCTGATGACATTGCCCTGTTGTCACACTGCCACCAAGACATGCAGGAGAAAACAAATGCCTTCTCAGAAACAGCTGAAAACCTTGGCTTGAAGGTCAGCGCAAAGAAAACAAAAAGTATGAGAATGAACGCCAGAGTCCAAGAAAACATCAGACTAAATGGAGAAGAGATTGAGGAAGTTGACAGTTTTACCTATCTTGGGTCCAAGATGTCCAACACCGGGGACGCGAAGGTGGAGATTCGAGCCCGACTGGCGAAAGCCAGCCAAGCCTTCGCCTCACTCAGGAGCACATGGAAGGCAAAAAACATCAACCAGAAGACCAAGCTGAGAATCTTCAAGTCAAATGTGATCAGCACCCTCCTTTATGGATCAGAATCATGGAAGATGATCAAAAACATCGGTAACAGGCTTGACGTCTTCCAAAACAGATGCTTCAGGCGTATGCTTAACATCTTTTGGCCAAACACCATCACCAATGAAGAACTCCACCGAAGAACTGAAACTGAGTCCATCACCACGCTGGTTCAACGAAGGCGTTGGCGATGGATTGGACATGTGCTCCGCCAGCAGACAGCAGACCTCTCCAGAATCGCCCTACGATGGACTCCATACGGCCGAAGAAAACGAGGCCGCCCAAAGGAAACCTGGAGAAGAACAGTGGAAAGGGAGATAAAAGGAAAGGACATGGGGTCGCCTGGAGCGAGTTTCATCCGAACGACATCAGTGGCGGGCTCTGGTTGAGGCCTTATGTGCAACTAGCACGAAGAGGATTGATTGATTGAACGGTTTGTGGGAATGGGAAACAAAGTACAAAAACAAGCTCATTTCCTGATTACATAGCGGGCTTATATAGAAACACACACACACACACTTTGGAGTTAATCAGCGTTCTGCTGTTACGGCCAGAGTGTCGTTATTGCGGACTTTCACCCTCACCCAGGACCAGCAAGATTTTTTTTTAAACACTCAGCTTCCCGTGCAGCTAAGAATGAGGATGCGTTTAAACAGATCTAGGGTAAACAAACAAACAAAAATGGATGGGAGATACAGAAAATCATTCTGCAGCTCAAAGAGTGTAAGATGTCACAAGGTGACCACATAAACGTATGACATACTCTGGTTCATCGGAATATATTATTGCATGCCATGATAATTAAAGTATTGTGTCAAAATTCTCATATTTAAAGCAACAGTCGCAGCATCGCCCGTGCCAAAAAAAAAAAACACACACACACACACACACTTTAAATATCAGATCGTACCACTTCATATAGATATATACTTTTTTGACTGCAGTTTTGCAACAGGTAGCGTCAGTCATCTACGCAGCTTTGAATAAAGTGGCGAGGATGTAAGCGATTCATGAATTAACGTGGAGCTGGATGATGGCCGCGGAACTAGTTTTGGGTCACTTTATATACTGCTACACGTTCTCTGAGACGAGGATGTAGGGAAAAAAAAAGATGTAAAGAGGAAATGAGATAGAAGTGTGGGAAGAGGAAGAAGGCTCTTGATACGTTTAAACTACGTGAAGTGCGCCTGCTTGGGACCATGCTGGCGTGTGCACACGACGGTGCATGCTTGTATGTGAAATACGAGAAATAGCACCTTTGCGCGGAGTCGCGCACGCGTACACGCACGTACACACGGTCTTCGACGACTTGTACGTACCTGGACCGGGCTAGTAATAGAAGCAAATTATCATCAGCTTGCCCTTCTGCAAACGCTTAGCTTTTGGAGGTTTCCCATATGCCAGACAGTGAAACAGGAAGAGATCTTTCTGCTTCCGTTATATGACCGCACTTTGGGAAGAACTGTCCTGTGATAGTCAAGAAAGGGCGCGTTACGGGTGGGCGTATGCCTTCATGGTGGGATTTGTGAAAGTCCCATAAGGGTTTAATAGATAGTATTGTTGACTGTTAGGTGAGTTTTGTATGTAATGTTGTTTTTTTTTTACTTTTGTCAAGTGTACTAGTAAAAGTAAATGTAATCCATGAGCCTGTAATCCGATACAAATATACCCACTGTGTTTTCATAGCAGCAGTACTTAAAATCTGGAAAAGTATATGTGTGTGTGGAGATCGAGTGTGTGAGATATGGAGTGTTGGTATACACGATCGTACATCGGTTTGTTAACAGCAGCACGATTTAATACATTTGTATAGAACCCCATTAAATGAGTGGTATGATATCACATATTCATAAATTCCACCCGTCGGGACACTGAAAAGGGGACTAGTTTTTTTGAAGTTAAGAAGAGTTGTGTCCCTTCTCACGTGGTACCGTGCCCAAGTGCTTTTCGTTGTCCTCACATAGGCAAGCACTTTTACATTAATAAAGTACGTTAATGTGAGACGAATACTGTCGCGTAGGCAAAAATCGCCCCTTCGAAATTTTAACATGCTTTATTTCGATAATTTATTTTTTTTAATATCTGAAAGAAAATCTTCAAGGGGAGGTCCGAGAGCGCAGTGGTAAAGTGCTTGGAATTCCAAAGGTCCCTGTGTTTGAACTCTCTTCTCTGGGGACGTGGATTTTTCTCTCGCTGTGTCACTCATTTGTTGGGCTTCTCCGGGTGCTCCATTTTCCTCGCTTTCATCATCCTCTATCCTCACAATGCCAAAATCAACGACTATTGGAAATACTTCCTATCAAAGCATCCACTCATCCATTCGACGAAATGTAGAAATCCAGTTTTAAAAAAAAATCATTGTTTAACTTATTTTTCCCTAATTTGAGCACACCGCCTAGAAGCTTTATATTATAAAGGAAACACGTAGATATAAAGATAGCGAAAGGTAGTACTGTAGATGTAAAGATAACCAGTTGTAACCAAACGTGTATGTCAGTTAACTCTTTCCATCTAGCGTATCCCGTATCTCTTGTTTTGTATGGCATCTTCAGTCTGCGTGAGAACATGTAAGCCTCTTTTATCGTGGGAATATTCTGTACTAGCTTGAGTTGCTGAAACTATGGTTACGTGAAATGAAGCGTTCGTCTGCTTGACAAAGACTGTTTTGGTTATGCGCAGAGTGGTTTTTTTTTAAATTACCGTGGCTTCGAGATTGCTTCGGTATACCTGCATTTCACTTCACTAGATATCCTCCCAGTGACCCATTTTTGTGGGATGCGCTTGAAGATAGCAGAAGTACTACCTGAGCCCCTGTTGCATGTCCCGAAGAAACTCTCATTTCACGCCATGCGCACACCTGAATAAGAAGTTCACCTTATGAAACTGGTGTTAGCTGGATTAACGAGGTTTCCTGGAAAAAATAAGTCGATGAAGTGCATTCGTGTACCTGCCATCGATTTTTTTCCTATACATATAGTATGCAAAACTATGCTTTTTCTCTGTCTCTTCACACACACACACTTTGTCTCGCTTGAACAGTGGGAGCTAATGTATCAAGTCGACAAAAAATTGGAATGGTTATATCTCAAATATCTCAACCAATAAGTACGATAAGTTATGAACTAAAAACCTGAGAGAGATGCTGTGGAACAACAGCAATCGAGGATATTTTAGAACCAGAAAATGCACATTCGTGGGGATGGAGAAGGGGGTTCGTATGCTAAAACTTATGGCCTTACGCTGCTGTATTACTTGCTGGAGCGGTAGTCGCATTCAATTATTGTTCTAGGAGGCTAGGAAGACCCATTGATGTGGTTATGGCTAGATTGAGCAGAACACGTCTGACACGTATCATTTGCTTTTGTCTTAGTAACCACCCTTAAAGTAAACCTAGTCTTGTAAGCGACCCGTATACCGCCATTAAGTTCCCGTACGAAATTGACACCCGTGGTGAGTTGCAAACTCCTGGAAAGTGTTTTATTCTTTTCCCCGTTGGGGAACGACAGTTAGTCATATTAAGCTTGGCATACGGCACTTTGTAAGGGCTTATTTTCTTTGCCCCATCTCTGAACAAGGTTGAATTGACCAAAAGAAAAAAGTCTGCTTGACATCTCAGAATTATTGTTTGCACAGGCGCAGAAATGGTCACTGGAAAGAGCACGCGCAGCATAAAAAAGCAAACACAGCAAACAAGAGAAATAATTTAGCATGCGTTTGATGCTGACATAAGGGTGTCTAATTAGGACACAGGACCTCCAGACGCGTGGCGAGGCAAATGTGTTACGCGTGACTAGCACTGACCTGTTCCATTGGAAATGTTGGAAGGAAGATTCGCTTGAAAGAATATTTACAATACTTTACAGACATTGAAAACAAGCTTTCTGCTTCGTTCCCATACCATCTTCGTTTATTGTCAGTGTTAAATGTAAGTGATTTTTGTGCAAGCTTTTGAACACGAAGACCTGTATCTTGACATTTCAAGCGACGCGACGTTGAACTTCAATCGAACTTCGTCAATTGTCTTTTCCCTCTCGTCCTGCGTTTCACCCATTATTTCTTACGCCCAACCGTAAGAGTGCCAAATTGATCCGTTGTCGTTCTAGTTCATAAAGATCAAGACGAAGTAGCCTGGTAAACATGCGCCCTCACTTTGTAAGCGGGCAAACTCAAGCGGAGGCATCCACCATCTGTCTTTAAGTCCGGTCAACATGGCTAACGGCTGCCAGAACAGACGAGAACGAGAGACCCCCATCTTTTAACCACCACACCGTCCACCTCTGCCCTTTTGTGTTGTCGTCAGGGCCACGTCTGTGTTGAGCACAAAGTGCGCCAAGCCCTCATTCTTTTTGTCTTGCTGGCACACCGTCATTAACCCGCTTAGACCAGAATAAAAATATTTCTATGTTCAGAAACATGGGCTTAAAATTCACGATTTTGAAGACGATAGTGAAACTGCATAGCCAGGCTCGTGGAGCACGTGCCACAATAGTAAGCGTATCGTTGCTCATTGTGTTCTGCCAGTAGGGCCACAATCGTGCAAAGAGAAAATCACGATCGTGGAGCAGAGCTCATCGCGCTCTACCAGGTAAGCCAGTAAACTGGCGCTACGGAGTCAGCGGGTTAACCGGGGAAACTGGGGAGGCACGACAAAGGGGGAGGGGTGACATAACTGCTAAACGCAAAGCCTTTTAAACAAGGCCTTCGTTGTAGAGCACGACGGGGTGGCGAAGAAGGGGTATTACATGGCTGTCGCAACAAAAAACCTTGGGTTATGATGTCACTCTGCGGGAAGGCCAGGGGCACGCTTGTCCTTCACGAACTTCCCATTTGCCAGCGAAGGGTGGGGGGTTCTTTGGAACAAGGCTTGTTTGTCAGGGAGCGCACCTTTAACGTAGAAGTTATAGGTCAGAGTTCTTGGCTTTGTATTTCTGCTAGTTTTTGTTTTCCTCGGACAACACACAGATCTTTTTGTAAAGACGACATGGATTGGGGAGGGGGGGGACAGGAAATGACGCATCGAGCAGGGATTTGTGTTAAAAAAAAAACACAAAAAACTCAGCATTAGCTGAGGTCAAACTATTTAAGACTAGGGACTCGTGGAAGCAGGTTGACGTGGGTCGGAGAATGAGCGTGATAAGGGTTTTCAGCAAAAGCATTGAGAACTTCGGAGTTTACAATGACCCATATCGTCCTTGTCTCTCTGTAGAACACTTCATGAAAGTAGATGAGTTAAGATTCGTGATTGATATTCGATAGCCACCTCTACCTGCCTCGTCCCAACCCCCGAAAAAAAATTCGGCATCTGAGTTCAGATACATTGAAAGGTTGCTGACCTTCGTACTCTCATCAGTCTGCCCAAGCCTCACTTCCCACCCACCTCTTACATTTTGCTGTTGGCACGTGACGACACCTGAACATCGTGTGAGCGTGTGACTGTCAGCCAACAAGGCCAATAACAAAACGACGCAGTATATATATAAAACGAGGCCGGGTCACCTGCGACCGGAAACCACGAGTACAAACTGTTCGCTGTCGCACGGTAGCTAGACAGCGCTACATTTCACGGCAGCAGCTACGAACCTTCGTTTACTAATGTAGCAGCATACCCGTATCGCTCGGTTCTTCAAATGTTAGAGTGTGCGAAGTATTGACTTGCCAGTCAGAGGCACGTCATTGCTGTGGCCTTGGCCTCTTCACGTGTAGTGGTTATCGACCTTTCCCTAGGTGTACTTCCGCGTTGCCCTTGACACGTGTCATTTGGAGTCTGTTTCTATAAATAGACTCTTGACGGTACCAAATAGGTCCCACCAAACCAAAATAGCTAGAATGAGGCTTAACGAAGAATATCTAACTAGATTTAAATATCCTCTCACATGCACATGTGGCGACAGACCTTGAATCTCACATGCACTATTGGAGTGTAATGAAAACAAAACAGAGAAGAACTGAAACAGGTCTTTGATAAGTATATAGACTGGCATAAACAGCTGCCTTAACCCACCAAAAGAGCTATGGCATACTGTATTGGTGTTAGTGGTAACATCCTAACTCAAGATTCATATATATAGACAAGCAAAGTACTAACTGGAGAACATCCCTTTACAACGATAAAAACAAAAACCTTAATTGTAGTCATAAATTAATTATGAATACTGCTAACCTACCATAAGAATATAATAAATTTAAAATATTTTGGAAACAAATTATAGGAAAACAGGGTTTGCTTCACCCATCCACAACCAGTGCTGTAGCCAAAATAAGGTAGGGTAACTTAATAAAGTAAAAATCTAACCCCTTAGAAATTTTTAAAAATGCACGAAAGGTAAAGAAGGAAACAAATCCACACAAAAACCAGGTTCAAAAAGAAAACCAGTTCTAAAGAAAACTAAAACACACACTAGAAACTAATGTATTACGTAAAACTAAACAGAAGTCTAGAATATGGCAACATTAGGGATCTGGCAACCAGCGCAGTACAATAAGTATATCGCCACTCCGGACTCGGCAGGCCTAGACACCAAGAGCAAGTGACAACAACAGGAAAAGAGGGCACCACCAACAGTAAACAACACATGCGGTGTCACACAGCAGCAACCCTCCTCCCTCACCTTCCTAAACCCATCTCTCCTCGCACAGCCAATCCGCCACTCCCCATAGTCCCCCAAGATCCCCACCCCCCACAGTTCGAAATTGGCTTCGGGTGGAAGCACTTTCCTTTCTAAAATCAACAACCACCACCATGTGTACAGTCGCAAGGATGCCTTTACGACTGGCCTTGTGGACATTTGATTGAGAAACATACAGGCTGTAAACAAGTGTGGTTTTCAAGTTATTGGAAGCTTCTCTTCTTCTTCGACTGAGGCGCGTCTAAGAGAATCGTTGGGATTGTGAAGATTTGTAGCTGGTTTCGGCGACAGGCAGACAAAGCGC
This sequence comes from Marisa cornuarietis, assembly GCA_004794655.1. Lineage (NCBI taxonomy): Eukaryota > Metazoa > Mollusca > Gastropoda > Architaenioglossa > Ampullariidae > Marisa > Marisa cornuarietis. Next base: position 3,558,301 of record SMMW01000627.1, on the reverse strand, counting down.
TATAGCAGAGGCCAGATGGCTGTGTAGATACAGTTGTCAGCAATCATCCCTTTCCATCGTCTTCGTCCCAGCTAATAATCCTGCTTTACCACATTCCTGTTTTCTCAGACTTACTCCAGCTCGCAGTATGAAACACAGAAGCACTAATAAGACTGTAATAGAAAAAAAAAAGAATATGACGCTGTTCTCCCACAGCGGAGAAGGTAAAACTCTGATAACATGAAACAGGTTAATATCCTAGGTGTAATGGCACAGGCTGCATGATACTTGGACATTTATTGGAAGCAGGACGTGCAAAATTCTTTCTTCGTAATCTAAAAAAAAAAAAAAGTCACGGCTTCTTTTTATGGAGACATCAAATTACACATCAGACGAAGATGTAACTAGTTTGTTGGGTAGTTTTAGGTACTTCCCTCACTAGAAGTCGCTTGGTCTCGATGGTGGAACCCATAATTTCCTGCTGTAGATGAAAAGAGCGCGTGTACTTAAACGTTTAAGCTCCACGTGAACAGAACCAGTTATGGACCTTCATTGACATAATGTACATCCGTGGTCAGTGCCACCTTTTTATTTTTAAAAAAAATGGTGCTTTTAAAGTAACTTTACATTCTTATTCTCCTCGTAGATGCCTCGTTTGTTTTTCCTTGCATAAAAGGGAGACAGAGTGTTATAAACACAGACCTTCATGAAGGTACGTGGTTATAACTGTACAGTGATCTTGTTCCACTCACGCCACTATCCACGTGTGTCTTTTTGTTAGAGTGTTGGTGACTTTTGTTCATGTGCATGCCAAACAGAAACGAAAATTATAGCGTCATCCAAAAACTTCCATTTTCCCTTGCCCCGTAGTAAGGAAGTAAAAATCAACTACATGTAATAGACTGAAACCTTTTTGTTGTTGTTATTGATTCTAGACCTACCTTCGGTTGGATTATGTCTGTCGTAAATCAGAAGATCCGCGCGGTTGAGGAGGTGGTGGGAGTAGCGGGGGAAGGGGGGGGGTCTGCTCCTTTCCGTGTCTTGTTTGCGTCCTTGGGAAACCTGGCTAATAGGTGCGGCATGCACGCTGGCAGTATTGATCGTTTGGTGCTATCTATCGATCTCAGCCACAAGGACTGACCTTGAAGCCGTCACGAGGCAAGGGCCTGGTCCAGGTCAGGGGTCACATGATAGCAGAGTACAGAATTGCTGAGACAGATGGTTGCAGGCGTTAATTCCTGTGGACTGAGCAGTCACGTTAGAAATCGCTGCATATGTGGGTACAGGTTGCTAGGTGCCAGCGGTCAGAGAGGTGTTTGAGGGCGAAGAGGCAAGTAAAGAAGTGTTATAAGAAACCAAGCTTTTCCATGAATATTACGCCCCGGAAAGGACGATGGGAAAAGCTTGTGGAAACCATAAAACCATGGACGTACATAACATTTACGTGTGCCAACTACAGCCGAGATGTCACAAGGGTGGAGTTATATTTCACGTGGCTTTCCATCCTCCTTGCTTATGGCTGTGATTGCGTATGAGACGGCCGAAACTTGATTACGCCGTCTCGCTTATAGCGGATATCGGCTCTAATAAAATATTTTCCTGGCAAAGGGTCTTCTTATTATCACTGTACAAGTTCGGTTGTACGAAAATCGGATATGGATAACATTGGGGTGGGGGATGGAACGAAAACAAATTGTGATCACCATGCTCAGGTTCAGAAGAATACGAATATACAAAGTGGTTCTGGGATCTGGTGATGAGGTAAAAAGTTGGCCAAATGAGGGGCGGGGTGGGGGGCCAGCTGAAATTAGACATTGAAATTTTCATTACTTCCTAGTTCCTCCCATTAGACGAGGCTTTGTCTGTCGATACCAGACTTGGATAAAAACGTTTGCAAGATTTAATTAAAGACGTTATTCTTCATACCTCGGACTATTTTTTATTTTAAAACAAAATGTCTGATCGTTAATCACACATTAATTATTTTCGATCGCTTTTATCAGCTAAATGGTTTGTTAATCTTTTTCCCCTCACGTCCCAGTCCCCCATTCCCAGCCACCCAACACATACAGATCAAGAAGTTAGGGATGGAGAAAGAGGTAACAACCTTCCCGTCCTTTGATGTTAGCGTTATCCCCTCTTAATGAGTGCATGGCACGAAGTGTATATTTTTTTTTTACTGCGCAGACCAGACTGCCGTCGCGACGATTTCTTGCCTCAGCACTCTGAGTAGACTTCCCTGACTACCCTGCAGGTCGGAGAGAGCGAAACAGCGGCTCGCTTAAAGCTTTCTATGCCTCGTTTTAATGCAGTTTAATTTCACCTGTCATTTCCGTCGTAGTGCAATATGTGACGTGTCGATGTACTAGAGTTTAATGCACCTGAAGGTGTGCTAGAAGATTTCGAAGGAAAAGGGAATGTCGAAAAACCCAAAGCGGGACCGGATTTGGACAGTGTTTTGTGCGCAGACGGGTAGCATTTTTTTTTTTTTTAAAGAAAATAACTCGGCTGCTGGTCCGCATTTATTTAGGGCGTGTTCCAGCAGACAGTTCTTTTCATTGTTGTTTTCATCTGTTCTGCCCTGCAACTTCCTGATGATATAGCGCCCCTGTCTGGGTCATGCTATACCCCTCATTAGCCAAGTAGTGCACAGGATTTTGTCCCTCGGATGGCAGGGAGGGAGTTGGAGGGAGGGGGAGAATGAAGGCAAGGGAGGCGGGCCGCGAGGTTTTGGGGATGTTTAAGCTTCAGACGCAGAGGCGCGCCCGTTTTCTGTATCTTCGGTACGTGTGCACTTAGCTATCGCGCACGTGCGCAAGACACACCAAAATGTACGCACGCACACGAGCTCAGACACATGCGGCCGTCTTTGTATTCGAGTGCACACGCAAGTGTCATGGCAGGTGATGTGCAGTGGGTCCTTGCTTGGTCTTCGTCGGCTCTTTAATCCCACGTCATTTAAAGAGGGTTAGACATCTCAGGCAGAAATGGTGTTTCGTGCACTTCGGTGACAAACCGGGCATACACAAGGACGAATCTTTTGCTGTCTTCTGGCTAGTGTTGAGAAAATATAATAAATTTTCATTCATGTGTTTGCTTGTTGAATAATTTTTTTATGCTGTATGTACTGTTATGATCTTAGTGTGTGTGTGTGTGTGTGTGTGTTTAAAGTGCTGTAAGCCATTAGGAAATGGCGCTCTATACGCAATCTTCGTCATCATCATGAAAAGGACTAGTTACTTTTTATAGCATATGGTGTGCGGTGGAGTCCACTGTAGCGAGTAAGCGCAGTCAAAGCTGCTAGATACTAGACTTTAGTATCTTTGGTACAATTGTCCAGTGTCTTATATTACAACTGACAAGTTAGCCAGGGTATCTATAATCGTGGGTCGTGTCACGCCATTCATTTAGTGCAGGCCAAACCATTAGCGTAATATGCGATCATTTGAAGAAGACAGTGCTGCGCAGGTTTCCGTTGTAGAACACGTTGCAGAATTCCACGTATTGACCTGTTGATGTTATGGTTTAGTGGGTGTTGTGGAGAAGCGGATAGCCTAGTGATTAGGGCAGCGGCATCTGGTCGAAAGCGCGTGCGCACGCACACGCTAGCCATTTGATGGAGCCTCCCTCCTGACTACAGTGAACTTGGGAAGGAAAACAGTGAAAGAGAGATGATGGGCAACTCCACCTAACACACACGCTTTCCCCGAGATACGTGAGAGGCCTAACACCTCACTCTCCTATGTAACCAACACATCCCTGATGGCTACATAGGGGGTGGCTAGTCGCACAAGAACACAAGATGGAATTTGCTGCATACTGTAGAGTGTAGAGTGTAGAATGTAGATTTTATTAGATGTCACTCGGCCGCTGCCCCGCCTTCCTTCCTCTCTCACTCCAAATTCACAAAATCCCCGACAGCTTCAAAACTACACTATTTATAGCTCCCCGGTCAAACGTTCCAGAACCCATCCCATTCTCTCCCGCAGCCACGACCTCTCCTTGAACCATGGGGGGGGGGCATTGTTCCCCCACCCACTCCCGACGTCCAAGGCCAGACGACCATAGCTTACTAGGTGTGTCCACGCGTGGTGTGATTGTGTTTGAGAGCGTAAGTGTGTGCACACGCGTACGACGATTGTGTGTGAATGTCGGCTCGCGTTCATGTGCGTGCGCATGTGTGTACACGTGTGATGACCACATGTACGTGTGTGAGTGTGTGCATGTACGTTCATGATGGTCCTAAGAGTACAACTGTCTGGTCATGGCCTTCCCAGTGGGTTAGGAGACTTCGTAACCGCAGATGTAACAATAGGCGGGACAGGTCAAGGCTGGCTTTTATGTACGAAGCCGGCGTGAGAAAGGGACATTCCTGTGAGCCATCCGACCTCTACCCTCTACAAAACAAGAAATAACGCAGTACACTAGTAGAGTGCTACACCTACAACCCCATACAACCCTAAGGTCACGGGACTACATTTTGGACCATTATTTTGTATTCGCGGCCTAACAGACTTTGCCAGTGCGCGTTTGACAGCCTACTGCAGACACCAGCCGCCAGCTTCTGTGAATCTGTTAGCATCAGCAGCTGCTCTGGCGGCTAGAGAGGTGACAGGAACGTGTGGCTTGCGTGCCGGTGTCGACATCTGTGATGACGCCAAGCCCGTTCATCAGAAGGCGAGTGTTTGAACAATCGTGGTGGTTTGGGTGTGACGATGACGAAGAGAGGCAACGATTAAACTACCAAACTAGCACAAACACATTATTTCATCTTATTGGTACTAAGTGTGTGCGCACACCGTGGTCGGATGGCTCACAGGAATGTCCCTTTCTCACGCCGGCTTCGTACATAAAAGCCAGCCTTGACCTGTCCCGCCTATTGTTACATCTGCGGTTACGAAGTCTCCTAACCCACAATGCATAGTAGACTGAGTCCTTTGGGAAAAGATAGGCTATTTGCCGAGAAAAAAAATTATTAGGGAATATTGTTTAATAAAGTTAAATTGTACGTTTTCGTCAGCATTTTTTAGGGTTATTAAAAAAAAAATTCCCCAAAAAAGAGAAAACCCACACAAGACGGTCGTTTCTTGACGTTTTGGGATTTTTGTTTCCACGTGCGAGTTTTTCGATCGTGAAATCGCAGGGGGGGGGGGTTCTAGATCATGCCCCACGCTTCAAGCTACTCAAGTGACGTACTGATATAAGGTACTGCAGCGAGTACCGCAGATATTAGACAAGTGACATACTAAGAGACTGCTCTGCGCAAACCGTTGTGAGTAAAGGCTATGACAAGTGACGTACCAACATTGCAGAGCCTCATTGTGTAGAGTACCGTAGACTGGCTGACAGATGATGTACTGATACGCCGGCCTTGCTGGATGCTCCTAGACAGAGGACGACAGGTTAAATTATGACAAGTCAGTCCTCCCCCCCCATCCCCCTCATGATAAGCGCGCGGGAACCCTTTCTCACGCACCTTGTTTTAACACTATTCATTCAGTCGGCCTGCGCAAGCCCCCGTGGTAGCTAGCTGTACTTCCTCCACCTGCCGCGTTGTGGAGATAGCGGGAGGGGGTTGGATGGTGGGTGGGGGGATGAAGAAAGGATGGCGCGAGAGAGGTGGCTGCACCCACACCGTCGACACGTTGGAAAGGGCAGAGAGGGTGGTCGTGTTGTAGATGGATTGACGGAAACACCCGAGTCGCTGGTCCCCGTCGTTGGCGGGGCTGGGGGAGAAAAAAATTGTTCATTACAGTTATTAGGGAAGTTAGCGGAACAGGTTCGTCCATGTGTTGGCGGCAGTGCTGGGGAGGTGGGGCTTTTTCTTTCAGTCATCTTTCTACACTTGATTCATTCATCACTCTAACAATATTTGAAAAATCTGAAACACTTTTTGTCTTATCCTAATAAATGATATCTAAAAGCTTATAATGATGTTATATTAAGAGTATCCAACTTTTTGTGCATGGGTTTATTTCGAGACGAGTAATAGATAAAGAGTATTTCTAATTCTTGAATGTCATATTTTAAAAAAAGGAAGCTGTACAACTTAAAAAAAACTGTTCTTGAGCAGTGAAAGCTAGCGTATTGAAACGGTTGCATCAATGCATACCTTTCGACGCGCAAAGCTTTCGTCTTTTTCTTTTTCTTTTTTTCTTTTTGTAGTCTTCCGCAGACCTGGAATCGCCAAGTTCATTTGGGTTCAGGAATGTGCCAATAATCTCAGAGCTTAAGTTGAACATGTATGTTTTTCATCCGTCGTTATCGTTGCGAGCGAATATACAGCCATAAAAGTAAAAAAAAAATGTTTATCAAGTATTTTTTACAACCCTCTTTTTCACAAGTTAGAAGCACCGGGCACCTTCACTTTTCACTTTTGCCATCATTTGCTTGTGTAGCGGCGACTGCCTGCCCCTTGTGGCGGAGTTGCAACATGTTTTTCTTGTCAGTCAATGGGCGTCTGGCTTGTGGTTAGGCACTTGCTGTTTCATGTTAGATAAAACATTCATCTTTGGTGGGTGGGGGGTACCATCGAGGGGAGGGCACCGTAGTATTTTATGACTGTCGGAATTTGCGCTGCTTTAAACGTAATGAGTTTGGGTTTTAACTTCCGTTGTTTACGAAGTTACTTATAATTTGTTACTTTCTTACCTGCTTTCCTGTCATTTGATTTTTCCTGTGGATGTTACACGCAGCTTTACGGTAATGTTCTATGTGTATAGTTAAAATAGTTAAACAAAAATAGTTCAAGAGCTACGTTCGTGTGTTCTCTTTTTCTTATTCTGTTTTCGAGCACCGTAGTGACCTGCTGAGTTCTGAATGTGAACGTTCCGTTCTCACCATCTCGACTTACCCCTGATGTTTCAATGCTGTTATCCAGAAGTCATGTTTAATAACGTTCTCCTGGCAAACGGCTAACTGACAGCAAAGATGATATATATATATATATATAAAGTCTTTTTAGAAGATGATATATATATATAAAGTCTTTGCTGACAGTTTACGGCATTTGCAGATTATTGCTTAAAACCACCTGTGTCGTCTTCTAGACGTACACGTGGTTATAAAAATAGCTCTGGAAGATGATCTTATCTTTAGACCTACCGCGAGAGAAGCGTCGATTGCAGTGATAAATTAGAACCAAACACATAGGGGCAAGTTGAAATATATAAAATTCCAAGGAAAATATAGTATTGCCTTAAGGAGTTAGGAGGAGCTGAAACCGGCATAACAGCCTCTCTGTTTTTCATCCCACAGCTGCTCTGTAACTAAGTGAAAATACGTACAGTAGAAGGGTGTCGTGATGGAGAATACATGCATTTGTGTAGGTTCTTGCGTGTGCGTGTCTTTGGTTATGTGAGTTTGCGTGTCTGCGCATGCGCTTTACTGCAGTTACTATCACATATCCGTGGCTACCGACTTGTTTTGGCAAAGGGGGGGCTGAATGAGTGTTACGTGCTGCTGACCCCGGGGTCAGGTGTGCCCTGTTGACCGAGACGCGCCTGGTGTTTGCCTTCCGTTGTTTCGGCTAACCAAAGGTCTGTGGTCTGCACCTTCTTGAACGCCTGGACTTTCGGTGGCGTTTGACTTGTCGTCTTGCGGGTGACAAGAGTACTTGTCAACATTGGCGTAACATTGCAGTTTTTCTTTTCGCTTACATGTTGTAGCCAGACCGAGTCGTCCTTCTTAGAAGTGCTATGCATCCAAGGGCATAACTTCAGTGTAACTTAACTGTTTGAAATGGATTTACATTGACAAAGAAAGTAGGCAAAACCTTCGTAACACATTAAAACTTACAGTACAGATGATGTAAGTTAATCTGTGTAGCGCAGTATCTCACCAAAAGGCAAGCTCATTGGATTGAATAGGATCCACGAAATAATCACAAAGACGTAGAACGAGGAACAATGCGAACACTTACGGGCGGTAAAGGACGTTCAATGCAGATTGAACGGGAACGACCCCAGAAAACTAGGTTCAGTGACATCAGGAGAATATTGATAATATATTGAGAACTCTGGAAAATATTAAGAAATGCTATATTAAACAAGTGATCACTTCAGTTTTATACACTGCAACTCAAGATCGCTCCCGAAGCGAGTGAAGCACGCCAGAGCTGAATCGAGGCATTAGATTCACTACTATCCCGGAGAAATGGTGGTTAATCAGAAATGCCAGAGTATGTCAAAACATCAGTAAAACGCAGAAATATGTGCGAGATTCAAAACCAACAGCAGATTTACTGAAAAATGCCTGTTGCATATGTATGATTGTGTGTGTATAAATTGGCATTACATTACATGCCATTTTACAGCTGGTTGCAATATTCTTCGTTCGAACGTCGAATGAAGCCGTTTGAGACTTGTAAATTTGCTGTGCTCACTCCGATGTCTCGCTTCCTTGTGTGCTAACACCAAATCTGTCTACCCGGCCAAGACAAGACGTAACTCGCACTAACAGAAGACAATGCAACCTTTTTCATACCCATCATATTCCCACCAGCTACTTTTCATTTTATCATAGCTGTTGTTTTATCTAGCCAGATTTTATCACACCCAAACTCACGATAAGATAGAAAATTGTGGCTGCTATTATTCTAAATGGAGTTACAATACATTTTGTTCTGATGGAGATGAATCGATCAGGACCAGTGCAATGATGATGATGATGATCATTATCATACACTTATGTTTCATATAATTTTTTGATGAGTTGAAATTCAAACAATAATTACAGTTTTCGATTGCCTGAGGTAGTCGCAAAGACAGTCGCTCAACGTATTTTATATCCAGAGAGAACCAGGGTTTCTTCAAATTAAAAACGTCAGTGACCTCTTGCTTTCACTGACCATCTTGTTCAAAGGCTTTTCTCTCGCTTTCTCGTCTTTTTTTGTTTTGTTTTTGTTTTATTTTGCAGACCAGTCATATGGCACGTGTGTTTCATATTAGTGAAATAGCTACCTACTTTCTCTTTTCGTTACAACTTCGATGGTGTTTAAAAATCAGTACGGCCATTTGAAAAGGGAATTATGTTTACCGTGTAGCCCTATTGCATGCGAAGGTTTCTGGACTCAGTTCAAGCTCAGTGGCTGAATTTGAGTTGAGGACAATATCATCTTGACGATGGAACTTTCTGAGGCGTGTCGATAAGAACGGAGCTTGTTGGTAATGCTTCATGATATATCGGAAACCTGGCTGCTGCAGCTTCCTGGCGTGCGGACTTATCTACCTTGTGTAGGTATATCGGACTGCACGAGACAAGGAGCTGTGCGGAAAAGTCTTGTCTTGACGAGCGGTTACCCTTAGATTAGATACTGGAAAAAATTGTTTTATTTCTGCTGTCGTGTCCGGGCATGTGTGTGAAATTGGAAGTAACTGGGAAGTCCCGGTGTAGAGACGGTTCCCTCCGAGCTTTTCGGGGGCCACTCTCACGTTCTTGCTGACTCCAGCTGGGTTTAAAAAAGAAAGTAATCGGTCTTAGTTTGACATAGATCACCTTAGTCGAGTATGGGAAAACTAGCTTAATACCGCGTGTGTCCAGAACTGCTTATCATTTCGCCAGACAACACCATCCTCACCAGTGGCGTGCTGGGGTTACGAGCTCCCTAACAGATCTCAAGAGTGCAATAAAATAAACATCCTTCGCATAGATCATCAAACATTATTAAGAGAGGCAACAAAGGAGCACGCAATAATATGCGTCCTTTGCTACTGTTCTTTTTCTTTCTTGATATTGTCGTACTGACATCATCATTGTTAGTATTATTTTAAAGCTGTAACTTTTTAAATAGTAAACCTGGAAGAGAAAATGGTAATTTCTGTAAAAGTAGGTCACCTCTGATGAAATTTATATTTGCTTTAAAGTTGGTCAAGCGGTTAAAAATGGGGAATGGGGGGGGAATGGAACGATTGGGGGGGGGGGGTTGCGTCGGGTGGATGGTCGTTCCTTCACATGAGAAAGTCATGTTTGATTTTCCATTTTGATGCTTTTTACACATCACTGGTTGAAATCGGATTATTTCAATCGTTTGACGGTTAAAACAAAGATATGCCTGCCTTTATCTGTAATTGTAACCCACTCAGAAAATAAAGTTTTAAAAACGTTTTAACGTTTATTTAGCTTTTTTTCTTTAGCATTTTAATGGATAAATGATAGATATATCTGTACTTGTAATATAACAGAGTGACAAATTTGACATGGAATTTAATTGAGCTTTTTCGACGTTTTTTGGCCAATATTGGCAGCCAAATTGCGCATTTCGTGCAGTTCGTGCTGCGATTAAAAACTAGTAAGAATGTTTTTATTTCATTTTAATTCATATCTTTATTTGCTGTCTAAACAGCGGCGATTTGTCAAACAGCAGGGATAACCATGACACATTGTAAAAATGAACAGAAAAAAGTGCACTGCTTAAAAAAAACTGTTGGCGTGATTGACAGCAACACTCGAAAAGCTTTGTAACAGTCTTCTTTCCAAAGCATTCTCCGTAATTCAATCTCCGCCTTGGCGGCGTAGTCGCGGGCTATTCTTTCTCATCAAGACTTCGAAGGTTCTCACGCGCCCAACTTTTAAAGTGGCGAACCAAACTAGTTTGACGGGTGTGACTATTCGATAGTTGAATGATTAAGTATCAACATACTGACATTTTATAGAATAAAGATCTTTGAAAGTGATAGGCAACGTTGAAACTTCCAGGCCCCCATGGTTAGCTGCCTATGTTCACATCCACATCAGTCACTGTGCTTTTGTTTTGCTTTGTTAAGAAAATTCGTGAGAATCGAGGATGGGCGTTTGCAACTCAGGTTGCATGTGGTTTGCTAGCAGTGTATGAACGACAGTTTATTTCATAGTAAGTACAGGCGTTGTTCAGATATCTACACAAGTAGCGACGAGCCCACAGCAAAACCGGAAAAGGTTAAACCCATATTTGTGGTGAAGGTCACATGCATGCATAATTCTCCGGAAGGGTCCATAATGTCTTGTACAGCGTTTGATAGAACCGACTCTCACCTGCAGAGACCGTCGTGAGTGAACTTGTTCGCTTTTTGTTTACAGTTATTTTGCGTGGTACGGTGGTCTATGCAATCTAACAGATTATTGTTTTTAGCTTAATTATGTAAGCTTAACCAAATTCGGCTATATATATAAAACTAAAAAAGAAAGTCCATTAAATATAGGAAATTACTTTTGCGGTATAGAGACGTGGGCCTGGAATGCAAAATCCTTTGATTTAAAAAATATGGATGGTGGGAGGGTGGTGGTGGTGACAAAGAATCAGTAGCAGAAGTCTGCCGACAACACCGTTCATCGCCATCCAGGCGTCATTTTGTCTTGTAAGTACTTCATCTGTATCTGAAGTAATATTGATAATCACAACTTCTACACATGGAAACACACACACACACTTCTTGACACATAGACACCCGTTTTTTTTGTTGTTGTTTTTGCGGAGAACTGAAATGCCGGATAGCAAGTGAAGCACAACTCGCCAGCTGTTTGAAGTTCACGTGCACCCTAACGTCAATGTGCGGTGCCCTGTGCTACACGAGGGATGGGAGGGGGCGAACTTGGGCAGGCGGGGAAACCACCCGAAAGCCGGCCGGCTACGTGGTGTACATTAGTCATTCACCGTTCGCCTTCCTCGAGCTATTGGCTTTCCTCTGTGTGTTGGCGCTCTAGGCCTTGCCAAAAAGAAGAAAGTCGTTTTAGTGCTACAGCTATACTTGAACCAAGATGTAAGGTGTTATATATCGAACGAATGCAGTTAACGGAGATGGTTTAACGTTATATAGACTAGGGCAACAGTCCAACGCTTTCGACCTAATGATGGTTGCATCGAACATGAGCACTCCGGTGGTAGGTGCGTAGTATTTCTCATCCGTTCATTTACCAGTTCATTATAGTAAGGTTTCTGCACCTTTTTAAATTAAGAGTTTTTTTTAAACATTTTACTGCGGCGCAGTGGTCACCATTTTCAATGTTTATCGTCATCTGTGTATGTGGGTCAGCTGGCCTTGTGGTATGACCGCGCATGACTAAGAAAAAGAATCGAGCAGTAGCCCGCCGGTCTGAAAACCCCTTCGTTTACCTTACCCCATCTCTCATTCTCTCCTCCTCCCACCCCTTGACAAGCCTCCCGAACGCCTAGCTCCTCATGTTGTGGTCGGCGTAGTTTGCCTCTCGCATGCACGCCGTGGCGGAGCTAAACATCTGTCAGTCGCACACAAACACGGTGTGTAGCCCGTCATCGAAACAGGATCTGATAAAACGACGGTCGCTTCTTTTATATGTATATATAAATTCATGTGTGTGGTTTCACGTGGTCAAGACTGCTCACACTTGTGCGCGAGTGCACGTTCCAGAAACCTGCTGCTGCTGCGGCTGGCGGCCTCGCCCCGCAAGCCTTGTGGTATGCGCTGTCTCCTGCCTTCACGTGATGCTGTGTTAGCGAGGAGCGCCAAAGATAAGACCCGCTAGGCGCCGCCGTCACTCCCCCTGCCAGCCTTGTAACCTGATGGAGCTGCCAGTCACCACCGTCCGTCCATGTACAGGCTACACCACCACTACCACTACCACCACCAGTCACAGTGAACCACGGCCGGAGTCCCAGCTGTGTGCGTGTGATACGTGTCAGTGAGTCTTTCTTGTGCAGGCATTTTCTTGCTGGAGGCTTGTTGTTCAGTCGGTTCGAAATGTATGCACGGTCAAGGTTGGTAGCCAGCCTGGCATAACATCTGGGTTTTCACCGAAGAATAGAAAGCTGTCTTGCGGCTGCAGTTTGTGGATTAAAGGTTTGGGTTTTGACTGCAAAAAACTTATGTTTGCTGGTTTGAAAATGAGAGACGCTGACCGTTAGAACGTGCGAGGCAAGACACGACTATCGACGAGCCTGCAGACGGAAAAGCCAAGCCCGTGTAAAAGTTGGGGGGAAAAGTGGGGAGCACCGGTAAATCCCCTGAACGCTAACGTCTAACGCCACAGTCACACTTGTATGAGACCTTCGAGACAGAGTCAAGTGCAGCCTGAATTCTCTAGAGATTGTGACATTGTTTCTCTGTGCCCGCCGTGCAGTCTGGACTGTTTGTACTGTGCGAGGCCTAACCCTTGTGGACATGGTGTGCGTGTGTGTGTGATGATGATTACACACACGGGCCACTCGGTGGTCACAGGGGAGTCTTCAGACTACAGATGGATATGCTAACACCGACCGTTGGCGGCCAGTGGTGAACCAGCGCTGTCCGTCTTTGCCGGGAGGTGATGTGTAACAAGCTTCTTTCTATTTCTTTCTTTTACACACCCGATTATCTCGGAGGCACAGAGAGAGAGCGAGCGCCAGGGTATCAGTATGGAGTGACCACCAGGCGTAAAGAGCGAGGAAGTTGTTAAATGGAGCCGATATTGTAGTCGTTGTTGTTGTATTGCAATTTTGGGGGGATTTTTTTGGTTCAGCTGCTGCCAAAGCCCTCCGCCCTAGCTCGTTCGACCGGGCAAGGTAACCTCAGTGTAGCGACCGTTGTCCTCGGTATAATGGAGAGGCGTCTGAGGACGCGTTGGGAGTAGGGTGGTAAAAAGAGGATACAACACTGCACTGTTATTGTTTAGATGAGGCTGGACATAATGTACAACAACACAACTGTACACGTTTCTGTCTAATGTGAAACAATCGAGTTGGAAAAGGTGTAGGTGTTTGTCAGTCAGGTGTGTATTATATAGTATGTGAAACTAGAAATCTAAAATTAACGTCTGGAGGAAGTTGTTTTTCGGTTTTGTTTTAGCACTGGTAGCGCTTTGTATTGCTTGGCACGAAATGATTAGCAGTGTGCTAGTATGATAGGATAAGCTATCAGACAACGCGAGCCTTGTTACGCAACATTTAGACATGAAACATAATATTTTTTCATGTGTAGATTTTTTTATTACTAGCTAAATGAAATAAGCTATACAGTACTGTTTATCCCCATGAACGGATAAACGTACAGCGGATATTGATTTTTATGCTGGACATGGCAAATAACACTGACCTTGCGCGGATCGTATGCACAAGTGAAGATTCCCCCCCCCTCCACCTTACCCCGCCTTGTGCTCTGTGTTCACATAGTTTATTTTCCAGTATGGACCGACTCGGAATCTGTACTTCCGAGGGTATTTCGTAGCCTGATCACACTGAGAGTGGTGTTATTCCTCTCTCGCAAGGAAACCACTCCTGCTGTCTAAGCCACGTCGGTCGTACGTTCGCAGGAAAGTAGGAAAAGGCGAAACACGCAGGCTGCTTCATTAACTACATTTAACGTGCTTTACGGCCGACAGGGCTGATGAAGAAAATCGCTCCTAAAATAACTATCATTACATCCTGATTCCCGCGCCCTCCAAGCCGCCCTAACAGGCCGTATATTACCGACTCTGGTCGGCCAGGGAGCTGCTGTGGGAACTGCCACTGATGGTTGCAGGTCATTGCGTATTACTTGCTGAGAAAAATGATGACTGCAGAGTAACATGGTCAAGAGAGACAGGAAGGGAGCGGGGGACGGCTCAGATATGACAACAGCTTAACACACATGTATGCATTCGGTAAACCTTGTCTACCCTGCACGTGCATATGGTGATCTGTTTCCGGTCGGGTCAGTAGTTGTTTCCCTTGTTAGTCATTGTCGCTGCAAGTGTGACCTCGTGTCTGTCGCAGCGCTGCGCGATGTAACGCGCGTGGCATCCACGCCCACTGCAGGAGGAAAACGTGCCGCCACGTAGCCAGTACGCGTGGCGCTACGTCGACGATCCGTTTGCCCTCGTAAAGTTTTCCCACCCCTTGTATACACCTTGTACCCCGCTCCAAGCTGTCTTAACGTAGCGTGTCATAGATCGAATATGTATGCGTTTTTATGGAGCCTGCGGAAGAAAATTGTTAGATAACAGGGGCATGTGGAGCTTACAATAGGTTTGCGATCACAAGTAAAGAAAATATAAAATGAGGTTCCTTTGTCCTGACTCATATGTGGATGGAAGGTTAGGGCCAGTGGGACATCACAAAACGCAGCTCGTCGATGCTGACGTTCCACAAGACGTGTAGACAGAGCGTCGGGTGCCGATGGCCCGGGCAGATTGTTGATGAAAGTTATTTTTGAAGTCAAGTCTCGCCGTTGGCTTAATCATAAAAAGGCGCAGCGGCAGCTGCCGCTAGTGGCCACGTTATACGGCTGCCGAGCATCCCCCACTCGCTTGCCAGCACCAGGCAAGCTGGTACATGCGTCAGCTCCCACCAAGCTTGTCGTCGAAAGGAAAGGAAGGAGGCACACGGGGGGTTAGATAACCTACAAAGCTTTAAAAGCGAAATATGGACTGCTGCCGATAATCTTGACAATATGATTGATAAGGAGTTGTGAAGATGTGAGTGGCAAAGTGCCAGTAAAGAAGGATGTCCAGGTATAAAGTCGTCTGTCGTCGGCATCTTTGAAAGTGTTCAGGGACACGATCCTGCAGCCTAGCGCTCGCTCTCTCTCTCTTTCTCGTGTGCGCGGGCGTGGACGAGACTGAATGGATGGGTGCGTACTCGCTGCATTTTGATTATATATATATATAGTCTTTTTCCCCGTGATGTCATGTAGTTCATTTGCATAGTCCGGGATAGAAGGCGGATGAAGAAGTTAATTCACATTTAGTCAGATGAAAAACAGCTTCCTTTGTCGGCACAGAAACAAGTGTCACAGTCTGCATTGTTTGTTTAGCGTGATAAACTTGATCAAGTGTTTAGCCAGGAAATTTTCGTAGCTGTGCGAAACCAGGAATATGTAAAAGTGACGAGGGATAGCTTAGAAATGGAAAGCCCCTAACGTGCGGGTAGGAAATTGTTGTGTAAAAAAAAAAAAAAAAAAAAAGGACATGGGAGTGTCGGATTTTTCATCTAGCCCGTAAAAGATACTTTGTGTCGCTGGCCACTGCGTGAGTAAAACAGCTGAGGAAGTATGATATATGTCATCGCTGTACCGAGTTTGAAATACTGCAGGTGTCAGCGTAGTCTCAATCGCGTGTATACTAAACGTTTTATCATGTTTTATTTATTTTTATTTTATTTGACCAGTTACGGGCGGTGCCAGAAGTAAACTGAAGACTCCGGTGCCATTTTTTTTCTGAGGACATGGTGTGTTTAAAATCGCAGTTTGTTCCAGGAATTAAATGGAATGAGTAATAAGTTAATCCAAAAACCCTAGATCGTTAAGTCTGTTACATCTGCCTTATTTGTTTTTCCTGATCGGCTTGCATCGATGGTGAGATTATAATAAATGGGTTAAATTTGTGTTGTCAACAGTGTCCTGTAGCAAACTACACAGCAGATCCTTGTGCCGAAAAAGTTTGATTCATTTTGGAACATCAGTCACTGTAGGAAGTCCGGACTATTTCTTTTGGAAGACTGTAAATACCTAGAATACTCGACAAAACAACAGATGACCAGAGTGTTGGTGAAAACTACGTGTCAGAAATCAGGACGCCTAGTTACTGTGCTTGAAGAATCTTGTTTCTGTGCATCATCTTCTTTTGAAGTGTGTAGACTCGTTTGACGTTTAAATATTTTTCCGGTGGGGAGAAAATCTTGGGATACAAGTACTTACGGTGCTGATTTATGAAGTGAAGGTTCGCAGTTAGCATTGTATCTCCTTAGGCGGAGAGGCAAGAGCGAAAGGACCCCTTCGTGTCATTCTGTGAACACTGTTGTTGACACCTGTTTTCGCTGCCAGTAGCTCAGAAAAACAAAACTCCTTCCAAACTTTTGTTACCTGTTGCGTTTAATCGTCGAGAGAATCGTGGGAGTAGACAATCTGCAGTGGTGTACAAATAGCCACCCAGCAGACAGTGTTATATGACCCATACGGATTATGCAAGAAGGAAAAAGAAATTTCATTTCTCTCCGCCGCTGGGAATGCATTTCTGCCTGCCACGTTTCCCTTTGACTGAAGATAAATTGGCAGGCTGAAGGATTTCTTTGCCATTCAAGCGTTGGGGGAAAACCCCTTCTTGTGAATTTTTTTCTTCTGAAAGCGAGGTCAGGCCGGTGTTTACAGTCTCGACTCTGAGTGTACTGCCTCGATGAAGGGAGGAGAAGTGTACCCGGGAGCTCCACTGCTGGCCCCGCAGCCACCAGTCGCCAAAGTCATGTGCAGTCTGTGCATTGAGGAGTACTCGGGCTATGCACCTTACCCAGGTGAGTGATTAGTCGCATGTCTTGAGTTTTTTTCTGGTAATCGCAGTGTTGGCCTAAGCGTGCATATATCTTTGATCCCTGGCACTTTAGGCCATTGGGTTATCCAGAACACAGTTGTAGGAGATTTTTTTTATTATTGCTGTTCGAAAAGAGCAGCACTTCTGGAGAATGCACACGTATGCCTCTGTTTGGTGGGTGTGGGTACTTGGGGAAGGGACATAAATGAACTCTTGTGAACATAACGGAAAACGTCGATAAAGGAAAAAGGTATGCTTTCATTAGACAATATGCAGTGTGTGTGTGTGTGTGCGCGCACGAGGGGGTGGGGTTTGGTTGCAGTGTTTATGGTTTTGCGGATACATCGTAGGCTATTTAAATACCTAAAGAGACCAGAGTTTTTTGCGTGAGTGTTAAAGTACAAGAAATACTGGGTGTGCTGACGTTTCATAATAATGTGTACTTGAATCGCGCAGCATCACGACCAAGATGGATCAGTAATGATGAATGAACATTAGGTTACAGACAATGAACGGAGAGATACGTATAGGCACACTGAACAACATAAAGATGAAGTACGAGAGTAGAACGTAATGCAATGGATAAAGATATCAAGGTACATAGCGACTGTAAACAGTGTAGAGAGAGTAGTTGCCTAATGGTTATCTCTTATACGGGTTATCTCGCTTTGTTCGCGCTAAAGACCTTTAGTGACCTGAGGCCACCGACAAATTCACACATTTCGGCCTATCCAGTACATACTATGCTCTCTCTCTCTCACACAAACACACACACAGAGTGCGAACAAGTGATGGTGAAAGTTTAGCCGTGGCTTCCAAACTGGAAATTCCTTGCACCTCAAGTGTGGCAGTTTTCGGTTTCACTTCTGCTGTAGATGAGCAATATGTAAAAGGAAAGTTAGGGATGCAGTGGTGCCCCCTGCCACTGTGCCCGTTTGGTACTTACGTTATTTCACTAGCGCCATTACAGCGTATGAAACATGTGAGCATGCCTCTACAGCAGGGATGAGGAACCTTTCTTCTGCAAAGCACCATTTGATTATCTTTAACATTCGCAGACCTTACAAAATTATCTGCTTAAATGATTAGCCTGCTCTATTCGGTCAAGCCAGAGTTTTGCGAAAGTGTGTTAATATTTTTTGCAATGTGCACTGTTCCAACCTGCCTGGCACTGTTATCCGAATCACTGCAACACAGGTAGACGGGCTGCAGGTGACGAGAAGCATACATGTCTGTCCCGTCATGTGCGCTGTCTGTCCCGTAATAAATGGTTCTTGACTTTTTACTCAAAATTTACTTTATTATTATGATTTACTTAAAATCAATTTACGTTGCTATTAAAAAGCTACTAGATTTATTTTATCCCTCCTGCGGCTGCAGTAGCTGGGCCAGACCAAATGATTTCAGAGCTGGCGTTCTCTACAGTAAGATGAGCGAGAGCGCGCGCTGATAACGTACATGCTTTGCCTTCTTTTTTTTTTAAATCCAATCTCGAGCTTCACTTGTCTTTTGGCAACCGCTTTTGAAAGCGGCAAACTTGGGTCTGTGGAAATACTTCACATTTTAATTATGACCGTTAGTTGAAGAAATTAGGCCACATCAAACTCTTGGCGTAATGTCGAGCACATAGTGTATAGGATACTTGCTAACGTCATTGACGCCGGAATATGCCCTATGTTCTTGCTAGGCTAGCGAAGTGAATTGTGGGTCAGAAGTAACACCATGGAATTACCCACTGTGCGTGCTGGTAATATTTTACTTTGTTGCCAGGTAAAATTGTTATAGGTAAGAGATGAGCTAACGGCAAATGCCCGAAAGCCGTTTTTTTTTAATGCTATATTGTACAGGGTATCCGGGTGGGAAATTCCAATGTAGGTGAGTCACCTAGATGTGAAACAACCCGCGGGGCCTTTGAAGTTACACTTCATGATTATTGCCATGACGACACGGACGGGTTAGTCACAGGCTAGCGTCTTCATCCTGGATGGCTCTCCACGAAACGAGATTTGCTTATGTGACCGGGTTTGCCTATTCCTGGATTTTGTCTTTCCCATTCCCAGCCATTTGTCATTATCCAAGCTTGATGCTACACGCAAACAACTTTACAGGACAGAGCGGCTTAAACCAGCCGAGACTTCACGACCCTTCAGTTGTACATATTGGCCTTTGTCCAGAAAGTTGGCAGAGATAGCTTCAGACAGAGCCCACCGGGCAAAAGTCAGTTGCAGGTCTTCCATGCACTTTTCCTTTCGTGGACGCGCACGCACAGTCTATGCTCCTTGATGCCCTTCTTAACTGGGCTAACGTTGTCGAACGTTGGCAGAGTCATGTGGTTAGGAAACGGTGGTTTTGGTGCGAACGTTTGGGGCACTGGAACTTTGGTCGATATACTCCAAAGTTGTTTGCCAATACATTTGTCGATACAGTAACAACGCCATTTGAGTTAGAAGGCACAGACATGTCGCGAGTAGCTGAAAACAAAACAAGAAAGAAAAGTGTGTGTACATCTTGGTTGCTGTTGCCAGGCCTCTCTGTTTCCGCCGCTAAGGAAACGTTAATGAGGGGTGTTGGGTGGGGGGGGGTGGACTCCGTCATATGTGATGCCGAGATAATTGCACTAACCTCTTGGCCTGCCACTCGGCTCGGCTCTGATTGGAACGGAAATGGCCGCCCAGGTTCAGATCTAAGTTTAGGTTCTGTCTGCATGACCTGAAAAACAAATGTTTCTCACCCGCTCTGTTGTGTTTCCTATCGTTGTTTGGAGATAGATGCTGTGTGTTGCCGTTTAGGCAGTGGCGAGAAGCACTTTTGTTCACGCGACCTAGTCTTTGGGGCGTAGCCAACTCAAACTATGATGTCTAAACGAGTGCGTGTGGACCAGATTTTTAAGAACCAAGGGTGGTGCACCTGTATATTGGTTTATTTAATAGGAAGGCTCTACTTTCTGGAAGTGATATTATGGGGAAGGGAGCGATGATGGGGGGTGGGGAGAGGAGGAATCGGATTGCCAGGTGAAAACCTCCGATGATCGGACCTGTGAACAGGTGTCACATCTAGAGAGTGTCCCGAAACGAGACCTGACCATGGACAAGCGAATGCTCTGATTAATACTTATCTAACCACACCTGTTTGTACCTATTCTGTGCATATTGGTTTAAACTGGGTCGATTTTGATTTACAGCTGCTTTTGATAATGGAAAGTTGATAAGTTCAAGAAAATACATTTGAATTTGCTTCCGAAATTTCATATTTCAAACAGTTGAACATTTAGCGAGATTGTTCAAAGGAGCTGTGACCAAAGAGAATACATGCTCTTTGCTGTGACTACCATACGAAGGTCTTGTCCACGGAGAAACTCTAGTGTATGATCTGTTGTCATGGGGCTGATGGCTGCGAAGTTGCTGTACAGCGTACTTCAACGGGTGATCAGATGCCTGATGCTGGGGATAGTAAACGCGATCTTCTCGTTGTTGAAATATTTATGATGGGGTTCAAAAGTTCAATAAGCAATAAGGTCGCTATGTTAGATATGGGAAATCGGGAAAACGGGTTCAAAAGGTCAATAAACACCGATATCTTTATATTAGCGATACATAGCGGAGAGTAGTCGAGAAAAGGCACGTCGGTGATTGTTGATCTTTCGGTGTTCATCGATCGTCAAATTCTGCAGAATATCACTCTCCCTCTGTGTGTGTGTGTGTGTGTGTGTGTGCGCGCGCGCGCTTGTGTGCACTTTAGAATTCTACCTCATTGAGTCCCTCTCCATCCTCTATTTTCCCTCTTTGACGAGGACATGAACGTTGGCAGCAAATCGCTGACCTATTACAGGGCATACGCCCCCGTATTTTTTTTTAAATGAAGATATTACGAAGGACTCGGGACATAGTATGCGGAATGCTGATGCCTTTGTTACTCAGGTTATTCGGTACCTACGGCGTCCGCAAGAAGAGATCTACCCAAATCCGACAGTTAATGCATTTAAGCGAGCGCTTAATTGAAATCTAAAGTTTTCCGTACGAGGAATTGGTTTTTTTTTTCGAGTTAATCATGTTTTGTTAAAAATAGCGTGGCATAGTAACCATAAAGTATTGCATCATTGATTACCAGCTTAAAGCGCTGCAGCGGTATTAAGTGGTCCCAGTGTTTGGCAACCTTTCCTACTCCTTTTGTGCAGGATGTATCCAGTTTCTCTAGTGTCCTGGGTTCTCCCTGACAATGATTGGTAGGTAAACAGACGATTTTATCATCTGTTTTGGCGGGAACGATGGTGGATGGGAGGGTGGTAACCTCTGCTTCCCACCGGGATGTAGGGGGGCAGAAAAAAGATGGGGAGTTCTCTGGAAGAAGTAATGACAAAAACAGGCGTTAAGGGCAAGAAGAAAACGTAAAATCCTTGGTAGCATTTTTCCCGTTCCAGCTTCTGCGATACCCATCTTGCCTGGCAAGATGTCCTGTCTGCGTGGCCTAGTGAGCGTCTCGAGGGTTAACTCCCTTTGTTAAAGGCGATGCGGGTGTAAAGTGGACGTGAACTTCGTGCCCACATGTCACGCGCGCGGGACAGAGATGTTTCATTTGTCAGTCGGGGCGAAGGTTTGATCGGTCCACGCGACTCTTTACGAGGGCCGTCGAAGTGCCTGCTACGCTCGTAAACATCGTGTACTCTTTCTTTGTTTCTCGGCGCTGGAGCCTTTATCGTAACACTTTCGCGCTACCCCGGCACTCCTACCGCAGCTGCGACCACCGTCATTTCCTCACCATCAAAGAGGGCGGTCCGGTGGCGCCAACGGTTTAGCCGCCTGTCACCAATACTCTGAGAGTTGGCTGTCCTGAGATCTGCTCTTGTCTCGGGCGCGCTGTTCTTTCTCTGCAAGTGGCATCTGTTTACAGGTGTGATATAGCCATAGTCGCTGGCTCGGCGTAAAACACCACCCGAAATCTCATCACAAACTATCCGATATCGCCTACATACTGGACACGATGTTGCTTGCTTGAAGTCGAGATGCTGTTGCAGACCTTGATTACGTCCTAGTTCTTCACAACGAGGGCAGAGCGACGTGTCTTTTATGTCGGGGCGATTGTGGCAGGCTGTTGGCATTAGATATTTTATAGCGTGTCTATATATTGATGTGCATTTTCTACAACAAAATAATTTGAATCACACGAGGGACAAGGCAGTCAGATAAGTAACTGCCCAAAAGAAGATTTAAAAAGTATATATTTTATATCTGTTGTTATTCGTCGTCGTCATAGCCTCTATTGCTGGCACGGCATTAAACACCAAGCTTCCTTTCCTTTTGCTGCACCTAATCGTTGTCCCCATCTTCTTTAACCCTACACTAGTTAGCGTGAACAAACATGGCGGCCAGCTGACACCTTGACGCAGATCGCAGTTCTCGTCGGGGTTGATGCTGCATAGAAGCAGACAACGCAGCTGCTGTGTAGACTGGGAGAAGTGTCGCGATATCCGCACATGAGAGTTGCCTGAGTCCTCTGATGAGAGTAGAACACACAAAAAACCTTAGTCCGTTGCTGTCCGGGTAGTAGCATGCTCAGTAGCCCGGTATAGTTGTCTCGTGAAGAACACAGTCTTGTGCCCGAGCGTACTCAGATAAGCCTGACAAAAGCCTAATGAAAAGGAAAACAGCAGGCTCTTTTTTCATAAGTTAGCAGTTGTTAAGCTTATTTATTTTTCTTGTCATTTCAACGTAAAAACATAGCAAATTAAAAGACAAATATATGTGTAACTCTTGTCCGAAAATAACATTTCCATGATTATCAGATAACGAATTAACGCCTGTTGAACTGGCACAGCACTGTCAGTGCATTGCCTCCTTTTCTGTGCATTTGATCCCGTGGGCGGTTCGCTTAGTAAACGCATCACTGCACGCAACCACTCACATTTGTGCACGCACGAGCGTTAGCCTGCATACTCTTGAAAACCCCTACCCATTCCCGCAGACAGCTGCTCATGGCTCACAACAGGACGTGGGAAGTCTTCATATCTTTTTAAGCCAGTGGGATTTGCACTGTAACAAACTTTCAGTACTTATTACTAATTTGTTAAGTGGTAGCTGGCCATATAAACAGACGTGACGAGCGAAAGCTGAACGGATGTGACGATAACTCTTCCCATACATCCCGGCCAGACAACTCCGCTCTTCGTCTGATGACCATATTCTAACTGTTCCTGTCACCAGAACAACAACATATGGTCACAGGATTTTTGGTTACTGTGCAGCCAAACAATGAAACTCTCCCTTTCCGTATCAGCCACCTTCCTACAATTGAATCCTTCAAATATCCACCGAAAATGTACCTCTTCCTTCAGCATTACTCCTAACACAGTCTACACAATGCTAGTCCTTTTTCAACCTCCACCCTTCCGCTTCTGCTACTTTTCTACTGATCTTCCTCAGCAGAATCACAATATTCTCAGTTCTTGTTACTTGGTGCCTCTTTGCGTTTTCTCTGTGTCTTCTAATTGTCGTCAGTACTGTTGTTTATTCCTCTGTCGCACGTATTCTATCCATGTAGTCCATGTCTCATCCCTCTTCATGAGTTTGAATATGCGCTATATAAGTCTTCATTTGTTGTTATTATTATTATTTTAACGATGAATATCTTTTAAAAAAAATCCCTCTCAGTAAACGTTGAAAACTGGTAGTAGGGAAGTCCTTTTGGTCTTTATTTTTAGATCAGTTATATAACGATGGACGTTTTTAGTGTGTTCGACGAAACGGAAACAGGATGGCACCACTGAGTGGCCGACACTTCAGTCGTGCCTCAGTTCAGCAGCTGGGAGAATGTCTTTCACGCGGCCATATTGATAGACGGTTTTGGCTTTGCATTGTTTTTTTTTTACTTCTATTTTGATTTGACTTGCATCTGCCAAGTAGGCATCGTTCCAGATTCCAGACACCACACGAAGAGGTCCCCACTGAGCGATGGAGGCGGGAGTGACTCGATGCAATCAGCATTAGAGAGACTCTGGGCGCTCGTGCGGCTCGCTCACATTGAAGTCTGTATTAACGTCAGACCCCCATGTCGCGCCCATAGTACCACGTGCAGCTTCTGCTGCCCGACACGCACACATACCTCGCATGGACAACTTCTGCCAGTCCTTTCATTGTGACAGCAGATTGGATTGTTATCAGAACCGGCGCGAACTTGGGCGAAACGAGAGAGCTCACGTAGACAATCCATACCACTTGTTAACGAGTTCGTTTGACTTTTTTTCTTTCCCTCCTCATTTCCCCTGTTTGCATACGTGGTCAGTCACTCTTATTCCTTCGTCTTCTGTTTCCTTTCATTGCTTTTATCTCATTCTTCCAGTCAGTCAGTGGGTCGTCCCTTGAGCGGTACCCGTCGTTGGGTGCAGCACATGGATAGACGCGGCAGCTGACAGGGCTCGCCACTCTTACCTATTGCGGGCGATAGTCAGCAGGTCCTGTACAGGACGACCAAGTCCAGTCTTTGACGTTCGTAAGCCAGTTCTTTGGTCACCGCGGCGCCGACCACCCTCCAAGGTGCCTTGAAGGATAGTTTTCGACAGGGTGTCGTGCCGGGTCATATGGCCAAAGAAGAATCATTCCTTCGCCATCGTCTTTACTTTCTTTCAATGCCTACGTTCTTTCCGCATCGAAGGCTTAATGTGGAAATGAGGGCAGAAAAAACACTTGGGGCAAGTGTTCAGGGAAGGAGACAAGGCAACGGAAGTCGTGAGAAATCACTCTGGGTGGAGTTTGGAAGCAGTGCGTGAGAGAGGGGTGGGAGAGTCAGAAATGTGTGAAGGCGTGTTTTGCGAGGACGGACTCGATTTTACAAAACGGTGCTGTTAATATAATATGCACGAAGTCGTAAAGATTTCATCTTCCGCTCACTCGAGATCAACAAAGGCATTTTAGGACGTTTTCGGACGATATGCCAGTAGCAAGAGGGTGAGACCAACAAGAACAAAGGGATTAATAAGTCTTTTGTGTAGCAGGTTAAAGCTCGAAGATCAGGCTGAACATCTCAGTCAGGTACATTTTCAAACGCTAAAAACGTGAATTACATATACAGGAAATCTTTTGTGAAAAAAAATTGTTAGCCACCTTTTGGTACTAATACACTGGGGTTGGAATCATTGATAAAATCCCGTTTGTTTACGCTCACTCGCGAGAGGGAAATTAAGTTTAAAAATACATGCGAGGAAAGACTTGACATACTGTCCCGTCCTAAACAGGATGCAGGCATTTCGAGTTCATTGCCAGCTCTTCCAGTATTGCACGCTGGCACTAAGCCATCGCAAAGCTGTTAGTATGCTTTGTTGGTAGAGGTTGACTTGTCAGACTTCTGCCTGCTTTACGCCTCTTGAAGCTAAACAGGCAGACCGTTTCCCTACATAAAACACGCTCTGTTGTTATTGTCTACATATAGCCACGCCCGGTCTGTCAGCCAGCTATTTCTGATCTGTTAGTCTGCTGCAGCCTTTATCCCCGTTCCTCAATTCCCAGACCTGTTAAAGGTACATCACAATCGTACGGGATTATATGGAAGTATAAACTAACTGATTTTGAACTCCCTTCCGTCTGTTTCGAACAAGGGAAAGGGTGAAGCGGGCCATGTGCGCGTGCGTTGGGCGACGCCCATAGACTGGGGCAAACGTCAGGCGTGCAGGGTTCTGCCAAAACCTCAGACAAAAGGCGGAAGCCTGATTGCTGTGTGTTTACTCCTTGTGGTGTTAGTGCTGTTACGTTGATGACAGGAGGTGGAGAGAGAGAAAGAAAGAATGAAAATAAGAGAGACGACAGGCAGGTGTTGAAAACTGGATTGCTTTTGATGCCTCACTGTTTTCTTCGGTCCTGTTAGGACTGCATGTTGATGTGGTGTGGTGGGATAAACGAAGTATTGTAATTGGCATGCATTGCTGACACAGCACTTCAGCTTTTACGTTTCCGGCTCTGCGAAACTTGGGCACCAAAATGATAAAACAGACTTTCTTCGGGGTTTTTTTTCGGGTACTGGGCTTGATGAAGCTGTCATTTATTGTTATGAGTTTTACAAAGTTTTTCTTGCCCTACATCGGTGCTTCTTAGTTTTGGACATAGCCTCCAAGATAATCGCTTAATTTTCTTAAAACTGTTTCCTAGTTTGTTTCAGACACCAAAAGTGTTGCTGACATATGCGAATAACAGTCATTCTGTAGTAGTTTATTAACTATTATTTCAGAATAAAGATATTTGGCAAACCTATCAGCAAATCTGTCAGACTGGGAGCCCAGACTGATGACGTCACTGTTTTACAAGAACTCCACTTTATTTTACCCGACTATCTGCATTTTGTATCTTTCTTTGTGTACTTGCATTTTGTACTCACATTGATCCCCATTTTAAATGAGGAATGACATTATACGTCAACTGTATTATTATTTTCGCATGTGGAGAACCTTGCACAACAAAATTCAAGGCATAGAATGTGTTCCTGTGTAAATCTTTCCTTGTTTGTGCTCACCAGGACCCGCCACCGTGCGGATGGTGTCCAGTAACGGCCCGCCCGTGCCCATGCCCATGCAGGTGCCGCCGGGCCACATGGTGCAGCAGATCGTCGACGAGAACGGCATCCTGACACACGTCATCCTGTCGCCGCAGCCGCTGCCCGGCGCGCCCCTGACGGTAGGATATTACGTATGTATTTAGCCTCTTTCCTTTTTCAGCTCACACACGTGGTGCAAGCCAAGCTTCCCTTCACACTTGTGTCTGAGCTCGCTCCACGTGTCAACCCGTTGCTTAGTGCCCTGCCTGCTTGTGACTGACTACCAGCCTGCTGCAACGTGTCATGTACCGGCCTGCAGTATAGACATTATATATACATATATCTGGCTGTCTGTGTGGCATGCGCCTAACCGCCCCACCACTCCCACTGTCTTGTGATTACAGCATGTTTTATTAAAAGGTAATTAACAAACCTTTCCTATAGGCTGTTGTGGGCTACAACCCTGTATGTCGCTGTCAGTTGGAGGCATGTTCGTGAGGAATTACAGCGTTCGCGGGGAAGGGGGAGGGAAGGAGGGCTGGGGGTGAGAATGGGGTAAATGATCGGGTCCTAGTGTAGGCATGCTTTGATCGTGTACTGTTCTTCTCTGCTGATTTGCTGTAAAAGGTTAGCCATGTAAAACCTGACCCTGTTGTTGTATTCCCCAACCTTTTTATTATTTATTCATTTATTTTTTTTACTGTCGTATCTTTAACTATTGTAAGGCGGCAGGTTTTGTCAAGAATAACAGAGAACAAAAAAGCATGCTCTCTCTTTCTCTTCACTGAGATACAGTTCCTGTACATTTCCCAAGTATATCACCTTGCAAAGTTAAGCCACAGTGGTTTGTCGAGCCCTAATGTTTTATGGTTGGCTACGTTTGCAGTTTTCTTCCCACACAATATATGCCGGCTTAATCAATGTTGAAAATTACACGAGTTCATGGCGTGACCAAAAATAAAAAAAAACTAAAACAGGTTCTAGTCTGTTAACTGTCTCAGTAGTTCCGTGTCTTATGTTGCATAGCTTACTGTCGGTGTCTGTACCATTTTCTTTTCAAACGTTTGGCAGGGTAGCGTAGTTTGGACACCATCGGCATCTGTATGCGATTTGCTGGTGGGTAAATGCATGATTGTTTTGCATTATGCCATCGCATTTCAGGGGAAATCATTGCCTGGAAGCACGACCACACCTCCCCCTCCATTGCCCGCATGGATATTGTTGAATGAATGATGCATGAAAACAGTATTTTAAAAAAAGCATGCAGAGCTTTAAATGAAAAACGGGCATTTAGTTTAGAGTGACCTTTCGTTCATGACGAGAAATGCAGTGAAGCATACAGTGTTAATGCTAAAGACACATAAAATTCCATGCTGATTTGGTTAAGTGATTCTAGTGTTATGTCATTTTTTTAAAAGTGAGTAACACCAATACAGGCTTTCTTCTTGAAAATAGAACGTGGTAGAATGTACAGTGTTCAGGCATTCTAGATTTTCCCACGTACCCATTGGCATTTTCAAGAAGCTGATAGCAGAGCGATGCACTGGTTTCCGAATACGGAGGCGCGTTGTTACTGTGGGTAGGAAAGGCAAATGCTATAAGTCAAAAGAGTAAACAGATTGTAACCAACACTTGAGAGCTTGGAACACACCGTGACGACGTCACGACTATAGGAAACGTTAATTTGGTTTGATTCTTGGAATAAATAGGTTATATGTAAAATCAAAAATTTTTAAAGGTCAGCCTGTTCTGTTAAAGTGGATTAAACCATGGTATCAGTAGTGACATGAAATTGTGTTCAAAGTTTACTTTCGCGCATACACAAAAATGGAAGGAGATACCTGGGGGTGCCTAACGCTGGTCTCGGGATATATTTTAAAAGAAACGCAAGGGTAGAGATACCTTTAAATAAGCCTAACAAATCTTAAAAAGCCACGCACACTTTCCGCCCCCCCGAAAGTCCAAAAACGTTTATTCATAACTGACAGATGGCATTTAGAAAAATATTGTATTATACATTAATGCAGAACACAGACTTTGGGTTCGGGAAATGGGATCAGTGTCAGTGCCAGTGTTAATTCACGTGCATGTTTTGTGCCTTCCACCTCCCAGGTTGTCCGTCCTCCCCCAAGCCTCATTCCTGTCACTGTGCGTTGGCGCGCGGTCTGTGTTAGAACGGGAAGTGACCACGAGTGATTTCTCCCTTACGCTAAATAAAAATAAAATATAAATAGCGAAAGTAATATCAAGCCTGAGGGAAAACAGAATAAATCGTTGAATTCAAATCGTAACGGATCGTAACGCGTAAACTGTGTGGAGGAAAAACAGGGTCCCCTCCCCCACTTTAATGGGACTGGTAGGTGTGTAGGCAGGCAGGGTCGACTTGCTGCAGGCGGTGGGTACATTTATTTACAAGACGAACCAGTGGTAACTTGCGCTTCACCGCCGCAGATCTTGCCTTCCGCGAGCGTTTTGACCTTCGACATTACACTTTGACTTACACTTTCAGGCCCGATAGCTAAGCCGCGCTTCGCATGAAGGGACACCACTTGTCACCTGGTGGAGTAGATAGTCTGTGTCTCGCACGGCTTGTCTACCCCACAACCCCCACATGCGAAATCAGAGTGAAGTAGACGTTGATGTATAGCGATCGGGTTGATTTGCTGATTCTCATCGAAACGTGCGTGTTGAATCGAATGTGGGGTAGTACTAGACAGGGTGAAACATATCCTGTTCAACATAAACATGACATCACAGGGCTTTCTTTTATAAAGTAGTCAGGCTCCCCACTCACCCTTCATTCTCTCATGGTGGGATCCACGATAGAAACCCAGTTTACGGACAGGAAGAAGCGAACAACCGCCTGTTAGTATTCTGCAGGGACTCCCGCCCAGAAGCTAAGGTTACTGGGTGCAAAAAAGTTGGAAATAGATTTCCTTGTTGCATGCCACACAACACGTGCAGTGGTTGTTTCGGCGTTGTACAGTCTTTCACCTCCACGAAGTACACATCCTCCCGGATGTGGAAGTCACGCTTCAATACCACGCTGTGCGGGTGGTAGTTTTGGCACTGAATTTAAAAATTAGTCTGCCAGGGGAAGAGAAAGTAGAGAGAGGGTGCTTAGAATTAGAGATATAAAGTTGTGAGGGTTTTTTAATTCACATTTTTCATGACGTAGCACTGGGTTGTCACCAACGTTACCAGACTGAGTGATTGACGAAGTTGCTCGAAAATAAAGTGTTGTTTCATCATTTTTAATCAGTAAATACAGAAGCCATGTACTCAAGCTGCCGTAGGTACAGTGAACCTCGCCGTGTCTGTGGGTTAGTGAGGGGAATGTGGACTCCCCCTCCCCACCTCCCCGACAGTGCGTGATACATTGGGTACCCATCTGCTGGTTTGGGCAGAGGGTGTCTCAGACCCAGGCAAGATTACTTCCTGCGACCTCTAAGGATGAGCGCTCTGACCCATAAGGCGACTGAGCCGCCCAAATTTTCATCCCTCATTCCGCCCCCGCCCACCCCGGGATTGTGATATCGATATAAACGAAAATGTTTGTTGCAGATACCCAAAATTTTCAGTGGGTTTCTGGACAGGTTCTTGCAGTATCGATAAGCAAGCGTTGAGCTGTATACTACACAGAGATTTGGTATTGCGATTGTATTGATTTATAATGCCCTTTTTATCTTGTTTTGTTTTACTTTTCTAAAGCTGTGCAGTGTGCTTTTCAGTAGATAATATGGAATGTAAACGGTGTACAAGTCTGGTTAATTCAGACTTGCGTATATCTTATAAAGAAATGGCTTATAGGCAATGCATTGATGTCTTATGTGTGCAGGGCGGGCCTAGCAACGCCACACAGTATTACCCGGCACCGTACGCTCATCACTACCCTTCCGCACCTCCTCAGTACCCGTCTCATCATCACCCTCATCCGCACACTGCCCCACATAGTGTCCACCCGCACATACATTCGGGTATGCCCCATATACCGTCCGCACCCTCTCACGCCTGCACCAACCATGTTCCAGGCCATCCCGGTAAGTATACGCTGTATGTTAGACCATTTTATTCTTTTTCTCAGTCTTCTTTGATGGTTTCTCTCTTTCTGTCTTATTTTTTCGCACGCACGAACACGCGCGCGTGTGTTGTAAGCTGATTAAAACTCCTGGTAAATTAAGCGCGCCTTTATGTTTTTCTTTTCTCAGTTGATTTGTGGTGATAAAATTTAGCACCTGACGTCAACGGAAACATTTATTTAATCTTCTTCGCCAGCGCTGGTTTTTCCCCACATTTATCGTTTGTTGTCGCGTCGCCCGCAGAAGGTTTATTGTTCTGTCAAGAGCGAGGCTTTTGTATCAGGACTAATATATCGCTAACCGCAATCACCGGAAGGTGCAAAACATATTTTTAAAGATGTATTTTCCTCGACATGTTTCCAAACCATTCTTTTCATGTTTTTAAATTGGTTGCTACTAGCAGTACAAGAAATTACTTGAGTAATCCTATATTGCATGAAGTGAGCTTGAGTTCTTAGGACTGAAGCCAAAGAAAACAGCACTTGGCAGTAAAACGATTTACATACAACAGTAGCAGTCACAAACTGCTTAAAGACATTCAGTTTTGCTTAAAGGCCGAACTTTTAGCTCAAGGCGAGAAAAAATGGTTCGACACTAGAGAGGGAGGTGAGGACTACAGTCAGTCCCTTAATCGGCACCTGTCGTTGGGGGCAGCACATGGATAGGCGTGGCAGCTTACTCTTGCCTATTTTGGGCGATAGTGAAAAGGTCCTGTACAGGATGACCAGTCCAGTCTTTGAGGTTCGTAAGCCAGTTCTTCCTCTGGCTACCGCGGCGTCACCACCCACCAAGGTGCCTTGAAAGATAGTCTTCGACAAGATGTCGTGCCGGGTCACATGGCTAAAAAAGACCAGCTTACGTTACAAGAAGGGGTTCCTGTTATCCTACAAGTGTGGAAATCGTGCTTCGTACAAAGTCTTTGGTTCGATGTTCTCTGTATGATATCCCTGGAGCAGTCTCCTTAGGCACTTGTTCTCGAATGCCCGGATTCTCATTTCCGTTTCGCCGAGCAGAGTCCACGTGTCGCATCCGTAGAGCAGGATCGGCACTACCAGGGATTTGTACAGCTTGTACTTGGTAGTGAACCTTATCTTATGGCTATGCCAGATCCTATCTAGCCTAGCCATTGCTGCTGTTGCGATCCTGATGCGGATATCTAGCGAGGAGCTGCGTCTTTGGAGAGGGTGGCTCCCAAGTATTTGAAGCTGGTTACCTCTTTGAGCTGTACCCCGTTTATATAGATCTCTGCTATTGACATTGACCATGACTTTGCTCTTTTCAGTGCTGGTCTCCATTCAATATGCATTTGTCTGTCAGTCCGTTGGTGAGGTCTTGCAGTTCTTTGTTAGTACCTGCTAACAGATCTATGTCACCTCCAAAGCGTAGGTTGCAGATTGGTCTTCCACCAATTGAAATAGAGGTATGATGGTCGTGAAGAGCTTCGAGCATGATCTTCAAGAAGATATGAAATAGCACTGGTGATAGGGGAGGTCCTTGACGTACCCCTACTGTGGTGCGAAAGTAAGCTCCTAGAGGAGTCGCGCAATGCTGGTGACCCCCAAGTGGTCATTATTCGACCCTTGTGGTCGTTTTTTGCTCATTGCTTTCACCTGCCCTGACAAGTAGCCTCCCTCCGCTGGGTCAAATTCATTCTTTCCTGCCGGACGGTGAAAGTTCGTAACGTGTCTTTCTCACCCCCCACCCCACCTAACACTTTTTCCTTGTCTATAGCAGTTAATCTGGCCATATTTCTGTGAAATAATTACGCAGTGGCGAAAAGATACATCGCCACCCTCCACCCAAAGAAACATTTAACATGAGTCATCATGCTTCTGTAGTGACAGCTCCAAAGAAACTGGAGAAATTTGTTTTCGTTGGCAGAGAAAACGGGAAAAACGTTATTTCTCTTAGCCTGGCATAACCACGCAAGTTTATTTTGTTTTCTTTCTTGTCGAAGAAAGAGCGGCTGTCGCCGGATGAAAATAGTTTCGGCATTTCAAGGTCACCCTGATTCTGCGGGTCACTTTTTAAACCAGGGATCGCATGTAGTGCGTTACATGTCTGTCAACACACACAAGGTCAGGTATAGAGATGCGTATATGAAGACGATTATCAGTGGTTTGCATTGGTTAAGCTGAAGTTCCTCCTATAAACTGGTAAAGAAAGAGTCAGTATTTTTTTGCTTTTTTTATAACTCTGTATTAACACCCTTCCCATTTTCAAATTTGGAAACTTGCTAGTCCTGAAACCTACACAACATGCGAAATTGGAAATTCGCTTAGCAACTTTCGTTTAGCAAACCCGTTATCAGTTCAGCCAATGGGAGCAGATAGAAGGTGAGACTTCAGTGTTGGTAATGATGGTAGTCGTAATGCTCGTAAAACGTGGTTGCAGGTATCTCAAACTGTGTAGCAAGCAGTTATAGAACACGCCGATTCAAAGACAGGTGTACGATTTCCTGCTCCTATGGTTACAACACACGTGTGAATTTGCATATTGCTCAGCGGGGTAGGGTGCAGTGTTCTTCACAGGACTGGGATGTTTGGTACAAAATAATATTTTCCAAAATCTGAGTGAACAACATCTATCGTTCTAGAGATCTGTACCTGTCAACATCACCCTGCAAAGGAGCTCAGACGTATTCAGTATGTACATGGGTATATTTATGCTGTAAAGAGTATAGTCATTTGGAGAAAAGGAGACCGGAAGTTAATCGGGCGTACGTGGACATTTATGGCGGCAAAGGAGGCCAAGGACGCAAAGCAGCAAAGTGTACCAGCTAGCTGATAATGAGAGATTTGTTCGCGGCCACGTTGGTTATCCCCCAGCAGTTGAAAGCAAGGCTGCCCGGATGCAAATACAAATGTGAGATGCATGCGTAAGACCCTTTGTCTGATGGCCTGTCTTGTCAATGCACGATCTCCGATGACGTATGGCGTCTGGGCCCTGTGACCTCAGGTAGATGGACAGTCTCGCCCGCTGCACTACAACAAGCAAGGGACTGGGATTGGAGGGTGGTTTGAGTTGTACCCCATAAAGGGAGGTGGTTGATAAAATGTTCGTCTACAAGGATAGTTTATGTAAAGTGGCACATTTATGGTAATATTGGAAGAGCTGGGTTGGAAACAACTTTTGTCTTGTCATTTCTGCCTAAATATTTAGACATGTGATTGATGTGGTTGTCATCACCGACACGTTTGTGTATTCTCTTGACACCTGTACTTGTCCATAAAGATGCAAACCGCTGACACTTCAAAAATTTTAATTTTAGATCTCTCATTTTCTTTCTGGTCAGCCAAGACCATTGAAAGAGATTTGAATTCGCAGCCACCCTGCACTGGCTGCACTCAGCCACCGCATTCTCACCCTGAAGCTAGCCAGCAGACGTGGAGGAAGCTAAGCTAGTTAGTATTAACCGAGAACAATCATTTGGCGTCAGCTAGGAAA
Source organism: Marisa cornuarietis (assembly GCA_004794655.1). Classification (NCBI taxonomy): domain Eukaryota; kingdom Metazoa; phylum Mollusca; class Gastropoda; order Architaenioglossa; family Ampullariidae; genus Marisa; species Marisa cornuarietis. The sequence goes on along the minus strand of SMMW01000627.1, from coordinate 3,524,075 downwards.
GCGTCTTGACCTTTCGACTCATCCAGGACTTCTCTTCATATTGGGTGCTCGGTGAGGTCAACAGTCAACAGTCGCTAAAGACAATGAGGGTGGGCAGTCACGCACTTCGTGGCAAAGGTCATTTTGGATAACGGGGCCAGTGCACTTCTGCTCTCGTCCCAAATGCAGAATTAGTTTTTCCAGGGTACCGAGTAGGGAAGAATCTCGTAAGATTGCCTCGTTTAGATTATTTTTTAAAAAATGGCACAAAAGACGCTTTGTGGCCTCTTGCAGACAGGAATCAACTGAGATCGGAGCTGTAATAAGCATTACAGTCTGGAGGAAGCACGACTGGGTGGCTTTTGTTTATTTTTGGTGTTTGTTGCTTTTTATAGCGTACGCTGTATAGGTTGGCCCGCTAAAACTGTGCAGCGTAACAGGATTGGAATGCTGGACCATTTTGCCCAGTACATACCTGCACACCTGGCGCGAGCGCGCAGGTATAAAACAAAGCTTGGCGCTGTGAAAGTAGTCGGTGACAAGACGGCGTGGCACGCGCAAGCTGAGGATAACGAAGAGGAGACAATGGCTTTGCTGTCTAATCGCACTTGTAACAGATTCTGAATAAGGAACTGTTGCCAGCTGCAAATTCCAGTGTCTTCATTTTCGTTCCCCATTTAGTTCATGCTGCGGTCTGTAAGAGAAATATCTACATATCCTAACTTAAGGAGATTTTCACGTAGGTTTTTTTTTGTGTAAAAAATGTCTTGATCTTCCTCCTTATCGGCTTCATTAAAAATAGCGAAAAATAAAAAGACTAAAATAATTAGATTGCGATACGCAATAGCCCCAAAGAGTAGAACATTTTGGAGAAAAGCAATTTTTTTCCTCCTACTTGTAGTTTGGGTAGTGCCTCGACACCTAACAGTCTGCTTCCCTATTAAATACTTAAGTTTTCTGCAGCATTTAGCGTATTAGCTAATAAAGAGGTGGCCTTGTGTTTGCGTAAAAACGGCGAAATTTAGTGCTAATTTCTCTTGTGAGAGAAATACAATGTGTGGCTGTATTACGGGTTTCTCGGGATGCTCGGTTTTTTTTCCCTTTGACATGCGAGAGCAGTAAGCCTTCGGCTGTCATCATTTTTGGACAGACAGGCACTCAAAACATAGTAAAATTCAGCCTCGTTTTCCCAGAATGGCAGAATAAAGTCAGTGTATGTCTTTTGTGAGTTGAAGGTAGTGTTCTCGTGCGGGTCTGACCTACCTTGCCTGGCCTTTTACATGTTTTGTCCAGTTGTTGTTGGTTTGATCTTTGTCATTTTGTCGTTGGAACGAACAGTCAGGTCCAGAACGGTGTTTTTTTGTTTTGTTTTTTTTTTTGTTTTTTGTTTTTTTGTTTTTTGAATGAATTCTGATAACGAGTTGCCGAGAAAAACAGTCGTTTTTGTGCTTGTGGCTGCTATTGTGTTATGCCATTGCGAACGACGCGACCATAGGCGACAGTCGTAGCTCTGTGTGAGTGTACCTGATGTCAACAAGAGCAAATCAGCTGCTAACAGTGTGTACAAGTGATCAATGGCAGCGGCAAAGCAGAGATCTAAATGAGCGGGGAACAGCTCGAAGAGGTAAGCAGCTTCAAGTACTTGGGAGCCACCCTCTCCAAGGATGGCAGCTCCACGCATCAGGCTCGCAACAGCAACAGCGGTTATGGCTAAGCTGGATATGATCTGGCATAGCCATAACATCAGGTTTACTACAAAGTACAGTCTGTATATTGCCGATCCTGCTCTACGGATGTGAAACGTAGACTCTGCTCGCCGAAACGGAAAAGAGAATCCAGGCATTTGAGAACAAGTGTCTAAGGAGGCTGCTCCGGATCTCATACAGAGAACATCGAACCAACGATCTTGTAAGAAGCATGGTTGCCACACTCGTAGGACACCAGGAACCCCTACTTGCAACCATCAAGCAACGTAAGCTGGTCTTCCTTTTAGCCATGTGAGCCGGCACGACATCTTGTCGAAGACTATCCTTCAAGGAACCTTGGTGAGGGGCCGACGCCGCGGTGACCAGAGGAAGACTTGGCTTACGAACGTCAAAGACTGGTCTGGTCGTCCTGTACAGGACCTGCTCACTATCGCCCAAAATAGGCAAGAGTGGCGGCCCTGTCGCACCCCTCTTTGCCCTTAACGACAGGTGCCTGTCAAGGGACGACTGACTGATCGTGTACACAACAAGTGCTCGACTGGAGTCTCTCTCTCGTCCGACAATCCATTCTGTGAGCCAGTGTCACAGTGTGGCACTCATCATCACTTCCTTGCCTGTCTTCACCGCTCACTAAAGAAGATGCATAGAGGACGAGGGCAATTTACAGTAGGACCCATACCCTACTGGTTAATGGACGGCTTAACAGTAATATCTTTGACCTTTGCCGTTCATTGGGACTTAGTGTTAGACTTCTTTTCTTATATTTTTGTATACAAAGTCTTTATCTCTGTTGGTTCACTCATATTTACAGTCATTTGCAGACTCAAGTCTACATTTCCGCATCACTTCAGATTGCACACATCACCGGCCTAAGACTTGAATGGTTCAAAACTAAATGGCGAACAGACAGAAGCTCTGTTGAGTAAAAAAAAAAAAATCAATCAAGTGACCAAAATTTATCCGTAGATTCATCACACTAGACTCAACAGATGTTTCATTTGCTTCTTCAGGGGGGAACCTTGGTTTTACTGTAATATGTCCCTAGAGAAGTTCGTTTCCAACATATGCAGAGCTGCATGTTTTGAGCTACGCAGTGGCAGCACTATCCATCACTATCTTTCCATTCAAGCTGCTCATAGCCTTTTGTGTATCTGTGTGTTATCAAAATGTGACTACTGTACCGACTGTTGTACCTTATCAACAAACTCCAACAGCTCCAAAACGCTACAGCATGACTCGTACTCCAAGCAAGCTAATAAGATCATGTAAAACTTCATATTCTCCTCTGGCCTCCTGTACAGGCTGGCATAGAAGACAAACTGGCTGCACTCAGCATCAAGTGCTTTACATACAGGCTCTGGTCCTTATTACTTTTCTGACCTTCTCGCTTAACACTACCTGTACTTTTAAGGACAGTTGCCTTCTCTCCATTCCCAAAATCGACAAACATTTGGGGAACACATGTTCCCCCACCGTGAAACTCTGGTACTTTTTCTCTCATGTAATGTGCCACCAGCAGGCGACAGGCTCAGTGAAGCATGCACTAAAGACACATTCAAGAAACATCTAGAAAACCGAGTCACTAGTTCGTTCGGGGCAGTTGTTAGCAGTTGAAGCCATAATTTTTATGTTTAGCTTATTACGTTTTTGTTTTCATCTATCGGCCAACGCTCAGACCATGACTCAAATTTTGTGGTAGAGCGTTATACGAGTGTACATCAGTATTATGATAATGACTGTCCCAATCCAACCTTACACAGTATTAGCGGAATAGGTACATTTGTACCATGAATCCGAAGGGAGCAATTCTTCAGATTAATATTTTTTTATGACATTACAGTCCTATGCTTTCGTTTTTGGAGAGATGTGTACGCAATAACCTTTTTCGAGAGCGTTTTTCCCCCGCACCCCCCCCCCATCATTTCCTTCCAAGTTGATAAGCACTTTCTTATTCGTTCAAGGCTGTTGACAAGTTGTACTCTCACTAAATATTAAACTAACGCAGGTCGAAGACGCTGGAGCAGTTCAGTACACTTCTAGCAGATCACTTAGGCCATGCGGCCTTCTGTTGTAGCTCGTTTTGTTTTTGTTTGTTTTTTTTTTGTTTTGTTTTTTTTGGATGCTTGTTCTCAGACATTGTAAACTTGACCTACGAGGGCACTAGCTCAACGAAACCCCATGTCAGACAACATTCCGCGCAGAACATTATGTCCGGTATGTTGTTGCCTCTAGTTTGCTGTGCTCTTCTGTAGATCTCACAGTCCAAAGACACTGTACACCGTCCGTGAACAGCCCGCAGACAGCAGATGTTTGTGGTCCCCCCAAAAAAAACAACCTTTAGACGAGAGTTGACGAGGGTGTGCAAATTAAACAATTTTGTGCGTGCACGCATGAGCCCTTAGACCAGCAGGCCTGAGCGCTGCGGTGTTTGATCAAGCCAGAGCTTTCGAGAAGGGAAGCAATACGCCACCTGAGGAGCTTGTGGAGGGGATACGAGGCCTCGACGAAAAGGATCCAGCTTCTGAGCGTTGTCGGCATTAGATTTCCTACGTCACGTTAAGTTATTCAAAACGAGACCTATAAAATCCAGGATCACAAGTTTCTGTGATCCCTAGTTCCCGTCAAGTCTACAGCTACGTATAATTGCAAATTATTGCTGATGGGTGGCAAGGTAAATTGACGATTATTTACTACAGAAAATATGGCACAGAACCGAAGGTTACAGAAGCTGCACACGCCCTAACGATTTCTTTTGCACGTAGGTCCTGTTGTAGAACACCATGAGCAGATATATCCAGCCTTGTCGGGAACCAGATCCATTGCAAGGAATAGTCAGTTTGCTGGCTTTGAGTGCAGAGAGGTCATTTGATTCATTCTTTTTAGTGCGTCTTGTCATGAAAAAGTGCAACAGTAGGCCGACGCCGTTACAGTTTTGTAGCTGCTGCAATATCTGTTGCTTATCCACCACCCCAACCTCCCGGTGTGATCACTGAGCGTGCTAAACTGAATCTCTTCTTTCTCTGGGAACATCTGCAAGTTCTTTCCATCTGATTGCCCGAAATAGCATTATTGTGTAATGCTATCGGCTGTTACCTGGTGTTTGTGCGGACGAGGAGGGGAAAAACACTAGCATTACTATTTTGCGCTTGGGCATAATTTTAGGGATGTTTCAACAGATATTGCGTGCTGTATACATAGTCTTTACGTGGCTTCTCAACAGTATGTGACTATGGCAATAGTTTCACATGACTTTCATGTATAAAAGAGCTGTCACTGACACAAGTTCGACAACTGGGACGTTAGTGATTGACACACATTTTGGTCATATGATGCGTCTATTGCTAACTTTATCTTATCAGATAACCTGTCCCGGTTACCTCTCAGAGATGTAAAATTCTATACGACTATCAAGAAAACAATTTCTGAACTTTAAAACTCTAGGATGATAATCTCTTCTTCGACGTGTCATAAACGTATGCGTCTGGATGCCATTATATTGTTTTCGATTCGGATCGAACGCTTGTATTCCCGCAGGACAGGATGAGAAGACGTTATCAGTTGGTCATTGGCGACACTTTATCTTCTGACGATCGCGTGTATGAGGCGTGGTCCTGATGCACCACAGCTTTACGAAAAGTTTGTGCTTCATCTTCGGAAAAAGGGGGATTGTAGCCTGCAGTGTGAAAATGTTTCTTCGCGGCCTGGCGTTTGTCAGCTAGGAAGGCGGTGGAGATTGTCTTTGATCGTCTTACTCTTGCTTTTGATCTCTGCGAGGCCCCTAGCCTCGTAGTTGAGTGCTGCCGAGCGCTGTAAACACTTCTCATGTCACCGTAGGCCTCTTTCATCAACCAAGCCGTGTCAGTACGGTCGTCAGCGAGCGAACTGTGTCATTACGAACGTCGCCATGCACACGCTGTCACCAGGTGTCAGTATGGGCGGCCCCTTACCTGACTGACGTTTGACCGCTGCAATCACTTCCTGGTTGTGTCAGAGTTTAGCTACAAAAACATACTGCCACGGCTTCCCTGCAGGAAGGAACGCTGTACCCTGTTCCGTTGTCGGGATCGTGCATGATGGTGATTGATGTACTCTTTCAGCTGTAACAATGCTGAGTTGTGAAAATGTTTCAGCAGGTATCACGTTTTCACCTGGCTTGTCCGTCCGTCCCCCTACCCCGAAGTTGCGGTCGTTAGAAATGTCGGTGTGCGTTGAGTTGAAGTAAAACGTGCTCGCGACAAATCAGGATTGATAGTTATTGTTGTGCTTATGTTTTATAATGTTGATATTTTTGTGCTCATTCTGTTGAAGGCGCCAGTCCGCCGCTAAACTCTCCGGAGGACCGGAACATCCGACAGAGAAACAAGGTGCGCAAGAGACTTCAGCAACGGCGTACTCCCGAGAACTTCTACACACAGCAGACTCGACCACCAGGCAGACCCAGACGGGGTGGAGGTGGGTAGGATAGTGCGAGCGAGCGAGCGAGAAGGTGGGGGTTTGTGTTTTACGCCGAGCCAGCAACTAAGGCTTATATCACGGCAAGCAGCCAGCCCTGTAAACAGATGCCACTTGCAGAGAGAGAAAAGCGTGCCCGAGACGAGAACAGAACCCAGGACAGCCAAGCTTCACTGTATTAGGTGACAGGCACTAACCGTTGCGCCACCCGAGAGAGAGAGAGATGAGTGCATTAGTTTAAAAAAAGATTTGCACTCAGACCTGCTCTTTTCAGTTTTGCCATGCTGCTCATGGTGAAGATGGAGAATTTGTATGCAATTAAACTTTTTCTCCAAATAAAAAAATGCAGTCATTCTTTCAATGGGCAAGGTCACGTGAATATTGAAAAAGAAAATACAGTACTACAATACCTCCTCCTTTCATCACGATCACAGCCGCTCTTAGCTTTGACACGGGAATCTGTATAAATGCGTGCACGGTGTGCGCGCGCGCGCGCACACACACACCGATAATTTTTTTTATTTCAAAGCAAGACGATACTCCTGAGAAAATACCTTCCCTGGAATTTTCTTTTGCGGTTTGAGGGAAGGAAGGGGCTGTTGAAAACTGGGGCATCTTGGGAAGGGATGCTTGTGTGAACGGTGGTGGTGGTCGTACAGTGTAAGAGTCGCCGGCAGCTTTCAAGGGAGGAGTTTAGGGTTTGAGACGAAGACCAAACGTCTGGAGAAGGTGTTATGATGTTTGACAGAAATATGATGCTAATGAAGGAAGGCGTCTAGCGATTCAGCTTTTTTTCTGTTAATCTTTTGCATCGCTAAGTCAGATTATATCAGTTACTGCTGTCGCTCTCTCCCTGACTCTCCCTCTCCTTGCGCTTTTTGTAACTCGTGCACGCACGCACACGACATTAAAACTTACATTTATAAAAAATGTCAGGTATTTACGCTGAATGAGACTAGCAGGGATAGTATGAGAGGAAGAGGAGTTGACTTCGTCAGGAGGATATGTGAAATAAGAATTGAAGGTTTTTTTTTTTTTGTTTGTTTTTTCTGTGTTTGAAAGGCTTTGAGTCTTGGTTTGTTTGTTTTCTCAGAAGCCTCAGTCTCGGACTTGGACATATTTGTTTTAATGGTAATAGAGGCTTCATTCATAAGCAGTGGTAATCACGGTAGTTATCGAAGTTCAGTAGAGATTAAATATATATATATATCAGGCCAAAATTTAAAACGTGGCTTCTGGAAAGTAAATTATGTGATAGCGCTGTTCTTGAAAACATCTTTAATGAATTCTCAGCTTGGATTTCGAAGCATGCAACAGCAGGAAATGTAGCCGAGGGTAAACGCATAATCTGAAGCTATGCCTTGATTGCCGGATAAGGGGGCGGGGCGGCAAATATAGGGGAGGCAAGTCGAAGCTGGTAATTGTTTGCCCTTGCGGACATATTCCAGGGGCGTCTTCCAGATAAGTGGAAAGCAAGGCGTAAAACATTCGTGAAAGCCAGAAAACAAAGAAGGAATGCAGAGAACAACTTTGCGCCACTGGTGATGTTCTCCCTTGACCTCCATCGACTCAAAGGCACTTTAATTGTCATCTGTTTTTACCGAAGCAGTGTGCACCTTTTGTAATCCACAGAATTAATGTTCGGGTTTGGAGGACGTTGGGGGGGGGGGTCCACCGAGTCGCACAGATTTATTAGGGCAGAGTAGATGATGTTGAGATTAGGGTAGTGGTAAAACATTTGTCAGGTAAACACATACCGCATATCCCCGACTCGTCTGCTTAGTTTTCGGGGCGTCAGTTCACAGGGCTGGCCGTCGGAATTTGGAGTAAGGGAGGGACAGTGAGGAAAGCAGACAGTGGAGGATAGAGGTTATAGCACCAGTACTGATCCGAGGCTAGTGGTTAGAGTACCAATATCCGAGGCTACAGGCCTGATAACTAACCGGTTCCATACCCGCTAGGCGCATCATATTTCTTCCTTTTCCCAAATCCCCAGTCAACCCAGCTGTTGAATAGGGTGGGAACCTGACCCCTCAGATGGGTGGGGAAGGTAGGGTAGCAAACGAAGCGAGGAGCGCCGCTCTTGCTGAAAGCTGGCCCTGAGTTAAGTGCAGTCACTAACGCCTCGCTCCCGAGCGACCGAAAGATTACTCAACTACCTTTTTTTCTTCTTAGGGACGGGTTTCCCTTGGGTACTGCGGTTTCCCGTCGTCTTCATTTTTTTTCAATAAAATCGCCCCTAGGTGAAGGCATTTTGTTATGAAATAACCCAAGCGTGGGCATGTACATATTAAGAACATATTTTGTCTGTGGCAAGGCAGAGTTGCATTGACTGTGTCCGTGTGTTGTTGGTGTGTCTTTTTTTCGTTTGTTTTTTTTTTTTCTCTCACTGCCTCTCTGGAGACACTGGCTGAGTGGTTTTGGCCAGATTGCTGTCGATACGGTTTCCCTGCCACAGCTTCTGCAGTTTCTAGTCCTCCGCAAGGCTCAGCACAGCCCACCCACACACGTCCGGCACTCGAGATTGTCTCAAGCTTGGATTGTTTTAGAAAGCCGATATTCTTTTGGATAAGCGTAATGTTCCCCTGGGTATTAGAAATAAACACACTACAGATACACGGCAATGTCTAAAACAAATTCGCTACAAATGGAAACTATTCAATCCCACCCATCCCCAGATGGGAGAGAATTGGGGTGGGTATGTGGGACGCTGGGGGGGGGGGTGAGTGAAATAACAACAGCAGAGGCAAGAGGGCGTGAGAGAAAGGCTAGCTGAAACCTCCCTTTTGCCTGCCCCTTCCCCTTCATCCCTATCTTTTTTTGGAAAGGAGGGAGGAGAAAAAGACTTGAGGAGGGAGGTTCCCCCACCTTACCATCCTTTGTCGTTGAGCCCCCTCCTCCTCCACCTCGTGGTTGTTTATTTGAGAGATGGCGGTGGAAGGTTGCGGCCTCCGCCCATCTTCAACTTTCTAGATTCCAAAGAACTGATGTCAGTCTTTGTGACGGGTGTAACCGTAGGTACGTAAACATCCACAAACCAGAGGACAGCGGTGGTGATGGATGTAACCCTAGTTACATCAACCACGACAAACCTGACGACAGTGCTCATGATGGATGTAATCCTAGTTACATGAACCGCGATAAACCAGACGCTTTGATTCTCTTCACTCCTTCCTTTCGTTTTCTTCCCACCCACCCCTAAACTACCCCTACCCACCCACTGTCCTTGTTGTGAAGGGAGTGGCAAGTGAACCGAATGTTTTCAGCTGTGAAGGCTTAGAAGGAGTGTGGGGGGAGCACAACGACATAGCCAGATGCGGCTGCATTCATCATTCCATCATGCCCCAAACCCAATTCCATTTCAGCCACTTTTCCTGTGTACAGACGCCACTTTGGAGTTCCTTAAGGAAACAGCCCTCCTCCCTGCCACCCTTATTCTGCCTCTCAACCTACCTTCTAACCATTGTTAGCAAGACTGTCATTGTCAGCAGTTTGCGTTCAGGCTCCCACTCCCGCCTCTGCTTAATTGGTCGAATTTCGCTTGCGTCAGCACAGCAGTTCTGGAATGCAGTTGGAAACGGATGGAGGGGTGGGTGGGGGTGGTGCACTTTTAAGCCTTTTTGGGAAAGGATGTAGTCTGTCATCAGCAGTTTCCTCCACTTTTCATAATCTTCTGACTTGGTGCCACCGTGGTCAGGTGCCACAGGGGGTAGAGTGCTTGTCACCATTACAGTAAGGGTCAGCAGGCCTTGGGTTCTTATCTTGTCTGGGGCACACTGTTCTTCAGGTGACATCTTTTCACAGGGCTCTCTGCTTTGTGATACAACCTTAGCTGCTGGCTCAGCTTAGAACTGGAACACATCTCCCACCCCACTTGTACTATTTAAACAGAGATTTTTAATGCAGTCTTTGAAAATGACCAGTTTTTTGTGTATTTTGCATTTGATCCATATGACAATTGCCGTGTGTCAAGAGTGGGCTTTTGTTTTTGTATTATTATATTTTTAAGAGAAGCACTCTACCCTAGTGAAGGAACAACTTGAGTTGAAACTGGTTCTCAAATTACAACTGAATTACTGGTCATAAATCAATTTGGACATAAGTCAGTCTTTGTAATACATATCTATAATACATATATGTGTAATAATATTAGGATTTTCAATCATACCTCATTACATATACATTAATTACTGTAATTTAATGAGAGAATTAGCATTAGGCCCCAGTGGACTTTAAACCGACTCCTGGCCTTTGTCTGAATTGTTGCGGGCAGTCCGGTTGCACAACGTTTAGTGCCTGTCACCAGTGAAGGCTGGCTCTACTGGGTTCAGCACTCGCCTCGAGTAGTTCTTTCTGTGAAGGTGGCATCTGTTTACAGGGCTGGCTGCCTTTCCGTGATATAGCCAGCTGCTGGCTCAGCGTAAACCACCAGTCTCCATCATCCCCTCATCTGAATTGTTAGACTGAAGTTGGTCCTCAGTCAATAGCATCAGACATTTTTCTGTTTGATGGATTGACTCTTGTCCTTGTTTCATGAGCACTGCTCACTTCAGTGATGTCGAACTTTTCCTATCTTCACAAGTGTGTTCCTTGCTCTTCAGCACAATGGAAAAAGTTGATTGAGTTAGGTGTTTGTCCCATGCTATGTCATTTGCTCTTTTTATTTTTTTAAACCTCCTTCAAACTACATGATCACATCCACCTTCATCATTAGCCAAATAATTTATCTTCCAAATCATTAGCTTTCCTCTCTTCCTTGGTTGGTCTATCAGTAGAAGATTCAGTCTTTTTGTTTGGAGACATTTTGGAGGGTTGGATGTGATATTTGCAGGGTAAAGTTAGTGAGATGGGAAATTTACCACTGCCAGGCTCTGCAGATGTTTTTGTGTGTGTATGTGCAGTTGCAGAATCATGTCAAATGGACCTCATTCATCTCCTACCCCGCCGCCAACTATTTTATGCTGCACAAATAGTGATGAAAAGGGTTGAAAATCACATAGGTTGTAAGTCAGGAACTACCTGCACTAACGACACTAGGTTAAGTAAGATGTTACACTTCCTTACAGGAAAATAAAAGTCGCTGTTGGTAAACTTATAAAAAAAGTTGCTTTCCTTGTGAGACACCTTTGATAAAGATAATTAAACAAGTGTTGGATAATGGGCAACATGACTTTTATCAGTGTTACCATGCTATAGACTCCTGCATTTGCTGGGCGCATTAGTGTAAATTCATAGTCCTTGGATGCTGATGTAAAAGGGTGAAATTTTTTTTTAAGATACAGAGTGAAAGGGCTGAAACCAGATGGGTTTTTTTTAAAGTATGCAGACAGAGTTTTCTTGAGGTGTTATCCATGGATCAGTAAGAGATCCTAGTGAACATATCCAGTTACTCTGATGGAGCCAAGAAAAATCAGATCTTTGCTTGACACTTTGTTTTTGGAAAACAGAAAAACAGTCTACCTCCTTCCATATTTTTGCATTGGGTCTAGAAACTTGAGTACAAATGAGCAATAAATACAGGAGTACTAGACTACTTGCCAGAAAACATGTCTGTTAAATATTACATAAGGGTGAAATTCGGGCATTAGGGCATGCACACACACACACACATACCTTCATTCACACATGCACGTGTGTGTACCTATGCACATCATTTGAATAACAGCTCATTGGAGATTATGCAAACCTCTTTCCTTGTTTCAGCAGCATGTGATCCTCATATGTTTTTTTTTTAAGTGCAGTCACTTTTGTCTTCAAGCCTAACCGGCTTGACAGCTCTCGTGTTCCACATTTATTTCTTGTTATACTTGGTTGTAAGTAACTGCAGTTGATATCCAGTTTGTGCCAGTATTTTCGTCACTGACTGAGCTTTAGTTTCTTTAGTTTCTGCTGTGTTTTGTGGTCGACCGTAGGAATCACGCAGACTTTTGTTCTTCACCAATTTTTCGGAGCGGTGCCATGTCAGCCATTACTGTTCAGCTTCAGCGTTCTGTATGTACGGAAACCACGCGAACCTCTTCTTCCAATATTTTGCTAGAGTGCAGTTATTTTAATTATGACTGTTGTACAGGACAATTATTCTGGTTTCACTGTGTCTTTTTTTTTTTTTCCAACTCCGTCGTTCATGTTCCCAGATCTATTGCTTGATCTATCAGCTACAGACTTTGCATTTCCTTTGCGATAATGTAGATCTTTGCTCAAGATCTTCTATCTAAGGTTTCCTGGGGATTTGTTGCTCAACATGCTCAAGCTGCTCATCCTGCCATTGATCCTGTCCAGCCTGGTGACGGCGATGGCCACGCTGGATAAGAAAGCTTCCGGCAAACGGGCTGGGCATTTAACAACTGATGGTCCTTAGCGACAACTGCCACTCTCTCCACGGCGACATCTGTGTAGAAAAGTTTTCTTACAACATCATGGTCGATGATATTTTGACTAACAGCGATGGAAATGTTCATTGACAGTGATTAAATGATCAGTGCTAACTCCAGCTCTACACCTTAGAAATACGACACTGGATCCGCACCACAAAATTAAATCAAGGAATAATAATTATTTCGCAATAAGAATTAAACAGAAGAAAGATTAACAAAGAGACAAACAGTCATTAAAAGCTGACCAACTAAGATCCTAAGATAAACAGTTTCGCTGCGGTCATCAGATGTCAAAGCCATCGGAAAACTAATATTGCACCTGTCCATCGGCAGCCTAATGCCCGCGCCGTGAACCGTCCTCAGATTTAGTTTAGCCGAGTCAAGGACAAAACTAGCCCTTCTCAACCTCCAAAGAGATGGAGCATGTGATCTTAAAAAAAAACAACAAACAAAATGATTCTGTGCAGCAAGCGCGCAAATACTGCCCACGTGTGGCCGCCATGTGAGGCCGTGCACTTTACCACACGGCTGATGTCTTTTCAATTCATCGTATTTCTTGAACGAGGCAACAATGCTCACCCTAAATGCGTGCTCTGGGCGTATTGAGTTCACTCACTGTGACTGTGTCTGCTGACATTCGTCGAATGGTTTGCTCACAGCTGTAGACTCCGCCTCACCATGACTCTCAATGTTATCCTTTAGATGTTATGTTCATGCTTGTGTGCAGTATAATTTTCTTTTTCTACCTTGTATTTTTGTTTGTTGCAATGTCTCTATATAATTGTTTGTTAATAAGTTTGGTCTTTGTTTGAACATGGTCTCTGTGTCATATTTTTTTTTTTGAAAGCGCATTGAGTCGACTCGGGTTGAAAATTGCGCTATATAAATCTACTTTAATAAATAAATAAAAATATTGTAAGACCCATATTGTCAGAAGTATGATTGAAAAACTAATTAAAATTAATCTTTTACGGCTGCTAGTAGTTAACATTTAAATAGTGAGTGATAAGTCTCACAAAAATGGGCTGCATGTCCATAATCTTAGGAAATTAGTTTGGGAGTGCACACATGTATGATTTCACATTTGCCCACCCTTGTATAAAACACTTTTTAAACACATTATTTGTATTTTTATATTGTCTTTTCTCCTTTTTGTTGGTTTATATTGTTCGCGGTGTCATTGTGTCATCTGGGGTCTTAATTTTCATCCTTTCCTTATAACTCTTTCTCCTGCCATGATATAACCTTAATTGCTGGCATGTGTTAAAACTCGAGCAACTAATCAATACACCCATGTGTAAAAACACAAGTATCCAGGATTTACATGAAATGGACAAACTTTTTCGTTTCTTAAGCTCTTGTTAAGATGCTTAGAATGACCATTACTGTTACAATATGTTTTATACTCAGTGTAAGACAAGTGCAAACTCAATAATAAAAGATCCTTGTGTTGCAGTAAATGGGGAAATAACTCATGGAAATGGTGGCCATGGTGGTAGTCACATGATTGTAGAGAACGGTCCAGTAGAACCTGAGGACAACAGCCTTATAATCCAGAATCTGTCCAGCATGCTGCCTCCTAAGGTTGTTCTACTTGTGTATTGTTTTATTCACTGAGTAGGACACTGGTTTTATTTAGAAGAATGTGTTTCAATGATTTCATCATCTCCTGCTGAGAATCTTCATTTTCATGTAGTGTGATGATACAGTTTAGGGCATCAGTTAACGAATCCAGAATGCCTAACAACAGTTACTCACTATGTCAGTGTTAAATGAATATGTAAACCTTTGCGCCTTCAAAAATCAAACAGCAGGCATGTGGACTGACATGCAGCAGAGAAAGGGCAGAAAATAAAATCTCAGAATCGTCTCAAATACAGAAGGATCTTAAAAATAAAAACCTTTGACATTTAATTTTGAGAGTGAAGTTGTCTTCATTGTTGAATGTCAAATGGCACAACTTTCTGCAGGGTTGCCTGCTTGAATTTAGCAGCATCTAAAGTATTTGTGATTGGCTTGTAGGTGACAGATATAGAGGCTCGCAGTGCTCTCATTCAGCTAACACCACCAGACTGTGATGTTCCTGATATGGAGATGGATGTAGCTGACTGCAAGTATGAGCTGCTGCTTTCTGATAAGGGTCGTGATGCCAAGTACAAAGCAGTGTTTTGGTAAGATGTGATGCCATGTTTCAGTCTTGTTAGGGCTAAGAACATCAGTGTCTTACATAGTTGTTGTAGAAAAAAATATTTTGTTTGTGTGCTGTTACTTGCTAGCTTTAGTTGTTGAGTTTTATTTTGTGTTCCAGTCTCTTTCTCTTCCTTACTTCCCTCCTCTATGACTTGCCATGTTTGTACTTGATTGCTTTCTTTTCCCTTGCTTGTGAACAAATTAGAAGTTTGGGGGGTTTTTAATCTTATTATCCATGTGGTGAATATGGTTTGGACAGTTTTCAACGGTACCTGTATGATTGGCCTGAAATATAAGTAGCACATTAATTTTTCTAACAAAGGGATGTTTGGTGATCTTGTCATTAATATTTCAGTGGCGATGCAACAGAAATCACATTGAAAGACTTGAAGCCTGCAGTAGAGTATAATTTAAAGTGAGTGAATTGTTGATTATTATATGTTCTCCTATCATATCCTATCATCTTGTGAATGCTTGAAAAAGAAACCATTTCCTTACTGTTGGTATCATCTGTCACATTTTATAGTGATAAAACCTCGAAATAAAATATTACCATGGACTATTTAAAAGAAACAGAGCATTTTAGATAGCATATTAATGATTATTTTTTAATCCCAATCTGATAAAATAGATTTTCTGAAATTTTTTGCTTTTTTCAATTAGCATCTTGACAATTTATAAACAAGAGTTCAAAGGACAGTCATAAGGCAAGATTTTCACTGATAGGACAACAGATATCACATTTGAATACTGCCTTTCTTTAATTGCCATATATGTTATTTTAATAGTAGTTCTTTTTAAAATTATACAAAGGTACAGTGCCTATTTGAGTGTTCATGGTCTCCAAGCATACAATAATCAGTTTGTTGACTATGCTTTATGTGCTGGACAGGGCTTGTGCTTTGCTAAGTGAAGAACTGAAGGGTGTTTATACAGATCCTGTGAGTTTTCGCACAGCCATGTGTGAACCAGACCGCCCACAGCCCCCAAAGCTTTCAAGCAAGACTAAAACCTCACTGTCCCTCAAATGGAATGTGAGTTTTTCAGTTCATGCGATTAAAAATTCTCATGCTATTTCTTTACTTCATTGGAAGATTTCAGGGAATTTTCTTTCTTCTTACAACTATTTTTATTTATTTCAACTTCTTACAACTATGTCAGCATGGGAATAGAGCACAGTTAAAGACATCTTTTATTAGTTTTGAACTTTATATGATTTTAAATAATGTCTTGCTTATTTTTCTGTGTTTCAGTCAACATGTGAAAATGGCTCCAAAATATCAACATACTCTCTGGAGTATGATCAAGTATGTATGATGGATTCTGTTTGATTTTAGCAAAATTTCCTTTTACCTGTTTTTCACACAGAAATTTAGTAGGGCTGAATTTAACTATTTTCAGAATCTCTTCAAATTTGTAAAAATATATTGATACTTTTTTTTTAATGGCACTGCAATCTTCAGTGAGCCAGTGTTTTGCTTGTTTACATTTGATTATAAACAGAATTTACAAAATGTTATATTTATTGTTGCTTCTTAACTTAAAACAAAAATTGAGGCTGGTTGTGAGGCAAAAATGTCTGTCAGTTTGAAATATTACATTATCACTATAGCACAAGCAGGTTGATAAACCATCAGTATGTATTGAAACCAGTTGTGCTTCATGTAGGGCTTGGGAGATAATTCCTTTGTGGAGATTTATAATGGCCTGAGTCGTACATATCGTGCTAACCGCCTCAATGCATCCACAAGATACCTCTTTCGCCTTGCTGCCATCAATGGAGTTGGGAAAAGGTGAGTATAAAATCGGCACAGAAATTTATGTATACCATAAGAACCTGTATTACGTGTCCTATAAAAACGCATGCCTCAGGTGAAATTCATGCAATATAGCAATCCCCAGATATTTCATAAAAGCACATACCAATCTCTCTCTTTTTTTTTGTTGTAACCCTAGCAAGACAGAATGTCAAAAATACATGGGTCTCCTGTTGAAGGACTTGGGTTTCATTTACTTTCAATGGGACCCATTTTCAGCTTTTTGTGCTGCTAGGGAAAGAGGGCAAAATATTTTCTACAAACTAAAAATAATAGCAGAAATGGTAACTAAAACTCAGTATCATAAAATAAAAATAGTTTAACAATGCAAGGCATATACAACCCCACTCTCTAATTATATTTATATTCATATATGTACAAGGAGTGATTCCCTTTAATACTTACTATGACCAAGAAGCAGCATGATGAGGTGAGATGCAGTTGTTTTGAAAATTGGTGCAGATTTAGCGCACAGTTACAATTTGTAGCTTTGCCATTTCTTTGGTTTTTCACACTTTTGTCATATGTGTATGCATGTATATTTGTTTTATGTGAGTTTGGGTGTCATGATGCCTTACTGTACTCAAAATGTACACAGATTGAAGAGATTCCTTTGTATTTGTGCTTTCATGAGACATATTAACAAATGGAGGTTAATAAAAAATATGTATACTTTATATCAGCCAATTACAAACACCTAGCAGATTTTCCCAGAGGTTTATCAGACTGTTTTAATGAGCATTTATTTTTCCATCTCCCCCTGCCCCACTTACTGTTTAGTTTGTGGAGTGAGCCAGCTGCCTTCTTCACTAGCGGCAGCGTGCCTTCTCAGCCGGACCCTCCCATGTTGTCTGAGCAACTTATCACTTCCCTAACACTTTCCTGGATCAAGCGGCCAAATGACGATGAGTTTTTGCTTCAAATGGAGGATGAAGAAGCAACAGTAGGTTTATAGTTTTCCCTTTCCTTTAGTGAATGATCAGGCAAGAACTCTGTGTGTGTGTGTGTGGGACAAGTAGCTAGTGGTTCTGAACGCTGAGGTGCAGTTTGCTTTTTTATGCCATGCTTAAATTGCTTAGAATACAGATGCCAGTGTTTGTCTCGAGAATCTATCAGATTGCTTTGATGTTCTGATTTATTACTTTTTTTAAAAGTATTTTCCTTAAAAAGTATTTTGTTGATATATACTTCAAAAGAGCAGACAGAGATGCTTACATTTTGCTCAAATGAGATAACCAGTGTGATCATGTTGTCTGCAAACTGTTTTTGGCAGAAAATAATTATATTGTACTCACTGCTGTTTATCCTAGTCTCTGGTTTGTACTATTGAGATAAACCTGCAGCAAGTCACAGGCATGTTGGTCTATCTGTTTTGAGTCAGTAGTGCTTTTATTTCAGGGTCATGGGTTTATGCCAGTGTATAATGGTCCTAACCTGTCCTACTCCATACACAATTTGAGGCGGAATACAGAATACAAGTTCAGAGTAAGACATTTGAAGCTGTGCATATGTGAACTTGTTAATTTTTCCATGTTTTTACTAATGTGAAATCATAAGAATATACACAGTTGTTAAGTAAAAAAAGATGAAGAATGATCCATGCAGTTTTTTTTGTTTTGTTTGAGAAGAGAATGATGTCAGAAAAGCACTTTATAGGCTAGGTCATGTGCATTTAACAAAGTTTAAAGAAAATGTGATTTTATATTTGTCAAAATTGTTCTAAAGATGGCATTATTAAATTATGTGCTTGACAGTTATCAGCAAAGAACGATGAGGGACAGAGCAAATGGAGTGATGTAGTAAATTTCAAAACCCTGCCTGGTCGCCCTGCTGCACCCAATAAACCACAGATAAAAGGCAAAGTCCAAGCTCACTCTTTCCGAATCACATGGGGTAAGTTGTGTTCAGTAGCTGTTTTTACATAGTGTGTGCTGATTGTGCGCACATTAAGTTTGTGTGTGTAACATTTGTGCATGTTTCTGTCTGTTTCTGCATTGTGAACATAATTACCACATAGCCTTTGGTATATCAGAGCTCATTGTTTTTTTGGTTTCTTTACAGAGCCCCCAACTGATGATGGTGGTGCTGAAATTACAAAATACTTTGTGGAACTAGATGATGGACAAGGTGTGTAACCTGTTATTTTGACTTCTTCCACATACTCGGTAATAGTACATAAATGTTTTATACTTTGATCACCAGCTCAACAACAAATATTCATAAGTTTTATATGTGATGGCATCCTTTCATTTTTGTGGTGAAAGGATGGTAAGCTGTAGCACTTGGGAGTCTTTGGTACAAGCTCATGCCTTGTATGACACTGTACTTCTAATATGCTAGCAGAATGGTCAGCATAATGCTCCTTCATTTATGTATAAGTTTAAATCTCAAGAATATGTTTGGCTGATAAGTGTTAAGGGTCTCCAAAATATTGCACAATTGGAAGACTATTAGTTATGGACAAATCAGAATTGATACGGAGGTCAAGATTATGTGATGTGTAGAGGTCAGATCGTCCACTACCATAGCTATGTATGTATTTGTCAGCTTTATGAAGATTATGAAAAAAACAATTATAAAAAAAGAATGCAGTCTTTACAACTTTCCTTCTCTTACTTTGTTGTGCTCAAACAGAAGGAGGTAATTTGATTTTTGTGTCCCTTTTCAAACTCTTGCGTTCTGTGCTGTGTAGGGTACATTCATCAATTCCCAACTGAATTTTTTAGCATTGAAACTTTGGTTTAGCACATATAGAAATGGCTTTCATGTGATGTAGGAGAAGATGCAACAAACACTTTGTGCAAAATTACATTGTTTTTTTTTTTAAAAAGCAGGATACTTCTGCATTTTTTATTTTTTTTTTATATGGACTGAGGGATGAATGAGTTGGACTTTTGTTTTTTACTTGTTTCTACCTTGGTACAAGGGCCAGGTAATGCAGATATACAGTTTGAATTCAAGAGTTCATTTGTAATCATCTTTGTTAATTTATGATCAACTTAGAAACGAATTCTGTGGTTTGTTCATTTTTTCACACCTTTATTTATTGAAGCTTTTATCTGTGGTTATCTTCTTTAACATCTATTGTGTATTACATTGCTGGATTACCTGATGTTGTGTGCTTATGTCCACATATGATTTTGACCAGTAAGTCCCAAGCTACATTGCAAAAGTACATTGCTAAAATATTTGGTGGAAAGTTTGATAGATGACAAGCACTAAAGGCCCATCAAATAAGTGATCATTTAACAACAAATTGAACTTGAGTAAACACTTGTACAGTGTACCACAAAGCACTTACAAAGCAAAGATGTCCACACTTTTTTAATAGCAATAGTTATGGTGCTGAATTTAAGGGTTTTTTTTGGCATTTTCTACTTTAATACTTCTCATTTCTTTTCTTGTTTATGTCAGTCAATTATGGTAGCTAACTAGCTTGAATTGTTTTTTTAAAAGGTGAAAAAATGTCAAACATAAGCTGTTTCTCATACAATTATCGGTGACATCATTCAAAGCAGCCTCAAGTATATATTTATATGTCATGTTTATGAAAAGCTTTGACGTATAGAGAAATACTAAGAAATACTTGTTTGTTCTAAGTTAATTACTTGAAAAAACTTTTCATTTTTGCCTCAACATTTTGTTGGGGAAGTGACGGAGGAAAAAAAATTTATGTAGGCATGGATGACTGAACAGAATCAAGTTTCACCTGTTGGGTTTTTAGGTTATGAGACTGTGTATGAAGGATCAGAAAGGGAACATCAGTTTGAACAGCTGACACCTGGACACACGTATCGTGTACGTGTGGCATGCTGCAGCAGCGGGGGACGTAGTGACGTGAGTTTTGAATCTATCATGCTGGATGAAAGAAAGTTTAATAAATGCAACACACAGTTTGCATAAAATAACAAGAATTTGATATGAAATTTCAGAAACTTTCGGTCAACCCATCTTCCCATGCGCTGCAGTAAGGTTTACAGATGTTGCTAGTCTATATTATCACAAAGACAAATATTAAGAGACTTGATGTGGATTCCTTCTTACACGAGGGACGTTGTTTCACTTCCGCCTGGACTTAGCAATAAAACAAACCTGGAGAATTTTTTTAACATTTTTCTCTCATTCTTCAACTTTTTAAAAACTTATTCAACATAGTTGCCACCAATTGCAACACATTTTTCAGCGGTATGGATCCAATTTTGAAAACACTCCAGAATCACCAATTTCAGCATCAGTTTCAGCTGTTTCCTCACTCCAGCAATTATCAAATCATCAACTGGGCCTTGGTTTCAAGGTCCAGACTGTAAAATCAACATTCATCCCCTGTGGTGATGCGCTTGAAGCCAGGAGAATGCCTGGGATTGAATGTTTCCAAGAATTCCTTGCACCAGTCCACAGCATTTCTTTTGCTGGTCCATCAGAAACCTTTGCACCCAGCAAGCCAACTTCTTGTTCCATTCCAAATCGTGATGGATTATCCTGTGAAGACTTGTAGAACAAATTTTCAGCTTCATCTCCACCTCTTTGATATTCACAGGCCCATCACTTTCCAGGAATTCACGAACATTGTCCAGGTCTCTTGACGTCTTAGGCCTTGGTTCATGATGTTTGTCATCAAAGCTGAAATGACCACTGCCAAACCGCCAAAATCAGTTTGTGATAGTCGTTTTAGATGAAGCATCATCGCCATTAGTTTCAGCTCCTGCAAACTGTCAACAGCCCGAAAGCCACGCTAAAAGTGATGCAATATAGTTACTCGAAAGTCATGTGCTGATGGCGCTGGTGGATCACTTGGTGGAGCATCAACATGCTTCTCCTCTCCATCCTGGGAAAACTAGGAGGGAGAAAATTATGGAAAAAATGTGGAAACACCCCGAAGAATCACTCTGTTGAGTTTACATGGACTACACTTGCTGAAAGCATGCAAAAAACTGGTCCAGGCGGAAGTGGAATATCCCTCATATATTCTGTATAATTATATTTATATAAGCCCCATCAACTTGGAACAGATTACCCATCAGCCTTCAACACTCTGATTTTCTTACCACCTTCAAGTCTAAACTTAAGACGCATCTTTTCAAAACAGCGACCTCACTGTGACCCTGTCCTGACCATAAGTGTGCATAATGTGTATCTGTAATTTACTTTGTATATGATTGAGTGTATGTTGTAGATGTGAGCGAGTCTGTTATATGCAAATATGGGTGCATGGTTGTTGATGATTTATGTAAAGCATTCTGAGCAAATTTTTGGAAAGGAGCTATACAAATCCTCATTATTATTGTTATTATTCTAATATATAATTTTGTACATAATTGTTTTTTTTTTCAGTTTTCCGATTGCTGTGTCACCACTACCCAGCCTGTACCACCTGGGCAGTGTCAAGCTCCTAAACTCCAAGGAAAACCCAAAGCCACCTCTCTCCATCTACGATGGGGTCAGTAGGACTATTTTATTAGCAATTAATGTTGCTTGTAAATACTAGAATCTTGTTTGAAAAATAAAAATTTGTTAACAGGAAAAGTTGACTTTATTAATCAGCTGTTTGTCATCATTTTTTTCCCTTGCAGCCTACCCAGACTATGATGGAGGGTCTACGGTGACAGCATTTGCAGCCCAAATGATCTCTCCAGATAACACTACTCGGGAGGTGTACAAAGGTCATGACTTGGACTGTATTGTTGCTGGACTTTTGCCTGGACGACCATACCTTTTTCAAGTTCGTGCATACAACAGAGCAGGGGTGAGCGAAGCTTGATGTTGAACTTACTAAACATTGATACACTAACATTTTTCAAGTGAAACGATCAGAAATTCATCATAATGACTTCAGGGTCAACTTTCTAACTGGTTATTTTTATTTTTTTTTTATTTATTATTTTTTTGCCACTACAGGCAGGACCATGGTCAGAACTGCTCGAGGTGGTCAGTGGGGCAGGGGCACCATATGCCCCAAAGTCTGTGCAAGTGGTGTGCCGGTCACCCCACAGTGCTGTGGTCATGTGGGATGAACCAGTCAACAATGGTGCAGCCATAAGTGAGTACAGGCTCGAGTGGACTCAGCGGCCAGATTTCCAGGATTTTACTCAAGTGAGTGAAATATCCTGTTTGTAAAGTTTGTTATGCATTTGAGGTATGGAAAATAGAAAATTAAACCATGTTTTATTGCCAGATTTCATGGAACTAGGGATAGAAATAAGTTGCTTCTAAAATTTTAGGAATTAGATGGTCGTGTTTTAAATGTTTGAATTATTAGTAGCAGATATAAAACTGACTGTGATTGTTTATATGTACAGCTCTATGTGGGACCAAACTTAAATTACGAAGCCAAGGGTCTAATGCCTGCAACCACCTATACCTTTCGGGTCCAGGTAAGTTTAAAACCATGAAACAAAGGTGGTAGAGTTTTCCCATTGATAAAAGGATTTTGTGCAGTACTAAAGAAAACAACAAAAGAATCATCAGTACCTTCTCTCCTAATTTTACCTTAGCTCTACTTTTGTCTTTTTGTTTGACAAAATGTGTACCTTCTTTTAGGTTTGACAAAATTTGTACTTTATCCATAAATATATTCCACTCATTCTTTGAATCCACTTAAGAATCTAGAATAATTGCTTGTTCAAAAATATTCACTTGTACATCTATATATATATATATATGTGTGTAATTTTAGGCAATCAACAGTGCTGGAACAGGACCCTACTCTCCAGCCACTTCCTGCACCACACCTCCATCCAGCCCTGGGATGGTGATGTCTTTGCGGTGCCAGCCAGGGCCGACATGGGTCCAGCTTTGGTGGCGGTCTCCGCCTTGCAATGGAAGTGAGATTATCTCTTACAACATCTACGTTTCAGACAAGCAGCCCATCACCGTTGAGCCAGTGACAGAATACACACTGGAAGGCCTTCAGCCAGAGAGCAGCTACAAGTTAGTGATGCTCACTAGTGTCAACAACATTTGCTTGGAGTCTTTTGTAACAGTTAAATTGCATTTTTAATATAAAAAAAATCTGTTGGTTAATGAAAAAAATAGAGGTAATATAATCAAGCAAGTCAATTCCAATCAAATTGTTGCTGAATTCTAAAATATTCCAGCATCTTCAAATAATGGTGAGGCATTTGTCATAACATGGAGTAACCCGCTTATAAGTTTCCCCTGTGAAGGTCTTTCTAGATTAAGGTGCACTCTGCCTGTTAACATGTCCTCTGGACTGAAACTTAAAAATCTTCAAAACTTAAAAACCATACTCTGGGTATAACCTATCACACTATCTGCCATCTTTTGGTAATGCCAATGGTTGTCAGCATTTAGCTAATATGCAAAGAGAACCCAAACTGTGCATGCTTACTGTCAGAATATGCAGATGAAGTGTAGTGTTTACATGTGGACCTGAAAGCTATTGAAGCAGCTTGATTTCAAATTGGCAACAAAGAGCGTGCCTTTCAGCAGATCATGCGTATCACAGGCATGCTTGTAGGTGGACTGCGTTTTTCTAAGAAAACTTACAAAATTGGTCCCAACTGCCAGAAAGTTCTTCAACAACAAATGTTTTAGCACATAGCAAAAACTTGTAGTGATCTTGTTGAAGTTGAAAGGGCACTGCCTTTAACTTAATGTCCTCTTGAGACTGAAACGTAAAGACTAAATTATGACAGATTTTGATTGATTCTAAAGGCTCAGATTGACCAAAATGTACAATTTATTCTCTAAGTTCTACACCTTATTTGTACTAGCTGACTGGTACAGAAGACATTAAGAGTATATATATATATACAGGAGTTAGATCTTGTGACCTTTATCTGTTGTCTGGTTGCAACCACTCATCACTTTCTATTTGACATCTCCTCCAATCAAAACTCACAAACAGGATGAAAGGTATAGACAACAAAGTTGATGGGATCAAGAAGATTTTGTGTTTCTTTGCAGGATTCGTATTCAAGCAGTAAATAGTATTGGCGTGGGTCCCTTCAGTACACCAACTAAAGTGACAACCCGAGCTCTGCCACCTAGTCCACCGCGGCTGGAGTGTTTGTCAGCAGCCCCAAACAGTCTCAAACTGAAGTGGGGCGATGGGCGCAATCCAGATATGGTCCAGTACACCTTGGAGATGGAAAAAGAAGATGGAAGGTGAACATGAGTGCCTAACACTTTATTATGTGTGCTTATGATCATTCTTTGCTCACCATCAGTAGGCAAGCAGATGGTTAAGTACAGAACTGAATAAACTTGTAAGCTTTGATGTGCATGTTTGTCTCTTGTTAGCACACTCACTGCTGGTGTCATCAGAAGTGGGTGTGTCTGTAAGCTGTCTGGCTGTGGTATAAAATATGATGTGGTATCTTAAATCTCCTAAAAAGAGATGAATGAATAGTATTTTTGTATCACTACATGTACAGTTTGCCATTCAAATAAGAAAAATGAAACTCTCAACAGCTTTCAAGCAGTCTACTCTGGTCCTGCCCACACGCACAAAGTGAACCGGCTTGCAGAGATGACAAACTACGAGTTTCGTATCTTTGCTAGTAATGATGCTGGTCATGGGCCATACTCAGACACCGTCACTTTCAGCACCACAAAAGCACCGCCGCCTGCTCCTAAAGGTAAGGTGTTCTGGGAACAGATTTGGGTTGAAAGAAAAGGATGGGATTAATCAAAGTCATGTCTGGTTCATTTACAGTTTATCATAAAATTGAACATGATGAGGAGTTTTTCTCTGTGATTGATAAGTAAGAGACAATTCTTTCTTTTTTTGGGGGGGGGGGTGAGCTAGGTTGGGGGCTGACTTTTTTTTTATTAATGCAGACAGCAAAGTCTACGTGGAGTTGCTAAGCAGGCTGTCTCAATGTAGACTGAAGGTTTTTGAAACAGGTGGTCTTGTAAAAAAAGAATCATTCTTTTTTCCTCTTCCTCTTCAACAGCCCCACGTGTACATCAACTTCAGCAACGAAGCTGTGAGGTGGACTGGCAGGGCTGCAAGGCTCAGGGTTCAGATCCCGTGGTGTACATTCTACAGCTTCAGAAACCATACTCCACAGATCACGAGTACCGACAGGTCAGAGTGCAGTAGTACTTTCTTTTTAACCTTTTAACCTTTATCCCTGACGCCCCCTGCGCCCTGCCCCCCTACACAAAAAATCTGTGTGAATCTTTTTTGGATGTATTTGATCAAGAGAAGTATAAAAATAGTCGGAGTTAATGGCCTTATGGGTCATGATGGATGTTGAATCCAGTTAGTTTAATTGGCAGTTTAGCGTATTTATTAACCATAATTGGCTTGCTTGTAGATGATAGAAATGTTGGAGTTTCTCTAGCTTGCCATTGCATTCTTTTGAATGTTATTGAAACTGAATGTTGATATTTTCTTGAAAATATGGTTAGTCTAAAACAGAGTTTATCAAACTTTTCCAGACGCGTACCGCTTTCGAAAAATTTGAATTGACCAAGTACCCCATCCCAACCCTACATACAGCCCCCATAAAATATATGTATGCACATTCTTTTATTTTGGCGCACGGTGCTCGCATACCACCCATCATACCTTCACGTACCACAGTTTGAAAACCTCTGGTCTAAAATGTGACTTGAAAATAAGTAACTGTTGAGTCCTTTCCTGAACAGATTTTGAAAGACCAAGGACAAGCTTGCTCATTCTATTTTCTTTTACTCAGGAAATGTCACTCTCAAATTGCAAATTAGCAAGCTGATGAATGAATTTAATAGTTATACAGAATGTCGATTTTATTTCCGAAGTGCTGTTTGTACCTGTATATGAACACATGAGTGCTATTATTCGTATGTGTGTGTGTGTGTGCATGTATGTGTGCGGATGCCCACATGTGCATGTGTGTTGATATGGTTGGATTTTCTGAAACTATAAATCTTTGACTCTTCTTTGTTAAGTTGGTGTCAAGTGTCAAATGAACTTGTTTTAGGAATATAGCGATGGATGTATGCTCAAAATTTTGCAGAGATAGACCCTTAACCACCACTATGGTGAATGAATTCCAAGAAGCAAGTTGTTGGTTTTTGTTTGACATTTCAGTTGCTGGTAACACAACATTAATTTATGTGATTTCTTCTACTTGGCAACATGACATTTCCTTGTGTTAATTTTTGTGTTTGTTCATGTAGATCTACAGAGGACCCAACACTCACTTCAGCTTGGATGGGCTGGAGCCCAGTACAGAGTACCAGGTTCGAGTGTGTGCTGTGCGAGAAAGTTGTGACGGATCCGCCATGGATATCTTGGGACCCTTCTCTCCTGGCACTCATTTTACTACCTGTGCCCCAGAGCCTCTACGTAAGACACCTGTACAAGAATTGGATCCCAGGTCATCAGAACCTAGGCAGTGGACAGACCAGCAATGGGCAGCAGTGATTGTGATTTGCTTTGTGGTGCTGGCTATCTTGTTGGCCTTTGTGGTTAACCAGGTTATGACCTACATGGGGTATTCCACCTCCGTCTCGGGCTCCTCATCATCCCCCTCTCCTTCTAAGACAAACTGAGGGTATTTCTGTTTTTGTATGTCTAGGAGGTTGATCATTGCTGGCATACTTCTGATCCACCAGGTGAAGACCCACTTTTGGATAGAGACTTCAGAATGTGGTGACAGCAGATAAACAAGATTTCTGTGAATCATTTGTGTGAATCGCCATCAAAAAAGTCCATTGGGCTTTCTTGCATCCTGGGACGGATTATTTGTTGGTGGCCAGGGTTTATCAGTTACACGAAGAAAAGTTGTAATGCTTAGTGCAGCCTATGAATGAAACAGGAGGCCAGGGTTCATTGGTTCCTTTGAAGCACAAATTATCTGCTGTTTTCAACAGATGTTTGACAGCACAGCTTATAAGCTGGTGACACAGTCGGTGACTGAGACATGAGCAAAGTTAACAACTTTTACAAGACATTCACATGCTTGTGTGCATAGAAGTGCAAGCACTTGTGCATACACACTTGCATATGCATCATGCCTGCAGACATGAGCTCTCTCACAAACACACACACACATGAAATTTGGTGCTCGTCAGCTTGTTGTGGTAGAGGGAGCATCAAGCAACATAAGAAGCAATCATTATGAAATTGGGATGTGTGGTATTTTGTCTTTAACAAGTGGATCATGGTGCTCAGAGAGTGTTTTCAAGTAATGTCGTCATGGGAACAGTGAGGAGTGGATTACAAGGGCAGACGAAAGTCCCAGCAAGACACAGTCTGGTTGGGTGAAGTGGCAGCAGTTACCAGCATACTGGTGACCCCTTCACCACACCCAAGATATGGCAAGCTGAGCAGAAAGTTTGTGGTTAGACCAAAATCACTTCTTTGACTCTGTTGTTGTCAGAAGAGCTTACCTTTGTCTCAGCTTGCTCAACTGTTGTTAATGTTGCTTGTTTGAAAAAGATTTATTGCAAACGTGTTGCTAAATTACAAATCTCCAAAATATGAAGTTTGTATTGGGAGGTGTGTGCTTGTCAGAATGCATGTTTCTATGTAGAGCCTCCAAGTGGTGTGCAAAATCTCCACAGAGATTTCTTTACAAAGTGGTGAGGAATTTTATTTTGCCTTTTTTTGTGGGCTTTATGGGGATTAGGGATTTTATTCTTTTCTTCTAAATGTTTGTCATTCTACACTCTCAAGTACAACCCATTGCATGTACATGGACATTCATGCACAGACACTCATTTGTTACTGCTATCAAAGTTTTCTGAAACTATTGCCCCCAGTTTTGATGCCGTTTGTCCAGATAAAAACAATAAAAATTGTCCTACCCTCATAAAGTACAAAGTACCCTGTAAGGGATACACATTAATAGTATTATTTCCTGTTTGGAAAGATGTGGTTTTTTTTCATTTCTGTTAAGATGCATGAACATTTTGATCTGAATTTTTTTTTTTAAGGCTCGTCTGTTAACCAGAAGGATATAGTAAAGTTGTGTTTGGGGCTTAAGTTTTACCTTGTCTGAATTATCCATCAGTTGTGAAAGCTGGACAATTTCTTTATGGTCTTCTTGAACAAGTGACCAAGAGCACAAGCCATTATTTTTACACAGTTTTGTGATAGAAAACTTTTATTTCATTTTGTCAAACACTGCGTGAGAAGTTAGGCATTGGGTTTTGATTTGGTTTATCTGTGCCTCAAAATTTTTGTTTGTCATGTTGAATTTTTGTTATGTTGTTTTTTTTTAAATCTGGTGTAGGGACCTAGACAATAAAACCACTGCCTTTTATTCCCTTCTGATTTGGAGCTCATAGGGGAGGGGGAGATAACTATGACATTGCCACTAGCAAGCATCATCACAGATTTTCATGGATTCTGCAGTCATCAAGCCAGCATTCTTTTGTGGTGTTTTATTTTTAGCATGATGTGATTTAGCCTTAAAATGTGATCATAAGAATATTGCCCAAACTGTGTTGAAGATTGTTCAGAACTTATGCGAAGTAAGTTGGACTTCTTCTACCTAGCTGCAGGACTTTTATTTCTTTGAAATTATTCTGGCTTTTATTTCATCAGGTATTTGGTGCCAGGATTTTTTTATTTTTTTAGGTTTTCTGTATGGGTTTTTTTTTTAATGTTAGTAGCCTCAAGGTTGGCTAAATATATATTGACTGGTGTTTCTACACCTCGTTGACTACTGTATGCACACATGCAAGTGTGCATGAATATGTGTACATGAATACATACATCATTTTGCTTCGTATGTGAAGGGTCACCATAACAAAGATTCAAATATCATAGAGCTTAGAGAATTCTGTTTCGGGATTACATGGTACACCAGGTACATGGCAGCGATGAATGATAAGGAAGGTGCCATGCTGTATTTTGGAAGCATCTCAATTTACATTTCACAATTACAGATTTATCATTTTGCTGTTGGTGGTGGGGTGTGCAGAGCTGTAAATGTACTTAAATGTGTTTGTATGAGGAAGAGAGTGCTTTTGTTTGCTTGCATGTTTGTGCTGAGATGCACAGTGTAGCTTTCTCTCAGGTTGAACGGAGTCTGCTGGCAGCTCCATAAGTCTCCTTCGTTTTGTCTGGAGACTGAAGAGTGATGTCAAGTTGGTCAAAGGCATTGGTGCTTATTGCCTGTAGATGAAAACCAAGGTTTCACCCATGGCATATAGTTCCCTGTGGCAAGTTGTCCCCCTTTACCTTCAGGTAGCTGTTAAAAACCTTTACTTTCATGGAGCTGTTAAAAAAAAACATATTTCTGTGTTCATGTTGTTTTGATGTGTTTGTATCTTTTAAGGATCACTGCCTTGCACAACTAATTGATTTGAATAGTTCGCCTTTTAAAGAATAACTTTTATCTGGTGAAGTTTTCAATTTGCCCATGACTTGTAGCAAAATTAGTTTTAAAGCTGACAACCTTATTTGAAGAAAATAATTTTATTTGTTAGGTTAACAGGCTTTGCAGAAACTATGAATCTAAAGTTGTAGCACACCATGGCACTAGATTCAGACGTGTTTATAACTCATTCATAAGGACTAGGCCATTTTTATGCTATTTTTGAGTTGGTTTCTCTTGGGAAGGGGGGTGTAGTTGTGTATATTTTGGTTATTTGGATTGTCTGTTTTAAGACAAATCGACTTGCGCTTTCTTGTCTTTATCTTTTGTGTGTGTCCTTTTATGAGCCCTGAATTTTCACATCATGCAGACACAAACCAAGAAACCATATAAACTGCAGTTTGGTAATTCAAGCACCTACCCTGTGTGAGGCTGACTGATAGAATCCCATTAAAAATTTCAATATGATTGACAATCTTTGCTGAAGGTGAAGGGATCTTTTTGATGAACGGAATAGATGCACATTGTATTGCCTGCCTGTTATTTAATAGTGCATACCCAAAGAGCTGAAATTTTAGGGGCAGCAAGGGTTAATCATACAGGCCTCTTTCCTGTCCACTTTAGCCTGGATTTATTGCTGTTATATTTAAGTAAAAGTTCTAATTTTTTTATATTAAACACAACTGGAGAGGTTTGCTTATATACAACAGGTTAAAGAACATATTACAACAGACCTTTTAATAGAATGCAACAACTTAGGTTGGACAAATTTTATGAGCAATTAGAAGTGAACAGCTTAAAAAAACAGTTGTACATTCAAATGCCAGCTGAGTGGATCAGATCTGATAACCCTTGCAGTACATTTGCCAATTAAACAGGCTTATATGATGGTATTTTCCAAACACATAGCTTTAACCTGTAACATAAAAACACATCAGTAATTTTAATTGTCTGTGATACCTGCAATCTTGGCATTTTCTCAGAATCAACATTAGAAGAAAGGTTCATGTCATCTTATTCTGCATGGGCTTGCAAGTAACATCAAGACTGATAGCCTCGTGTCAGAGTAACCCATTTGAACATTTTCCCAGAAAATGTTAGAGTACTTAACATTAAAGCTTATTGGGATGTTTTTAGTCATTATTATTATGGTTGTGTCATTTTTTTAATAAAAATGCAGCTTTGGTATACCTTAGTAGCTATCAAAAGTCTTTTGGTTGCTCACTGTTTTGCATCTCAGCCATTTAGATTGCAACCTGACAATGAAGTCAGTAAGGAGTTATATAAAGGTTGATTACTTGGCTTTTTTTTTTTTTTTTTTTTTTTTGGATTTCTTGTCAAATTTCCTGAGTTCTGTCAGGACTTGCTGTACCGAGATATTTCCCAAAGTAAAGAAACAGTATGCAGAGATTTTTACCATGTGAACGTACAAATATTGAGCATGAAGAAATGTCACTTTAAATAACATCCTTATTTTTTCATACCGCACAAACATAAAGTGCGCCCAAGTGCAGAAGTGCACAAGCTGGTTGTGCAGTACAAAATGTTACCCTGCTGCTGTATTTTCTGTAAACCAAGCTTTCTGTTGCATTTGTTAGATGTGTGCTTGTTCACGTATACATACATATGAGTATATTTGAAGCAAAGCAGTGTATTTGGGTGATGCCTGCATATGCATACAAAGTATCATATATATTGAAGGTTTACATTAAAAACAGTTGAGTAGGAGGCTGCAGAAAGAAATGTCATGGGGGGGGGGGAATGGCTGCTTTTTAAAATCAGACTGACAAAAGGTTAATATCACCTGAAAATTTAAGTGCCAAAAAAAGTGCAGATAATAGACAAGTTGTTCTTAGTTGTGACTTTATCTAAAGTGATGTTGCCAGTGGCAAACTAACGTTTGTACACAGAAAATACAGCATTACCTAAATGTATGCATGTTTGTTGATAATAGAATGGACAAAATATTCTCAGCGTGGTCTAGTTTTGTTCATGTGCCTCTTGTATCATTTTACATGAGAAGAACCTCAGACAACCCGCACACAAGCAGTTTGTCCAAATATTTTTCAGTATTCTGTTGAAGGAGTATCTAGCTGAAGCCCAGTCTGTCTCATTAAATGTTTATAATCTATTAAATATTTGCTGGGATTTCTTCCATGCAGATTTTTTAATGGCTTCAAGATAGCATTGGTTTTCTACCTATGACAAACTAATGCATCCCAAAAATTGTAGTGATCTAAATATTTTATCACTAAATGTAGAGGGTGGCAGTGGATGTTTTTTTCAGCCTCATATGAGAAGCTCTTGACTTGTAATATGCAAAGAATGCAGACAGTGTTTCCAGAGCCATTCTGCTACTAATATTTTAGACCAAGTCTGCATCAAAGAGTGTACAAACACTTTTCAGCTTTATTTATTAGCTTTGTACTGCAAGTAAAAACATTTTGGAGCAATTTGCTCACTTCCTGTTAGTGATTTTTAAATTCCTTTCTAAAGATGAAAAAAACTTATATTCTGCCATTTGCTTTGTTAGAATATCATGTTCTAGACAGAACACCTTGAGATATTAGATGTTTTTTCAAAAAGATTAAAATAAAAATTCAACAAACAAGTTTTGGCTATGATGAATTTCAGACAAAAGTCAGCAATATGTAACTGACTCAGATTTTTGTCAGTTTGGAAGTAAGGTGACAAGGACATGAATTTCTTGTTGATAACAGTTGCAAATTACTAGAATGTTTGAGTTTGAATGAAGATGATGAAACTTGTATTAAGTCCCTCCCCACACCCTATTTTTCTGTTTGTTTGTTTGTTTGTTCTTCCCACCCATATTCACCTACTCCGTGAACTCAAGACCCTGCTCAGAGCATGTCCCTGATTCGAGCGTGCACCAAAGAGTGCATATGGTTAGGTGAGCATCTTGCAATCATGCAATTGAGTATCTGTATTGCTGGTCCAGGAGATTGTACACTGGTTGGTTGAACAGCTGGGCTTCTTTCACAGACGGTTAAAATTTTTGTGATGCTTTTAATGATGGTGATTTGCATGGCACCAAAGTTGCATCAGTAGCTTTTTTTTTTAATGTTGCCATGGTAATCTTGTATGCTCATTCAGAGCAAGACTAGATGAATACATATGGGAGAAATGTATTTCAACAAGTACAGTTAAAAATTATTGCTAAATATTATGTACCAACAATCATATATAATGTATATTATTGTGAATTGTATCATGTTTTGGAATACTGCTTGTTTCTTGTGATAGTGATAAAATTTGGCATGAGGCAACATTTAAATTGAAGGGATCCCACTCCCCTAAAAACAACCAATGCATACTGTTGCAACAGCATTTAACATATACAGAAATGTCTGTATGTGCATACATGCACACACACACACACATAGAGCCCTAGTCATGTGTTCATTTGCTAGTCAATGAAAATATTTTCTGGTGGAAAAACTCTCACAAAGATCCTTGCTTTTTTTTTTTTTTAAGAATGATGGCCATGGTGAAGCAGGACAGAGAAGACCTTGGAAATCACATATTTTGCAAGTCTCTTTATCAAGAGCTACTTGATTTTTTTCCCCCATGAGATTGTCACTCATTTTGTTTTGTTTTTTTTCTTGTTTCCTAAACATTTTACCAACCACAGTTTTTATTGCTTGGGCCTTGATAAGCTTTCTTTTAGAGCTTAAGGCATAAGAACTTTGTCATCGGACAGCTTGTGACAAATTTGTAGTTGAATGTTGCATTGTACTTTCTGCTTACTACTTCTGTTATACATATTATATGAGATACAGAATGTTGATTTGTGACCTTAGTCTGCAGCTAGGTTGTCAGAAAATGCACAAATCACTTTAATAGGCAAACAGTGTAATTATTAGTTGTGTAAAGCATATGCACAGAACTATCAAAAGTGCATTTGAGAAGTGTGTTACCATATGCATATGCTGTCAGGTGTACCTCTTTTCAAAAAGTTATTTCATATGACCCATGTATGGATGTGACCAGTAACATCAACTTTCAGAATTTTCTTAGGACAATTTTTTTTTTTTTTTTTAGAAATTGACAAAATTGGCATATGGTTTGCCTGACCTGAAGATGAGTTTAAGATCATTGAGCATTCTTCTTGAGCATGTGCTTGGTGCAGAGTATGAAACATCTTTTCAGTGAATGTGGATAGAAGAGCTACATTTGTGGCAACACATTAAAGCAGTATTTGAGGTAGGTGGCTCCATAGTGCTTAGATCTAGAAGGGTCTTTTCATTCTGGAATGTAAGCTTAGCATATTCAAAATGTTTCCATTTCTTTTTTAAGGACAGCTTTTCATGCATGAAATGTTTTAGCTTTCTCTAATGGCACAAAGAAAAGAAAAAAAAGGTGAAAGCAGCTTGATGTGGACCAAAAATTTTTCTGTACAATTGACTGTGCTTGTCACACAAACCTATGTTACTTGTGGATCAATGCAGTTGAGACATAATCTGTATAATTGCTGGCGATAATCTTTTGCCCCAAGACATTCAACTGATATGAATAAAATTTTGAAGTGGATGCATTTCCTTACACATTGAATGCTTTGGTCCTTTGTCAGTATGGTTGCATCCTTCTTGTGTACTACAGTGGTTTCTCACAACTGTTGAGCTGTTACTTATATTGTTCTATGATCAGAGTTTATTGTCTGCGTTTTCATAACATTTTTTCCTTGTTATCAGATACTGACTGATGTAAAGAGCCAAAACAAATGCCAGAGCATGGGAGCGGGAGGGGAAAAAGCATGTGTGTTTGTGAGTGTGAATGCATATGCTTGCATGTATGTTATTTTTGTCTAATCATGGCTAGAAATGTTGCCTACTCAGGTTGTGTTCCTTAAAGCTGAGTGCTACATGATAATCATTTGGATTTGATGTACCATGATTAAGGGGAAGCAGATAGCCAAATGATTAGAGCAATGGTGTTTAAACTCAGAGATACCCGCAGTTGACCCAGCTGTTGGGAATGGGTACCTGACTCCATAGAGGGTGTGGGATGGTAAACCAGCAAAGAGAGGAGATAGGACACCAAACTCTCACTAAAAGCTGACCCCGTGAAAAATGTGGTCTCTAACACCTCACTCCCCAACAACCCAAAAAGGTTAGGAGACCACCTTTACCTTTTTACCGTGATATTGGGTACCTGAATGATGCTGATGGCATTTGACCCAAGTGTTACTTACCCTGTTAGCCTCTAGCAACATATGACTGTACCAAAGTGGCAACAGTTGTCCTAAACATCAAAGTGTGCCTCCTTCACCAAACATTTTACCTGCAGCCTGCTTAATGAGCTAAAATCTGTAAGCTATTATTGATATTCTGGGTTACTAGAAGCCAGTAGAAGTTAAAACTTATAATTTATGTAATAAAATTTAAGGGAAGACAACAGCCAAATTTTCATCTTTTCATCAACATATGCCTAAAGTTTCCACGTCCTGGTTTATGATTATAGTCTGATGATCATCTTCAAAAAACATGCTGTCAAAAATAGGCTGTATTGCAATATCATATGCTTGTAAAATTTGCACAAATTGGGTCCTGTTAGATGATAATGTAGCGAATGTGGGTGTTAACTTTAGATGTGAGATGGCAGAGCCAACTTTGTGGATTTGAAAAAAAAAATTTTTGGTGTGCATTGTTGATGATGGTGAAAAAGTGTATGACACTGATGAGAGGTGATAAAGAAACAGTTCTTAGAGCAGTTGTATCTGAATAGAGAATGAAAAATTTGTCCTGGGAAAGATTTTTCTGCATATATTGCTAGCCTTTTTTCAGTACATAAAATTAATGTTTCTTCTTGCTTCCTACAGACTGTATATTAAATAAAAACTTGCCTTTTTTCAAGTTAATGGTTAAGGTCATGCTGTATAATGTTAAGTGCTTCTAGGGGAGTTTTCTGTTTTTATTCTTTCTATCCTACTTTCTCAAATTTCTAATGGCCTAGCTTTTTTTATGTCAGGTTGTTAAGTTAGTAACAGCTTGTGTCAGAATTCTGCAGTGATGGTTGAAAAGCTTAAAGCACATTTTTATTGTGTTGTGCATTGGGCAAACCTGATCAACTGAGGGTTCCAGGAGCTATTAAGTGAAAACTGGCAAATGTTGCTCTGTTTAAATTTGTAAATTACTTGTCCTTTATTTCCCAACCATAAGTTTACGAAACTGCTTTATGTACAGGTGTGGGGGTATCCATTACTTTCAGCTGATTTAGGTTTGTTAAAATTATATGATAAGAAATTGAGCAATTTTTTTTAAAGTGAAAAATGGTTTACTTCCCCTTTTTGCGCCCAGTTCCCATTTCCTGGAATGTGCACATAAAAATAGTGTGCACTGTTGAAAGCTAAGCTACATAATTGCTCTAGTCCACATATCTGTTTATGTGTATGCATGTTTGTATTTTGTGTATGCATGTGTGTGGTGTGTTTGTATGTACATAATTTTAGTAAGCTGTTGGTTTAACTGCAAGACATTGTCTTAAATGTAGACTATCTCTTTTCAAATTAGTCATATTTATTCTGTGATGTTGGGTCATCAGTGAATACACACATATATATATATATATTATATTCTATCAATAAAAGTTTCAATGCTCATCTGATTACTTGTCATCATTGATTACTTGTGTTATTTGTCTATGCTCAGTTGATTTTGTGCACTTATGCATTTCATGATTTATGTCAACAGATTTCACAGCAGGCTCCATATTATGATTTCTGAAAAATCCAAACAAAAGGTAACGAACTAGTTAACTGTCAAGGTGCTAGTGAGTTACGTTCCTTATCTTAGCACTATGTATCAAGCACCCATTATTAGCAAGAGCTCAGTTGTATATGACCCACAACATGCAATCAGACCTAATTTTCCATAGCAATGACAGATTTAGATTGCTGACTACAAAATTACAGTTGTGCATAAATATTTACATATTTTCAGTAACCGAAACTACTATTGTACCTTGATGAAAAACATAATGCAAAATCAAATGACAAGAAAGATTTATAATGATCCAAAAACATGAAGGACTTAAGTGAAAGATGTGGATGCAGTTTTATTCAGTTTCGCTGTCACATGACTGTTAGAAATATGTAGGGCATTTGATCAATTTTATTTGCACTAATCAACATCAGCTTTCACAGTGAGCTTGATGGAACTGATACTCATGGTGTTGCTGGATAGCTGATCACCATGACAAGCTCATGAAAGTGACAAGTACAGAAATATTCTCCTGAAGAAAGTTTGAATACACCTAGAAATAATAGATCCAGTTTTGCTATTAAGCAACTTAAAAAAGTTATTTACTCTTTCTGTACAAATAAATAATTTTATTTACAAAATGTTTTATATTTTCATCATGTATGACCTCGGTGTTATTCTTCCTTGTGTGAAGTAGCACTTTTCAATTTTAGTGATCTCTTTTGTGTAACGACAGTACTATCTTCTGGTATTTGTAAATATCATTTCCGACTGTTAAGTAAATCAACCATGCAAAGTGTTCTCAATTTGTTGCTCATGAAAACCAAGACCAATTCAGTGCGCATGAGAATGATGGCTGCCTCCAGACTGAATAGGGGTCTGTTACAGGGAGATAATACCCACTCATAATAATAATAGTAGTCATAACAATTTTGGCAGTTTGCATGAGACATATCTGCCTCTTTATTTCATCATATTCCAACATAAGAGAATCCAGAGAAACACAATTTATTTTCCTTCTTTATCTTATTTATGAAAGACAGTATCTCATATACTATGTTCTGTTTGGGGACCTGATTCTGCAAATCTGATACCGTAATGTACTGTTATTTACATTCAAAGAGTTTCCACACAGAATAACCAGAAATTAGTTGGCAGGTCTGGACAATACTTTCCACTGGTTAAACAATATGGTTTTGTCCAAGCTTCAAAAATCAGAGAGATGAGTTTGTTTTTTTTTACTTCAATCCTTCAAATACAAAGAAAGTTAATGTGCCAAAATATGCATGCTGGTAAACATTTAGAACTAGAAACATTACTAGTGGTTTGTTTTGTGAACGCTAAGCCACACGTCATTATGAACACCAGTTTTGGTCAGAAGCTGTTTTTATTGTCACAGTACTCATTTTAATTGCAAAGTGTGTTCACACACACACACACACAAAAGAGTTCATTACTGTGTAGATGCACTGAGCCTGACACTGAAATATGATCTGAATTAATGTCCTAAATAACATAATTATCATATTCCTGTAATCATGAAGAAAATTTTTCAAATGTTTTATTTAAATAAACATTTTAGTGAACACTGAATATAAAATCAGAAAGAATAGTACCAAATATACATCATAAAATAGTTGCCATTTCAAGTCTGACATGCAATTAGGAATGCTGTAGACTTTCTGCAATGAAAGTAAACAATCATTTTTCCAGTGAGACAACATTTGTTTTAAAAAAAAAAATGAAATAAAAATATGACCAAGTCTCGTATTGCTTATGTGATCTTCATTAAACTAGTCTTTACATCTAAATTAATAGTCACGGTATATTGGCATTTAAAAAATAATCCACTCAAAGTTAACAGCCATTAATACTTTCTAAGTGTTAAAAATAAACTTTTATAAAGTCTCAATTGCTGACACTTCATTCGCAACAGTAACACATTCCAATCTCTGTCCAATCACAAGTTGCTTATATATTCCCACTTACTCCAACAAGACAACAGCAGTGAAAACAACACAAATGTGTCTGCAAGCAATCAGTTCACTTTCCCAACTGTGCAAAAGCCTGCTGACCAGCTGGCAGCCTTTGTGCAGATTCTGGTATCTTCAATTACATTTGAAAATGTGATTCACAGCAACACAAACTCTTTTTAGCAACAAATCAATACTGTCACAGAATGCTAAGTATGGGTTCAGCAAAGGTGTTCTCAGGGAAAGAAGAGACACCAAAAAATGAATAAAAAAAAATATCAAGAAGAAAGTCACCAAGAACCAACTCGCATCCAGCGATACAAAAGAATCCCTACCCTCTTCATCATCACTGTAATCACCGTGCATAATTCCTTCTCCATACAAAGCCAATGACTCAATCATGACTTCAAAACAGGGAATAGAAAAATGAAACAATAAGAGTATTTAGTGTTACAGATAAACCAGTAGTCAGCAATTCATAATCATAAAATCAAATTCCTCCCAAGAAAAGGGGGCACGGGAAAAACCATCACTCATAATTAGACATGGTGCTTACAATCAACAGTCAGATTGAGCCCTGACTTTTGAAGATAAGAGATAAGGTTATTAAATGAATAGAATCAACATGAATTTGTCATTGCAAGACTTTAAAAATGCAGATTAAATATATCATTATGGAGAAAGAAGAGATTCATGAAAGGTGGCAGGTGAGTGAAAGTGGAGATGGCCAACATATCAGTGGTGTAGAACATGCTATTGAAATTCAATCTGAGATTGAGAAGGAATTTGGAAAAAAAAACCAAAAAGGCCTGCACAGATTCAGATATGACAGAGCAGCATAAAAAGAATTAAATGTTCCGTCTACATGTAGTTTGAGATAATTATCATTTTAAGGTTTATTATTCAGCATAGATATTTAATGTGTAAATGAAACATGATGATTTCATAATCAAAACTGTCTGAAATAAAAATATTTCCTGTATTTTATATAATTTTTAGAAAGTCTAAATGATTTATTCAATGACGCACATATGAAAAAGTCTGAAATCAGCAAATAGAAAATGACAGATTAAAAGGAATGATATCACTACAAAAATTGTCAATTTTTGAACAAACTATTGGGGAAAAAACCTTCCACAGATAACAATCGATGGATACAAATTTTTTAACTACCTCTTGATTCTTCATCAACACCTGACTGATGTCGAGTTCTTATCAACCAAACCTGGTGCAATCAATGGTTCTAATTCTGAGAAAACCTCTATTTGTTCTCCTTCAGGTCTATTACTCTTTAAAACATTGTCTACAGCTGTTTCCTTACCAGAAAACTCACTGGAACCATCAGTGGTTCTAGTCATACTAAGCAGAGAAGTTTCTACCATAGGTACACTAAGATCATTGGAGAGGCTGTCCCTGTGATCTTCGCTGTCCATACAGCCTCCATTCACATCTGTGCCAATACCAGATTCCGTCTTTGGTAACAGATACTGCGAAATACCATCTATATCCTCTGGGACTTCAATCCCACTGCTTTCAATAACACCATCACTGGACTCAGCTTTCATTAACTCACCATTGTTCATCCACTCGTCATCGACCTGAGAAAAGTCAGAAACTGATGAATTGTTTCTGGTATATGATTCAGCCTCGGCACTGTTGTTCTGACCACTGGTAATAGTTGAACCCTCTTCGGAAGCATCTATGCTCTTCCTTTCTTCAACAGTGTTCTCAACCTCCTCCTCTTCGTCATCATCTTCCCTGCTTGCATGATTAAGCAGACTGTGAAAACTCTCAGCAAAGGCTATGGGCGCATCCAGCTTTATGTTATTGATTGCAGCTACTTTGTTTGTGGACTTGACTTTTGCTGCCAGTTCTTGAGAAACAGTGTGAGGCAAGGGCATTTCTGCCTTAATGGTAGGCCTGGGGATTCCCCGCCTCTTGAAGTAGGCATCTGCAGCAGTGGTGGACAAATACTCCGCATCTGCCTTACCAGTCTGTTGCACCATGCTGTAGAACAGCCCTGACTCACGCTGCAGTAGCAGGTATGGCTCTTCAAACTGTATAATGCAGCCATCAGATAATACCTGTATGCAAAAGTCAAAAAAGATTAGTGAAACTTTTTTTAACAAAAATTAATCATTAATTTTTCACTTTTAATCCAACGGTTTACTATGAAATGGCCCAAACAACTCAAACCTTACTGTTTGAGGATCTCCTTTTTATTTTACTGGCAGAACATAGTTAATTTTTACGATTTCCTTCAGTATTGCTGAGAACATATGAGATGACTTTCCTGGCATTTATTATGGCATTAAAAAGCATCCAAGACAGAAATCAGTATAGTTATTACCAAGCCATGATTTCTGGTGCCACAAGTGCTAATGATAGAAGAAATCAGAAATAATTCCCCGTGGGAAAGGTAGATAACGTTTTAAGTAGGAAAAGGAGATAGTCTCCTTCATGGTAAAGGCAATTTAAGGTCTTATAGATGCTCGTTGTTGACATCTGCAAAGTGACCTATAACAAACAGTGTGTTAAGAGTTCAAACAATACATGATACTGCTGGTGATAAATGAATGTTCATATTTAATTTTAAAGAAGAGTTTAATAGGCAAGAGCATGAGAAAAATACTACTTGTTCTATGACTTTTAATAACAGTGATGTTAATAAGAAATATAACATAACCCAAAAGACACCATTGGCACTCTATGCAGCCAGATGTTCCTACTGCCAAAGTTTCAGACATCAGGTACATTTATGTGCAACCACACACACATGGGTGCTTATACACACACATGCACACAAGCATACACGCACACACATATATATATATACACACAAGAAATAGTGAAAAATAAAAAAAAGGAGCTGGTGAAAAGGGGGAAAGGGAATGGGAGGGGAGACAGAGACAAAAGACGGAGATAAGCCAATTAGAAGCCATACTTACCATCACCCTGTCTGAATCCATAACTGTGTGAAGTCTGTGTGCAATTGTCAACACCGTACAGTAGCGAAATTTACTGCGTATGGTTTCCTGAATCATGGCGTCAGTTCTGCACTCAAAGCGTTTACACACAGATTTAGCAACTAGTCATAAGGGTATAGGTGTCTTTTTCCACAAAATTTTCTTCACATTATACTTTGAAAAATGTGGCATATTGTTTATGGTAGTTTAGCATTAGGCAGTCTCTTTCTAGCTCTGCCATGGGATCTCTGCCAGCATTTCCCAGCTGGGCAGTTTCCTTTAGTCTTCTTCTAGGGATTGTAGCCACTGTGGCTACTTATTCAACACCAGCCTTTCTCAGTTACTGTCCCTACAGTTCTTCCCATAACACGTGCATTCATGATACTCATTTCTCCGTATAACAAACTGCCATCAACAGTCTCTATACTAAGTGATGATACTAACTAAATATATTATCCTTCTTCGTTAAAAATGCCAATGATTATCTGCCGCCTTCCTACAATTGAATCCTTCAAATCTGCACTAAAAACGCACCTCTTCCTTGAGCATTACTCCTAACACAGTCCACACAATGCTCGTCCTTCTTACCCTCCCCCCTTCCACTCTTGCTACTTTTCTACCCATCCTTCTCTACAGAATCAGTATATTCTCTGTTTCTGTTACTTGGTGCCTTTTTGTGCTTTCTATCTTTGTTTTCTGTTTGTCGTCAGTACTGTCGTTTATTCTTCCGTCCCTTGTGTTCTATCCATTTAGTCCATGTCTCTTCCCCGTTTTAAGCGCTAAGAGCATGGTCTCTGACTGTGAATATGCACTATAAAAATCTGTATTATTATTATTGAAAAAAACTCCAGGTCAATTCAACTGACATGGGATCCACATTAGCAGTAGCTTCATCGATGAGCAGAATGCGATTGTGACGCAAAATAGCACGAGCAAGACAGATTAACTGTCGCTGCCCCACACTGAAGTTGACTCCACCTTCTGAGACCTGTGTCTCCAGGCCAGCAGCAAGCTCCTCTATAGCTGACTTGAGCTGCACCTAATGAGGTAAAGCATAGCAAATCATTCGTTGAGATCTACATCAAATTTAACACAGATCACACAACTCTCAAAAAACCCCAGTGAAAACATATATATAACTAGCTGGATTGCACAACTGTTGGCATTTTTAACTTTTTTGTTGTTGTTTTTGTCTAAATCAATCGACAGCCTAAGTTCAAACTGAGAAACAGCATGAACAACCCTGACAAGAAATTAACGCAAGCTACATTGAGTCAAGGTCAAGGACAGTGATACAGCAGTAAGTTCCCACCTCCTCTAGGGCAGTCCACAGCTGGTCATCCCTGTGCTGAAAGAAGGGATCCAGGTTCCTACGTAGTGTGCCAGTGAACAGAACTGGATCCTGTTATTGAAGGCAACAATGTTACACAGTCCCTTCAGACCATATTCATTATGCTACAACGAGAATAGCTGCAACTAATTTACCATTAGCTGGTATACACATTTTTGGAATCTGGGAAAAGAAGTTGGTGGTGGCAGGGGTGGGGGAAGATTGGTGTTTTATGCAGATAGATCAACTAAGGCTGTATTATGGCAAAGCAGCCAGCCTTGTAAACAGGTGCCATATGCAGTGAAAATATGTGTCTGAACCCACGACAGTTAACCCTCACTGTACTGATGATAGGTGTTAACTGTTGCACTACCGGTCCAGTCTTTTGGAATCCCTCAGAATCCTCCAGGTAATAAGCTAATTGAGAAAGCCACTGCCAAAAGTAGGAAATCTTAAATTGATGAAAAGATTCATGGTAAAGAAAGGACAAAGATTTGTAAAGGATTCTGGCTGAAAAAGATGCAGAGAAGAAAAAGAAAGAAATAAAGACTTTGATAACAGACCTGAGGGATAATGGAGATGTTCTTGCGAAGGTCATGCAAACCTAATGAGCAGACATCAACACCATCAATCAACACCTGACCTCTGGGTTCTACCAGACGAAACAGACAAGTAATCAGTGAACTCTTCCCAGCTCCTGTTCGTCCCACAATGCCAATCTGAAACACCACCAAGCCTGTTCACATTGAAGGTGATTATGATGTGATAAAATAATTTCAGCCTACATTGTAGTCAGAAAAACTGAATTTGGGAATGCTATAAATACAGATATTGAAATATACATTCGTTTTTAATTACCTTTTCCTTCTCACGTATACGGAAGGTTAGATTTTTCAAAACATCAGGACTGTTGGGAAAATATCTCAGGTTCATGTCATTAGCCTCAATGGTGCCTGCATTTGGCCAGTTGTCTGGTGGCTTTTTGTCTGATTCTAGTGGTGCTTCTGTAGGTAGCTGAGAGTATTCAAGAACTCTTTCAACTGATATCATCTGAAAAATGAGGAATCAAATCACCAAATCTGAGGACAAAAAACTGGTAAGTAATAATGTGTTACAAGGTCTAAACAGAATGGACACATTTGATGTACATTTTTTGAAGCACAAAGAAAATGTAAGAAAAATATTAAGTCATCCAACAACAAATTTCTCCCATATTTTCTAAGACAAAAGGCTCATTGGCTTTTACTTATGATGGATTTAACAACGGAGCTATGTGTTCCATCCTAGTACCACTCTAACGTTACTCTAAATATTGTCGTTGCAAAGATTCTAACTACCCACAAAATGTCTGCTGCTTTGATGCACATTTTACTGTTAAGGATTTGTCACCAACAAACCTAAAGACCTGTGGAATATTTTCTTACAACTTCTGAGCTGAATTTAAGGATATGCCAATACGATGGAAAGACAGTAGAAAGCAGTGTTAGTGACAATGACACTTCAAGGCATGTAAGAGCCATTTTTGCCTAAAAGATACATCCCAGAGCTTACAACTGGTTTCTCAAACAAAAGACAATATGCATTTAACAGGAGACAAAATGGACTTGGTCACAAATATAATAATTACAGTTCCTACAAACCTGATTTTCAACCTCTGCACTCTGTCGTACACCCCACTGGAACATGCCCATCAATGTCATGGAGTAAGTGATAGAAAGACCCACCAAACCAGCGTCTAGTGCTGAAATGAAATGCAATCAGCATAACAGTTATATATAATTACTTTTT
Source organism: Marisa cornuarietis (assembly GCA_004794655.1). NCBI lineage: Eukaryota > Metazoa > Mollusca > Gastropoda > Architaenioglossa > Ampullariidae > Marisa > Marisa cornuarietis. The sequence continues at coordinate 3,479,501 of SMMW01000627.1, read as the reverse complement.
TTCTTAACATCTGACATTTTCTATACATAACTATATATTTGTGACTGAATATGCTTTGATACACAAATACTATAAAAAGTGTTCAGAAAAAGGACGGTAAATCAGATGTGCAGCACTGTTTTAAAGACCTAGCAAAAATCTTTTTCAATGAAAACTAACAATATTAATTTATGTGGCAGCTAAGTGGAGCATTAGTTTAAGCATTAACAACTGAAACTAAAAATTAAATAACAAACTTCATAAAAGCTTTCTATGCTGGATTTTTTTCTTTCTTTATCTCTCAAATAACAAATGCAAAGAATATATGAGTGTTTAAAAGAAAAGGACCAAAACTCTTGAAAAATGTTTTCCAGTTTGCATTTACTTATAAGTGCATGCACACACAAAATAAGCCCTACTCAGACTCACAGCCTGATGCCAGGACGGAGCAGAAAGTGACCGAGGTTACAAATAAGGCACACAGCCAGTCTAGACGAACTGCCAACCAGCGGGAGATAGACAAGAACAAGAACCAGGCCTCTGAGTGCAGGTCCTGGTGGGCATCAAATTCCTGCTGACACTTGTCTTCCATGGTAAAGGCACGTATTGTATGCAGGCCCTGCAGCGATGCACTGAGGTAGGAGAACACTGGGCTGCGGCCTGTGGGTAAAGTAATAAACAAACCTTTAAAATTATCCTTTTTATAAAGCTTTTACAGACACAGATTAATTCACTCATCCAAACTTATGTATTGCGATATCTTACTCATAAATATACGAAAATCATTTCTATTTCACCTTGACATTCTTCAAAATTATCACCACTACCATGTCTGACAAAAATGACGTTACCTTCAACCTCTATCTTCATTACCTTCTACTTTAAAAATTCATTTACTAAATATTTATTAGACAGTAGCAGGGGTACCAAACCACCTTGATGATGTCTCCTCTCCTTACATACTATCAGTGAAAGAGGGGAGGTGAGAGACACTGCGGGCCATTTGTTGTAAACGGAGAGACAAAAACTGTGCAGCTCACTTGCTCACTCCCCACCCCTCTCTTTCGAGCTTTTCAGTTTCTCTCATAGGGTACCCTCACAAATTACAATCTTGTTCCAGTTCACTATTTAAAGTAGAAGTAAATCACGATCTGCTCTGTGTAGGGCACTTTTTATCTTTCATTTTAAGTCACCAGCAACCATTTTCCTTTTGCTTTCAATAACTTATCATTTATGTGGTGATAACAGGATTGTTGATAAGGCAAACTCAGGTAAGCAAATCAACTTACAAATTCCTTCTAGCCGTTTGATGCTGCGTGAAGTGTACAGATAATATCTGCGGATCCACATGAAGAGAATCACCAGAGGTAAGGTAGGAATAAAAACCCACGGGTTGACAAAGCCAGCAACCAAAATGATGCCAATTATCAACAGGAAACACTGAAAGAATAATCATAACTATTTAAGCATCAATGCATTGTACTTAAGATGGCATGACACTGCATAACTTATTATTAACAGACCAAAAAAAAATTAAAAATTAAAAAGTGTTGGACTTAACCTAAGTCACACAGAAACATTGGAAATCAGGACACAACAAATTTTCCTGTCTAAAAGGCCTTAAGTTTCCAAAGCTATAACACGCGATGATCCTGCTCTTGGCTTCAATCCAAAGCTAATGTCCTGGGAAGACCTAGTATGAACTGTGTCTTCTGCATCCATATAAGAAGGTAAACAAACTATCACAAATGTTCTATTTTAAGATAACACTTTATTTATCCCAGAGGGCAATTCGAGGCAGCTGGATATGAAAGCACAAAACAATACCCCAACACATCCATATCTGCCAAACAGACTCATACATTCATGTTTCAGACAGCTGCATTCATTTGCACACAGTAACATTCAGAAGTCACATGGCCGAAACAACAAAGGACAGCCCAAGTCTGGTGGTCCTGCATGCATGTATGCAGAATTGGCGGCCCGATGGGAGGCGGAAAAATTCTCCTGACAGGACATGCCTCTCATCACGAAGGATTTTAAACACTTTCAAAAAAGTCTGCCTCTTATACAGAGTCTGAAGAGCATTCTGGGCTGTTCCAATGATTTGTTAATGAAATGTTAATTAAAGAGATTTTATCTGAATAATAATCTGTCTCAATGTTTCATTTTTTCAGCAGTCTAATGGATTATGAATTACATAGCAGGAACTCACTTGTCTAATGGATAATGATCTATACAGGTGTTGCTCGACTTGTGACCATGATTGGTTCTGACAGACCGGTCATAACTCGATTTGGTCGTAAGTCGACTAGGCTATGAACAGTACTGTGAAATAATGTTATAAAAATCTTCAAGTTATATTTTATCATAATTTTCTTTGTTCATTTTATTCCGTTTGTAGCATCTCTACACCATTTTGTTTCTTATTTTTACATTCCTCAGGTTTAAGTGAAATACTGCATTACCAGTACAACTGGTTTAATATTTGCAAAACATACAAAATTATAAAATACAGGTGTAAAAAATAAAAAACACAGGTGCAAAAAATACCATAGGAAACATTTTCCCAGTTACAAATCCTATCAAAACCAGCTGGGCAACATCTGCGCTGCCAGACACGGAGCAGTCGTGGCTAGTGATTGTTGTCGTAAAGTCAAATGGTCGTAAGTCTCATAGGTCGTAAGTGGAGCAATATCTGTATATATATATATACGGAAAAACCATATGACTTGGTATGATCAACACTGCATGATCTATAAAGTCTAAATTTACACAAGCCCAGTTCTAAGCACACAAAAAATGATCCACATTAGGGAAACAGTTGAATATTTTCCAGCCTTAACTGAAAATACTATAATCATAAACTTGCCTGCACAAAATCAAAAAAGGTAATGGGCAACAGATCATCCATGTGTCCAACATCCTTTACAAATCGATTGAGAATCCGCCCTGAAACCAAATACAATATTCTTCATGTGGCCAGGTTTCATTTATAGATGGTGACAGAGTCGTGACAACTTTGTGACAAGTAAAAAGATATTGGTCCCTTACAGCTGTGAAACACAACTGTTCACATCCTACTAAAGTTCTACATGCATTTAACCAAAAAGACATTAGCTGTAGATCTGCTCTTTGAAACGTTACAATTACCCTTAAGAACTATATTGTACATATCAGAAAACATTCTCTTCAAGATATCATAACTCTACTAATCAGTCTTTTGTTTCTAGATACTCAATACGGGTTAGGGCTGGAGTTAGATTTTCTGGAAATGAAAAAACATTGAGATTGGTGATGTAATAAATAACTTTAATACAAGAGTTTGACAAATTGGCCATTCCACAAAAACGTTTGTTCAGTAAAACACCTGTTTATCAAATGCTCTGCCATAAAACATTTGTGAGGAAACTGCTGGTGAAGTGTTTGTCCCAAGACCAGGCTGCTAAAGTAATGCCATGTGTGATACATACAATGAAAACAACAAAGAGCATATTTCTCAAACTCTGAATAACAACAATTATGTGATAACTGTTTAACAGGAAAAGAACTTTATTCTGTTCATGAGGGATGTGTACACCTTTAATATGTCAACACACTTTGTATGACAACTATTTTACTAGCACTTCTAAACAGTCCAAAGCTATATAAGCAAACTGCAGTCAAGACACTCACCAACAGGATTTGTATCAAAGAAGCTGATGGGAGCCCTCAAGATTCTAGTAAACATGTTGTTGTGCAGCTGCTGTGAAGCATCAACAGCAATTTTAAAAAAAAGCAAAGCACGCATCATCCCAAATATGAAAACAGCACCAATAATGCCGGTGAAGATGTAGATATTGTGATGACTATCAATGTAAGGGACAGTAACGTTGGTCTCATTAAAACCCAGTGACAGGTAATAATTATGCTGCTTTAGGGCTGCCATGCGAATCTCTTCATCATTAGACCTGTAGAAATAGAAAAAGTTTATCGACCTTGGGAACAATACTACCAACAAATACAATACAAATAGCCAGTTGGGGGACTGATGGTGCCTTGCTACCTGCATTATTTTGAAAGCCTATTTATTTCCTTTGTTTAATGACCAGATATCTAATCTTTTTCAAATTAACTCTTTTGTGGTGAAACAAGCAAAATATGTCCATGAAACTGACATTCCATGTATTTTTTGAATTTTGGTCTTGTAGAAACATCAGAATTACTATGTAATGTGTGATTCTGATCATCTTCTTTCACTTTAGAAGGATTTAAATTAACTTGAGTAATTCAATAACTGGAATTTTTCACAAACTCAGCCTTCACTGTGGTCCTACTTGAATTTTTGTTTTGAAAAGCAGTTTAAGGTAAGCTGATATCTGTGGATTTTCTAAAATAACAAAGCATGCTTTTGCCTAAAGGCAAGAATTAATTTCCATTAATTTTGATTTTAAAAAAAGTGATAAAAATAATATAAATATATAAAATAACAATTTTATCATGCAAACTTCTTTTAATAGCCAGAACATGGTGACATGAAGAAAACAGTTTGCCTGAAAGGGAGGTGATGAGCAAGGAAAAGAGAAACACCCTTGCCTAAGGTGAAGCATACTGGCCAGGATCATATACTTCTGCTCACTTTTGGAATGTGTTTTGTCCAGTTTATATAACTTTACTGAAAAGTATTCTTTACTAGAAGTGTTCTCAGAAGACTGTAAAAACTGCATTACAGGATTTGTTTTTAAGTGAATGAAAACAATAACCAAAAATAGTTCAAAATAGTAAGACAGGAAAAGGTACTGAAAATGGAGAATCAAAAATAATGATACAGGAAATTACAGGATGGAAGACACGAGGAAAAGGGAACTTACCACCGAGACAGCCACCAGTCACTCATGATGTAGGTTCCCTGAGCCACCAGGTTGATAAGAACCAGCACAATGAACTTGATGACCCCAGACCCTGCCTTGAAGTATTCCACATAAATCTTTAAGCCAACTGTCCCTTCTTGTCTCTGTTCTTCTTCTGGCAACTGCACAGGCTCCGGCTGAAAGGAAATTACCTTATAGTTTTGATGCTGGATAGTCAAGTAGTCTTTAAGCTTATATAGCAAAGAAACATCCAAAAAAGAGAACCACCCGTGTGGTGAAAAAAAAAAGGTTTGTGTTTATTCACCAACTACAAGGATACAGGGTGTGCTTAAAGTTTATTACAAAGAAGTACTCATTCCCCAAACATAGCTTTGCATAATACTGCTGTAAGCATTTAAAAACGACATCTTCACCAGTTCATACACAGAGGTCAAATTTGTGATGTTGTGTTTGAACATAAGTACAACTAACAGATGGTCCCATCTGTCTTGACATACACGTCAGTGTCTGAAGGTTTGCAACTTTTGAATGGAAGGAGTTTTTAAAATTCAGGATCTTCAAATGACTCAAACCACTCAAATAAGTCACTACATGCCATGATGCTCATTGTTTTAATTTCTTCACAGCATCAAATAAGAAACTCTTCCTTTCATCTTTAGTCACCTCACCTCAAAGTCGGAGCCAATGGAGATAAGGGACATGTGAGAACCAGCTTCCAGGGCAGCAGGGAAGCCATGGTCTAGAGGAGCAGCTGGCACTTCCTCTTCTTCCTCCTCATTAACCTTCAACAGCGCTGCGAAGTCAATCCCTGAATTGGATAGCTCTTCATAAGTTCCCATTCCAACAGCTTTGCCCTTAACAGAACATGAAGATGAGGAAACAATGGAAGAAACTGAAAAAAATATTTATATTGTATTAGCGACGTCAAGGGCTTTATGGTAAAAAACAACCTTAAACTAAACGACGATAAAACGGAAGCCCTCTTGTGCTATGGAAGAAGACATCAACCTTCACTCGTCAGTCTGCCCAATCACATCAAGGTGGGCGAAACCAATATCACCTTCACGTCATCCGTTAGGAATCTGGGATTTATTGTCACTGATGACATGACACTCGATAGACATGTAGCAGCTGTCTGTCAGTCTGCCTACTTTGAGCTCCGTAAGATCAGTGCCATCCGTCATTTTCTCTCTACGCGCGCTACCAACACTCTTGTCTGTGCGTTTGTTCTTTCTCGACTTGACTACTGCAAATCCTTGCTGGCAGGCTGCCCTGGCTACCTCATTCAGAGACTCCAGAGAGTACAGAACTCCGCTGCACGTCTGGTGCTTAGAGCCACGAAAAGGGACCATGCCACTCCTCTCCTTGGTTTACTACACTGGCTATCCATCCGTTCTCGCATCCAGTACAAACTGTCTGTGCTGTGTTTTAATTTCTTTGCAGGCTCCTGTCCTGACTATTTCTCTGAACTTCTCATCCCTTACGTTCCAGCCAGACAACTATGCTCTTCGTTGGATGACCGTATCCTCACTCTTCCTGTCACCAGAACAACAACATATGGTCACAGGATTTTTGGTTATTGTGCAGCAAAGCAATGGAACTCTCTCCCTTTCCATATCCACCACCTTCCTACAATTGAATCCTTCAAATCTGCACTGAAAACGCACCTCTTCCTTGAGCATTACTCCTAACACAGTCCACACAATGCTAGTCCTTCTTACTCTCCCCCCTTCTGCTCTTAATTGCTACTTGTCTACCCATCTTTCTCTGCAGAATCCCTATATTTTCTATGTTCTGTTACTTGGTGTCTTTTTGTGTTTTCCATCTTTGTTTTCTGTTTGTCGTCAGTATTGTCGTTTATTCTTATGCCCCTCGTGTTCTATCCGTTTTGTCCATGTCTCTTTCTTGTTTTAAACGCTAAGAGCATGCTCTCTATGAGTGTGAATATGCGCTATAAAAATCTTCATTTATTACTATTATATGCCCAAAACCCCATAGCCACATTAAATTTTCACACAGTATAAAGGACACAGGAACAGTGAACATATGTGGTCCAGAATGTCTAGGCCATGCCATGTGGCAGGCAGAATCCGACCCTCTACTGCCATCTTTTTACCTTCACTGATAAATCAGGTAAATCTAGGGCAGATGCTAGCCAGGCAATGGGAGTTTTCACAGGCAAAACCCAAGCAGGTCTCAGACCAGAAACCTGCCCCAAGTCAAGTGAACTGATCACTAGGCTATGACTCCTTCCATATGCCATAAGCAGCAATATAAACTATTGTTTTTTTTAGTTTACAGTTACATTTTTACTCTTTACAGCCATCTGGACATTTGATTTATGCAAAGTTGTATTTGTTTTGGTTGAAGAACATGAGGCAGTGAAACCCTCCCACTTTCCTGCAGTGGACAGATGATTAAGGCAGTCCTGTAATCTTTCAGTCACCGGGGAGTAAGGTGCAGAGACCACACTCACCTTGTTGTGGTGGTGGTGGTGCCAAGACCTGACATAATGAACACAATCTTACCTCATCTAGAATGAGAATGGTGTCAGCAGACTGCAGATACTGCAACTGATGAGTTACCAGTATTCTGGGTTTTTTCCGCAGCTCTCTCAAAATGCATCTGAAGAGAATTGATTCAGCACACTAGTACTCTCAAGCTTATATCAATAAAAATTAGAACTATATTTGTAGACTGCTTGAAACGCTGAAGGTTTTTCTAATAATAATAATAATAAACAAAAGTATTTACAAAGTGCCTAACTCACAAAACAGTACAAATAGTTGCCTTAGGAACAATAAATCAAAGAACACATATGAAGATATGCATACATGAGTTAAAAAAAAACAGCTAAAAAAAGTGTGTCTTTAGGGATGATCTGAAAGCAGAGATTGAGAATGTCTGATGTGAAAGGAAAGAGAACTCCAAACCCAGTCCACAAACAGAGAAGCTGTTATTATTCAGATAATATAAAAGCGGATTGCTAAATTGTTGTCTTTGATGCTACTATTAAGCCTGAAATCTTAATCAGCATTTAGAATCAGTCAGATATAGTATTATTTATTTATGGGTTTAAGTCAAACAAACAAAAATAAAAGATTTCTTTGCTGCAGTTTGACTCACGTGAAGCAAAATGCAAAAAAGGGGATATGTTTTGAAAAAGAACAGATATTTGAAATGAATGGCATTAAATAAAGTACACAACTTTCATCATAGATCAGGCTTACTGTGGTACCTGTCAAATATGTGGCGACCAACAACTGAATCTACAGCACTCAACGGATCATCAAGAAGGTAGATATCAGCATCCATGTACAAGGCTCTTGCCAGGCTGACCCTTGCTCTTTGGCCTCCACTCAGGCTGACCCCACGATCCCCAATCAATGTACTATCAGCAAGGGGCATGATTTCTAAATCCTGTAAACAACATTGCCAATGTTTCCTCATCTATAGTGTACAGGTATTTAACTAAGTATACATGTTCTTTCTATCAATATTGTAAAACCAACTGAGTGGGGATAAACTTTAACAAAAAATTAATTAAGTAACAATCATGTATTAAAAATCATGTGTGAATGTATATATACACACACAAGAATACACACACAAGCATGCACATAAGCACCCGCATGCGCATGCACACACACACACAGGTATAACTGCTTTAATTAACAAATCTAATTAAATACTTTTGCTATTATCAATATGTCAGACATTTCTTATAAGATTGCTTGTTTCTAACTGACATCAATCAAATTGTTGTTTTGAAGTTTAAAGTTAATGGTTTGCTATATCGAACAGGAAGCAAATGAAAGCTGCAAGAAACATATGAGCAAGTAATTTTTCACAAAGCAACATTAACTCTGAGCAGTACTCACTTTGTGCAATGCACTAGCCTTCACAGCCTTGTCAAAGCGTGCCTTATCATATTTAGAACCAAATATGATGTTTTGCCGTATGCTGCCCGAGAAAATCCAGGCCTGCTGGGAAACATACGCCACTTTCCCCACGATGTTGATGCTACCAGAAGATGCTGGCAACTCTCCAAGAGCAGCCATCAAAAGGGAAGACTGAAAAAGACATAAGCACTCAGAATTTAGGTGGCGGTAATAGTTCATATGGAAAGAGGAAATGATGTTTCTGTGCAGTGTCTGAGTACAACCCAGGACTTAACAGAGACTTAATCTCCTAGATCCAGGCATTACTAAGGCTCAGAAATTTTGTATAAAAACAGCTAATTCCAAACATTACTCTGGATCCAAATTTTACCTTAAAAAAACCCCCAAGGCATCACTTGAGGTCACCGGAACTGGCCCATGCATGCATCATGATGCCCGGGGTTAACTGCTTTTACATAAACTGTTTTTCAAAAAAAGTTTACAGATGCCATGACACTTATCAGATGCTTCCTACAGCTATGGAATGGAATTTTAAGAACTCACCTTTCCTGAACCAACTGGACCTATCACTGCTAGAAGCTCACCTGCCCTCACAGAGGTTGATACATGATCCAAAGTGGGTGCCTCACAGTTCTGTTATTTGACAAATGGACATAAGTCAGAAACTGTTAAGATTTGTAGCAGTCATTACAAAACTGTAATATTTCACTCATATGCAGTCGGACCTCACTATAAAGTCGACCTTTCCTGTGTCGAAAACCTCCATATGTCAAAATAATAGTTAGTCCCCGGCCGAATTCCCATAAGATCAATGTATCTTAAATCTCATCTCAAAGACTTTTCGGCTCCCATCCTCCGTTAGTCGAATTTTCTAAGGCCTTTAGGTTATTAGGTTTCAGAACATGTGTTCTGGAAAACCAAGAAAACAGACACAGGACGCAAATTCTTATCTTAATGCATTCCACAAGGGATTAAGTGACTCTCTGCAGGTAGGACATCTATTTTGAGACCCCGCAACAAAAATGATCTGGACAAAAAAAGGAGTGGCTGGAAGAAAGGGAGCTAGTTCGAGTCATTTCGGGGCTCTGACTCCGAGTCATAACCAACTGTATGGCATCTGCCCCAAATTGTCTCAAGATGTTTTTAACCAAATTTCCCTTCACCTTTGTCAGTCTCTTATTGTGAAGAGCCTTGAAAAGTGTTCATGTCGGTGTGGTTTTCCACAGTCTCCCATATGGTCCGTGCCATGAAAATGGCAAGTGGCAAGCATCAGCTCAAAACCTCATCTGTGGACAACTGTGGAAGCTACAGTCATCAGAGCTGTCAAAAAAGGTAACATTAAGAAACCGGAAATTGCAAAGCAATTTGGGGTTTCCACAAGTATGCTCTCCACTTTTCTGAAAGAGAAAGATAAGACTTTGAAACTCTACAGTGAGAAGCCATGTGTCCATCAGAAGAGGATGAGGGAATGTGAGTATCCCATCATTTAACAAAAGGAAAATGAGAGTGGGGATGAGGAAGAAGATGGTAACAATGTCGATACTCTGCCTGTTCCCAGTTGAAAGGAAACGAGGCAGGCTACTGAAATACTGTGCAGATTTTTGGAATCTACGCCAGATCTTGAAGAAAATGTCTGTTGGTCCATTGAGGAGATTGTCAAGCAAGATGCATCAGCAACTCAACGCCAAACGAAGTTAGCAGACTTTTTTCTCTAAAGGTAAGATGTTTCATTGCACAGTTCGAAAGTACATACTGTAGATACATGTACTGGTAAGTAGCCTACATGTATACGTATAAAGTGACAATATAATAAATGGAAAAACATCGTCCTTATTTAACCTGCACCCATTACGCTGGTTTCCCTAACTCGAAAACTCTGTATTACTTTTTTTGGGGGGAGGGGGGAGTGGGGCAGGGTCCCTTTGAGTTTGACAGCGAGGTCCGACTGTATTATACAGCCTGAAAAAATTATCACTATAAGTAGCAGCAGATATATTTCCAACCAAAGTGTTTTGAGTTTGCGTTTCTACTGTAAGCCATTTTATTTCTTCAAGCTTTAACGTGGATGAAGATGCTGCACCTTATAAATTGTCAAACATGAAATTTAGCCCAAAGTGCGTCACTGACCAGACAGCTATTACTAGTTTGTTATAAAAATGTGCAGATAAATTTTAATGAGGTTTTTTCAAGAAAAGTACAGGAAGATCAACCTAAAACTGTACTTCTGACATCACCAAAAGCCATAGCCAATATGCAAATAAGGCATTGCCCTATCAGTGAGATGGAGTGAAATGGAAAGCAGGGCTCCACCCTGCAGCAGCAGCAGCAGCACCACCACTCATCATCCATCGTCTTCATTCATCATCACTGTTATTATCATCATCAATGTCTTGACCCAAACTAGATTGCTTATCTATGTTCAGACACAGGAATGCTCAATATCCGTTTCGTTGTCTGATCTGCTGCGTGCTAAGTGTCCTCATTTAAGTCTTTATTTTCATCATGGTCTTTTTTTTAATAGACGATACCCAAAGTAAGGTTTCCTGCTGTCCTATCTCTGGATTCATTGCATTCTTCTGAAGATCCTGAATCCATGTGGTTCATAAAACCAGTTGTTCCTCCTTCCATTCTACCAAAGGGACTGGCTCGTTATGGGGATAACCTCAAAAAATACATTTTGACATCTTCGTCTACTTCATTTACTTCATCTACCAGTCTTTGAAAGACAGGACTGTTAACAATTTGTGTAGCAAGAGAAAATAACGTTTTGGAGGTCTTGGTACGGCTTTATCATTAAAGCGAAATGTCTTTACTGTTCTGGTGAAGCTCTGGAGGTGGAGTGGTGCTACAATATTCAAGTGTCCTGTATACATAACTTCTACAAAGCATCTGTTGGCATTTTTCAAAGCATTTTCATATCTGAAAAGGTCTTACCAAGATCATATTATATCCTCCTTTGAAGGAAGTGACAGAAATTATTTGTATATCATTTAGATCATTACATTACGACACTACCTCATCCCACTTTGCTGTCAGATCTCGAATTTCAACACAGCAATCCTCAGTGATGGGTTTTGAGAGATGCTGTTCTTGAGAAAGTGATGGTCTATTGATTTCATCCAGCAGAAGAAATTTCTGTGAAGAAGAGAATCTTATAAGAATTCTGGCCTTTATTTCAAAAACCACTGAATTTGGTTTATTTAAGCAACACTGAAAATGAATTTCTGCTATCATTAGTGATTCTTAAAGTATACTGAATATCACAATGAAAGGTTATAAAGTATGTCACATTCAGACTGAAATAAAGAGAACTTCTTGGTAATTAAGGAAAATCAAGAAAACACTTACTACACTGCAAATTAGTTTATTTATTTTTTTTTTTTTTTATTTTTTTTTTTTTTTGCTTTTTCTTCTCTCTCCCTCTCTTTCTCATACACACTGAGAGCAGACATTAAAAATCTACAACATGACTGAAAATTCATTTACACATCTATTTTTAACAAAACTTTACTTCATCTAGGAACCTAGAAACAAAAGTCATATAGTACAGACATTAACACACGTCATTTATGAACCTTTGAAATGTAATGTTACTTTAAAGATTAACTCTGCCATAATGCAGCTGCTTTTTAAAGGAAAAATCTTATCTTAGGCAGTCAGAATGGGACTCATATCAAGTCTCATCATGAAATACACAGCTCACATTTTAAACAGCATTAACTGCATGGCACAAGAAAAAGACAAGAAATGAAGATACCGGGTTTGTAAAACATTCTGACAAATACAGAAGCCTATTAACAGATATTATCAATGGTAATGGATGCCATAATCATCCTTTAGAGCTATTTTTGTTATTTAGTAACCTACTTGAATCAATATTATGTGGAGAACCCACCTTAGTTATGCTTTGTTTTGGTATGAGCTTTGCATTAAAATTATAATTTATAAAGGACTTAAAACGTTCCTTTTCAATGTGGGGAAAAAGATGTGTATAACAACTGTACAAATGAGCAAGAGAGCATGAACGCCAAACAAGCAGGAGTGTTACAAAATAAAACCAGAAAAAGTGACTGACTTAAACCTTCAATTAGATTGTCACTTCATTAAACAACTTTTACTGATCGTCTTGGCGATGTTGTCATTTGAGATACTCTATCATTCTTGTTCTTCCTCACTATGACTAAAAACTACACAAAGGAGAAAACATGAATGCCAAGCAAGCAGGACTGTTAAAAAATAAAAACCAGAAAAAGTAATTTAAACCTTCAACTAGGTTGCCACTGCATCAGATAGCTTCTAACTTAAAAATTAAAGTCTTGATGATCATGATATTTGAGAAACTTTTTATCTCAGTGGCAACCAGCTCCCCCCTCTTTCTCACACACACACACATGCAATCATGTGCACAAAAGTACACATTAATTTTATTTTGTGTGAATATGAAAGTGAGATATGTGGAATTTTTTGTTTATAGTACCTGTTGATCAATGTGCATCAGAACAGGAGACAGCAGAACAGCATACAAAACAGAGGTGGTGGGGTGGGGGGGGGCAAGTTTAAATTTCCCTTTTATCAAACAAAAGTAGTCAGCATTTGTTTTCCCCTTAACCTCTTCATAGCCAGATACTGAATACTGTGCTTTAACTTCATATATACTGTTAAAGTCATCATTAGCTTGCAGTAAATATATTTCATGCATAATCCCAAGAATGGTTAGAAATGCAGAACTCTCAAGAGATTTTCTTACCACGTTGAAAGAAAATCCAGAAAGGGGCCAGTCCAATAACATCTTAGCATGCATGGGAAAGCAGATACATCATGCATTGCAAACATAGAAGAAATATGGTACAGTCTTAAACAATGAGCTAGTATAATCTGACCCTTCTCCAATATTTTGTCAACACTAAAACAAATTTACCTGGATTCGAGACAAGGTAACACTGGCTTCTGCCATTCTTCTTATTGATTCAAAAAATATCCCCAGACACTTCTCAGCAACAATTAAATCAAGTGCAAGGGCCATGAACAGAGCAGATGCCGGGAAGGTGCCACCAGACCCAGCATGGCTTACCACAAGGGCAAAGTTCATAAGGTGAGGACCAAAAAACCAAGTGCTGACAGGAAATGTAATGGCTCTCAACTGGGCCCATAATATTCCAAGCTCCTGCCTGCAAATCAACCAGTTGGTCAAAAGAAGATGGTCTTTGACCAAGCTAATTTAATTAATGATTCAAAACTCCACAAACCCAGTAAAAGATATGGAGATTTTGAACAGGATGTGGATTCTCCCATACAACGTCTTGCAAAGTACACATGATGACTTGTCTTTATTGTGTTAAACCAAATCATACAATAGCTATAGTATTGTGTTCACATAAAAGCTAATTGTTAATAAAAATTGTGTTGGTTGCATTTACAGGCACTGTCAGTATTTTTGACATTTATTTAGAATAAAACAATGTCTTCCTACAAATGCTTTATGTCAGAAATTGAATAGGCACAGTAACTGAACCTTATTATCGGAATATACCTCATTTCAGAAAATGGTTCCAGTAGCGACTATTCTAATAACAGGAGCCATATTTTCATTATTCTTATAAGAATAATTCTCACTTAATTCTGGCATATCATAATCCTGCATACATCTGAATAAAACTGCACTGACAGAACGTGTTGTTTTTGATGGTGTATACAAAGTACTATATAATCATAATTGTCCTGGTGGATAAATAAAGTTGTGGTTATGTTTATAACCTGAAAAACAGTGCCAATGAAATCAAAGTAAATTAATTCAGATTTACAGTACTTTCCTTGAAGACAAAATTGGATTTATGCTAACACGATCAGAGATTATTTTACCCATCCTATTTAAAGCATTGTCTTTCTAAAGCCCAAAACATTTGTGAAAAAGCATAAAAGAATGTTTGCAGGAATTTATTAAAAGCAAAGCTGCAAAGTAAGGTGTACAAAATAGCTGCATATAGAAAATACAAAAAGCTTCTGTGAATTACTATTTCATAACTGAAAATAGAACAAATGTGTGGATGGATGCAAAAGTGTAAAATAAGGCTTACTTTACACTTATTCTCACATGGTTTTAATTAATAAAGCAATTAGAACATGTTTATGAACTGTTTCTACCGTTGTGTACAATTTCTTTTATTGATGAATTTATTCTGATCCATTAAGACAGTCACAGTGTACAAATAATATCTTGTCATATCATGGCAAAAAAGCTGCCAGTTGACGGGGGGGAAAAAATAAACAAAATAATGAACAGAGTACGAGCCTCACCATTTCCTTTTCAAAACAGTCTCTGTAAAGTTGCATTATCATTAAGAATTATCCTTAGAGTAATTATCCTTTTTACCCTCTGTCCATTTACTCACAGAGCTCCACTTGCAATTATTAACAATTACTGTATGAAACTCTATCTGGTAAACTATTTTTCTTGAAAAGAAAGAACCTCATTAAAAGCATCACACTGATTTAAATGGCACCTACTAGAAGCACAGCTGAAAGAGTTGTCAGAACTTTTCTGCCCTACCAATGCAGCTTAAAGAAATGCCCCTAAATGATTCTCAAGAATGCATAGAGAAGAAACAACTGTTTAGTGTTGATTTGTTCTGGTTAAAACAAAGCCATGAATATTCACACACGAAGCCACAATCACACTGAAATTTTTTTACAGACCAAAGCCCTTGATTTAAGTCCAAAACAGGAATGATGAAGAATGCTTCAACGCTATAACCAGTCTGTAAATTACCTTTCCCCTCACTACTACTGCTTTGAGAAAACTTTAACTTAACAAATAAAGATACAGGTCAGAGACCAACACTATGCCTATGTCTAGATGCCCTGCATTAAGAGGAAATCAAAACAGATCAGGAGTTGCTGTTTTCTACATTAAACAACTGGTCTTCACACAAAACAGAATTGTAAAAAATATAAATCTCCACACCAAAAACAAAAATTTTTCAAAGACAACAGGCACTAAAAGAACTGATGTATCCCTTCCAAAATATTTAATGCAAGATTGAAAAAAAATCACTTTACTGGTCTCCTAAATTATATATTTTTTAAATCAGTTTTGTTTTTCCATTGTGAGGAATGGTTAAATAAAAACTGTTTTGAAGTGAATTATCTGAAAAATAATCAACCAGGGCAGTTAGTATTTACAGTGCTTGGCATCATGACAGAGAGAATTTGGTGTCATGGATTCATATCTCAACTATCGCATCAGTCGTCCCTTGCCTGGCTCCTGCCGTTGGGGGGAGCACATGGACAGACGTGGCAGCTGACAGGGCCCGCCAGGTAGAGGCAACTATGGCATACATCTCTCTAGACATGATGCCAACTTACAAGGCTCACCATTGGTAATTTTCTTCGAGTACTACAGTTTCATCCACCCTGTTTTGTGTGTGTGTGTGTGTGCATTGGCGCACATGCATGCATGTTTATGTAAAGTACTTTGAGCCTTGGGGGATATGGCACTAAGTAAACAGCTATAGTGACTACATTTAATAATAATAATAATAATAGTGAAGATTTTTATAGCGCATATTCACACTCATAGAGAGCATGCTCTTAGCGCTTTTATGGCATTTTATGGCATCCACTAAACCTTGTTAATGGACTGGTAACAACATTTTGAAATACATCTGTTTCATATCTAGTATTCAAAGAGTAATTCATATGACATGAATGGCATAGAAACAAATATGTACTCTCCTCTTTGTTAAAAGCAGTTTAAGTAATGAAAAAAGTGAGTCAGACACCATCCTGTGAAGAATCCAGAGGCAAATGCCTATGCCTACCAATATTGTTTAGAAAAATGTTTTGTAGTCTTAACCAGTCCTGATTACCAGTGGGCTTTTGAAATCTGACACAAGCAAAGCTGAGTGACAGCTTGTTGCAAATCAAATCCTCATAAAAGAAAAACAAATGCTCATTACTTGGAGGTGGGGGGAGTCCTCTTTATCATCATACTTGTGTAATCTGTGTTTTGAGGAAAAAGTTTTGGAAAAAACAATATGAGACTGGTGAGAAATCACAAAGCTCTGACCATTCTGTAACTTACTTTGCCTCTCTCAACCACTTCAAGAAAAATTCACAAGTATCCAGAGCATTTACAGACTGAATGGCTGTAACCTAATCACTCTCTCAAGCACTGTTCATTTCAGCGAACAGCTAGATTAATAGAAAGTTGCAGACATTTTTTACTCTTTAATTTATTGCTGTGTATTAGCCAGAAGAGTTAAAATTACACAATAACTAAAACAGATAGGTAAAACAAAATAGCCTCCTCCAAAGGTTTTCTTCTCATAAAATTTACCACTTGAATCAAACAAGCTTTCTGATTAAATGGATTGTGCACGTACACACGAGTGCAACACACCCTTCATGACATGCTATGGGGTAGGCAAACAGGTTTGAAATCATAAGGATTAAAACAAAACTTACCTCTATTCGCCCAGCCGAGACTCTGGACTCAACGAATCTGATAACTCCCTCAAATACACAGCCAATGCCATTGTAGGCCATCAGAAACATGAAGGAGACTCCAATATAGAGTGAAGTAGCCCTTAGTGTACTTTCCATGAGAACATGTGTAACCACGAGAGCATAAGTTAGGATTCGATGTGCCACTACCCACACACTGGATGTGAAGGCATTAATTCTCTTTTTGGCCATTACATAGCGGAGTTCACACCTGCAAAGCATTGACCTTTTCATGTATTTGGCCAGAAGCTGGCATCAATACCCTTCCTGTGCAAAAATACATTACATGTAGAAAACCTACCTATTTTATCAACCAGTTAGCTATACTTTGAGTTTTAAGCACCAGAGTAAAATGTAACTATGGAGAAATGTTGATCAAGTGCTACAAAGATGAGCAGGTAATAATATTGCAGGATGGATTAAGAACAAGCCAGATGAAGAATGGTTTAAGCAATCATATGCATAACTGGCACCAAGCATCTGCAAACAGCTCATTATGCTTCAATATGAACTGCTATAATGAAAAAGCAAAACGGATTACAAAGAAGACAGTGAATGGTGTGTGTGTGGAGAGAGGGGTAGATGTGCACATGCATGCTTGCACATGTAGGGTTTTAGGAGCAACATTATCCACATACATGTGAGTAAATATGTCATGGATATCCAGAATCGTCCCCTTACTAATAATTTGTTTCATACTTTCATGACACTCTTTACACTACAATAGTAATTTACTGAACCAGTTTCAATCCTGCCTTTTCCCCATGCACATGCATCATATGCATTATGACCAATGCCTTTGCAAAAATCAGTCTAAAAACCCCTCTCATCAGCACCATTCCACCACAATGAGGAAAGACAGAGCGAGAAGGTAGAAAAAGAGCACAATTATTATTAAAGACATTCACAAAAATTACATCTCTTCTGGATCAGCCCAAGCATCTGACCTACAAATTTAAAACTAAAGAACAGTGAACTCATATGGACTGTTCTTTTGTAACCACACAACATGATGGGCAGATATCTACACCACTT
Organism: Marisa cornuarietis; assembly: GCA_004794655.1. Classification (NCBI taxonomy): domain Eukaryota; kingdom Metazoa; phylum Mollusca; class Gastropoda; order Architaenioglossa; family Ampullariidae; genus Marisa; species Marisa cornuarietis. The sequence goes on along the minus strand of SMMW01000627.1, from coordinate 3,461,233 downwards.
ATGGATAAAAAGATACCCTTTCATCACTTCTGACATTCATGGTCACCCTGAAACCAGTTGTAATAAAACGCTGGACTAAAACGAAACCTAGAGACAAAACAGAATTTTTCTACAAAGTCAAAATATATTCGATAACATCTGAGAAGCAGTGTAAAGGTTGTACCTTTCTAAGAAGCTCTTAACCCTCTTAAGCACAATGGCCACGTGCGTGACTTTGCCGAGAAGCACAAGGAAGGCGATTTTCATTACTTTTATTGCAAAATTCAAGTTTTCTCCTTTCCAAAAATGTATAGGTTTCTTGGTCTAATGTTTACCTCAGAGCAGCAATAATAAAAAACAAACTTCACCCACTGTTGTCGTCACAGTCTTTAGTTATAAGCCAGTCATTGTAATGTTATATTTTTGTGTCGTGCTAAGAGAGTTAAAATGTCTTGCAGTAACATTCAGAACTGTATTTATGCACAATTCTTTTTCTGCCTATGATTTTAGTTTAAAAGAAAGAAATACATTTTTAATGAAAGACATTGTGTTTATAATATTTAGTTTACATTACTTAATACAATAATACAGAGATCTAGATGAACGGGGTACAGCTCGAAGAGGTAAGTAGCTTCAAGTACTTGGGAGCCACCCTCTTCAAGGATGGCAGCTCCACGCAAGATATCCGCATCAGGATCGCAACAGCAACAGCAGCACTGGCTAGGCTAGATGGGATCTGGCATAGCCACAAGATAAGGTTCACTACCAAGTACAGGCTATACAAATCCCTGGTAATGCTGATCCTGCTCTACAGATGCGACACGTGGACTCTGCTCGCCGAAACGGAAAAGAGAATCCAGGCATTCGAGAACAAGTGTCTGAGGAGGCTGCTCCGGATCTCATACAAAGAACACAAAATCAACGACTTTGTAAGAAACAAGATTGCCACACTGGTAGGACACCAGGAACCTCTACTATCAACAGTCAAGCAACGTAAGCTGGTCTTCTTTGGCCATGTAACCCGGCACGACACCTTGTCGAAGACTATCCTTCAAGGCACCTTGGAGGGAGGCCGATGCCACAGAGGCCAGAGAAAAAACTGGCTTACGAACGTCAAAGACTGGACTGGTCGTCCTGCACAGGACCTGCTGACTATTGCCCAAAATAGGCAAGAGTGGCGGGCCCTGTCAGCTGCCGCGTCTATCCATGTGCTCCCCCCAACGTCAGGTGCCAGGCAAGGGACGAATGACTGACTGACTGACTGACTGACTGACTGACAATAATACAAGGTAGCTGATGGGATGATGAAATTAAGATCCTGATGCTGCAACCAAACTAGCCTCAAGCACTGCTGCAAAGCTTTCACAGTGCCTGTCACTGGTTTCACAAATTTGCATAGTTTGTAGAAAAGACAATGCACACTTGATGTATATTAACAATGCATATATTTACAGCTGATAAGTGAACACTGCAAAGAAATTACCCTCCATGATCACGTTTAGGACTGTACATATCACACAGAAGATATTTTAAAGATGGCAAGAGGTCAGCACAGAACAAAGAAAAGGAAAAGACCCATAAACAGAACTCAACATGGAAAGCTATTCAATAAAAAAACAAGCAGAAAGTCCAGATAAAGAACTGTTCTCCTTCTGGCAGTTATCACATTTTTGTACAGCAACTGAGCATAAGACAATGAGCCATGAATGGTAGCACTGATATATCCATTAACAACTTCTTCCTTTATCAAGCTAAAACAGCTAATTAGCTGAGAATTCTCATACTTTCTTATTTTACTATTATCAGTTAAGGACAAGAACATATTGAATTGTGTTTATCAGCTTCTGGGACAGCCCAGGGTGACCTACAGATTCTATGCAACAGGCAGACATTTCCAAAAGTGTCTGAAATTCTGTGTGACAGCATATACTATCGGAAGAGTTCTGTCAAACCACCCATTCTATGTACCTGCATGCAGGACCCACAGGCTGAGGCCATCCATTGTTATTTCAGTTGTGGGACTTCTGCATACTATAATGTGTGAATGAATTGTGATCATATGCACGTCTGCCTGGTGTGACAGGTATGAACATGTGATGGTATTGTTGTTTGGGGATGTTCAGCTCTGTGTTTCTAGCCTTTGCTTCCTTTTACAGCTGCTACTAAATGCCTCGAAAAAGTCATACCTTATCTTAAATGAACAAGAAGTGTTAGTAAAGTGATGCTGAAGAAGACAGTAATATAAAACTAATATAGGTTACTTGACCCTTTACAGTTCAGTAGAACATGGATAAGTAAAAAGCTATGTTCCCAAGGTAGACAAGTGAGAAGCCCCAGACTGTAAAGAGTTATCCTTAGCATTTGTATGTCTCCTTCTCCTTTGACTGCTCTACACTGCGGATTCTATGAACAAAATAGATTTCCCATACACATATATTCTTTAACTGTGCATTACACAACATTTTTCTTGTTCTTGCCTAGCTTCTAGGAATAGAACAGTGAATGTTAATTTGATATTTAGGTTTAACACATATTTTAGCAAACTTTTTTTAAAAATTGAGTTGCATGTTCCTAATGACCAAGTATAAAAACCATTATATCTATCATTGAAAAAAACCCACCTGTACACATAAACTTGTTTTGAAATAATGTGTTTGCCAAGCTATTATAAAGCTCCATATTTTCTGGTTCTGGTCAAATCTAATACGACATTTATAGAAATACATAAGTTAATATTTACTTGCTGTCGATTTATGACATTCTCACCTCAATTCTCTCTGTAACTATGACAGTTTCTCCCAAAGTACTGATCGCTTGAGAAAGAAATGCCACCACTCCAGTGTTGACAATTTTGAATCCTATCACACACTGAAACACAATACTGGCAAGCAAAGGCATGTCCATCGCAACAAAAACTCCCACCAGAGGTAGAATGTAAAGGAGATAACTTAAAGTCCACGTAAAGATGAACAATCCACGTACATATCCTCGTGTTCGAATACTTTGAACTTCTGACCTGCACAAACAATAATACATGCCTTTAATTCTTGGTTTGGTTCTTTATACTAATGCCTTGATAGAGTTACCTCAACAGGTAGATCTGAATAAACCGAGTTAAAACTTATAAGCAGAGTGGCAGAAATACTGGTTTGAGAGAGCTATTAAGGTTTAATTTAGGCTTATATTTATTTAGAACCTTTTTGAGTTCTTCTCTTTCTAAGCAGTTTTCATTACATTCTAAAATTACATGAGGGGTACTAAGTCTATCTCCACAGCTGCATATAAGGATTCTTGTACATAGTATGATATTCTCCATTTAGTCTCTCATTCTGGCTACTTTAGATTAGTTAAGAGCTGAATTGCAAAAAAGCAAAACACTGCTAGGTTGTTGGTCTATTTGTTTCTTTTGCTTTCATTTTCACATTTCTCTTCCCAGATCTTTCATAACTGGTTTAATGGCTACCTTTCTTTCTGCTGGAGAGACAGGAATGTCGAGATTCATAATATTAAGCTTGGGCTAATCTAGCTAGTTTTTCTGTTTGTTTCCTCTTATTCTTAAACTAGAAGAAATCAACAGATGCTTAAGAATTGATCAGATATAAAAATCAAAACTTCAGGTAAATTCAGACAGGGGGAGGAAAAGAAAACTGGAAAAGGGAGGGAAGAGCTGGGAAAGGAGTAAAGAAAGAAGTGGTGGAAGGGGAAAGTATAACACCATGTTTTAAACACACCCCATTATTAACATTCAGCTCAGCTTCACACCTTGCCCAACAAAACTTTGAAATTGTGTAACCAGAAACAGAAAAAACTATAAAAAAACAGACTAAAATTTCAAAATAAAAGAAATTCAAGAAACAAAATGTTCCTTAGTTCCAAAAAAGAAGCTAAAATATAAAATTTGTTTTACTTCCATTTCAAGATCTTAAAAATTAATCATCTCAGTATACAAGTGAAGAAGTGAGAAGCAATAACTGATGGATGTAGGAAATGCAGTATTCCTTAAGTCCCTGTTTTATTGTATTGACTGTCACTTTCAACATCTTAATCATTTTCTAAGGCACCAGATAACCAAATATACACCACACCCACAGTTACAATTAGTTTCCTGTTTGATAAGTAGTGTGTTACTCATTTTTATCTAAAACTGGGACTGCAAACTCTCTGTTTCTAATATAAGCATAAGTCAAAATATCTGCCACTTTGACATTAAGTAGTAAGATACAAGTGATGAACAGGCTACAGATATGTGTGAATACAAGTGAGTGGTGATGGGGTCATCTAAGCAGGATACATATCATGTCAAGGTAAAGATGAGATTGCTAGTAAACATCCTGCACTTAAGGAGGAAAACAACCAAATGAGAACATGTGGATTAGAAGCCAAAAGAGACACTTCAAAAAAGCAAAACAACTGCAGCCTAATGATGAGGAAGCATCTGATAACTTGATCATAGTCTGTATCTATATGTGTCTGTCCATCTGTGTGCGTGTGTGTGTATTCGACAGAAGGTTATACAAAGGCAGTGTCCTCCTCCTTCAATAACTGGCATTGTGGTGACAAGCAGCTTGTTACTGGCAGTGAAATCTGGGGCTCAGATCTCATTTGTAATACATATACATGTAGTTTCTCTGGATACAGTACCTGTTGACAGAACTAGCTCCTATTCCTATGTTGTTTAATTTTTTATTACTTTTCTTACTGTATTTTATCGTAAAACAAAAAAATTCTGTATGTGCATAAGTTTGTCAATCCAGCAACAATGCCCAAAATGTGTATTTGGAACCGTTTTTGATGATGTTCCTAGTACCCAAAGGTCCTTGTGAGTGTCTTTGCATAAATCCAAACATTTAAAATATCCCTTTTCCAATCTCCCCACAAAATCCCAGCAAAACATTTCTAAGGCCCCTTGTCACCCTCCCTTTTCTAACCCCTAAAACTCCAAATACCATCCCAAATCAAGCAAACGCGCACGCGCGTGTGTGTGTATTTATATGCATATGCTTGTGTGCTGCAAGCGCATTATGCCCTTAAATGATGCATGTTAAAGAACATGCAATCACTTGTCAGAAAGAACAGGATGTATGTCAACAAATGGATAACAAACATTCATATGTTTACAGATCTAGGCTCACTCCAACTCAGCTGGAAAACAGGTTTAGTGGGATCTTTAACAAGAGTAATTTGTGTGGGCAACCTGACCTCCACACAAAGCAAGAAACGCAGGGTTGTAGAAATCAATCACTGCCTACACCCTCATAATGAAAGCAAAGCATTCCTCTGGTCATAGCAAGTAAATGGAAATTTATACACTGTGGCATGGGGCACACTCTCTTTAGAGCTTTATGAAACCTTACAAACTTGAGATGCTTTACAAAGAGAGAGAGTCCCATCTATACAAATCATGGAAGGCAAGTACATAACCAATGTGCTGATTTATGCAGTGTTTCTATCTCATCAAAGTTTACTGAAATATAAATATTTGCAAGATATCATTTTTACCTAAATCACTTTATATGCTCTTTCAATTTCTTAACTTTCCCCTACATTCATCATCAATACAATCTTTCTTTTCTACTTTGATGATGATAATGTCGATTTATAATGCGCAGGTATCCATTCAAAAGAATGCTCATTGCGCAGCAAAAACAGAAGAGAAAAAAAATAAAACAACAGGAAAGTAAAAATAATAAAGACAGAAGTGGTGCTAGGTTAAGTCTGTCTTAAGTAAACAAATGAGTCCAGTCTTTTCTGAAACATGTTTGCTGAGGTGATGGTGGACAGTGACGATGGCAGAGCATTCCACAGCTTAAGTGCAGCATTTTTGAAGGCCCTGGCTCCAGTGCACTTCTTGTTTGTGTCTTCCACTGCAGGGAGACAGAAGCGTGACTGGGAGCCAGAGCACAGGCCACATGATGGCTGGTAAGGAGGAACTTCTTTGTGTGAAATGCTTTGGAGCTTCGACATAGTTGGATTTTAACTGATACAGTATGCCAGTAAATTAAAGATAGATAAGCTTGGTATCTGCTCAAGAAAATCTACAACAATCAATATGCTGTGCTGTCTACAAAGCTCTAGAACTGAACACAGTTCACATTTATATTCACACCATCTCTGAGATAACCCTTAATATCATAAATTCTAATTCATCAGCTGCCTGCTGGCAAAGAGCAAAATATCTGTAGCTTTGCAAGCAAAGAAAGCACACTTTATTCCTTGCATTACTTGTGCCACACATTTCTTAAGGTGACTAAAAGTAAATCAAGTAAACAAAATTGAAGAACATTTGTGTTTCATGCTGCAGAGTGGCACAAATACCAAATAACTCACTTATACCCATGCTCATACATACCACCTTTACTGCAAAAACATATGCAGCCAATGAGATCACACAACAAAACCTTCAAATGTAGCATGCAAATAAAGCTGTGTAATATGTATGCCAACACCAAATGCTGTTTTGTTTTGATTCAAAGAATCTTTACATCTCATGCATTAGTATTAGAATAAAATTTTATGCAAACATCTTGAATCCGGAAGATCAGCCAGAAAATTTGTAACATAGCAACAGCAACTGCAAGAGGTGACCACAAGGACCTATTATTTATAAATAACATGTAATTAACAGGTTTTTTTTTTAAAAACACACAATGCTGGAAAGTCTTGAAAAAATGTAACAAGAATTATTTCTCTGAAAACCAAAGCTTCATCATGTGAAAGTATATATTACCATGGGACACAGCAACCTGGGAGATTTGTATGTTGATCTTTAAAGAAGCATTTGCTGGATCTGAAAAAAGTACACCTTACATATGGTTGTATGATAATCAGATCAATATCTGTGCCCACTGATGTTACCAGTCTTGAGGGTAGAATACAGAAAAATAAATTTTAAAAATGTCAGCAAAAGCAAGGTGTCATAACAATTTTCATGCAAAATTTGGAGTGCTTGTCGTCCACATCTTCCGACTCAGTAGGTGGCATGTCACAGACATGGAAAAAAAATTCCTCAGTGCTTCTGTATTTTTAAATAGAATTTCCTTGGTCATTTTTTTTTGGGGGGGGACGTTCAAAAGGGGTTGGACTTGAGAGTTAGGGAAATTGATGAAATCGCCATTTCAAGTGCTTTAGACAGGTATGCAGTTTAAACTTTATTTCATTATACTGAAAAGAGTTAAGTTCAGAACTGTTGTTGACTCTCCACAAGAATAATTTGCTTATTGCAGAAAACGTTCAGGATAGATTTTGATTTTTTTTTTTTAAATCAGAAACACTACTTCACTGTCCAAGAAATAAAGTTGGCAAATAGCATGCAACAGTCAGAAACTTATGATCATGCATCAACCAAAAAGGAACACTGAAAATAAAAACTTCAAAAACAATTCAAAGTTGCAAATGAGATGTAGATGGCAATTTTCTTCTTTAATAATCCATTAACAATCCTACTCCACAATCAAGGGAAAATATTTATTCAGATGACTAAGCAAGAGCAAAACGAAATTCTCTATGAGATGGGTTTACCAAATTAATTGCAGATCAAAGAGCAAAGGCACATGACATCAGAAGACAGCAAATTCAAATGTCTGAACAAGTCATGCATAAAGAGTTAAGCAAACAAGAAGAAAGAGACTTTAACACCCACTACACCTTTACTGCCACAATATGAAATAACAACAGGGGAAGTGTTAGTGGGCAGGATGGGGGGAGGGGAGGTAATCCACCAACCTAATGAAACACTGATTTTCCATGCTCTCCTCCCACTACCTCTAAAACCTCATTGAAATTGTTACATTATTACAATCAAATTCATTAATTTTTTTGTAAATACTGAACCTGAGAGTTTATGTAATAACTTCTTTTTTTCTTTTTCTTTTTTTTTTTTGGGGGGGGGCCGCTCCACTTTTTCTTTTTCAAACTGTATACTGATCCATGTTTAGAACTTGCCACCAGAGTCAAGGTTACATTATCCTCATTTATTGCTATTACACCTCTTCTTCCTTAGCATGAGAGGTTAAAAAACACAAAGGTCAAGGTATATCATGATCTTTCAGTCACTCGGGGATTAGGTGTTAAAGACTGCATTTATCTCACAGTCAGCTTTGGATTGTAAGCACAGTTCTCATCTCCTCTCCCATGCAGTGCCTTTCATTTTTCTCCCCCAATTCTAAAGGGGTCAGGTATCTCCATTTAGCAGCTGGGTCAAAAGGAGGAAGTATAGTGCACGACATGATAGTATCAAACTGGCTAGTGTGAGAGCTTCCAGCCACAGATTCCAGTGCTCTAACTACCCAGCTACCTGCTTCCCTATTATAAGACAAATAGTTTGGAAATGTTACGAAATACAAATAGACATTAAATTTGGAAAGAACAGGAGATATTTCGTTCATCTAATGTGCAGTAAGATGTCTGAAGCATACCAAACTGAACAGCCATTGCTGCACTGAAAATGTTCTTCAACAGATGATTTCTAAAAAGAATCTGATTATGGAATCTTATAACAGGTAAATAGAAATTAAGCATTTTTTTGGTCTTTTCACAACCTATGTTGACATCCTCAAGAGACAAATTTGTTTTTTTTAAATCAATGCAGGAATGTTGATCTATAAATTTATCTAAAATTCCTTTTAATGGGCATGTTCTGTTAATTGTAACCTTTTTAGTACTGATACCTTATAATCCTTTTGGTAAGTTGTATTTACAGAAAGTACTTGGATTTCATTTCACTTTTGACTTCACTTGACGCAAATCTGCCTTTGAATGATGACTCATTTTATTTCTCAAGTAAGGTAAAACACTTTTTCAAGCATCAAGAGGCAGATCAGTATTTGATTTAGAGATGACCCTCCACAACCTGGAACTGATGTATGTGTTATACTACTCTATGGGAACCCATAAATCTTTTGTCACCAACCTTTGTATAACAAAAACAAGCTTTGCCTAAAACTATCCTAAAACTAGCTCTTTTTACAAAACCAAACAGTTTAAGCAAAATGCTGCAATGGCCAAACAAGAATTGGTCACAGTCAGCAAATAAGTTATCTTAAGTGTTTATCATAGGCTTTCCACTACGCAAAGTGCCTGATGTTTGGGAAAACTGGCTGTTGCACGCTTACTGCCATCCACATCTCACAACAAGCCCAGGAAACAACACTAACCTGCAGACGCCCACAGCAGACCTGCATCTCAGCTATAGTTTGTATAGCAAATGGCATGAAGACAGTGATGGATACACGAATGGCTTGGTAAATGCCTATGGATACAAACACTTTTTCCGAGGTCATCCCCCCACCAGACAATGAGTATGCCAGGAAAGTCAGCAACAGGACCAGCTTGATGGAGAAAAAGTTGGGTGCTAGGATCAGCGCCTGTGCGTAGCGAGCACTTTGGATGTGTCTGATCTCCTCACTGCAAGAGAGATGCAGTCGCAGATCCATCAGGTAATAATGTGGCTTGCTAATTTATACCTTCCCCTGAACACATTTTGTAGCAAACCAACTTTCTGTATATAAGACAGTAAGCAAAGTGTTATCTAGAACAGCCACCTTAAAAAAAACAAACTTATTTTTCATATTACTGATGGCACATATTTTGACATACCCGAATAAACCTAATTATTCTGACTTTTCACAATAAATACCATAATACCATACCAATAAATGCCATAATAGTGGGTGTGTGTTCTGTATATCCACATGTTTTTTAACTCTCAGCTGCTAATGATGCATCAACCAGCAGAACTTTGGGGAGACACTACACACACTTATAAAGTGCATAAAGAAAAACTGAGTTTTCTTCTTCCATTCTGAAGAGTACATCACTCTAAAGCAAACCAGATTAGTACAATAAGTCAGAAACAGCAAGCACAGATGAAGAAATCATTTTCCATCTGAAAACATTTTTAAAGGAATCGTCATTTCTGCTGCAAAACCATGATGCAGGTGTAAAAATATCCCTTTATGAAAAAAGAAACGTAGTAGTATTCAACCAGAATGATACATTATAGTACAAACAGCTACTATAAAGGCAGATTGTTGTATTCCTATGATTTAAACCAAAGGCATCACAGACTGTATAGTTACATCCACACAATGTAACATTTGTTGAAAAAGTTTATTTTCTGTAAATCTGCATATTATTGTATATTATTATGTATTGTATATTATAAAAAATGTCCTGGATGCAGAATTAAAAGAAAGAGCAAAAGTAAAAATGAATAAACTTAATGCAAGTTTGTATGGAAGCTTTTTGTGTGCGCCCTTGTGCACACGTGTATGTGCATGAGAGAGTGAGTTGTTAATAATAATAAATTACAAATACAGTGGAACCTCGGTTCTCGACCATAATCCGTTCCAGAAACCTGTTCGAAAAGCGATTTGTTCGAACACCGAAACCATTTTTCCCATTACAAATAATGTAAATCGTTTTAATCCGTTCCAACACCCTGGATGCTTACATTTTTTAACCTTTCTTACATTATTTTATGCATGAAATTGCACATTAAAATGCTGACCAACACATAAAAAGCAATGTATATCTCAGAAAATGTTAAGCAAAATGGCAAAGACACAAATAACATAAACATAAATGTAACCCAGGCTAACCGTACGTTCGCGTTATCGTAATCTTCCGTACGAAAGATTACGCTAACATGAACGTGTAAAAATAAAAAAAAGGATAAAGAAAAGAATTATGAATAGGATTTTTTACTGAGGGGTGATCTCACGTTCAGATCTCTTTGCTACGGATGACTCGGCTACAGGATGTTCTTTTCTCTTAAAATATTTATCCAATTTCACTTGCTTCTGCCTTCTTTTTAGCCCTTTTCGGAAGTGGTTCATGACAGTGTCGTTAAAGTCATTGATGACTCTGGTGGCTGCAGCTTTATCGGGGTGGTGGAGTTCGACGAAATTCTGTAACTCGGCCCATTTGCTACACATTTGTTTAATCTCAGATGTCGGGGCATCCTTTCTTGCTTCTTCCTCCTCAGAGGACATCTCCTCCTCCAACTTTTTCTTCTGCTCATTCTGAAGGTGGAGGAGTTCTTCTGTGGTGAGCTCGGCTTGATGTTCGTCCAGGAGTTCCTCCACGTCGTCGTCTATCTCCAAGCCCAAGCTCTTGCCCACAGACACAATGTCATCAACGAGGTCGGGTTCCTCCTCCTCCTCCTCCTCAACAGGAGCACTCATGCTGGTTCCTGCAACACCGAAACCTTCGAATTCTCGCTCGGTGACACACTCGGCCCATAACTTCCTCCAAGCAGAATTCATCGTCCGATAGGTCACAGCGTTCCATGCTTTATCGACGATGTTGATGCAGTGCACGATGTTGAAATGGTGCTTCCAAAAATCGCGCATGGTCAGTTCAGTGTCATTCGTGACTTCAAAACACCTTTGGAAGAGATATTTCGTGTAGAGCTTCTTGAAGTTGGCAATAACTTGCTGGTCCATGGGTTGGAGTAACGGGGTGGTATTTGGAGGCAGAAACTTAATTTTGATAAAATCAAATTCCTCCATCAAGTTGTCCTCCAAACCTGGAGGATGTGCAGGGGCATTATCCATCAACAAAAGGCAGCGTAGTGGCAAATTCTTCTCCTCCAAATATTTTTTTACTTCCGGGCCAAAAACTTCGTGCACCCACTCGGTGCAAAATTGCCTCGTTAGCCAAGCCTTGGAGTTTGTCCTCCACATAACAGGCAATTTGCTTTTCATTATGTTGTTGGTCTTAAATGCCCTCGGATTCTCCGAATGATAAATAAGTAGAGGCTTGATTTTACAATCCCCGCTTGCATTGCCACACAGTAAAAGCGTGAAGCGATCTTTCATTGGCTTGTGACCTGGCATGGACTTCTCCTCGCGTGTAATGTATGTCCTCCGTGGCATTTTTTTTCCAAAAAAGACCGGTTTCATCACAGTTGAAAATCTGCTGGGGAAGATAATTTTCTTGTTTAACGAAACTGGCAAAGTCGATCTTGAATTTTTCCGCTGCAGTCTTGTCCGAACTTGCTGCCTCCCCATGTCGAACCACGTTGTGGATGCCACTTCTCCTCCTGAACTTTTCAAACCATCCACTGCTAGCCTTGAAATCAAATCCTTCAACAATAAGCGACGGGTCTTTCTTTAACAAATAACTGTACACTTCTAGTGCTTTCTCACAAATCATCTCTTCATTAACACTATCTCCCGCTAACTGTGTTTCATTTATGAAAATCATCAAAAGTTTTTCAACCTCTTCCAAAACTTGCGGCCTTTGCTTGCTTATAGCACTCACTCCCATAGCCACTTCACTAGATTTCACAGCCTCCTTATTCTTTAGTATCGTACTGATCGTAGATTTCGCCATGCTGTATTCCCTAGCCAGATCAGACACTCGCACACCTTTTTCATATTTTGCTATTATTTCTTTCTTAAATGCAATAGTTGTACGCACTACTTTTCTTTTTTCACTTGTAGCAGCTTTGCTGCTTGCACTGACTTTCTTTGGAGGCATGATTAGGGGCTAAAACACTTCGTGCACCTATATAAAATGCGAGAGCAAAACGCAGCACGTCCCCACACGACAACAGTTGGTCACAAAGAGAGCGCTCTACACCCGTACGCCGCTCAGCATCCCACCCTCGCGTATGCACTCACGTGTCGTACCGACGTTCGAACTCCGATTTTTGTTCGAACTACGAAGCAAGAATTTCTCGAATTTTTTGTTCGGACTCCGATTTGTTCGAATTGCGAGTCGTTCGAGAACCGAGGTTCCACTGTATCTGTGAAAATAAAGATACCATATATAGAGCTACTAAGAATCCAAGTCATATTCACAGAACACGCCTGCATTAAACTCTAGACACGTCCTAAAACTAGCAAAAAAATTCTTACTACCAATTCCCAAATACAAACTCTACACATTAGAAACAGCTTTTTTGCAGTGTTATCCCTATCAGATAAGCATAACTTTGTTCCTGTATTTAAATATTTACTTGATATTTTCAGAATCTGTGTAATTAAAAAATTAGGTCACTTAGAAATGAGTGATACCATGATGTCACAAGCTACTGATAAAGAGAAAGGGAAATTAAGGAAACCAAATTATGCTAAGCAATTAAAATGTAGCAAAACATGACATAACTAAATCACTTTAGAAAAGGCAGGAATACTTGGTTCACTTATCTTAAAAATGACCTTCCATTTTCTTCTATAATTTAATATATATATATATAATGCTAGATAAAGTAACTAGCTGTTCTATGCATAGTTAGTGCTTAACATGCACTGAATTTAATAAGCATTAGAACATGTGCAACAAGAAAAGCATTATTCAAGAATATTAAGATGAGGGGAAAAGTGTTTAAAATAATTTTAATATAAAAAAAACTTGCATGCAGATGAAAAAAAAAACTACGCACCACATACTACTGTGGCATTTAGTCATTTTGGTATTATTTCTTTCTCCTCCTGTTAATATGTCGAGGAAGTACAGGCAAAATCTTATCACTAACATGCAGGAAAAAAAGGCAAAAGTAAGCAATGATTGATTATAAAATGAAGACAAAAATTTAGCAATTTCTGAACATTTTTTTTGTCTGGCAATACGTAGATTTACAAACATTGCACTGATGCAAGGACTTACAGTATGATCTTGAATCATGTAAAGGTAATAATCTATTTCTTAAGACTTTTATATTATGTTCATCGTATTTTTTTGTACTTTTTGTAAAATATTTTATGAAGGTTAAGGGCTGCTTATATGGCGCTGTGCCTAATGTCATGTAAAGTTACATAGAGCTAGAAGACTATACTTCTGTTTCAAGACCCTTTTTCCAGCTTTGTCTATGGACAGAGAGAGCCTGGACAAAGGCTTTGGGCTTTAAGAAGTTCTAATGCCCTCCTCTGTTATTTCTATTTAAGGCTAAGCAGAGTCAAAATTAGTAGGCATGAGATTTTTTTTAAAAAAGCATTAATGAAGAGTTCCCAAATAACAGCCTACGGGAGTGAATTTACAGAAGAGGTCCAAATAGCAAAGGCTTGTAGCTTTTGAGAAAAAATGAGTTATTCACTCAGAAGTTGGTCATTAGTAACTTGTGATGGAACTAGTCATTTTAAATAATTTAGTGAAGTGGCATTAGTGAGTCAGGATGGGTTATTCTACCACTAACAGATTATTCTATCAATTGTTACTTCAATGCATATCAACATAGGGATTCCAAGCTTATATCAAAAAATGTATGAAAACAAACTTTGATCATAATCTTTATTATTAAATAATGCTATAATTATACCTAAATATTTATCAATTTATACCTATGACATAAAACATTTGCAATTGTCAAGTTCAAAAATAATCATAATGTAAAACTAAAGTGGGAAAATAGCTTCATAATTTGTAACATGAAGTCTCTTAGAATATAAAAACTAGAGACAAAGATGAGACTTGAAGCATAACTGTGAATTTGAAATGTGAGTATGCAAGCCCCTATGCTCATCTTTATATTTGTGTATCTGAGAGCAGAAGTTGGTCAAAGAGTGAGAGAATTTACATGTGCACAACATATGCATGCAGTTCTGTCCATGTATGTAATTGAAAAAGTGGTGCCATGACTAAATGACAGCTGGAAAATATTTTTCTTCTTGAGTTTATTACATATACAAAAGAAAACATTTACAGAAAAATATAAATTATCAGCCTTTGAAAACTGTGTCAAAATGTATCATCAGAGCTAAAGTGATGCATAACAATACTTTGCTTAAGGGAGAGTAAGACAATTTCAGCATTCTACAAACACCTTTCATGTTTTGTTGGTTTGTGGCCTAACATCATAAAAGTTATGAAAAATGTTCTGTTGCTTTTTAAATTGGCATACTAGACTGAGCTAAAAATGTGATTTGAGTTTTAAAAAAAAAGTATCTTACCTGCGTAATTTTTTAACTAAATCTCCAAATGGCTTCTCCCAGCAATACATTTTTATGACTCTCATGCCAGCAATGATTTCGTTCATCACTTTCACACGTTCATCAGTATGGATAGCAGTTTTCCTCCTGTTAAATATACATATATATAGACATAGATACATGACGCAAAAACAAATAATATTCCTGCAGAAGCTGGGGAGGGTGTTGCTGAAGGTAAACCTAAATGCCAATGCTCTATTCCCATACTTCTTTGTGATAAAACAGGAATCTATCAACCAATATAGCTGTAAACATTCTTGACCCAGTTATGTCAAGTTGTTTTAGTAAGAGTTCTATTAACCTGAAAATAGGTGGGTAAATACACACTATATCACATGTGTGAGAATATTTACATAAGGAGACCTACTTATACAAAAGTAACAAAAATGCACAGTAGTATACAAACATAATTGAATACTTTGCAGTTGCTGCTTTTATTGGTCTGATAAAGTGAATAATAATAATTTACATCATCAACCTAAACAAAGACAAAAATTTAACTAAATTAAGGTGTGGTGGTTACTGAACTAGGTTTATGGTATCAAACTATATTCACCTTAGTTTAGAAAACAATTTTCCCATTGTCCCTTGAACAGGCATAAGTAGCAGTAAGACTGTAAACCCAGCCAGTACTGATGGTCCAAGTTCATGCCAAAGTATAATAAGAACTGCTATAGCCTGAAGTGGCCCAATCCAGAGAAAGTGAAGGAAAATAACAGCCTACAAAAAAGTTCCAAATAAATCTGTGGTTATTAAAGCTACAGAAAACATGCAATACCACTTCCAATAAAAGTCAATGTATTCATGTCATCACGTGTCTTCAGACACATTTGCAGTTCTTAACTTCCATATGTTCCAAAGTAATGTGCTTAATTTTCATGCTAATATGTAGAATGCACAATACTAGATTATACATTCTGTCAGCTCTTTCAGATAAGTAATCTGCCTGACAGTCTATCATAATACTGATTACTTTATGAATGGCATGGTATTTACTGAATTGGCTTCTGTGCTGCAAAACAATGGAACTCTCTTCCTTTCCATATCCGCCACCTTCCTACAACTGAATCTTTCAAATCTGCACTGAAAACGCACCTCTTCCTTGAGCATTACTCCTAACACAGTCCACACAATGCTAGTCCTTCTTACCCTCCCCCTTCCCTCTTGCTACTTTACCCATCTTTCTCGCAGAATCACTATATTTCTCTGTTCCTATTACTTGATGCCTTTTGTTTTCTGTTTCGTCAGTACTGTCGTTTTCTTTCGTCCCCTTTGTTCTGTATCTACTTAGTCCACGTCTCTTCCTCGTTTTAAGCGCTAAGAGCATGCTCTCTATGAGTGTGAATATGCGCTATAAAAATCTTCACTATTATTATTATTATTAATATATATATATATATAAACATCACTAAGTCAGTACAGCACATTACAATAAAGTAAGTTTGCTATTATGTGTTACCTGGTCAAACCGATTAACATCATTTGACATGAGGTTGACAATTTGTCCTGTTGTTGTCTCGCACAATGCAGTATTACTCAATTTTAAAGCCTGTCAATAAAAAGGAAGTTAAAAATATATAGTAGCATTATAACCTGATATGAAGATGTGAAGAAAATGTAGATATTCTTAGCAATAATGTATGCAATTTAAGTATCAAAAGCCTAGGAATAACAACAGGGTAAAATAACTGCTGCAAACATAAATTATGCTCCTTTTAACAGATAAAAGAAATATAAAAAACAGCAACAAAAGCATGGCAGATGCAGTATTAGTGATTTCCCTACCAAACCAAATATATAACTGCAGTATACTTTAACGACTTGCTGTTGCACACTCACACACATTACAATCAGTGTAGGATAAATAAAGTAGCAGTAATAATCAGTTTTTTGGAAACCCCTCCTCAGCTTCTATAGAGATTTTCAAACTCAAAATTTTCCAACACTTGCCTTTTTGTACATTAGAGAACAGCAGGCTACTCGCATCTGCATGCCCATTCGTGTAACAAAGAAGAAGTACGGATGATGTGTGATTGCAATCAAGATGGCACACAAGGATACACCTGTTGCATACAGGTATGCCTGTGACATGGTCATCTCACTACTAGGTGTAAAATAACGAATCAGACCTCCTAGCAGCAAGGGTTGTACAACACGAACTGATTCCTGTGGCGTTAAAAAAAAAATCATGAAAATAAATCTGAAAACACAACAATGTTATTATTGCTTATTTACAGCTGACCTTATAATGTCATTATATTTATTATTTATAATGAAATATTTACATATTCATAACTGAAGTTTTACAAATCCATTATCATAATATTAATTTTGTTAGTTTCCTGTTATCCCTTTTAATTCCCTAGCCCCAGCCTGCTGCATCCACCTTCACAATACTTTTACAGGGTATTTGGATTAAAACAGATGTTTCTATATCCTTTATTTTAATTGAAGGAAGCAGAAAAAAATTTTCAACGTGTGATATCACACAAACATTTTAAAAGTGCATACTATAAATATTAAAATATTACCTCAATAAAAACTATAATTCCAAGAAGCATATACTGGGTGCCAAACAGCCGCATCAGTGCTCTGAGAAGACTGGGTTTTCCACTTCCTACATCCTTCTTTTTTACTTCTTTCATCCATTCCCTGACACAGTAGCATGGAAAGACAGCATAAATCATCTGCATGCAAATGCATATTAATGCATCCACCAAGATCCGTCTCTTGTTTATGAAAAACCCTAACACTTACACAAAAAAGCTCATAGAAGATAAAAAACAAAGTTCTTTAAGACAATACAAATTCTGTGTCTCTGTCTGCATATGCGACAATATAAAAGTAACCAGAATAAATATCTGTTCTTTGTTAGATGTTCTTTTACATCAGTTAGATGTAAAGATAATCGTTTTCACACCGACTTCTATAGGTTCATAGCTTTTAACAATTTAGTAAATTTCAAAAAAAAAAAATTCTTTCAAATTAAACTACTGTTTAAGTGAATATCTTTTTATTACTACTATCTTAACAGGATGAAAATCCCGTTGTCTCCTTGAAACAATAGGTACCCTTTATATCAACTAATGCAGTAAAGTATAAAACATCTAACCAGCAAAATGCTAAAATTTTCAAATAAATGCTATTTAACACATCTTGATCACTGTACTAACCTTTCAAGCTTCGTGCCGAGATTCTCTGAAGAATCATCAGACGCAACATTGAACATGTCATCTTTATTCAATGGCTCTTTCTTCCCTTTCTTAAACAAAGGATTCAGCCAACTGAAAGAGAACAGCTTTAACAGTAATTAACATGAATCTTCTAGTAAAGTAAATCATCCCATGCCAAGTTCATTATGAAAACAAAAGCAAAAAATGTCCAGTTGACAAGCTTTGTAAGTAAACGTCCTGTTCTATACCCATATATTCCACATTTACATATTCATCTTCCATAAGAAAGCAATATTTTACCCACATATAACATTAAAAACATTACAAACATTTAAAAATAAAACACAGCACATTGCTTCACTTGGAAATATTTTTACATAAACTAGAATCACTTAGCTGCAGATCCACGATACAAGAAGCAAAAATCTCAAATGACATATTAAATGCCAACTTATTTTTGCCTCACAAATAAGTACCTTGGTCTTGTGTTCAACAATGAAGCATAACTTCACACAAATATCACTACCACCAAAATTAATGATAATTAAAAAAGGTGTCTTAGTTTTATCAACACTTCATGTTTATCAACATATGACTTCATATATCATAAGAATGTTTTATGGACACTAGTTTTTTTAATAGTAAGTCGTTTTAGATTTCAGTTTTTTTCTGACAAGAAACAAAAATGGAAATATTTTCCTTGGTTAGGAAAGAATGCTGATAATAATACAAATATAAGATTTCAAAGACCATGTTTATGCAGTTTTTAGGTCATTCGCTATTTTGGATTGCGCTAAGGACTGCAAGAAAAATATAAAAATTTGCAGTTTCTTGACACGCTAGCCAATATCCGTGCGCGCACACACACATTCTCCCCTTTACACATACAATTCATATATATTGCCTGCAACTACATGTAATTTGAGCACTGGCATAAAAAGTTATTTAAATGTTTGTCAACCCACAGGATGCAGCAGGTAATACTTTCTGAGAAATGGCATATCAACAATAGCAGTGTGTCGCTTCTGCCCCACAGTCATCTTTGCTAGATGCTTACAAATCATTTTTTTCCAGTGCAAGAATTAGGCAATATTTCAACACACTAAAAATAGTAGCCATTCCATAGAGAAAGAAACTTTTAAACAAATTTAAAAATTGATTTTGTACTATGATTTGATGAAACCATCAGCGCCAGAACATGTTGTTTTTCTCTTGTTGTGATCTCTGTTCTAGAGTTTACCACAGACATGTATAGGTGGACTGATGTCTATCTCCCGAGACTCCATTTTAGTCTCTTGCGAAGTTCTCCGCTGTTAATACAAGTTCGTGGTATATGCTGTCTGTCAAATCTTTGTTTGCATCTGGCATAGATCTATTACTTCTTGCTTGCTTCAGTACTTTTTAAATCTGTCATACATAAATTTTTTGTTAGAACTTTTATTAGTTTTTACTTGTTTTTAATATTTTTGCTGTTGTTTTAATGCGCGCGCACACACACATACAAACTGCACCCAAATACCACACACCTATGTTTCAGCCAATTAAATGACCAATAACATCTTATACTGTAAACAGCATTGACAGAAAATACACAAAAGTCACTGTCAGGGATCATAAAACAAATCATAAATCAAAAAACAGGAGGTAGGATGTGAGGCTGCAGACCTTGCCAATGACTTAAACAAGTTTTATGCCAGGTTTGATATACAAGACTTTACTCGAGAATGTGAATTGATCTGTTCTTCCCTGTCACCATGTGATATCTTAGTGGACGAGAATGCCGTAACATCTTGCCTGTCCCGAATTAATCCCTTTAAAGCTCCTGGTCCAGACGGCCTAAAAGGACGGGTGCTCAGATCTTGCGCCCAGCAGCTGAGCCCAATGATCACACATTTGTTCCACCTGTTCCTGAACAGTCAGTTCTTCCCCAAGCTATGGAAGACCTCAACTATTATTCCAGTGCCCAAAAAGTCACATGCCAAAGAACTAAATGACTTCCGACCAGTGGCCTTGACCCCTATTCTTGCTAAGTGCATGGAGAGAGTTGTTTGCAACCAATTAGTCAATGCCATTGCTGATCAACTAGACCCCTACCAGTTTGCATACAAAGCGAAAAGAGGAGTGGATGATGCCTGTTTGACACTCTACAACCTGGTAGCAAACCATCTGGATGGCACTGGTACATACGTGCGTATCCTATTCATGGACTTTTCATCTGCTTTTAATACCATTCAGCCACACCTGCTCTTACAACGTCTCCTAGCACTAAACGTTAACTCAACCCTAGTGCTCTGGATGAGGGAGTTTCTCCGGGACCGGCCACAACGGGTCAGCATGGGAGGCAAAGTCTCGACCACTCTGATCATAAATACCGGAGCCCCACAGGGTTGTGTTTTGTCCCCAATACTGTTCTCTGTTTACACTAGTGAAGTCCGGACGGAATTCTCGAATTGTGCACTATCCTTGATTAAGTTTGCAGATGATATGGCATTGGTTGCTCGGCTCAAGGACGAGAAGTCACTTGCAAGCTATTTCCTCCAGGTTCAAAAATTACACTCATGGTTTGAAGAAAACTTTCTGGTGCTCAATGTCTCTAAAACTAAAGAAGTGGTTCTTGACAGAAGAAAACATCAACCTGCCCACACCCCTATAATTATTGATAATGAGACAATAGAACAGGTGCAAAGTTTTAGGTACCTCGGCACAGTGCTAGACAGCAAACTGTCCTTTCAGGAAAACACCAGCATTGTTTCCAGGAAAGCACATCAGCGCCTGTTCCTGCTGAGGCAACTGAGGAATTTCGGTGTCAGCGGCCCTGTCCTTGAGTCAGTATATCGCAGTCTAATCGAAAGCATCTTAACATTCAATATGTCAGTGTGGTTTGGCGTTCTCTCTCTCAAAGATAAAGCTTGTTTAATGAGAGTGGTCAAGAGTGCCAGCAAGATCATTGGTTCTCCACAAAGACCTTTAGGTGATTTATACATCAAGGCTGTGAGGTTAAAGGCCGTCAGAATCATCACAGACCCCTCTCACCCACTACATCGCCACTTCCAAATGTTACCCTCTGGCCGCAGATGGAAGCAAGTGGTCGCCAGGAAGAGTGCCTTTGCCAAGTCATTCTTACCAACCGCAATAGCACTCCTGAACAGGACTAACAAATGTACCTAGCCTGAATGTCTGTGGGTGTGTGTGTGTAAGAGAGGAAGAGAATGTGCATCTGCTAACTGTCTTAGGTGTGTGAGGGCTAAGCATGAGTGTAACTGTATGAGTGTATGAGGTGTGATCATAATTTTTTTCTTTTTATTATGTATCCTTTTCTCCAGTTAACTGTGGGAGCTCCCAGCAACAAAGGAAAATTTCTATCTCTGTTGTGACCAGACATAGACAATAAAGATGTATTGTATTGTATTGTATTGTATATACAAATTAGAAAAAAAATGTTAAAAGCAGCCAGCATGATCTGAATGTCAGATAGAGAAAGGTAGGTCATTCTAGGTTACATGACCTAGATAACACCAAAAGTGCTGTCCTTCAGTCCCTCTTCTTCTTATCTGTGATGAAGAGTTATTTAAGTTCGATAAGCAGACAATGAGTGCAGAGACCTAAAAGGAACATATTCACAACAGCTGCTATGTATGATGAATCATTATTGTAAGTATATTTCACATAAGAACAAGCTGAACTTTTGTAGACACAGATGTGAGATTTTCTACTCTCCCATAAAAAAGTGTATGCTGACTCATATCCTGCTACAGCCACGGAGCTGAACTTGGGTCAGTAAATTATTAGATTATGCTACATTTGGAATGCTATTCAAGAAAAGGGCAAATGTTCTCTTGTTATGCTGAGTTCGGTGCATACTAAGAAGCACACACTGATTTCCACACACACACACACACACGTTAAAAAAAAAACAATGGAAGATCACCATTTACAATGGTATGCCCACAAAAACTGTGTGAAAAAAATCTACAAATCAATATGATCAAATAACGAAATAACTTCTACACACTGTGAGAACACCAAGAATTATAGGTCTTCATTGTTTATAGAATTACTAACAAGTTCTCACAACATAATGCACCAACAGATGTTATTTTGATGGCTAGAACTCCAGCTAGACATGAAGGCCTCAACAATGCTTGAGGTACTTTTATGTCAGGTGACCTCTATCCCTGTAGCACATCTACACCACTGTTAGGTTATGAGCATGACATATCATGTGACAAAGGACACTCTGCAACACCTGGTAAACGAGTGAATGCCAAATGTGGAATATGGGACAAACACTTCAGTCTATATAGGACAGTATATAGTTTACACACATGAGCTCCTACAATCACTTCAGGTGTCACATGCAAAGAGTACACCTAAGAGGACATCTAAACTCAGGCCATATGTTCCTTACTGACAAGTCTCCTATCTCAACACAAGGAAGAATATCTATTAGAAAATTCATGAGGAACGTTTACTTCAACTAAAAAAAAAATCAAGTGATAAATTAAGAGTCTTTTTAATTAGTGCCTTGATGTTCTACACACACACACACACACACACATGCGTGTGGAAAAAGATCCACCTCAAAAAATTCTGAAAATAACTAAGCACACGAATCAGCATATATAAATTCTAAGCCAAAAGGCTTGGATCTGCTATCCACAAACATACAGAACTGTACAATATAATAATAATATATTGTTTCTGGTACCATCTGCATGGATGCAAGAAAGTAATGGCACATAAGCCACTGCATCACTCTTTGGCCATCAATACGAATTTAACCCCAGCATGGAAATTGGAATGAAATGGAAAATGAAATGTTCTGTCTGTATAGTATTTCATAACAGACCTGGAATCACAGAACTTTCACATTTCTTCAAAAATTTACTAACTTAAAACGTGGACTGTGGATAAATTTTATCTCCATTTGTGCTTATTTCTTGGGAATCCATTGCATGTTTTTCCATCTCTATGCTTTCAAAATAACCTTTTTTATGAATAGTAAACACCTTTATCATATCTAAACATCACAAACAGTTGTATTCGTCCTGCTTGAATCTTTACTGGTGTATTTAATCAGTAAACAATAAATAGCCCTAGTATTTAAAGGTAAAAATATATATATATATACTCTTAACGATCCTATGATTTTGAGCCTCTTTAATTTGTAATCAGTTCATGAACTGATTAGTTCAGTTACCATGCTGTATATTCAAATAGTCTTTTTTTACGATAACTTCCATTATTTGGGTACAGTTATAAGAACAATGAAAAGCAAAAGGAAGTTCCAAAGTGATATAAAATTAGTCACCAAAAATGATAAAATATGACTCACCAAAAAAATGCCTTTGAAAAAATGTTTGCGGATAGCATTGGGTTTGGATTGAAATGTCGTAGAGATTCATCCATTTTGACTTTTTAGTTTTTATATGATTATGCTTACAGCTCACATACTCCTTTCGCAGACAAGTCAGTTCTCTGAGTGAAGAGCTGGCTAATATACCGTCGTCTGCCGCGAACTCAAAATTTGAGCATCATACGAATCGAGCACTTTGACGGTAATGCAGACTGAGGATGAATGTTCGCATAAAGTGGAATTTTCTAGTATACCTCATCTTCATAATTTACATTTTTTTCGCAGATGTTTAGATATCCGAAACGCAAAATTAACCATTCCACTCTAGTGCATTACTTTCTTAATCTTTCTGTGGTCGTCTATGAGTAACGCTGAAAACAGCAGACGATAAACAAGAACAACTACAGACTGTGAGAACAACTGTGATGGTCTTCCCTAGGCACAAAAGACAAAAATGTATTTTCAAAAATAATTGTAAGACTAATTTTAGATGTAGCTTTCTACATGTTTTTTTCTTCCACCAGACTGCAGCTATTTACTTGTACTCTTATATGCGAAACTATGCTAGTCCCGTTAGTAGGACTCTACATTGATTAGCCAACATGGCAGAACCGCAAGGTAACCTCTTGTGTTAACATATTATTTAGTTATAACCTGCATGCTGTTTTGTAATTAATCTTCAAAAAATATTTTCCTCTTTAAACATTGTGCCTTTCAATATGACATCTTCAATTTAAACAATATAATCATTACATAATAGTCATAAGACGACTTTGTGAAATTTTTAACAGCTCATCAGTACTACTGTCAGTAATACAGAGAACAATCATTAGCTTAGTTATAAACGTCCGATAATAAAGTTCCTGCTTCGTTTCCTGTGTAACTAGACGACAACTTGCACAGAATTGGCGTTACTAATGATGATAAAATCCTCGTATCCCCTTCCAAATTCCTTTTCTCTCACCTGATTAACATTTAGAGACCAACTCATCGTCACTTAATTACGTTCAGACTCATAACTGGTCGCAGTTATAAATTCTGATGGCCCATTAATCACGTAAAGAGGCGTTGTTCTGTTACTTTTTTCTTGTTTGACTGTGATAATTATTGCGCATCATATCTGTAGCCTAACTTTTAAAGGAGGATAAGTCATGTCATGTACTGATGTAAACAATTCACTCAAAAGGCTTCTCCTTTTTTGACGGTCTGTGCAGTCTGTTAGTATGAATTAATAATAATAATTAATAGCTATGCAAAGAAGCTACTATATCTCAGCATATATTACTAGTTGGTAAAGTTGGCAATGGCTGGGTTTGTTTCATCAACACACACACACACACTTTCACTTTGTTTTATATATAAGATAAACAAACACTGTGTAAAAGCAAACAAAAAAAATTATGATAAACTGTCTTTTTGATAAAAAATGATGCTAATTTTTTTTTAGGGATGCTATTGGCTCCTCCTCACCCCACCCCTGCTAAGGCTATATTTTACTACCCAATGTTTTTAATTGTATTTTTCACAGTGCTTCATCAAAATATGTTGTATGGTCAACTGAGAAAGCAATTTAGAAGCATGATTTTAGTATGTCTTGTACCTAATTATTCCTCTTCCAATGCATGAGTTTAAATCAGCATTTGAGAAGTCAAAAGGATAAGTATTTCCAATTGTCCCTTTGGAAATTACAGCAACAGCTTCTACATATGATCCCTTAGTGGGATTGTTTCTTCTACACTATTTTTATCATTAACAAAGAACTTTTGATTATACTGACATTGCTTATGTTTATTGCAGTGTTTGAGCTGCGTTGTGGTGTGATGACTTATGCTTGGGGCAAAATTGGTGCTGATAGTGAGGTTGCAAAACTTAAATCCAGCGTCGATCCTACATTTAAGATTGACCCCAATGAAAAATATGCCGAGGTAAAACAATTCTTGTCTTTTTTCTGATCACTGACTTTTCATAATCTCTGTGTGCATGCATGTTTGTGTGTGTGTGAGTGAAAGAGAGAGGTACAAAAATACTCTTATCCTTTATTAATGCTGTATTTGTAACACAGTGTTGGATCAAATATCTTTATTATTTTAATTGTACTAGTAATTGGCCACTTTTTTTGCCCTGTTGTGTCAGCATTCTAGTCTATTGACTGACTGGTCAAATAAAGGAGCAACATTTATTAAGTATTTGAACATTATGTGTGGATAGTAAGTAATAGTTATACTATTAGTCATTGTATGCAGGAACAATATGTTTGCAATGCAGGGAGCAAGAGGAGAGTAAAAGAAATTAATATCATATAAAATTAAAAATGTCTTTCATTAGTTGTGGATGGGAACACATCCGAACTGTCCATCCTATGCAGTGAGAAAGGGGAAAGAGGATGTGGCACTACTAGATTGGATTGAGGCCAATCCAGATAGTCTTGGACCAAAGGTTAAGGATTACTTCAAAGGAAAGCTGCCATTCCTCTTCAAAGTGCTATCAGTCAGGACATCACTTTCCATCCAGACTCACCCAAATAAGGTGTGTTGCTATACTTTCTTTATAAAAAAAAATTGAGACAAGTAAAATAGATTAAGATATGCTTCTTGAAGACGTTTTTAAGTAAACAAATATGGAAAAACATTTGGTCAAGTTTGGTATAAACTTTGCCAAACTTAGACACATTCATCCATATTTGTCCTTTTATAACAACTTTTAATGAACATTTTTGAACATGGCTATTTTTAAAAAATAAAAAAGTAAAAAGTATATAAATGAGACAAAGCTATCCTTTAGATCTTACTGCAGATGTTGTAAAAAAAAAACCGAAGTATCTACTTGTCTAACACTAAATCAGTGAATATAGAAATGGCCTAATAGTGATGGATAGAATGTGTCGTATCTTTTCTTGCAGGCAGATGCTGAGGAATTATTTAGGAAAAGGCCTGACTTATACAAAGACGACAACCATAAGCCAGAACTTGCTGTTGCTCTGACCCCTTTTGTTGGGCTTTGTGGTTTCCGTCCTATTAACGAAATAGCAGATTACTTTCAGAGTAAGAAAAACTTTCATTAGCATCCTTTTGTGCTTGATACTTAGATCTTTATCCAAAGTTTTAAAATGAAAATTTATCATCAAGCATCTAGTAAAAATGTATAAGTAGTTCAATGGTTATTTATAGGTTGTTTTTACATGGCGTAACTACTACTGTTACCTTTCTTTTTCCATCTTGCCACATTTTGATCACGAGGGTTTCTATAGATCATGAAGGTTTCTACATGCTCTTGTATACTTGACAATGCTGTAGGGTCACAGGTTGAACAGTGTGGATAGTTGTACCTGCCTGTACTTGCATGCATGAATATGTGTGTGTATATGTGTGCAAGCTTGCATGTGCCGATATCCTTCACACAGAAATTTGCCATGTGTCAGACAAGAAATTTAGCACTTGCTTCTTTTCCTCCTTGAGCCCCACTATTTATAGTTCTTTACATCATTCTCTTCAAACTGTGTCAAAGCTTTCAAGTCCAGCCTCAAAACCCACCTCTTTCAGAAATAACTTTTAAAATGCAACAGTAATGCTCACTCTTTCATTACTCATCTTTGTCAATACACGTTTTTAATGTTTGCCATAGCATCATCTGTATGCTGTTGTTTGTCTTTGTGTATTTTGTTTTTTCATTACATGGTAAGTTGTGTGTTGGTTTTTACTTTGTTTGGTTTTGTTGTTTTTTTTGCTCAGTGCATTGAAAATGGGAAATATGCTCTACATATTCCATCATTATAATAATAATCATCATCATCGTTGTCATAATTATTGTTGTTGTTATTAGGAATTGAAGAACTACGGAATGTTGTGGGACCACAGCTCTGTGTGAAGCTTATAACCAACAGCCGCAGCTTAACTCCCCAAACTCACTGTGAAGCTATGAGATCAACATTTTCTGGTCTTATTGAGAAGGAAAAGGAGACAGTTAAAGTGGAGCTAGAAAAACTTGTGAAAAAAGTCCAAGCAATGAGTGAGTTACATATATCACATTCAGACATTAACTTTTGCTTCAGTTCACAAATCAACTTCAGAGAGTACTTATGCATCTGTAATATATACGAATGATTTTATAATTCTTGATCTGTAAATTAGACCAGTGGTTCTCAAAGTATTTCGGACCGCGGACCACTTTACTCAAGTAAAAAATACGGCAGACCACCAAGGCCTAAAATCACTCTGTACTGTGAATTTCGAATTTAAATTGCCGCATTTGTTTCATTACAATTCAAAATTAAATGTCCTTTTCGACAGTGCTATAGTAATAAGTTGACATAAAATTACATACCTCGTTCTTTATGATTAAAATGTTAATGCGATGAATGCAGTTGTTTTTGATAAGCTATTAAGGTGATAATATCTGGATCAATGTTGGAGAGTTTTAATTTCATGTCAGATTCTACGTTCAACCGGCTTCTCTTATTCGTTTTTAGTCCCACAAGTGTTGAAAATCCAATCTCACAACAGTAAGTTGTTGGAAATGGCAGTAGATGCTTCACAACCAAAATTTCACAGCATTAAACACACTGCGGGCTAGGGACTTCTCTATCACCCGTCCCAGAAAATCCCATGCTCAAATAATCTGTGCTCTTTTAACTTGTTTTTGGTTGTTTTCTACGCTGGAATGATGCCACATGTTGTGTGTACCACTACTGTTCTTCACAGCTTGTTTGACGCTTTCTTTGTTGCTATTATCTTGAGCAGAAAATGAAAATATCTCGTCAGGTGCGTCTTCCTTTTCCTGGATCACAAATGACCTCAGTTGCATCTTTTCCTTGCTTCTGCATCTTGTTTGCACTTTCACAGTCACCAGCATCACGGGATTTACAACGATTTTAGCCAGCAATCCATAATAGCCCTTCAGCTTGAAAATGGTGAAAAAGAATACTTGGAAAGACGTCTTCTCTCCAGCACGCAAATTCGGAAAGTGGTCAGCCTTTCTTACTAAGGCGGAGCTGTCTTTGCCTGCCTGGTCCCCTTTCATGTTTGAACGAGTCAGGGAAGCTGGCACATAATAAAAATCTTCAACAGAGCCGTTCTGTTCAGGTAGGCGTGTCACGCGTCACTGGTCAGGATTCATAGCCGGTCGCCTTGACCATCCTTTCAGGCCATTATCAGCTGCAGTGGTAACTTGACCAGCGGACGGTTACTGGTCCCACACAAACTTAACTGAAGTTTTCTACAAGCCTATCTGGCGATTTAAACATCACTTTGCTGACATATGATGACTGTCAGCCGCGGACCACCTGGCTTATGCGGACCACACTTTGAGAACCACTGAATTAGACTACTGTTACAATATAACTTTAAAGTATTGTACTACAGTTAGCTATACAAGTCCAATATGTCAGCAAGTGTAAGGCAACCTTTAAAATAAAAGTCCTGTCAGTGTTTGTAGAAGGAGCAAAGCATTTTTTTATTGTGATGAAAGTATTTGTCAAAAATCTTGCAGAAAAGAAGGGCGAAGATATATCACCCTATGTGGGTGACATTTTATTAAAGCTGCATGATGAGTTCCCTGGGGATGCAGGAGCATTTGCCATTTATTTCCTAAATGTTGTGAGACTGGAGCCAGGTGAAGCTATGTTCCTGCGGGCAAGAATCCCACATGCATACTTATCTGGTGGTAAGTAGCTCATTTTGTGTCTCCTTGGAGATGAAAAAGTGATTCCTGTGCTGCCAGAAGTTAGTCATCCATTCTGCCACAAAGCATGGTGAGAGGCAGTGTTAGTGAAATAATGGGTCTTGAGATATTGAATGGAGACTGTGTGTATATATGTTTTAAAAAAAATTTGGGGTGGGTGATTTGAGGTGTGATCCATTATTTTGTGGGGAAACAGTTTAAAGGTTCTGAAGTCTGTCCAAAAACAGGATGGCATTAAGATAACAGTAAAAATAATAATTAGCGACAAAACTTGAAACAGGTCTGTGGCAGACAATGACAAATGAGTAACCACCTTCATTGCAGACTGCATGGAGTGCATGGCATGCTCAGACAATGTTGTGAGGGCAGGACTGACTTACAAGTACATAGACAAACACACATTAGTCTCAATGCTGGACTATGTGGGTTACCCGATGAACCGAATGAAGTTTGTTGGCGTGGAGGATGTAAATGACATCACTGTTACCTCCTTCCATCCCTCTGATATTGTGGACTTTGGTGTAGCAGAGTACAAGGTAGGATCATTTTGAATTCCCTTACAATACTTCTTCCATTAGTGCATTATCATAATTGTGCTAAATAGTAAAGAATTAAAAATACTGGATTAGAAGGCTTCTCTGCTCACAAAGCCGAGTATTACATAATTACAATTGTAAAATGCAAATATCTTGAAGACAAGGATATGTTAAATAAAGTTTTTGTCAGAAATGTAAACAAAATTGAGAAATTAAAAAGTACACTTGTCTGCTCATTCATTTTTATTTGTAGGCACCACCTGGAGTGAAAGAGTTCCGAATGGCCCCGTTGCAAAGTGCCAGCATCTCCATTGTCATACAGGGGAAAGGAAAGGCTACTAACAGTACCCTAGCAGATTCCATTGAGCTTCAGCGTGGCACTGTGTTTTTTATGGCTGCTATGCAGGAGCTCATCATAAGTCTTGCAGAAGGAGGCATGTTGCTGTTTCGAGCATATTCTACAATCTAATGGTAACTGGAAGGATGTTGATGCTGTTGCCCTCCAAACAAAAACAAAGCCGGGGATATACTTGATCAGAATCCTAGGTGTACTGTTGTGAGCTATTTATGCCGAAAAGTCAGCATTGCCTGTTTTCGTAATGATCAGTTTAAATTTCATGTTTGTGGGTTGCCCTTTTCTTTTAGACTTTTTGTAAGCTTGAGAGTGTCTTAGATGGACATACCTTTCTTCTTAAACGGGTAGAGATACCTTTTATTTCTAGTCTTGAAGTAAAAGCAAGTCAACAATAGCATTTGTACATGTGTTGATCTACTGATGTTGATTGTTCCCTTAATATTTGTAGGTTTTGGTCATCAAAAAAGTAAAATTATCAGATAACTATTAGAACTTCGTATGTTAAGGCCATGGCATTTGCTTCTGTGGTATCTTTTACACTTTCTTTTCTTTAACAAAAAAATTATTATTAAAGAATGACTTATACTTTTTAATAGTTAAACATTATTCTTAAAGTATATGATAAATCTTAATGAATATGAAAATAACGAATCCTGCATCAATTCTGAAATTTCATCATTTTGTATATCTAAAAGAGCTTAAGCCACTATGTTTTCTAACATTTCTGACATAGTAACCATTAGAAGAAAGACTTGTTTTACAACACAACACAAAACACCCTACAGAACGTATCTATATTATCAGTCATCTTTATCAAGGGAATGAAGGGCCTCTGCTGTCTGTCATGATAGCATGCCATATTGTTGTGGCCACTTCTCCATGGTTAGATGAATTGCAGATTATATTGAGAAAATGTTTTATTTTTAAATCTTATAAAATTTGTTGAAATCCTGGTCTAGTGGAAGTAATTTATACTCCCTTTTCACATGGTGAATATTCATTTATAAAATGTTAAATTTTTATCATGAATCCTTGTATGAAATAGTTTTTTCTTGATGTAAAGGAACAGAAATATTTTTATTAACATTTGTTAAACAGTGAATTGTGTTCCACACAATTTCATATAATGCTTCTTAGCAATGTTAATTTATAACAGCTTGTGTACTGTGTACTTGAAAAAATGTATCACAATGATGCTTTAAGGTAGGCAGTTCCAGCTGGGCTGAAAGCACTTTACAAACAGACATATAAGAACACACCTTTTTTTAGTGTAGCCATCAAATTCACACACAACACAGAGTGAAGGAAACTGGAGTACCTGAAGAAACCACTGACAATCAGGCCTGTAAACAGGTGTCGCATCCAGAGAGATGGATGTCTGAGTCAAGATACAAACCTACAACACCTGATTCTCATTGTCATGGTGACAGGCAGTTTAACCACTGCACCAACAACTTCCCCATGCTTTTATCATATCTTTATACACATTTTCAGAAAAATGTCAGAAAAGAGAAGGAAGATGACAAACAATTGTCTTATTTCCATGACTGAATGTCCGTGAGAGAAAGCATGCATTCATACAAATGCATGACCATTCATGTGCACACACATGCAATAGCTGTATGTATGCATGCATGTAAATGTGCTGAGCATGCATCTGTGCATATCTGTATGAATTTATCATAGGTGTACACATTTTCAGAAACAAGGAAAAATCGAAGATGATAAACAGTAGGACAATGAGCAGCAGTCTCATTTGTTTTCCATTTGTAAATATGTATGAATCCGGAAGTGTTCTGGTTCCAATTTACATTTGGCATCACTTCAAGGTTTATACTGTTAATTTACCTTAATATGGCAGTGACAGATTTAAATAAAAAAGGGGCAGTACATGTACTTATTATTCAAGCATTTGGTATCCTTGTACTTCTAGTTAGTTGCTGCATTTTTTTTTTTTTTTGGTTTGAGGAGGGTGTTTGCAGGTTTTATTCTGTGTATGCATGGGAGCTATTTCATATAAAAGATCTGACAAAGTTTTGAATATGAACACAATTTTGTTTGAGGGATCGGCTGTGTGACAACTTTAAAAATAGTATTTTGATGTAGGTTGTGGGCTCAAAGACCTAGACACAATGTCTTCTCCACACCTTTCACCTGTCCCCATGTCCTTTCAAAAGGTTCTGCATTCTTTTTGACTCAGTACTTAGAATTTGTTTAAAGAAAAATATGTAACCTGTCTTTATGGTAATCATGCTTTGTAAAAAAGGAAAATATAGTAAAAGATCACTTGCAAAAAATATCACTGGATTCTACAGTTATGAATTACCTAATCGTGCAACCGTTTTTACTTTGAAAATGAAGAAAAGACGATACAGGAAAAGTACTAAGGAGTTTTCTAAGATAAATCTGTCTTGTTGCTGTTTTTCTTCACATGGTCACCAGCTATATTCTTGTTTGTGTGATGCACTTATTTTCAAAACAGTGTGTTGAACTAAATTTTTGCTTTCATTTGCTTTGGTAGGCAGTGTTGCGATCTGTTTTATTAAAGGTTTGTTGCAGATCTGTTGACTAGTGCAAAATTTTTACTTTTTCTGGGTTTTTTTTTTTCAAAATACATTTTTTTAAAATGCAGAATGAAAAAAGGTTTTAGAAACCAAGCACTTTTGTGGTCAGTGTACCACCATCTTTATACCTGGTGTTTTATGCTGCCTCCATCTTCCCCCGTATGGCTGATAGTTGTGTGAGGTTGTAACTTTCCCAGTCTAATGTTACCAAAATTATTTAGGAAATTTTACAAGAAATTTTAAGCATGCATAAACACAATCATCTGACAGACTTCCTTCAATCTGTCACATGTCACACTTCAATCAAAGAGCAACCACTGTTAGAGCTGAAAGTCAGGCGGTGGTCACAGCGTACATGGCCACTCCCCCTTTAGGGAAATAAACATCACTAGCCTTGGGCATGCCACGCTTTTGTTCTGACCATCGTGTTCTGGCAACACACACACAATCAGGCGCATATGCTTTCATAATTTTCTGATATAGAGCTTGAAAACATATTTCAAAGATGCAGCTTCTCTAATTTAGAAGATAAACAAGAAAATAAAATGAATTGTTTCAAGTATACATTAGCATTGGTTTTGCAAGTAACTCTAATTGGACTTTTTTTTCACACAATATGGTTGTTACATATCTAAAAGCTCTTTACACCCAGTGCCTTTGCAAAAATATAAAGTATGTACACATATATTTACAGATGTTGAGTTTTAACATTTTTCTATTTTTCCCTGCGGACGCTACAGGCAAATGTCTATTGTTTTCTTTCAGTGCAAAATGAAGCCATATATTTAAAACAATTGAGTAACAAGACTATGGTTTGGATTTGCTGGAGGGACACATGAATGAACTTGATTTCTGTTCAAAACGTTCCAGAAATCATGCTCTCACTCAGTCCATGTGGAGGAGCTGTTCAGATTTTCTGAATATAATTTCAAGTTCCTCCACAAACGTTAACAGCTGAGATGTTGGGACTACTAGCCAATAGCATGAGGTACCTGCTTAATTGACAACTGAATCTCCCATACAGTTCCTTCTTACTTTCCCATAATAATTTCTTTACATTCTGAACGCAATTTCCTTTGCACCTTTTTGGCGATGTAACCAGCAATATAAGTTATAATATTGTTCTCAGGAATGGATAGTTCCTCGGCAGAGTTGGTAAAAGCATTCTGGGCGATTTCAAATCTTTTGTTTAGTTCACATCTCACATCAGAAATCGCTGGAGTACTGATGTTGCTCAGGTTCAAGAGAAAGTCATCTCCGTCTTCGGTGCAGTTGCTTCTTTCACTGCATGATGAGACCAACCACCATTGCATGACACTGAAGGAAACAAAATTGCTGGGTGCTTGGACTATCTCCATGTCCTTATCCTCGTGTTATAAAGAGGTTTTTTACGCAGTTTTGGTTTAGTCTGTTATTGTGGAAGAATTTAACCTTTTTTGTTTTGCGAAGATTGTCCCAGAGTTGAAGCAGGATTTGTATAGCAATTTTCCATCCATTCGTACTTGATGAATTGCTTTTAAGTGTCGACAGCCATGACTTGTCCGATGGAATCACGCATCATTTGGCTGCTAAACTTGCTAAGTCTGATGAATGCATTAAACAGTTGATCAGTGGGTTCAACAAAGATAGCAGTCTCAGAGGCCTCTTTAGATAACACTCCTAAAGTTACCATCGTAGATATGTCAGCTGCAACGCTGTGCAACAGAACCTGAGAGGTAAACTTTTTCCGAAGGCTGAAAAACCTGGTAACTTTAGGTGTTTTTCTGAGGTGTAGAGCAATTCGGATACAGTTCTTTCTATCCATCCTGAAAAAATATTCTATTTCAGTGGATTTGGTACATCAAAGATGGTTGGAACTGTACACTTCTGCACCCAATTCTTACGTCTATGGAAATGACAACACTAGACTAGTAAAGCTACTAAGAAGCAATATATGTGGCAAAACCAAAGATAAATGCAACTTGTTAAATCTTGTGAAAAGCTTTTAACTCACATCTCTTTATCGTTCAGAAAAGAGAACAATCTGAAACCTTTAGTTAGAGAGTTTTGACAACTTGGTGCAGCGCACCATGTACCACTAGGCCTCCTTGCACAAACACCAATCATCGGTACACGGAGGGCATGGCCGCGGTCACACACGGGTCAGCGTGGCTTCACTTTCCTGCCTAAGTGGTGGCTCTTGGTATGCTCTTTGCTTTAATCATATATCCTGCCACAGTGTTGTATTTTGTAGCGGTAAGCCGAACATTTAAAAACAATGAGAAAGCAGAAGCATGTGACAAGAACTACATCTAAATTTTTAAAGCAGCACCGAAGTAGAGTTGATCATTCCAACAAAGTCTTTTTAAGAAAATGTCTACTGTTACACAGTTGTCCTTTCACATGCATATGTTGAGCAATCATGCATGTCCTGGAGCTTGGTAAACTAACAATAATTATTTGAGTTAACAATAAAGGCTGGAAGCACTTCATCTTGTGGGATAAAATATATGTTTTATACTCATTTCTCTTCCCCCCCCCACCTCCATCCACCCTACTTGGTTGATAAGTGATGAGCCATAGCGAGGAGGTTTGGGGGAATTGGTGTTTTACACCGAGCTAGCAACTAAGCTATATCATGGCAAGAAAGCTAGCCCTGTAAACAGATGCCACATGCAGAGAAAAAACAGCACACCTGAGACGAGAGCTGAGCCCAGGACAGCCAGTCCTCACTGTATTGGTGACAGGTGCTAACCGTTGCACCACCAAACTGCCCCAAGAGCCATAGCGAAAGCTGACTACAAGTAAAAATGTAAAAGGCTCATAGCTGTTGGTTACAGGAACAGTGAGCTGTAAGTGGTTAGCCATATGTAAGACAGCATAAGAAAGTCAGAGCCCACCCCTTTCTGTACCTTTAATCTTTAAGGCTCAGCTACTCAGAATACAAAAATTGTTTGTCAAAATGATGAAACCTAAGTTCCCTGACTTAACTGCATGCATCTGGTATGCCTGTCTCACATTCCTTGCCTCTCTTAAGTCAGAAGAAGTTTGGCTAACCCAAGCACAACATTATTTTTAAATGAGTGGGTTTAATTCATCATTTGGCATCGATTTCCCAAATCTGACCTTTGTTCTGCTTGTGGTATATGAGCTTTGGACTGAGGTTGAAATTCAAATTTAGCTATGCTGTACTGTCTTTATGAAAATGTAAACAATATGATTAACATGCCCATGGAAAATATTACCATAAGACAAAAGCACTAACAGTTGATCTGAAATGAAAAAAATGAAAAACCAGTCAGACTCCTTAGGGAAAATATGAGTTATTTCATTTTGCAAGTACTGTAAATGCAAGAATTTTACTCTATCATAGTGAAAACAATTTTGTTTTAAAAGCTGGATACAGTTATCACAAGACTCATGTTTTCTTTTGATAAGGAGCTATCCATATTCATGTTATGAGTGTATGACAGCAATCAATGCCAACACCAATACCAACTAAAGTCCTAGTGGTATTATACAGTTTAGCAGATTTCTGATAAGGCAGGCAGTATGCCTGTGATTAACATTACCTGTATTAAACGATAACTATATAAAGCACCCACCCTTGCCTTACCAAAAAACAAAAGGTCATGGTGATGGGAAGGGTAAAAGAAAAATGTCAAGGTCATAGCAAGAGAAAAAAGATTTCACACATTTTTGAAAGATGAGTAGGTTTCTGACCAATATTGAGTGGCAGTTTGTTCCAGGTCAGAGAAAAGGATAATGGACCAAATGTAAGGAGTCTGCTTTCAGAAATGCAAAGCCTGAGGGGACTGGATGAAGAATGAGGCAGTGTGTAGATCTGAAGTGAGTGGGATAGGTAGGCAGGGGTAGAACCATCGAGATACTTGTAACAAAAGATGTTGACTTTGCATTGAATATGCTTGCAAATAATGTGCAGCTAAGCGAGGAGTGGTTTTCTTCCACAAAATGAGGCAGGCGGCATTGCCTCGAACACATTAGAGAACATGCATGGATGAGTCAGGAAGACAAGTGTGAAGAGAGTCAAACCAGAAGTAGTTAATGCAAGAGACAATGAACAATTCTTTATATATGAAGGTGGTAGATTAAGCAAAGCGCTTTTTTTTACGTCTAGCGCCCCCGCAACTATTATAATAAGGTATGACAGAAAAGAGTGGAGAGGGAATACTTACAGAGTGGTAGGTATTAACTAATATTTAGAGGGAGTCCTGGACTCAGGAAAAATCAGAAAACTGTTATGGCTTTAACTCTGTGATGAGTTCAATGCACAGCTGGTGCTTGGCTCACCATGCAGTGTTGGATAAAATGCCTCAGCAATTTTGATTATAGATTTAAGTACTTAAGCAAAAAAAATTATTTTAATTTTTATTAGCAGTTATTGCCGGAGTAGAGTTCATTTGCTAGCAATAAGGAGGATATTCCACAATACTCCGATTATTTTAGGCTTGATTGAAATAGGTCAATACTTGGAATGGGGATATAAGAACGAAATAAGTTCATGGGTTTCAACTGTTGGAAAAATGTATACTTTGGTGATTAGCATTCTCTTGGGTACACCTTTGATATGGGGGAGGACGCGACGGCCATAACAAAAATGGCTCGCGGCATTTGTCGTCTGCTCGCTCCACTCAACTGCCCAAATGTACCTTAAACTAAACTTAAACCTAACCCTAACCCTACCTCAAACCTCTGAGAAAATAAAATAGACCGGCCAATGACGTCACGAGCTCCCCCATATCAAAGTTCTGCCCGTATGAGGTCTCCGGAACCAACAGCTTCTTGCAGAAAGAAGACGGGAGCAGAAAATCTAAGTGTGATTACGTCCACTATATAAATCTCACACAAATTATGGTAGTTTTCAGCTACAGTGGCGTACCCACTAAAACATTATTTTACTGCAGTGATTTGAATTTAAATTACTCGAGAAAAGAATTTAGTGACGTCATTCTGAGGAGGGAGTGGTCGTCATAATCTCTAAAGCAACCTCAACAACATGAAACTTCATTAACAGTCACATCTTAGTGAAATAAAAATTTAAGAAATGATTTATACTTATTTATACTTATTTAAATCATTTGGTTTAGCAATTTTAATTACTTTAAAGACAGGATATTCTTTAAGTTTAGTTAGAGACTAGCAAATATGGCGCATTTTTTGAAACGATAGTCATCTCTACGAGCTGTACAGTTTCTAATTTCCAGGAAACATAAATACAGGAGAGAACGGCAAACGTAATTTAAAACAAGGAATTTGTAACGGTTAGTGAGCATTTCCCATATGTACCTGTGTTACCAATTTTAAAAGTCTTTACTGGCTTTTAGATTGTATTAGGTACTACCACCATGGACATGCACAGTCTTTATGCAAATCCGTAACTATCACAAAAGCAAATGCAAACGTTAGCACACCTATTCAAATAGCTATCTATCACGAGTACTACTAGCAGTATATTTACACTTAACCAAAGTAATCATTACTTGCTTGAAATGTATGTAGCTGGCGAAAAACTACATCTAGCACCTTTCAGTTCAAGCCTACTAGACTTCGTCCATGCTCCATTTAATACCACACTGTCATGTTGATCAATCATCAATCATTTTATTAAACATTATCTAATTTTATTAGTAATGAAAATTTTCATTATTATTTTTATTTTTCGATCTCCATTTAAATGTGTGTAATTGGCCATGGTGTTTTTTTCAGGTTTGGAAATGTCCATGGCAGAGTCAAATGTTTCTGAAAGTTCAGTTGATCCACTGATCCAGTCGCAGACGTCACAGGCTGATGTTCAAAACTCGCACATATTACCAGGAGCCGAAGGAGGGCCAAGTGACAGTGCAGAAAATCTGGAAGAGTATGAAACACAATTGTTTGGCTTTACACCCAAGTCGTTTGTATCAGGAAGTGAGTATTAACGTATCAGCATTACTTGAAGAGGGATTACAATGCGATGCACTTTCTGCACCAAACTAGAAAATAGGGCTAGAATCGGAGTTAGGTTTAGAGTTTGGGTTTGGGTTAGATTTAGTTTTTTGTTTCCATTTTCATGTCATTGTCGTTTCTGTCCAAGATTCTAGAAAAGGTTGTTCATTCTCAGCTTCTTGTACACAATGATAAAAATCATCTTCTTAATCTATTCCAGTTTGCTGATAGAAAGGGCCATAGTACTGAATCTGCACTTCTTAACGTTACAAATGATCTGCTTCTTAGCGTTGACAATGACAAAGTATCCTTTCTTACATTATTAGATTTGGCAGCTGCATGTGATATTGTCGATTATTTTATACTTTTACACAGACCAGTACTCTTTTGGAATTTATGGTGTTGCTTTGTCCTGTTTTCAATCCTAACCGAGGGACCGAACCCAGACTTTATGTGTGAACAGTGTCTACTCAGATACTTCTGCTCTGAGGAATGAGGTTGATCTTGGGGCCAATACCTTTTTGTGTACTCAAGCAGGGTGGGGAAGCAGCTACAAAGGCCCTAACTGTCCTGTGCCAAAGAGTCTGGGAGCGCAAGGAATGGCCCAGAGAATGGACAGTCACTAATCATACCCCTCCCAAAGAAAGGAAACAGCAAACAGTGTCAGAACTACAGAACCATAAGCCTTATCAGTCACCCAAGCAAAGTCATGCTGAAGGTCATACAGAACCGCATCAGAACCACGGCAGAAGAGCTGCTAGCAGAAGAACAGGCTGGCTTCAGACCACGTAGAAGCACAGTTGAGCAGATCTTCAACTGTCGTCTTCTTATTGAAAAGCATCTTCAGCATCAGCGGGACCTTTACCACAACTTCATTGACTTTAAGAAGGCATTTGACAGAGTCTGGCACGAGGGGCTATGGCATGTGATGCAGAAATTCAACATTGAAGAAGGGCTCGTCCAGGTTGTTGAAGCGCTGTATAACAGCTCAACGAGTACAGTACTGCTCAACAACCAAATAGGAGCTTACTTTCGCACTACAGTAAGGGTATGTCAAGGATGTCCCCTATCACCCGTGCTGTTCAACATATTCTTGGAGAACATCATGCTTGAAGCTCTTCATGACCACCATACCTCCATTTCAATCGGCGGAAGACCAATATGCAACATACGCTTTGCAGATGACATAGATCTGTTAGCAGGTACAAACAAAGAACTGCAAGACCTCACCAACAGACTGACAGACAGCTCAAACACATATGGAATGGAGACCAGCACTGAAAAAAGCAAAGTTATGATCAATGGCAACGGCAAAGCAGAGATCTATATGAACGGGGTACAGCTCGAAGAGGTAAGCAGCTTCAAGTACCTGGGAGCCACCCTCTCCAAGGACGGCAGCTCCACGCAAGATATCCGCATCAGGATCGCAACAGCAACAGCAGCAATGGCTAGGCTAGATAGGATCTGGCATAGCCACAAGATAAGGTTCACTACCAAGTACAGGCTATACAAATCCCTGGTAGTGCCGATCCTGCTCTACGGATGTGACACGTGGACTCTGCTCGCCGAAACAGAAAGGAGAATCCAGGCATTCGAGAACAAGTGTCTGAGGAGGCTGCTCCAGATCTCATACAAAGAACACAAAACCAACGACTTTGTAAGAAACAAGATTGCCACACTCGTAGGACACCAGGAACCTCTTCTATCAACAGTCAAGCGACGTAAGCTGGTCTTCTTTGGCCA
This sequence comes from Marisa cornuarietis, assembly GCA_004794655.1. Lineage (NCBI taxonomy): Eukaryota > Metazoa > Mollusca > Gastropoda > Architaenioglossa > Ampullariidae > Marisa > Marisa cornuarietis. Next base: position 3,420,993 of record SMMW01000627.1, on the reverse strand, counting down.
TGTGACTCGGCACGACACCCTGTCGAAGACTATCCTTCAAGGCACCTTGGAGGGTGGCCGACGCCGCGGTGGTCAGAGAAAAAACTGGCTTACGAACGTCAAAGACTGGACTGGTCGTTCTGTACAGGACCTGCTGACTATCGCCCAAAATAGGCAAGAGTGGCAGGCCCTGTCAGCTACCGCGTCTATCCATGTGCTCCCCCCAACGCCAGGTGCCAGGCAAGGGACGACTGACTGACTGTGTAGTTTACTTCCCATCTATCTGATGTAATCTTGCCATGCCATCTCACATGACAGTTTTGCTGATGATACACAGCTTTATCAATCAGCTCCTCTTGATAGGCTTGTTGGATTGATGACACAGACATAGGAATCCACAGCAGATGTAAAGACCTGAATGATCCAGAACAGACTACAACTGAATGACGACAAGATTGGACTGCTGCTGACGTCCCCCAAAATTTCTTAGTCATCCTTTTCTTCCTCTCTCTTTTTCCATAAACAACTCATCTATTCCTTTTTCTGCTTCTCCACCCAGTTTGGGTGTCAATCTTGATCAGAGTTTTTATTGTTCAACACCATATTTCTCATGCCTGCAGAATTGCTGACCTTGGACTTTGTAGGATTAGTTCCAGTCATCATCTCATCATTGAGACAACCAAAACTCTACTTTGTGCTGTCAAGGATCAACTGTTGTAAATTTCTATAGGCTGGGATTCCCCAGTGTCTTCCTCATGGACTTCAAAGGATCCAGAATGATGCTGCTTGTCTTACCTGCTGGTCATTTGTGACATGTAACAATGATCATTCGCTCTTTTAGCTGGCTGTCAGTCTCTGATTGTACAGCCTATAAAATATCCACTCTTATTCTGCTGTTTCTGGTACTGGTCCTTTATACCTCCCGGACTCATTCCCATCTGTACTTCCTTACAGCTGTTCTGTTCATTTTCTGACACTAGGCTTCCCACTAAAACAAAGACGTATGTACACAGGTCTTTTACCTTTTAAGTCCCATCAATTTGGAACTAATTATCCATCAGCCTTTCATCATCATCATCATCATCAGTCCTCTTTGTGCTGTCTGGCACGTGAGGCAACAGCAAGGGACCTCCATCTGGTTCTGTTTGCTGTTGTTCCAGAGGCGAGTGATGGGCCTCTGTTCTTGAAGTCCTTTTCGATAGTTCGCCTCCATGTCTCTTTGGGCCTCCCTCTGTTCCTCTTTCCTTGGGGTGTCCATCACAGGGTCATTCTGGGGATTGAATCTGGAGGCTTGCAAGTGCCGCAGCTGGATCGCTTCTGCCAAGGTGTATGTTCCCGCCCTCTCGCACAGCTCTTCATCGAAGATGGTGTTGGGTCAGAAGATCTTTTGTATGCGCTGCAAACACTTGGTTTGGTTTAGAACACTTCTAGTTTTTTCTCGATGGAAGCTGTGGTCTTCCAGCACTCTGACCCATATAAGAGGGCATTAAGGATGTTGTTCTTGAAGATTTTGATCTTTGTATGGATGCTGAGTCCAATGGATCTCCAGATGGGTTTAAGCTAAAGCATTGCAAAAGCTTGGTTGACTTTGCTGATACTGGTGTTGACCTCTTGTTCTTCTACCAGATGAAGTTATTTCTCTAGCTGACATTTCCGTAGCATAGAAAGGTTTTACAGGATAGGGTTGCTAACCCTACGCCCAACCCTCCTTTCTCATCCAGGCTTGGGACCAACAATGGCAGAGTTTCCATCAGCCTTTGTCACGCTGATTCTTTGACCACTTTAAAGTCGAACCTTAAGAAATACTTTTTTTTCAAAATCAGTGGCTCCACCCTTCCATGTCCAAACTGTGGACTGGCGTAATGTGTGTCTGTATTTACTCTGTGGGTGTGTCTGTTGTACGAGTACATGGGTGTAGGGATGTTAGCATGTAAGTTGGCTGGTCTGTTTGTAGGTTCTCTTATTTGTGAAGCACTCTAAGCAAATTACTTTCGAAAAGCACTTTATAAATGTTCATTATTATGATTTCCTATGTCTGTGTGTCATGAGCCCACCATAAGCTGTTCCACATGTAACTTTCCTTTGTTTTTATAATATTACAGGAGATGATTGGCATCTCCAGTGAGTGTTCTTTGCCCAGCACTGTGCATTAGTCTTTTTTTTTTTCGTTCTCGGTAACTATAAGTACATACATAATGTGATAATTATGTGCAAATTCAAAGAAAAGTGCTTGTGTATTGTTTTTCATTGTTAACTTGATAATCAAGTATGCTTGGAAGTGTTCATTGTTCTTGCAGACACATTGTGCTTATTTAGTTCCAAACATTCACACAATGATGTGCTTTCTAGAGAAACAATTCAATACATATGCTTACACATAGGTGCGTCTGCATATGACTTAAAAAATATTTAAAGCAGTAAAATAATGTTTAAACAGGCCAAAAGTTGCTAAATGGGGACTAGATATAATATATATATATATATATAGGGAATGCTACTTAGTTTGTGATGGTTGTGTTTTAGTCAGTGCATGAGATAATTGAATGTGTGAACTGTTAACTGTTTCTTTTGTTCTTTTAACAGTTTACAATGCAGTTGGTGAATATTTCATGGAAGCCTTAAAAGCTATCGAGGAAAACATTGTAGGAAATGTAAGTGATAGAATTCTCTCTTTTTTTGTCATAAAAAATACATTTTAGTGCTTAGCTATGAGTGCTCTTATGCTACAGATAACATTCTTTTGATTCAAGGAAAACAACAAAGTGTTAACTTAAATTTGAAAATATTTCCAGCTACTGTATAAGTGTTTAAAGCCTACTAAAATAGCACATTTGCTTTAAATGGATGCATTTGGTTCCAGTATGCAGATGTCATAAGCAAAGAAGAAGTATCTGTGAAGATGAGCAACATTTGCAAGCACATAGTCACACAAATTGACAAGGCTTTTGACACTCTGGAAGTGAGTTTCTCAATACTTGTGAACTGTATCTTACATCTGTAAAGTTTGAATAGTCACTTCTTGCAATTACCCGTAAGATGGTAAAGATTCACTTCTTGTAATTGTCTGTGTGTTGTTGTTTTAGTCTTAAAATGCCTATTAATGCTGTAGTATTTGAATATGAAACCAAAAAAACTTTTTTTAAGAAATTTGCGATCTGTGTGCAAAAAGTCTCAGGTCAGGGAGTTCATCGCAAAGTCATCAGAGAAATCTTCTCTCAACTTGATTCTGACACAATTCATGCACGAGTACCTTAACCTGATTCCAGTTATTACTGGCATTATCAATCACTTCTTATCAGCTGATGTTGTACACTTTTCTGTTTGAGCATGCTGTTGTCACCCCATTTCTAAAGAAACCCAGCCTAGACCCTAGTAACTTGAAAAACTATCACCCTATTTCCAATCTCCCTTTTCAGTTAAGTACTTAAAAAGGTTGTGCTATTCCATCTTCTGAACCATTTCTCTAAGCCACAGTCTACGTGAACCATTTCAGTCAGAACATCGAGAGAACCATTTGACCAAGACGACATTGCTACAAGTGTTGAATGACTTATCTGCTTGTGGCATGGATCACATCTCATTACTATCAGTGCTGATCTACTGGCTGTGTTTGATACATTTAACCAAGACTCCAGCACCTTTGTTACTTTTAGTCTCTGGCACTGTTTTGAATTGGTTGCAGTCTTAAATGACTAATTGTACCCAGTCTATGGTACTTGTATGCACCACATCTTCGCCTTATTCTTTGAAGTACAGGGTGCCTGAAGGCTGCCCCATGGGCCCAGCTTCTCGTGGTGGGGGTGATCACTCGGCCTCTCTCTGGCTGGGTGACTAAGCTGGCCCACCCCTTTCTCTTCTGCTTTTCTTGTTTCTCCCTCACTGGCCCTTTCACCTATACTCTTTTTCTAACCAACCATCTCCTTATCCCACTACAGTTGTATCTTTCCTATCTTCTGTCTACACTGGTCTTTTTTTGCCTTCTTTTTCACATTATCCCTTACCTTTGATGTAGCTCTTTTCTCTGTGACCTTCTTTAGCCCACTGCATTTGCCATGCAGGGCAACCCATGTCAGGGGAGGATGGGATCCTGGGGGTTGAGGTCCTTGATGGGTAGCGGCCCATCATACCAACACACCTGTTTGGCCTGGACTTCTCCTAGACGGGAGGTTGGTGTGGCCCACACCAGTCAACCAGCTGGTTGTGTATTGCCCTAGCTTTGCTAGAAGCCTGCACCTGGGGTCAGTCTGGTCTTCATACTCGGTAGACCATATTTCTTCTGTATTCCTGGTGCGACCCTGCTAGAAATGCCCTAAATGGTACCAATCTTTCGCATCCCCTCGACTCCGTTGGTGGGGAGCAGAAGGAACAAACCATATATTTTTAATTATGGCAACATATAAAAAAAACCTGGGGAAACGCGTGCAAGAGAAAGAAGAATCTTGAGATAGTGAGGATGAGGTGCGAGAGAGTGTGAGAAAGAGTGTTTAAGGGGCCTGGCCCCGTTTTCTCATTGAAGAGGGCACAGAGCTAGCCCAGCTGCTCTCGTCCCTCTCCCCTTTTGCTGTCGCAAAAGGATTCTAAAACATTTCTTACGATTTCTCTTCCACAAAAGGATTGCGCTATGGACACTTCCTTGCCCAGTGCACAAAGCAGAAAGCATCTGAGGCACCTCCACCAATTGGACAGAAAACACTTTGTCGACCACCCCATAAAAGTAACACCACACCAATCCTTCAACTCTTCGAAGGGGGTAATTTGTTGCACTGACTTTGCCAGGATGTCGGAGCTTGATATCAAGTCAGAACTGGCATCCTAGGGGATTTCAGTGGTGCAGAGTCAGCCTTAAGAAGGATGGAAAGTCAATACCTACACACAGTTTATTTCTAACTTTCTGCCTTCCTAATATATCTGACTTCATTGAGGTTGGGTATTTGAGGGTTAAAGTTTCTCTCTTTCTACCTTTTCTGTTGCACTGCTTCAACTGTCAGCATTATGCTCATGGGGCTAGCTTTTGCAAGTCCCAAGTATGATGCTTTCGATGCAGTGGGACTAGCCATGTGGCAGCTGATCACACTTTAAGCACCAAATGTGCCAACTGTGATGGTTCCCACATTGCTTCTTCAAAAGACTGCCCAAAATGGAAACAAGAGGCGGTCATTCAGCACATACACACAGAATCTGGCATTTCTTACCCTGATGCTTGCTGTCGCGTAGTAGGTGGCCCCTCAGGAGCATTTTCTACTGAAGGCTCCACTTCCTTCTCGGCAGTCGTTTGCAAGACGACTATCAGTTTTTGTTTCTATCCAGACAGATGTGACATGGGTCTCTTCTGAGAGCCCTGTCCCAATCTTTCATGCTATGCCTCCTCCTCTTCCTTCTACAGCCAGTAGTGGCACCCAGTCAAACTACACAAGCACCACAGAACAAGCAACTTTCACCAATCAGAAACACTACATGCCAGCAAGCACACAACACAAAATCACCAAAATGCAAGAATGCTACACCACAGACAGACAAGAAAGATACACAACCAAAAGCAAAATCACCTGCAAAAATCACTCCACAGCACCAAATATCTGGGGCCACCACAGCTGTAACCTCACTCCCTGTTTCTAACCGTTTTGCCTCTCTTGGCGAGCAGGGGATGGATTGGACAAGCCATACTTGGTTTTTTGGTGGCCTTTTGGATCACAACACTCCTTTTTACTTGTTACCCACTCTCTATGTTATGCTTGCTTCTTGTGTTGGCTTTTTGTTGTTTAATAGGTTATGGTTATGTCACCTGGGGTTTTTTGTCCCTAAACATTTTAAAGTAAGATTACTTTTTCGTGCCATGGTATAGCCTTAGCTACAGGTACTGCGTTAAACAAAACCATCCCTCTCTTTCAGACCACCTACCTTTGTGGCGTCCTGTGCGGCGGGAAGAGGTAGTTCTTACTAGACGTAGGTTGGGACACACCTATGCCCCACAGTCACTCCTCTTACAAGGTGAACCACACCATTTTGTCCTTGGTGTCAATGAATTTTAGTGTGTACGTATTCATCGCTTGTCCTGGACTCCAGAGTATCTGCCAGCAGTTTTTTTACTGCAGGCTCCTTTTCTTTTTGAGGTCCGTGCCATTGGCAGCAATTTTTACTTTTTTAAGGATAGGGCTTTACCATAAGATTTAAGCTTTTTGTGCCCTGATAGTTTTTGGTTTGTTGGTGGCCTTTTGGGCCACAACACTCCTTTTTACAGGTTACCCACTTTTTTATGTTATTCTTGCTTATTATGTTGGCTTTTATTAAGATGTTATTGTTATATCACTTGGGGGTTTTTTTTTGTCCCTAAACATTTTAAAGTAAGATTACTTTTTCTTGCCGTGATATAGCCTTAGTTGCTGGCACGGCATTAAACACGACCAGCTTACCAACCACATCTTTAAGAAATATCTTTCATAATCAAGCGTACTGTTCTGCTCACTCCTCAGTTCATCTTTATTCATGTTTCCCATGGTGTCATTGGTTTGCTGAGGTTCATGTTTCTTGTATGGTTGACTGTCGGTTCATTTGAAGCCTTTCACAAATGGTGAATTGAGTTCACCTCCACAGTGGTAAAGGCACTCTACAAATTCAGTTGTTACTATTCAAGATGATGAGAGCTGGCTTTGTGAATCAGTAATTTTCATTGTACATGTAAAATTGGTTTGGTTATGTGATTTGTGTAGCTGCAATTAACATTTTTGCAATTTTTTTTTCACTAAAATTGTTTAATCTTTTCGTGAGGGTAGGAGACTAAATGTGTTTAAGTAGCAAACACACGCACATCTAAAAAAAATGTGTCAAACAGAAATCAATCTTGTTAACAGGCTGAAGTGCAAAATTACCTTCGAAAGCACAGATTTTTTTTTTTAAAATGCTATATCAGTGTTTCTAAAAGATGATACTTTTAATAAGCAGCATTTTCAAAAGGAAGATCCCATTATTTTAACATTGTTTGCTTTATATGGTCATAAAATTTATGGTTAAAAGATTTTTTTGTTTTGATTTCTGCAAAATAACTGCATCAAAATTATTATACCATGAACAGGCATATCTTACAACAAACATATTCCGGATCCCACACAATGTGGTTTTACCTGAGGATCAAATACAGATGGACAGCCCTGTGTCTCAAGACCAGTTAGTAGAAGTTCAGCAGAAAATTGCTCTGACAAAGAAGAAAATCCTTGCTGTAAGTCTTAATATACTGCAATATTGTGGAAGTAGCAGAAACTGTTCATTTTCATGATTACGTCCAAATCTAACACGGCCCTTTGTTTCTAGAGACCCTTAAGGCTCCCAGATAGTGTGAAATTCTAGAAGAATAGCTGATGCTGGTGTGCAACACTTTGCTTTATTTTTAATCCTTCAGTTAAGAGTTAATTAGACAAAAACTTTTTTTTAAGTGTTTCATGCTCATAGATATCAAAGATTTCTTCATTTTGAACTCTGCAAGTCTTTTCCGCTCAGATTGCTTTGTTTGGTTAAAGGCTTCACCAAACCAAAACGATTAAATTTCTATAGAAGAATGGTAAAAGATTTGTTGTGGATTTACAGGTAAAACTGGCCAATGCTCTTCTGAAGAGGAGACTGCAGGACATAATGCATCTTCAGGAAACGTTTGATAATATACTTCAACAATTACAGGCAGCAAAAAGTAAAGTGACAAAGGCTGGGGGTGAGTCGGTCCACTTCACAACTTTCTAAAATCTAAGTAGCATGGTTTCTATCTATCTGTTCTTAGTAGCCTTCCTTTGTGTGTGTGTGTGTGTGCTCATGCATCAAGAAGTGAATCTGCATGTACACACATACCAGTTCAACATTTTAAGACTAGTGTTGAAGAATGTGATGGGTAAAGAGCTTTATCAGCTATTCTAGCTTCATACTTTCCTTACACACCAGCTGTTCCTTCTGATGACCAATTTGAAATTGTTCATTTATAACTATTCACCAATTTATTCCTCATGATGTTTTCGGCTTACAGTTTGTTACATCACACATCCAGACCACAATGTACCACTAAAGCACAAACACCTTCTCTTTTTATGTACTGCAGACTTTTTTTCAGAATATGACTGGCTCAACTGACCAACATGCTTTTGTATATTTATACAAGGGACGACTGATAATCATAATTCTGTATCTTTTTTCAAGGGACAAAACAAGATTTTAATAGGACTCAGGATCTTTTGCTTGGGACTTTTGTTTGGAACTGATGATTACATTTGCATGTATAAGTGGCTGTTCTTGAAAACTAAAGAACTACAACCAAACCTGAGTACTGAGAAGTTCTGTAATTTTCATGGCAGTATAACTGCAAGTTTGAGTGTTGAAAGAAAAGGCAGATTAAAACTAAGTGGCACTGTCATATCAGTAACAGCAACTTACACCACAATATTTGAACATATTTCACAGTCAGCAACCATCCAAGCCACACCAAAAACTAAGGTGTGAAGAAAAATTTGCTTTAAAAGAAATGCCAAAAACAAAATAATTTTTAATGACAATAATAACAATGAAAGGGGTTTGTTTTAACTTTCATGTGACATTTTCCATGTATTTTCAGTGTGTGACATTAAGGACTCATTAAGACATTGTGCATACAAGATACTTGAGTCCATTCATGCTGTGGAGGAGTTAAAAAACAGCGATCTGCATGTTGACAGCAAATATATGAAGACTATTATTACATTTCTTGTAAGCATATATTTTTTTTTGGGGGGGGGATTAATTAATTAAGCTTCAGCACCTGGCAGGTATTTATATATCAAGCCTATAATTCTTTCACTGGCCAGTCAAAACAAATAGCTCTGTCCTGCATACTAGTCAATGCACCCGTTTAGTGAGAGCAAGTGGATTAAAGGCTGTTGAAGAAAGATGGCATGAGTCCAAACTTAATACATCCTACTATCAGCTTTACCACTCATAAAGTACAGGATTTTTACCTTCTGGATCTCACCAAGAATATCCCGTTAAAGGAAAGTGTCAAAATAAGCTATTATGTAAGCACTTTTCTATAGGCAAGTGCATGCATACTTTTCACTTAAAAACAGGCTGCAAGTCTGGTGAACATAAGTCTGTAATCTGTTGATGGTATATTTCAGGAGGAAAACTCAGACTACAAGAAGAGAAAGGTCAGCAATTTGGAATGAACATTTTCACCACAAATATGCATTTTATATTTTAAGCAGCAAAACAGCTCATCACTTTCCATTATGACAGATTTTTATTATTATTATTATTTAAATTATTGTTATGGATTCAGTTTAAGACTGCTAAGCTTTTCCAATAAACACATCACAGCTGAAGCCTCTTGATTTTAATGGTGTACATAACAACAAAACTGGATGTGAATGTTTGTCTGCATGGTTGAGATTTCCAGGCATTTACACTGGAAAGTGCATTAGTATAATACAGCTATGCACCACAGAGACAAGACTATTCACACTAAAGAAATGCAACAGCCTTCTCATATGAAAAGTCTGTGGGCCTGTGTGATTTGATGGACCTCATAAGCATACATCTGAAAAGTCTGCACTTGTAAAAGAAATAATCTGAACAGCTGAGTCTTACGAAGAAGCTGCGAATAAAATACAGTCTATAACTGCCTTTAGGAAGCTTCCAAAGGGAATGCTTACTCTAATCTTGGTCAAAAATGTGTAGCACTGCAAGGAGAAAATACTTTTCTCAACAAACACATTAACAATAATGAGACTAAACAAGATGTCAAAACAACATTCATCTATTTTCACACTGAAGGAAAATACATTCTTCAAAATATGAGGATCTGCGGGAGTGAATCAATGACCATGAATTTTGTACAAATGATACCATAAAATATTGCAATGACTGAAAAATAGGTCAGCAGTTGCTACCAACATATGCTGATATATTATAAAAGTGACTTCTTTAAAACAAAGGTGAATCTCCAAAGATTATTTTTGTGTTTGACATATCCACAAAATTAGCACCTACTGGACCCTTTAAAAATACAAAACAAAAAATACATACCAAAATGCAAACAAAAGGAAAAATAAAGGTGTAAGATTATCATTTTTTTAGAACAGCAATCCCCAGGCCCACCAGACCTCCAAGTGCTAAGGCTGCCCCGCCTACGATTGCCATCCCCATCAAGCCATCTGAAAAATCAACAACAAGAGAACACAAATCTAAGACATCTGTAGACTAGTGATGTGCACCTAATAATGCTAGCTGAATGAAGGTAGCCTTTCACCTGGTTCCTCCCAAGGCAAGGGTCCCTGTATATACACAAGGGGGCAGGGTTCATACAAAGTTTTGAAAGACTGGGTTTTCCAGGGCTGAAAATTTTAAGAAGGCTGGCTTAGTCCCATGCTAATCTGAATAGCTTTCAAGAACAAAAATGAAATCAGAAAATCTATCACCATCAATCTTGATCCAAATTAAAAGAAGCTGTGGCAGCAAGAATATAACTATTTTGAACCCTATATTCCATCAAATGATGCACAGCTCCTCACTATAAATAAACTATCAAACAAATAGAGATTCTTTCCAAAGCTTCTTAACATGCCAAACAAGATGAAAATCACACCACGTCTGGACAAGATGTGAGATTCTGTATAACTTGTTTTTACAAATGGGTTTGTTGAGATGAAATTTTGTCTAAATCTGAACCACCCTTGCATGAAGCAAAGAGTGATGTTTATGGATCCCTCTTTTTCTTATCAATGTTGTCTGCTGGCAGTCCACCTCTAACATATACAACATGATAAAAAGATACCAGCATCATCAAACAATACAGCCACTTTATTTTTTCTTGAGAGCAGCAACACCCAGCCCTATGAGGCCTCCAAGTGCTAAGGCAGCACCACCTACTATTGCTATCCCCATCAGAGCATCTGCACAATGAAAAGAAACTGCAGGCAAATCAAAGCAGGTCAATGTGACTTGGTTGAAGGTGATCATGCTAGATTGAACTACCATATGTTGAAAGTCTACCAACTTTTATGATGGACTTTCATATCTTCTGAAATATCAAATTTGACAAAAATATTTTGAACTTCGTTTTAAAACCTTGTACTTTCAAAGTTTTCTACAGCTAGCCAGAACCAAATCAAGAAAATCTATATGCAGCACTGCCTGTGCTTTGCTGCCAGTCTTTTTCTTTACCAAAATATCTATTTTTTTTACATTCTTGATATATTAATAACAAAGATGACAGATTTGATTATTACTGATACATCATATTTTATCTTTCTGAATGATGTCTTATCTACTGCTTTAGAAAATTGAAAATGCAACTGACCTTTCTCCATCTTTTTCTTGATGTAGTTGTGCAACTGTCTGGCCTGTTGATTTGATGGTTCAATGTGCCTAATGGCATCTACATATTTCAAGGCTCTTTCATAATCCTGTCCAAGTAGTCCAAAAGTCAGTAAAAGTATTCCTTACCTCATTAATTAGCTCATTACTTTTTTCAAATCTTGATAATTTATCTTCCTAATTTTATTTTTAATACTAAAAAATTATGATTCAGATGAGTAATCATGGCGAAAGAAAAAACACCGAATAAAGTACTTAATAAACATCAAAGATTTTATATTAAAATCATAACATTTAAAACCAACCTTTAACCTGGTGTATCCAACAGCAATGTAGTAAAGGTAGTCCCTTTTTGACATGTCATCTTTTGCAGTTCTCAGAAGGTCTGTAAAAGAAATCCAATAAATTATCATATCATAGACTGTAATAATTTTTGACTGATTCATATCATAACACTAGTCAGCCACTAATGTTGGACCTGTTAAAGTCCATATGTACATATGCATATCTCAAAATTCTTTTTATTTGGTCGGTGCATCAACCAAATATTTGCACTACGCAGCATCATTGAACAGTGTACAGCAGCGTTTCTCAACCTTTTACTTGTGACGCCCCCCCAGACGAATAAAGGTACGTCCGCGCGCCCCCCTTAGCCACTAATACCTATATGAGATATGAGAAAATGACCGCCTTTGCGGCCCCCTTTTCAGCAGCTTGCGCCCCCCAGGTTGAGAACCGCGGGTGTACAGAGTGGCAGAGACAGCTCTACATTAACTTCGTGGATTTCCAGAAGGCATTTGACAGAATCCACAGAGAAAGCCTTTGGCGGATCCTGAGAGCTTACGAATACCAATGGAAATTGTGCTGCTGATCAAAAGCTTCTATACGAACTTTTCATGCTGCGTTGGTAACAGTAATATCTGCTTTGAGGTCGGGACTGGAGTGAGACAAGGCAGCGTGATGTCTTCCTTACTCTTTAACCTTGTCATTGACTGGGTAATGCGCCACACAACGGAAGATGAACCAAGGGGCATAAGATGGACACTCTCCAAGACCTAGACTTTGCCGACGACCTTGCCTTGCTGTCACACACCCATCGACATATGCAGGAGAAGACGACTCGCCTGAACACCTTTGCGAAGCAGGTCAGACTGCACATCAGCCGGACAAAGACAGAAGTGATGACTCTGAACACCACCAATACAACACCGATCAACATAGAGGGAGAAGACCTGCCAATGGTTGAAAACTTCACATACTTGGGCAGCGTGGTCAAGCAGGATGGAGGAGCAGACCGTGACATCCAGAGCAGACTGAGCAAAGCCAGAGGCATCTTCTGTAGCCTAAGCAACATCTGGAAGTCAACCCAGTACAGCATCCATACCAAGCTGAGACTCTACCAGAGCCTTGTCCTGTCCACTCTTCTGTACGGCTCGGAGTGCTGGCGAATGATTGACAGCGACCTCAACAAACTGTCAGTCTTCCACACCAAAAGCCTGAGAAGAATCCTGGGCATCTTCTGGCCAAGGACAATCTCCAACGAGGAGCTACTTGCCCAGTGTGGGCAAGAGAGTATGACCACCATCCTGATGAAGAAACGATGGCGCTGGATTGGCCATGTCATCAGAGGCAAGAGCAGCTCCATCACAAAAACTGCCTTACACTGGACTCCAGAGGGAAAACGCAAGCGAGGCCGGCCCAAGAACACCTGGCGGCGAACTGTAGAGGCAGAACTGAAGACCCTAAATCACAGCTGGGGCACTGTGGGGAGACTGGCCCGGGACAGACAAAAAGTGGAGGACCTTTGTCGCTGCCCTACGTGCCAACAGGCATAATGGGCAGTAAGTAAGTAAGTAATATCACAAAATGTCAAGAACAGCTTTAGCAAAACAGCATAACAAGTTTCTTCTCTAGTAAGCATGCAAACACATGCTAAGTCCAAGAAACATCAAAGAGCAAAAATAGGTTAGTAATTGCCCTTCTATAGCCTTTCAAGTGCTGGAATATTGAATGTTAGGCTGATCAAGGGATCCAAACAAAGGAAAACGTTACTAGTAGCCTTTCCAAGAGGTTGGGTGTCACTACTGATATTTAAACTTGAGGAACTGCATAATGTTAAAAGAATAGTGAAAACCAGAAATGTCATAAAAGATTATCAAAAAGTAATAAATAGCTCTGCATGTCAATGTATAATTTGGGTTCGAACGTTTCCTTCCAAAACAAGTAAGAAACTTCTCTTCCAGACTGGTCATCGTGCATCAACTCAAATTTCTGCAACCAATCAATGTCAGTGCCAGTATCATCCATCCCACATATCAATATTTGAATGCAATGCTTTTTCATTGATGCATGATACATATGGCTAATTGACGGACCTGCACAATTTGAGGACTGACTTAGACATGGAAGGGATGCATTTATTTCTTACATATATGCGCACACACACACACACACACACAAAGATAACACAACTGCAGAATTTCTTTTGAAAAAATAAAAAAGAAGAAAATGTCTGCAGCCCTACACCTGTTCACTCCCTTCCCTTCCCTAACCTACCCCTCACCCACCCACTCAAAAAACCTGACGTTTTTACGACGCGCATTCTCACCATCCAGAAGAGAGACCCCACGCTTCATATCTTCAATGTATCGACTGCGGATAAGGCACCAGGCATAGTCAAACTGTGTCTTTTCTGCAATGTGTCCTCTTCGATTTTGGTCATTGTACATCAACTCAAATTTCTGCAAGCAGCCAGTGTCAGTGCTAGGATTATCTATCTCACATATCATCAATAATCAAATGCAGCGTCTTTTAATTTATGAATACTTTACATGACATGCACAATTTGTACACTGAGTCTGAAGCTAAAGGGGTGCAATTGCGTGTTTTCTAGTTGGTCGTAAACGCTGCTGAAGTTTATTAAACTCTAAAGCATTATTTATCTCCGCTATTACCGAAGTTTGTCAGCCAAACATGGCTTTAACCAAACAGGATTAACAGGGGAAACGGATATACTTTTGCAACTATAGTTGTGAATCATAACTGCGAAGGAAGCAATAATGACACTTGATTGCAACAGTGTTGCGTGACAGGAATAAGTATCCTTGTGAATTCCGTCCAACCGATGATTTGCTGTTAAGTCATCACCAAACAGACATACTGTAACCAAATATATCTAAATACTGCCTATAAGTACCTTTAGATCACCAGGATCGATGTTGTCTTCGATCACAGATTCCATGATGAAAGACTGTTTGTTCTTTCACCTATTGAAAAGCTAATTCTGTTCTCTCCCCTGGCAGCAGACGATCAGCCACAATCGCAGTGATATTCTTCCTCCCACTCTGTTCGTAAAAGCAAGTTCGTGGTTAAAGGGATCACATAAGTCTGTGGTACGTATAGGTTTATAAGTGGGCGTGCCTAGGCAGTGTGCGTGTGTCCGTTTATACTTTCCTGTGCTTGTGTGAGGGCGGTTGTTTTGTTGTAGTGCCGCGAATCTCCTAATTGGACCTTTTTTCCCCAACCGACATTTTGAGTAATAAGATTATGCACGGTAACTGATTAAGCCTGTCTGGAAAATTTCCCTAATTTCTTGAAAACATTACAAAACCTTGCGATAGATATGGTTGGTCTATAATTTCTATAATATCTGTTTCAAATTAGTAGTTTTAACCATTTAAATTTGAGGCCATTTAATAATACAATTACATCACAATGACACACAGCCAGTAACGTTATAAAAATATTAATTTAAAGATAACATGGGTTAAGAAACAGTGGCGTAGGAAGATGCTCGGCTTTGGGGGGGGGAGGGGCAAGCTCCATGCTGACAATGAATAACGTTCACATTCTTGCCTTCCCAGCATCTTTTTTTGGGGGAGGGGCGGCTGCCACCCCCCCTGTTTCTACGCCACTGAGGATCGAATGCTTAGTCGTGAGAAAATATACAGCCGAAAAACAGCTGCGAAATCGTTGCGTTTACAATAACTGTATAATTGAACATCTGTACTCGTTTTTTAGCTGTCTCACATGATGGAACCATTTCACCACTACTCTAATGACAGATTATCTTGCAACCGCAGTTATGGGCTGCATGGTTTGTTTGTTTCCCATTTCTTCATACACGTAATAAAACTAAAATTTGTGTTTGTGCGTGTGTGTAGGATGGGTGGGGTCTCATGCCAGTCCACCTCATTCGTCCGATCCGAAACAAATTTGTAAGTAGTTCTTTTGTCGACAGAAAGGATTTATGTCTGATCGGCGTATTTCGCTCCGGATAGTAACCATCATTGTAACAAAGTAAATTAAAACTATCTTCGATACCGATAGGACGGGAGGTAACTCTCCCAGTAGTATTACTAGAAATATGCGGCGTGATGTCCCTTGGAAGATTTTACAAAGAAAATAATCGCCAGCAGGAGTGGATCATCCACTGAGATCGCCTCTGTGTAAACATAACTGAAACCAGTGAAGTAAGCGAGAGTGGAAAGTAGATCCAGCCCATTCACACTTCTTTTACATGGACAATAAAGATCACTATAAAAAAATTAGAGAAACTTAACCGAGGTCAGATACAGACGCAAAGATACATCACTGACATAAAACTAGCGATGTGTGGTTCTTTGTCTTCTGCTTGTTTACTACTGTTTCTACGGTGCTAGCTATGCTATTGACTGTGTCGCCATTTAAAACAGCCTTCTCTGTATTCGTTTTGAGTCTATATTTATATAGTCTATATAGGCCCTAGTTTGCATTGTTTTTGTAAAGCATATTTACCTAAAAGCATATTAATTTTTTATTTACCTACTGTTAAATGGGAGAAATGCGTTAAAAAAATTATTGTCACACCGTAGATCGATCGCGATCCCCAGAAAATTTTGCAGAGGAAGGTCACAGCTTGATCGCATTGCTATTAAATTTTGAGCCTTTGTCTTGTTTTGAAGACAAAGTGCATGAATCACCTAGATTTATCATTAGGCAAAGATGTTTTATAACAGAAAAGTAGTACTAAATATTGTTGTAGGAAAATGTGTAGATCGCATCATTTGCCTCCTTTATTGGCGCCAGCACAGACTTGTATCACAAGTATTGTCTTTGTATAAGTCTGTGATGCCAGTGAAAACAAGTTTGAACTTTTCTAATCTCATAGATATTTACGTCAAACCAACGATGACAAACAACACCACCACCCAGAAACCTGTGTTAATGACATTCTAAATGATGGGGTGAACAATGTTGATTGCATAACATTGTTGAAAGTATAACTTATTACCTGTTATACTCAACTTTTATTATTAAACTTTAGGAGGGCGTACAATGCATTGACATGGGTTATTAGTAATGTCCCTTCGCTTAACCAGCTGGAGGGGACTAGCTCTCTGTATTTGTTGTTGTCTTCGATGACCTGTGGTGAGTTTCGTCCCTATTATTTGACACATGCTTCTTCATCTTTCTGTTTCAATGATTCGCTTGTCTGCGGCCATTTGGTTCCAACTATGGCCTTCTGCGTTCCAATCGAAAGCCAGTCTGGTCGTGATGGTTTCTTACGCCATTCTATTCGTCGCATGATTTTGTGGACTAGAGATCTTTAGTCATATTTTATCCACTTTGATCACTGCAAATTGGACAATTTCTCATCTCCGAATCGCTTCGCTACATTTTGGCTTCTAGATCAACTTGCACTAGCAGCGTGGACTGAAAGCTTCTGATGTCTTGTGAACTGTTGTGCACGGCCTTTGTCTTGAGGCGACGCCTCTGCCAGCAATTTATGTGCACGCCGGACATGGATCTACAGTTTGATCTACAACTACAGACTTTTTATTTTCTGCGTGGTCATGTAGATCCCAGCTTATCTACGATGATGTGCTCTATGGACAAGAACTATTTGTATTAACTAAGCAGTTACAACACGAAATTATTCTCCCACTTTACTGTAGCTTCGTCCATCGCCATGAACTGTAGACAGTCATACCTGCTGTGGGCTCTGGTTCTCGCCGTGACCTGCTGCCTGCCTTTTTCTTAACAGGACTGCCAGAGCTAGCGGTCATCATATCTTGCGGATTATACTACATGCTCTGAAATACTTGCATAGCAGAGGTGTCATACATAGGGGCGTGTCTCACTGGCATCCACAACTCTCTCTCCACAATCGTTACGACTGGCGCCAGTGAACAGACTATGACTACCCCAACATGCTGTTGATTGCCTCCTGTGGTTCAATCCATCGCCAACGCCTTCGTTGAACCTGCGTGGTGATGGACTCAGTTTCAATTCTTTGGTGGAGTTCTTCATTGGTGATGGTGTTTGGCCAAAAGATGTTAAGTATGCGGTTATATAAGTCTACAATATAAACAAACATATTTCTGTCCTGAAAAACATTTGTAAAAGTACAGACACTTGTCAATAAGCTCTTTAACTCTCCTCCTGTACACCAAAGCACTATCATTTAGCATATTCCCACATGCACTGCCAACATATGAACTGTTTTTTTTTTCACTTTTGGATGGTTTGCAATAACAGAAAAAATAAAATATGCTACTGATCATTGTTACAATCTTAAGTCTACGTACTGTTAAAATAGTTTTAATTACAAAAGTATGTCCTATAATGTAAGAACCATAATGTGCCAATCAGAAATGTCACCTTTTTGCCCCTGAAGTTAAAATAATTTTTTTTTTTAGTGGTCTCAACTCTCTCTGTGACCTCTCAACTCACACACAGACACATAAAGCTTTTGTTTAAATACAGATCTTTTATTTTCCCTTAAAATATTGTCTTTATATTTCATACGAAGTAGTAGTGGTAGTACTTATTTAAATAGTAAAAGTTCCTGTGGCAGGTGGTAGCAGCAAATGTTGCCTAGTTTATTTCTATCCAGTGACAGTTTAATGTCTGACCAGTAGTGCAGTTTTCACTTCGTAAGAAACCACTGAGCCTACAACACAACAGTTAACTTTACACTGGAGCAGACTTCTGTGTACAATATGCCTTTAGTGTGTGCTTACAAAATAGGCATACACACAGGCTCTCTAAATACTATCTCTTCCTCACCTCTATTTTTCATCCAGCCAACACACACATGCCTGCATGCACACACACACACACACACGAGCAATCAGGCACACAAGCAAGCAAGCACTTATATATAGCTTCAACAATGTTGATACTTACAGTGCAATGTCTAGAAATCTAAACATTCACTTGTACATGTAGATGGATCCAACAATGTGAAAAATACAATAGGCAGAAGCAAAGATGGCAGACGACTACTTCGATATCTACAAAACAGTTTCTTTTCTGTCACTGGCAGATTCTTAAATAATCGTGTTACCAGCAAGGTACAGGTCAATAATCTGTCTGTTAAGGTGAGAGAATTCTGGAGCTGGGTAGAGGAGGAATAGATGACTGTGCAATAACCACACATAGAATACAGGACAAGCAAACCTGACATTGCTTCTCTTGCTTATTTGCATGCACGTGTCTTGATGATCCCCAACATGCCTGCACATTCTTCAACCAGATGCAGAAAGCATCATGTGCTGATATTATAAAACTAGCAATTATATAATGAACAGCAGTTTTAGTATGCAGACTGCTTGCAGTACAAATATACAGCCTGACTTTTAAATATCTTTTAGACATCATCATAACAGACACACTTTTATTTAAATTCTACCCAAAAAAATCCTATTTTGGCATGAAAGTAGGAAAAAACTAGAATCATACAGAGCACATACATTTCAAAAAAATGAAAAACTGTAACATTTTTATAGCATTATATACAACCGATTCAGATGGAAAAGTGTTGCATCAGGCATAAAAGAAAGCTGAAAGATGTGAAACCGATGCTATCACTATTATGGTGCCTGTTTCAGGTGATACTGACTACATATTTCAGCTACAGGACAAAGTACAGAAAAAAGAAAATGACAGTAATGGTTGGGCAGACAGGAAATGTGGTTCATTTACACTGCTTATCAAATGCAATTCTCAATTTTTCAACCAAGGCCAAGCATGTAATTCAAAAACAACCTTTTTGCTAATGACCACACAATCATTTCCATTAGAAGAACTACCTTTGTATCAAGTATTCCCTTCTCTCCTTGTAATCATTGCAAGAAAGAGTGAACTTAAGCATCACATCACATTTAAGAAAATAAAGAAAAAGCTTGATAATTTCAGCACTTTTATGATGTAAAACATACAGCATGAATCAAAATCACAAATGCACACTGAAAAACCCTCTTATTGTCTAAGTACATGCCATAGTTCTATTTTTGTCAGTGTAAGCATGGCCTTAAGAAACATTACTAGTTTCACAATAATGCAATACAACATTCATCTAAATTGATGTACATGTAACACAAACTCTATCAATGCATAAGAAATTATTTTATATTTGTAACTTAAGAAGATATTTACTTCTCAACAAGAAACCCCTATTTACCTTTCCCTGAAAATTCTGAAATAATGTGCATTATAATCTGGTTCTCATTACCAGGAGAAACCAAATGAACCAATTTTGCATATGGTCAACATTCTGCTTATCCTTAATCTTTTCTGGTTGCACATGTATAACTAGACAAATGCACAGTGTAACTAAGATAAATGATAAAAAAAGCATTGGCTACATAATACTAAAACATATACATTATTCATTGTGTCTGCTACTGGTCAGGTGATATGAAAAAATTAAAAATCATAAATACTTTCAGACTGGTATCAAAATTAAACAGCACACACCAAATAAATAAATAGTGATTACTATTGGCTAAATGACATAGCTGTTGTTTTAAAAATCTGTGTCAAACTTATGGCATCATAACTTTTGTTGTACTTGTTTCACTCCCCAGAATCCATCGTAAATTATTTAGTGAAGACTCCCTGAGGGATAAAAGCTGGCCTAAGATGCTGCTCCACCATTTACTGAATTTTGTTTCATTAAATGCTGCTGCTCTTTTTAAAAAATGAAATTTTATTATAACACAACCATTAAAACTGTTACATACAGGACATAAGACTTTTCTATTTTAGTTCCATTCACATCTGAATTAAAAAAAAATAGCAACAACAAAAAATTGCATCCTACATGGATAAAGACTATGGTACCCTGAGTTTTTTTTTTCGTTTTTGGGAAACACAAATAAAAACCATATGCATCACCACTGTAATCAAATGCTATGATTCTCTTCTGAGGTTTGATTTAGAATTTTCCTCATTTTTTTCTTAATCAAGTTAGGCAGAGTAAGTAGTCTTTCTAAACATTAAAATTGACCACAAAAACCATGATTTTGAGCCAACAGAAAGAATGAGAAAAATTAAGTATCATTTGCATCAAGATTTAAAATATGTATGAGGAAAAAAATCCATTCCTTTTGTAAAGTTGTAAAGAAGTTTTCATTTAAAAGCATGCTCACAACATTTTTTTAATGGATCAAAATCAGTGCTTGTTCATGAAGAGTATTATCTATGATATGTAGTAAATTTTAAAAGGGGTAATTCACACCCTCACATTGTGCTTCCCAAAGGTAATAACCTTAAAGCATCTTGGCATGATGACCCAGACTTACCGTTTTCACGTACACTTTCAAATAGGAGAAAAACATTAATGCAGTCACACCATTAAAAAAAAAACTTTCTTTACTAGGTTACGAGTATGTGTATTTAAGCAGATAAGAACCATTAAGTTTTAAGTACCACAACACACAAAACATTTTCTATGTACTGGGAAAGTGTCTACCATGTAAAAGTTTTTTTTTCAAAAAAAATTCCTAGAAAAAAAATCATGAGGTAGACACACATTTGCATTTCTCCATCCATAGCTTTGCGACTCTTTTCCCACTTTTCCCAACAAAAGGTATATCCATACAAATAAAATACTTTTGAGTTTATTCAATGCACTGATGATGCCTGTCCATTTTTTGTTTAAAACTGTGCATCATAGAGAAAAAAAACTTTGGATGGTTGGAGACTTTTATGACTGTGACTGTACCTGCAGGCATGTAGTGTCTTAGAGGGTGGGAAGGGAATGAGAAGGACATGTTAAACTAAAAAGAATCCTGGAACATGCAGTAAAATGCATGTGTATCTTGTGCAAGTTGCAAGTGTTGTAGTCAGTACCAGACAGTCGTCATCAAGTATAGTAATGATTGTCCAAAATGAGTTAACAGCTGAAGAGTGATGGTTATAATTTTAAATGTGTTTCAGAGAAAAATATGTGGGCAACTTGGACACTAGGGGTACAAAATAATTACATCAACAAAGGTAAATTGAAGATATCTTAGGATTATTATTACCACATATAATCCACACCTGATAATTTTATTTATAAAGATCATCCAAGTTGTGGTTTGGGGGTGGGTTTTTTTCACTTTTCTGAATATTTTCTGTGATTCTATTTTACTATATTAACATCAGGAAGACTATTAACATAATATCAAATCTTTAAAACACAAACTCCATGTCCTGCACCGTCACCGTGTTGAAATAAAATGTGCATCTTGAAAAGTACCTGACTGGAACAGACCCACTTTTCCCCTGCTCATCTCAAAAACTCATTTAATTTTAAAAATGTGTGCTGCAAAGTACTAGGCACAGATAACTTGCTACCCACGCCCCTTGAACACTATAACCCCACTGCTGTAAATAAAATACACATTTTCTTGCGATCACCAATAATCAATGATAAACAATAGGAGGAAAGCTAATGCAACAATGTATTTGTCTTTTGTATAAACTTAACACAAACCATATCAACTTAAAGCATAAAGGGGTAAATGCCAGGCTGCAACTGAACTTCTTAGCTCTTTGTATTTTAACTTTAATAATCTATTAGCATGTACTTGTGTCCACATGTGTAATGTCTGTTTGAAATCTGAAAGTTTTACCAATACATTTTTGCTGCCTGTGTCTAAACTGCATCCATGGCTACACTTACAAAAAGATAACAGGCAAGACTTCTTGGTGGTAAACATTTAAAGAAATATTTTAAATACTTGTTATCATAAATATGATCAGCATAGAAAAAAGTAATATAAAGCATAAGTAATACTTTAATTTTGTGCAGAAGGATGATTGATTCAGCTTGAAGAAATCAAGTAAAATTGTGTGAACTCTTAACAGAAAATGGAGTTGCAAAAGGGAACAGATATAAGGATTTTTGTGTTTTCTTAAACACTTGTGCACAAAATAACTGCCTAACACCAAACTTTACAAATTATTCTGCATAGAATTTTTTTTTCATTCCCAAGTGGTTGAACACAATTTTTCAACAGAAACTTGCTAGCATTGTGAGAATTCTTTAAAAAGAAATGTGTACAAAGGATTTCATTTGTCTGGAATACCAGCGGTACAAATATATGTATGAGGTAGACAACAAAAATTCAGCAGTCAACTGAAGACAAATACTAAGGTATAACAACCTTGCTGCCTTTCAGAAAGTCTGCAAGTTCTGACACAAACTCTAATAATGGTCACGTTATTTTGGCATCCGAGACTTTATACCACCAGTTCCCTATAGCATCTTTATGAACTGTTTATTCATTCCTCTTTATGATTTTTTTCCTGCATAATACTTTGGGGATTTTGCGTGAGGTTGTCATACAAAATCTTTTCCTTCTTCTACCTTGACCAGTCTGACTTTATTTATCAGAGTAAATCTTTCAAGATTATTTCTCTGCTTAATGTAAGTCTTTTTCAAAACTTTTTTGATCACAGCAATGAAATACAAAAAACAAAAAACTAGAAGCAAAAAAAAAAAAGGCACTCTGGCAGTTACCCCTAAATGCAATGTAGGAAAAAATAGGTTGACACAACCAACATGACACATACTCACGCACTGGTCATGACAAATCACTATTTGCGAACATGAAATTTTTGTCTTTGTACAAGAAAGGACAATGCTGTACAGAGTTCTGAAATGTGCATTCATGAATAAAATACCAATATTTTTCAAAATGCAGCAGAAATAAAGATTCTACTTCTTGTAAAGTACACTTCTTATCTTTTTTCATAGACACAAGGTTTCACAGCCTTGTAGTGTGCCCTAAATAGTCTTAAATCTTTGAATTGAAACCAACACACTAATATGTGTTCTGTCTCAGTGAAAACATTGTGATGTTCATATAGCCCAGTTTAATTCAAGATAACAGACTGTTTCAAGCTTTTCCCACCAGACAGTTGAGTTACATGGGGGTTGAGGGGGGCAGACAAAATACAAATTTACTAGTTTCATTTTTTTAAGTGTAACTAAAGTTTCAAGCTCTTTGTGTATGGAGAAAATATCACTTCAACAAAATTTTTATATAGGATTTTAAATAGATCATTAAAAACTGTAAAATATTTGTGCTCAATCAATGTCATCATGTTTTTTAAAACAAAACTGCACACTGCAATGCAAACATTTTTGCAGATCCCTAAATGAATTCTCATGAAGTACCTGTCTTTAATGCAGTGAACTATTTCTAGGTATGTATAGTGCATGTATGCTCATCTGTTCTGTATGAATTTTTTCACTTCTTCCAAATGCAAACTCTTCTGTATTAGCAAACACTTCTAACAAATGACACACCCCTTTTGGTTATGATAGGCATGTAAACAATTTATATTCTTGTTTTGATCTTTATTCATGTAAAGATTAATATTCCAAATTAAAAACTGAATTATATTGTATGTATGCATGTGCATGCACACCTACAAGTGTGCATGTGCAACATGCATGTTTTAACACACTGGGCTCCACATTCTGATCTGTAACATCAGTCAGTAAATTGGCAGTATCCAGTGAGTTAAATGAGATTGTAGCTTTATGCAAATTACATCTGCATATGCATGCATTTGGATGCACGTTTCCATAAATACATGTATCTGCGCATAAATGCAATGCAGCTGTAAGCTTCTTACCTCAACTGATTCTGTCATGTGCACTGGTTTATGCTTCCTTGAAATCATCATTTAGATAAATGCGTATCACCAGACTAGGGGAGACAAGTCTACTTCAACCAAGCTTACTCCATGATTCTTGATGTCCTTTTGTCCACCACAATTTCAAGTTAATTCTTCAATGTTCTTTTTTCATTTCTTCATGTGTAGTCTTAAACAATGTGCTTACCATGAACCTCAAAATGGACTTACAAAACTGATACCAGTGTTTAAAGCATTTCAATTAATACAGGGTGCAGACTGGAACCTTCTAAAGATTCAACCAGGCAGCGAGTGCCAATGCACGTCTGCAGTCTTTCTCATTTCAGGCTTACTAAGTACAGTTTGCAAATGCTGAATATTTCACAGTTTGTCTTGTTTGTTTTCTTAAACTTTTCGTGTCATTCAGAGGATAAACTCACTTAATATCTACCTCTGCAGGCACCTATGATCTTTCTCCACTACTCTGTCCATGCTTGATCAGCACCAAATGGTGATAGTAAAGAGGCACAAAGTGAGAAAGAGTTGAGGGAGTTTATAATATAATCCGTTTTAAGTCCAAGTATCATATTGCTTTTTGTCAGGTTTGTAGTTTGTTTTGCAAGTTATCTTGCAGCTGAGGTGGCTGCATGGCTGGAAAGGTGCACCTCTTCTAACGTCTACAAAGACGCAACAGATCTGTGCCATACCAGTGAACCTCCTCCACAGACTATGCACAGCACCATCAATATTCCCCCTCCCTTCATGCAATGGACATGATGCTTCCTCTGAACTTACGATGCCACATGAAACGTCCCTTCCGAAAATCATCCCAGCATTTGACTCAAGAACTTGTTTTAGCCAATTTATAGCAATGCTGCTGTGAACACTGGGCAGCGTAAAGTCTAGCTACTGCCACCCTGTTAAAACAATGGTATTCTGTGCGCAAGTCCACCAGCTACCAAACTGCATACAATCAGCATGAAGGAGACAGAGTGTAAAGCGGCACTTCCGGGCTTGCCTCCAGTTGTCGGTGGAGGCTGGCTGCCACTTCTTCCAGGCTTCTCTCCTGTTGGCTGCCCTGGCTTTTTGATATCAGGTTTCTCTGGCTTCACGTTGGTGACATATGGTGGGTTGTCTATGTCTACGATTCCCTTCTCATTCTCTTCTGTCATGAAGCCGCTGCCAGATCCGCTACCAAAGCCGCCACCATTGTCGCCACTGCCACTGCCACTCATGCCCTCAATTTCTGTAATCAGCATAAGATACAGTATTCATTCACAAACAAGCCCTCTTCGCAAGATTTTCACACCTATATAAATTATTTGTAACAGAAAATCACAAAAAAATCTTAAGATAAAAATATGATTCCCCCATGGCAAGAAGACATGTTAGAAGACAGTAAACCTGACTGCAGAACAACATTATTTCTTCTAGTGAAATGAATAATATGTAAATAAACTTTAAATGAATAATAACTATGTAAATAAAATATGTTTAAAGCATTATGTTTGTATTTGTTATAACAGATTAAGCAACATTAAGGAGTACAATTGTTGTAGCCCCATGCTCATTGAGGATTAGCAAGAAATAACCTAAAACTAAGAAGTACAATAAATCTAACTACACCCTCTCATCTTCAAAAATCTGTCACTATCCAGGCAGGTTGCAAATGCTTCAACCATGCAAATGTGTACAGAAATAGTATAGAAACTATGAAGAAAAATGTCTTTCTTTTCTCTTAAACCAATTATTCCGATTCTGGAAAGACGACATCCATCTGCACATGTTTGTGTCTATGTCATACCATGTGCAGACTTCATTATGTCCATGACCATACCCTGAGATACTGATACTGCAGAATATCTGTGTATGTGTATGTAAGGAAGTTTGTATGCAACAGAATGGCTCTTTGGTTAAGGTCTTAGCATAGTCATGGAGCTAGCCCCTGTCCTACAAATAAACAGACCTGTGCAGGTAAATCTACATGTGTACTGGCATATGTGCACGCATCCTTCCTAAGCACGGATGCACAGAGACATACTAGTGTGCTTGCAAGCAACCAATAAGACAAATATTTTTATCTAAATTGAACCACCACCACTTACTATCTGAATACAAGTTCAATTCTGAATATGTATATTTACACATCACCACCACAATTGCAATTAAATGTAATTTAGCAATGGTCCCAATCATCTCAAGATCCTATCACCACAATCTTGAAAATTATTCTTCAACCAGCTTTGCCAGGCATTCTAAACCGCTTACACAGTGGGAAAAGGCCAGGCCACATAGATTTAATTTTTTTAAAATTCTGCTTCAAATGCAGCTTAGCAAAAAGCACTACAGCTCAGGGCAGATGTGGATCAATACTGCAAGAGCCCACAACTTTCTTCTTGGCCACACCAAATCACATGACCATCTCTCCCTAGTATCAACGCCACCAAGTGCATGGTAACCACCATGGGTTCTCTGCTCCTGTCACTCTTGTTAGGATCATCCCTGAGGTCTCAAGAAAACAGTGATTTCATGTTGCCATGGCAACATGACTCAGAGCCTGTCACTTGCCCTGGAGACTGGGCACTTTTAAGAGCTGTTTGTATTCCTTGACTTCTTTTCTTTTTTCTCTCTCTCTTTCTCCCACTACCTTCCTCCCTCCTCCCTCTCTCTTCTTCAGCACTCAAAACTGTGTGCTTAACCTTCCCTTCAATAGCTCTTCAGCAATTATTTAAAAAGGTTCCATCTGTGCCTTAAGCCCAGGTATCTCACAGATTATTCTCCCACATATAAAATAGTGGATTCAATGTAATTCAAGTAGAACTACTACTTTCCAAGCAAAATTATGCATTTGTCATGATAATTTATGGAAGCAGGTAATATTATGACAGTGTGAATGTGAGTGACAGCACATGTAGGTGGTACATCTGGATTAATACACGTTTCAAACTTTCTTC
Organism: Marisa cornuarietis; assembly: GCA_004794655.1. Classification (NCBI taxonomy): domain Eukaryota; kingdom Metazoa; phylum Mollusca; class Gastropoda; order Architaenioglossa; family Ampullariidae; genus Marisa; species Marisa cornuarietis. Next base: position 3,393,838 of record SMMW01000627.1, on the reverse strand, counting down.
CATACACGTTTCATTTAACAACTTTCATTCATTCTCTTCTGTTGTCTACTTTCTCTTTTACTTCCTGTCTGTCTAATCACTACACCACAGACAAAATCACACACAGCTGCATTACACACCTGTGTCAATCCAGCCAACATCTTCACCATTGTAAGCATTCTGCAGCCGACTTGTGATGAGGCGAAGCTGTACGATTTGCCGTGTGAACATGGTGTTGGCTTTGGAAACATCGACTTCAACTTCTGGGTTGTTTATCTGGTTAATAACCCCATCCTTCTGAACCTCAGGATTGTACCTAATGATGAAAATATTTATCTCAGCAAAACTTCAAACCGCTCTATTAACCACTCATCGTTACATCCTCTGGTTCATGCTGGTCTCATCCTTTAAATCTAATCACCCACTTACTCCAACATAACCTTTAAAATGTGCTGCCACCAGTGCATCAAACCTTTTGAACCTGTCCCCTCACTTATCTGCTTTAGCAGTACCAAATGTAAAAGCTGCACAAACTTTAACTAAGGACTAGAACAGGCCTGGGGAAATAAAGATTTTTGGTTTCTACACATAGTGCGAGCATACTGCTGTGAGTCTTTTACAGTATTAAACTGTAATGTTAAAGGAATACAAGAGAATTACCTTGCCACAAATAATATTACTATTACTTCAGGACACAGACACAGATGTAAGACAAACTATGTCTACTCCTCAACCCAACACTTCATTATATGCAACTTTTTGTAAACATCAATATACTCAAGCAAATGTCATTGCAAAACTGAACTGGGAAAACTCACTATATGCAAACCATTGTAAACAAACCACACGTTATGTTATGGTGTTGTAACATTTTAGTCTTTACTGCTTTTCACAAAACGTTACTCATGTCAGCCAGTGACCCTTTATTCATGTCAACTACTGATCCTTTACCTTGCTCGGTCCTGCCCATTCCAGCAGTCGTCATCACTGTCAGGTGTTGCTGCCACTTCATCATCATTGCAGACTGTGTAGGGCAGCTGAACCCAGAAGTCCTTGATAGTCTTGACTTTGTCTTTGATGTCGCGTACCAGACGGTCCAGGCTAGTTCCAGCAGCTGTGGTGGGCCGTGCACGGGACTTGTACATGTTAAAATCATAGGTGCTGGCACTCTCAGGCTCTGGCTCTGCCTCTGGAGGCTCAGCCTCCCGCTTCTTCCGTGCAAGCCTTGGCTGACCACATCCGGCAAATATCTGGCCACAAAACACAATAATACAGCTGAATAACAGTCTTTCACACATACTATATTTAGGTTATAAAAGACTTTCTCATGCACTCATGTAAATAGTGGGAACGTTTAGGGTAAAATTAAATCATTTTACTTACGCAGAACAAGCACTCACCGCTTCCATCTTGCTCAATGTCAAAACTGACAGAGACAAAATATCTTTCCTCCCCTTTAAAAAAATGTTTTAAAGCTGGGCATTTTATCATCCACCAAGAAGGCATATCAGTTGTACTCAATTCCTGCTCAATATATTTCCTTCTTTTAAAATGTTTCCCCACTTTATTTTTGTACATAGAGTCCTTGTTTATTTTAGCCTCAACTGCACCAAATGTTCACATTCCAGTGGAATTGTTATAGAAAGTAGTAGATGTCAAGTCATGTTTCAGCACCAAAGTTACTGAAAGAAGCCTGCAGAAATGTAGATGTTAGCAAATATCTGTAACACAGGCATGTTACAAAGACAGGGCATACATAAGGGGGATTGACATGGATGCACAAGCATGTGCATTTCTGAAGGTCTGTTCTAGTAATGCTCCCCTGTAGTACAGCATCTCTGAATGCTTACTGGAACTGCCTTTCACTTACCCCCCACCTCCCCAAATGTTCCCTTTCTCAAGCTTGCTGTACAAGGATGTGTTCACAAACAAGGATTCCAACTTGAGTTTTCCAGAAAACCCAATTAGTAAGAGACCCCACATATATTACACCACCCCTCCACTCACCGTCCTGTCTCTGTGCAACATGACTGTCCAGCAGAGGTGAGCGTGTGGATGTGAGTAGACCCTTACAGATACCATTACCGGTATGACAAAGGGCAGAATGGGGTGGATGGTGGGGCCGTGGGCGGGGCTCTGAGAAAACCTTTGGTAACGCTAAGGTCGCCAGGCTCAAACAAGAGCTCTCCTTAGATGTCGCTGGTGACTGTGGAATCTGCAGGCGACAGTAACACCTTGAAGACATATGTCATCGGCCAGCCGGTAATAAAGCTCACATGACTGCTACTTTTGAAGAGCCCCGAAAAGCTGGGATACGGGAAAAGCTGGGATACCGGGTAGGGTGGAAGAAAGCACCAGCATCCCCTCTCTCAAAAAAAGAACCTGTTACACCCTATTTTAGTCTGTGGCATGAGGTCAACAGACAACCCAGCCCACAGTATCTACACCATCTTTCATCATTCAGATTTATCCCCGTAGAGGAATGCCTGTTCAATCTTGTCACACCCTCTTCTTTAATCCCAAACAATCAATGCAGAAGACACAAACAAAAATAAAATCTCCCCTAAATAAGACAATGATTACTACTGCTTGGAGGGGAGGGGGAGGGGACAGATTTGATCAACAAGCGAAGGACATACATTTAAGTGTGCGCTCCACACAGTGGGCGTTTTATCACTGAAACAATCTTCAGCAATAAATTACTGCTTGCTAAAAATCCGACCTGGGAGAGCGATATCGAACAGCAATCACGAGACGGCAAAATGATGGCTACGACAGGAGAAAGTGGCCGCTCCCTTCTCCAGCGCAAGACAATGGCGGTGGGACACGGCGGACAATCAGCTCAGCGCAGCAGGACTTGAACTGCCATCGCCAGAATATTTGCTGGCCATCCAAGTATTATACAGATCGATCATCATCCTGCACGCAAGCACATTATTCGTCGGAATAATATAAAAAAAACTAAAAAAAAAGATAATTTATTCATACGAACGTGTTCCCAACCAGGGTGGCTCTATTCTTTAGCGGTTTACTTAGCACCCCTTTATCCGGAACCGCTTTGATTTCTTTCCCGCTTCTCTACTACCATCGTCTGTTCGTAACTACAATGCAAATGTGAGAAAGGGTGAAGGGAAGCCGCCGGGTGTTGAGGGGAGAGGGGGATACCGCAAAGATGTAGCACAGAAAGCGCAGTTTTTTTGTTTTTTTTTGTTTAAGTTTCAAGCCCCCCAGATAAGCGCTCGCTTGATGGCGCCGGGACGAGGATCGTGCTATTCTCGATGTGAGCGCGTCCTCCGTGACCCTGGCGCTGTGAGGAACTTGGATAATAGAGGAAGTCAGAGGCAGTGCCACATGGTGGTTCAAGCCCTCCCCCCCTTCCCTTATGAATGAATGAGAAACTGCTTTACGACTTTTGCAAAGAGCGAGGCCACATACCCCGCACTTCATTAATTCAAGCCGGCATGCCAGCGCCACCTGCAATGGAGGCCGCAAGCGCCTCGCAACTCCTCGCTGCCTGCGAGATCTACGCGAGAGTGACAAAAAGGTAGGTGAGTCGTAGATGGTTGCAGGGATGTCGCCAACCCCACCTTCCCCAACTTTCTGTTTCCAAGGCTGGATGACAGAATAGTAAGGGAAGTGGGAGAGAAAGCGAGAACCGCATGCACCCAGACGGTCTCTGTTTTCAGTAAACATGTGCTGGTTAACTAAAAACTTCTTAAACTTCGACTATACACACAATACACCGTGGAGCTAGCCGCAAATTTGTCAGATGGTCACCACAGAAACAAGTCCGCCGCATGGCAATGATAATCTGAAGCTCGCATAGCCGTAGTGTACATACTACATAACCGCACCTCAGCCACCCCTCCTGTTTTTAACGGGAGATTACACGAAATGTTAACGGTCTAAAGAACGGTTTGTGGTGGGATAGTTAAAGCCTCAAATTCTAAGTTACCGCGTATCCATTTTCGAAATAAACGCGTAAATGCATCACCAGGAACAGAAAGAGGTCAACAACACTGACGTCAGGATTGTACCTGGACAGGAAAGTGGGTAGTCAAACAGGTTTGAGGAGACAGTATCTAGCACCGAGATTTACCCAGTCATTTGAGAAGAAAAAAAAACCCCACTGCGTCGCCACTAGTCCTTCAAGTTTTATTTGCGCCTCATGGCACGTGCAGACAAAGTAAGACCATCCTGTCCTCTCTAGTAACAACAGCTTCTCCATGCCTAGCACTCCCAAACGCATGAATTGTACTTTCCACCTAGCTTGTAGCCAAGATAAACGCATTCTTCTTATCCCAGCCTACAAAGCTTTCAACTCCTATCGAAATATGTTCCCATCTTTCTGCGGCTACTTTTGAGAATCAAAAGGCAAGCTTTTGCGACTGTTTGGATGGCGGGGCCAAAAAACGTGAGGCCTGCGCAGCTATCCTGGGGCACCGATGACAGCAGCACCTCAGACGGTGAACGAGCTGCGAACGAAGCAGGAGTGAGAGGCCAAGTCGGCCCAAGCAGGAAGTGCTTCGTCATCCAAGACTTTCAGAGAGGGCAGCACGAGGAAGAGTGATCGCATGCACATGCGCACACGCCGTTTCCGTTTTGGAAAAATAACAAATTATTCCTTCCTACCCACCCACCCACCCGTTTCCTTGGGCATTCATCTATCTCGCTCTCCTTCCCCCACCCCTCCCACACTCCACATCCTCAGAGGAGACAGGCGCGAGATTTCCGATGTTCGCTCTAGGAGGGGAACCTCGTAAACTCGCACTATGAGGGAATGCTGGCTGCAAATGCAAATCCACCCATCCTTCTCCAGACACGCAGCGAGATTGGTTAGCATCTCCTGTTGCTATGGTTACATTCTCAAGTTACGCAGCTGAGTGGTCGAGTTCGTCAAACTCTTAAAACTAACCGCTTGTCATACTTGGCACTTTATATAATAATCACTCACTGCACAGTTCTGGGTTTTGTTTATCCATCCCCACCCCAACCCCCCAAATCTTCCCAGCGCTCTCACTGATGTCTGATGGTACATTCTAGTTTTCAACTGCTGAGAGAAATAGCCTAAACCTGCAACAAGTCATCCAGCTTTCATTCAATAACTGTTGCAAAAAACAAAACAAAACAAAAAACAAACAAACAAGCAAATAAAACTGGTTGAACTTCGGCCACTTTAGTGTCCTAAACAAACTTTACAGATACCAGCAATGTCTGGTGACCAAGCGCTGATCTTTCACATTATCCCGCCTGTACTCCCTCGCGGTGAACAGACGGTAGTCTTTCACGCGTCCCCTTCAGTTAAAACACACTTGCTCAATAAACGTTCAGAGTTTCAGACTGCTGATTTATATCTACAGCTTTCATTTTTTAAAATTTGTTGTTCAATTTCTACCGTTCATATTTTCGTGTACTTGATTAACGCTCTGAGCATGATACTGATGTTATGACAGCTTTATTAATATTATTATTCACTTCTTAACAAAAAGAGAGTTTGTACAAAATCGTTCTCTTGTGAGATGTTAATAAGTCCTCCAACCATTCCTACACATGTTGGGTTGGGGGGGGGGGAGAAAGACCTCCGAGAGGAAGGGAGCAGAGTGTGCAGAATGCCGGGATGGCTAGCTGTACAGTATTCACAACGTACGTCAAAAATGGATTTCTCTTTCCACCCCTACCCCACATTCTCTCTCTCATTGATTTCATCGCATTCGCCAGGACCTTACAGAAGGGCGAAAAAACACCCCTGCCGTGCCAACCGTCTTCGCCACCCCTTCCTTTCGGAGCGTAATAGCACTTCCAGGACTTCCTGCCGCCCAGTCCAGCAACGACACAGCCGTGAACGACACTTGACGAAACAGGACTTCCCCACAAGCTCAAGGAACGTGTTTTCTTCAGAGCTGAACAAGATTAATTTCAACCGACGGCGCTTCCCTACTCCGACACCTTTCGTCACACGACACCCAAAACGAGGCTTCCCACACCCACCGATGCCGCCACTGCTGACCCAAGGCAAACTGAACAGGGCTTATCGCCAGCCTGTGTTCAGGAGCCCTCTTGCCCACCCCGCTGTCTCGCACACACGGGACGGACCTAACAAAGGGGAAGATTAAAACCTAATCAGACATGGCGGAGGGAGCTGTGATATTCAATATGAGCGCTTCGTTCCACAAACTCCGTGAGCCAACCCCTGTAGAGCTTGTGAGGCCGAAGTTGTGGGGAAGGGGTGAGTGAGATCGGGAGGGGGTGACACGCACAAGGGAAGTCATACTAAGCAAAAAGAGGTCGCATGTTGTGATAACCTTTTAAACACCCGCGGGTTTTTTTCCTCCTCACTGCGCATGCCCGGGCGCATAGTTCCCGCTCTCTCGGAGGATCACTACAATGGTCTCCAACGTCCAGGACAGTCGCTGCTGGGAGTTGGGGCTGGGCGGCGTCAGCCCCACAATAAGCGTTGTGTTTGCAAATTACAGTCGCCTTCAGAATGTTGGTTCAGGGTAGCGTTCGTCAACTTCACTCACGCCTAGACGGACAGTCCGCCCTTGGGACGGCTTGTACACTTCCTTCTTTTCTCATGTTTGAAACAGAAATATTTTGTAAAGGGTGAGCATGCCTACTCAGCGCTCCTTCCAGTAAGCACCCGCGCACACACACAGCGCATTCATTCTTGGAAAAACCACGTGGTCCATTCTGCGAATGCTCCTCACCAAAAGAGATAATGGCTGTTGAGCCCAGCTGCACTCGGTCCCAGCCTGCAGTGGCTGTGGAGAGCCCGTTGTACCCACACACTCCAAAGTCGACACTCGGCCGGTGAAGTTTGTCCGGACGTGCGCTGACACTAAATGTGATCCCACCCTCGACATCTGTTCGTTTCTGTCCTAAAAGGTCGAGCCGTGAGGTGTCGGAGCCTCAGTCCTCTCCAAAAATAAACGCTCGTCTCTGAAACTGCGATGCCGAGCTTTGCTGACCACAACCAGAACCCTGCTTGCTCTCGGTAAGTGTAAGAAGGGAAGTGGGGGGGGGGGATTGACGCAAATGTTGTGATGGTCCTGAAACTAGAGATGAAACGAGGTCCAATGTCAGAAATCACTCAGCATTTTTTCATTCAGCTTATTCTTTCAGCAGTTATCTGTGTGACACATTATTTTATTGACGCATTGGGTTAACAAACGCATTATCCAGAAATCAGGTCTTCGTTGAGGTGACCATGTACACCTGTAACCGAAACATTTTTTTTAAAGGCTAAGTTTCAAAATGATGTCATCACGAAAACGACATCAGAAGATGAATCACTCGCTGGGGGTTATTTCAGCCGCAGACTTCAAGATGGTCAAACAAAACACACCAAAGTGAGGGGGAGGCGAAGAACCCTGTCGACGAGGCAAAGCAAACAGTAGCTGCCACTACGCGGAGGATACAGGGCTGGCAAAGGGGAGGATGTGGAGGTGGAAGGGGGTGACACACAATAATCGGTGGTCTGTGCGCGGTGACTCACGGGGGCCTGAAATTATGGCCAAATTGTCAGCGCTGGTGAGGTGAGCACCGTCCCCTCCTCTACCCCTCCCTACAGTCCTCTTCTCTCTTACACCCGTGCCACACGCAACTGCTTCACCAAGCTGTGCTCGGACTTTTCTCCATTCGTGTTCTCCGGGTACAAACCTGACACCAGCCGATGCCAAGCTTCTCCCGAATTTATGCCAGGAAGTAAAGGAACACACACACACAAAGGAATCCCATGCTCGCGCACAAAACGGTGCGCCACCCTCGTGTTAAATTAACCAAACACCCCGTGATTAAGGGTAGCTGATCAAACCCCACCCGATTGGACTCAAACCACTTGCACATTTCTTCCCTACCCTTCCCCCCCTCCCACACACTTCAAAGTTTACCAATGTTGTCTGTTCACCTCCCCCGCACACAAACAATGAAAACGCGCACACCCAAAAGATGATTTCTGTGTGTTATGTAACAGTAAATACCTAGGAAAATAAACCGTTTCAGTGCGGGAACATTTCCTTTTTAGTTGGGGGTGGGTTAAGGGTTTTTAGCAAGTAACTCGTACTAACGTCATCTAATATCAGTAAAAGCAATCAGGAAAACGTGTGCGTCTGCGAGAGAGAGAGAGAGATATATCTTTCTTAGACAAAAAAAAAAAGCCTGTGCAAGTGTTTAACTGTACGCATTTATAATTTCTTGCTCCTGTATTATTTTCAGGAGACGTTCACAAAGTCAAAGCATAACGGTAACAGTACATCACGAACGCCCTAAACATTTCTCCGATCAAAAGGTGGAAGAGAAGTGAATAAGAGAACTGCACGGTCTATGGCACAAACTCATCTCCTTTGCATCCCACTTTTTTTTCCCCATTTCACCCCTTTTTTCTTTATTTCAAAAATTCTCGTTGCCCCTAAAAAGCCCAGCCGCTAACACAGTTTTCACGACTGTCTCCCCTGCAGCATCTGGGAGGACCTGGTGCAGAAGATGAAAGACAATCTCAAAGCTTACAAAGCGGAAAACAGCTGCAAAAACAATGAAGCTTGGGGTGGGGGAGGGGAGCGAGACGCGGAGTCAGTCGGCGTTGAGTACCATGTCCGATGAGCGTGCAGCCACCTCATGTGAGGGAAGAAGTGTGTGCGGACTGCGAACCTTTGCAATCTGCACTCTGCCATCCTTAGCGAAACACCAGAAAACGGACGCAAGATTTTTACAGCACAGCGGAGGGTATATGGAGGTTGGAGTGCAAGTCTGGGGTATAGGGAGGGAAGGGAGGAAAAAAAATCAAGCACAAACCACACAGCTCCTCTTGAGATCACCAAACTTCGGCGTGTTTTCCTGATTTTATACATTTTTATTTTCTCCTCCTTTTTTCCAAAACTTTTTCAAATTTATTTTCAGTTTTAAACAAATTCTATTACAGAATGACAGGCTAACGTAAGCTAGTTTACAAGCAACAAAAACCGACATCATAGAAACATCACATGGCTTTCTCTCGCTGAACAAAACCGAGTATTTGCGGGAGGAGGGGGCAACAAGAAGGTGTATCGGCCAAAGTGGAAAGGAAAGTGGGACAGACCTTCAAGAGGAATCATCTGGATAAGACAGGATGGGGAAGGAGGAAGCCGGAAGTGATGTCACGCGAAGAGCAGACCCCGGAGTCCACGATATGAAGTGCCTGACTCTAATTATTAGATTATTTATGATTCGACTAACGAAGCGCAGCGCGGACACTAACTTGCCATGCCTCCCTCTTCCTGCAAACAGGATGACGCTACGCACTGTTAAAAAAAAAAAAACACCACCTTCCCTAATTCCCCTCACGCCTTCAGTCAAGTTAGTTCAAGTTTTGTTCAGATTAACCCTGTTATCCAAATCAGCCGTCGTTACATAAAGACGTAAAAGTAAATATAGCTGCACGAATGACTCGGTTCTCCCTACTCCCGTCCTTCAAAAAAAAATAAAAAATGAGCTAGTAACGAGTGTTATCAATATATTGCACAAAGTAGCCGCACGCCAACGTGGAAACGGATTGGAAAAATACACAACAAAAGGGTTGTTTACAAAAATAAATCTTGCAGAGATCATGTAAAAGGTCTATAAACTTGTACACACATAAGGGAGTTAAAATAAAATAACAAGAGAAGGTGCACAAACCATACAAACACTGTTTTCCGCTCTTGTCTGCAGGAGTACAAATAAGGTCAACGTTGAGGGAAGCGCTTCATGCCTCTGTTTCCTTCTCTTTCGTCTTCCTTCCTTGATCGCGTTTCAGCCAGGCGAGGTGAACGGATGGGAGGAGGAGGAGGGGATACTTGAACCTTTGTGCACGTGTCAGATACGGCAACATTCTTTCTTAAGTTCTCGACTTCACCTAAACTCCTAAAGCCTTTACTTACGTATGTTTATGCTCTGTATCACCCTGCATTTCACCTGCTTCCCCAAAGGATTGTTTCAGGTAATGATTTTTTAAACTAGTGAAATGTAGCAATTAAAGGCAGCCACATTTGTTCCTGCAAGTGTACACGAAGTTTACAGCCGTTTAAAAGACATTTCTAACGCCAGAAAACTTGTTATGAACACCCAACAAGATTTCTCTTTTAACACATTTCCAATACTTCCTTCGGTTAGGAAGTATCTGCTTGCCTCCCTTGCTAGGAAGGGTTTTACTAGTCTGCAACACAAACTTCAAACAGCCCTGCGATTATCTGCAACCACATGATCAGGGATACACTTCTTAGGCCTTTATTTATTTTTTGTTTTGTTTCAAGCCTCCTCTTCTCCCCACTGTTTACCTCCAAAAATGATTACCCATTTCCCCGCTCCTTTCCTCTAAACCTCTTGATATATTTTCTGGATTCTGAACGAATGCCCTGATAAGGCGTAAATGTGAAAGCCTACACGTACCTATCAGGGAATGTCATGCTTGAAGTATGTCGCTATGCAAATTTGGGCCAACGTTTTAGAGCGCGATATAGATATGGCCCAGGAATCCACTCGTGCCACGTAATCCATACAGGCCGCATGGCGGGCCACCAAAAGCTTCTGCAGTGAGCGAGAGGATGTACAGGAGTGGTGGGGCTGGGGTTGTTATTGGGTGTCAGTAGGTGGGAAGTGCAGCGGTGCACAGCCTGCACCGACAGTTAGGCACGTGACTCTGCCCTTCTGGAGAAAGCTGTTCACATCCTGACGCAATCTGTTTGCGTCCGTGTTTTCACAAAAAAAGGTCCATGCTGCCAAGTCATCAACGCCCTTTTCGGAAGAATTACTTTAAATAATACCTACTAATTTCGCTACTTCTGTTCTTCCTCTCTTTCATGTTGGTTAGATGTAAGAAGTGTGGATAAAATGTGGCATATATTTACGCGCGCCTAGGCAATCATGGTAACGTAAATAAGCTTCCCTCTTTTTTTTCTTTCCCATTCTCATTCCGCAAGCCTACCACCGGTAATTTTATCGTTTTGAGTGACAGAGACTAACCACCGTTCTGATTCTCTCTCCGCTGATTGGTGACGTGTCGCCTCGCAATGTTTATCGTTGCTGCAACACCAAAAGAGGAGTCGCCCGAGTCCGCAAAAGGAGGAACAAAGGGACAGGCGTAGTTGGGGAGCAGGAGGGCGGGAGGTGTCGAAGGCCGTTCACACCAAAGCCGACAGGAATGAACAGGGATGATGTTCTTTGAACCCTCCCCTACGCCAAACCACACACCTCCCCCCCCCATGCACACCGCACTACAACGATGTGGTCAAATATTTGAAGCTTTGGTTTGTGGGGTAGAAAAAAAGGGGAAAGGCAGCTTGACGCCAGGTCATAGTGGGACGTTGTGTCTCCAAAAAAAGTGAAAGTCCGCCATTCCTCCCACCCACCCTTTTGTTGCTTTCTTACGCCCTTTCCCGCCCTCATATCTCTCTTCTCCTCCTCCTTGAGACGACTAGTTTCTCATGTCAAACTTTCTCTTCCGACCGCTCCGCCGAGACAAATGGAGCCCAACTAATCTGAGCTGATAAGTGTAGACTATGAGGCCGACTGGAAATCAAACTGACCACTCGGATACGAGCGCAAGAATACCTTCCCAACCGTCAAACGTGCAGGCCACGAAACACCCTTCTCTAATCAGTGTACCTTTACTTTCCATCTACACCCCCACCCCCACACATACACACGCGTTGCATCTTCACGCGCCAAAAGAGGCCGACAGCGAGGTGGCTGTTTGATTGATTGCCTTGTCCCCCACATACCAAAATCTATGAAGGCGTGTTCTACCGCTGACGTCCGCACTTCAAATCAGTATCTTCCCCCCTTTTTTTATGAAAAAAACCACTTTTGTCTGAAAACTCCTAAACAACAGAAGCACTGTTTTCCAATTACCCCACTATCCAGTATCCAGTTTTTACCGAAATTATACCCACCCCACCCACCATCCACAAACTAATCCTAGTTCGGGGTTTCCACACCACCACTTCCTGTGTACAGTTACATGAAAATCAACATCAGTTCGACTACGAGACAGCTCTCCCGATTCGCCCAGGATCCGAGGTGAGCTTCTCGTGCGGAAAACCCCGCGCAAACCATAAGAAAGGACAACCCTTCAAGCACCCACTTACGACAGAAAAATAAAACCAAGACCCATTTTAGTGTACGATGCGGAAAACAACGTGTTCAGTATAGAAGCAGTCAGATTCTGTTTACCCCAGCAGCTAGGGAAATGAGGCTGAATAATGACTAGCTAACAAAGGAATCTTTCGATAGCCCATCCAAAAGACTTTTTTTTTAATTCCTTACATGGGTTTGTCAGGTGATAACCTTGGCAGCTAAATCCTCAAAAGAGGTTGGTGTGTGCTGCTCCTGTTCAAAATGCGTGCGCGCAGGTGTGTGTGTGTGAGAGAGAGAGAGAGAAATAGGAAGGCCATTGTTATTCCCTTGTATATGCACACCCCATTTGCTCAGTCAATGATTGCTTCCATAATGCACAAATGCGAGAGGCGCTGGACGAGAGAAAATGCGAAGGGGGAAACAAAAGTTCAAACTATCCATCCTCCCACACACACACCTACTCCAACCAAAACACGTGGGGGGAAAGAGGCAGAAAGGTGTTAAAATGTGACGTTGGCGTTCTTTCTTGCCAGTCGCTTGTAAGATATCACACTACTCAAAAGAGCCTTGTCGAATCGCATCATCGAAGATGTGACTTTTTTTTTAAAGAAAAAAAAACCAGTTTACGACTCTCGCTGACACAAGACGTGTCCAGCGAAGACAGAATCTGCATGCCGCAGCAGCGCGTCTCCAGGTGCAAAAAAAAAATAATCGAGACTTCAAGCGAGGGCGAGGCTTGTGGGGAGGTGTCAATGACGTCATGTCTGGGCGTAATAGGCCGCTGGCAGGACGCGGCACCGATGCTGCGCACGCTCCAGGCGAGAATGCTCACCCACACACACACACACTACCACCACCACCATCACCATCACGCTAGCCGCCGCTCTCGCCCGTCACCTGGCGCCGGGCCAAGGTGAGGCGCGGCCGCCGTTCGAGCACTGGGGCCGGCTGCACGGCATGCTAAGTGCTTTAGCTGTATGGCTAATGGGTAGCCGTCAGCGAAGCTGCTTCTATTTTTTAAGGGCCCCACTGTCGAATATGCGGCCACATTCTGTCATGTCACACAAACACAGCTATGTACTGAAAAATACATGTTCGGTTGAAAAGGCTTCGCGTTAGTCATGAAACAAGCGCCTAATGTCTAGGCCGTGCACCTGCTCCAGAAAGCGCGCTATGGGTGAGGGGATTTCAACTATTCAGTGTACGCGCAGTACACACTCGCCGGTGGTCAAAGCGGAAGCTAGCCACGAACTACACACTTCAAATGAGTGAAAATGGCTTTATTCTCTCAAACCGCTGCATCTCTCCTACCCAACTTCACTCCCTCGGCAAGGAAGATGTTGACACCACCAGCAGCCGACAAATTTCTCCGCCACCGTATAGCCTAAGACTTACGAAAGAGCCCGCCACTGGCAGAACGTGCCGGACGCTTTCAGGCGCTATCACGCGCCGTGCTTTTATCGTTTTGCTTTGTTTCTGCACCCTACTATCTAAAATTGTTAATTCGACTGTAAAAGCGACTTTCTCAAAGCCAGAACTTCTCTTAGCTCCTTACTCGTGTCAATAAGACGGAAATCGTGTAGGCCGAGAGCACAAGATTGCGGTTGTCTCACGACGCCACGAAAACTGCTAAATGCAGATTGGATGTTACCATATGACAGCAGACAAGGCGAACTACCCAGTCTACCCTCACTCAATCAAAGATGACTGCACTGCACGCGACTGATGGTGTTCCGTCACAACCACCAGACGCCCACACTACACGTGTTCTGTGACTGTGACGAAGACCGGGGGCTCACCTTGGAAGATACCTGCGCGCTGTTCTCTTGCAGGTTCATGATGGCGTCCGAGATTTTCACGTCGATGGGGTCCACCACAGACTCGATGTTGAAAGGTCCCTCTAGCCGTTTCGCCAGGTTCTTTAGGGCCTCTGCAACAATCAAGATCGCGCGTCTTTTAGGAACAATGAATGCCATACCATGGTCTCGGTGGAATAACTCCACTGTCTTTCAAATCTTGTTCAGTCTGTGTCGACACGTGAGCGTCACGGACAGGGAGAAATATCTAACGTCTTGTCGACCTTTGGGGTCATGACACCATGGAGTCACGTAAACGTAATTAGACAGTACAGAGAACTAGCAGTTTTTCCTGTTTACAGGACCGTCTACTTCGACGTGATATACAGCCTTAGCTACTGGCTCAATGCAAAATAAATTTTAAAAAACACCAAAATTTGTTTCTCCTTCCTTTCTTTTCAATCTTTCTTTCTTCTGTGGCCAAGTTGTCAGGTTAAAATTGTCAGCCACATGAAATGTGGCTTAGTTTATCAAGTGTAACTTTACACAAATTTCCCACGCTCCATCAGCCACGTGACAACCATCCCCCTTCCACACTCACAACCCCACTCCCATTCCATTCCCGTGCCTGCCAGTACTTTCAAACATTAAGATGATAATGCTCCGGGACCCGGCACCGGCAACTGGGAGCAACCATAACAGCTCGGATTTCTGGTCCCGATTTTCCAATACTTTGCAGGCACAACGAAGCCGCTGTCGGATAGGAGGAGGTGGAGAGGGGGGAGGGGGGGAGAGAGAGACTGGCCGCTGTGTGCAGAGGGGAGGCAGGAATCGAGCCTCGCTGGTGGAATTGCAAATTGTCTTTATCACGTCGGTAACTGAACACGATAGGCTTGGCCGTCGCCACGTTGCATAATAACCAATTAAATCCTGCCTCGTTTGGCAGGGGAGTGGGGGGGCGGAGTTGGTGTCGGGTGGGGGCGGAACATGTCGGTTGACAGGCGCCGTTTGTCACAACCAACAGAGTGCACTGCATTTCCCTACCTCACGACTCCAGCGACGACACCGTCACTCACAGGCAGCAAAACATCGTACAAAACCTCTACCTCGTCACATGTTGAGTCACATTCTTTATAGCACCAAGCCGCTCAAGCTTACGTTCGTTCGTACAGTTGAATTCTTCCCCCCTCTCTCTCTCACACACACACACACACTGAAACACGTAACAAAAAGGTTCCCAAGAATGTATGGACAATTAATACCCTTTTCTGAAAACTCAGCACTATCATATAAACGCACGGGTGTCATATAACCCACAATGATGGACACTTTTTCTCTACTACAACCAAATTAATCCTTAATTAATCCAAAATTAATATTCTCGACAGTACCGTGTGCACACGCATTTCTCGTCGTCCATGAACACGCATCCGCTAAATAGCAACTTCTTTGACAAGACCTATTTTCTGTTTAAGTAAAAATAATGCTTTTGTTCTGCTTTATTTTTTATAGAGACAGATTGCGAGCGGTTGCTGAAACCTATTTTAAACATTCACCTGTCTCCTTTATTTCTTCTTCCTATCCTTGTGTTTTTATCTCTCCTTTAACAAAATAAAATGCAGCCGCTGTATTCCCGGCGCGTGACAACGCTTCATGTATTCAGACATCTACCCTGCAGGACACACTGATAATGACTGCGACCGTGTTGTCTTAACTGTTCGACTTTCATGTTCATAACCTCGGATAATAATCAGGCATAGTTATCTGGCATTGCGTAAGTCCAAAATTTTTCATGTATAAAAATCTGTGAAGTGTAAGGTGCGTAAGAGAACAACGGTGGTCATTCAGAACATCAATCTTGTCAGCATAAAAAAATTACAAATGTTCTTCATGTCAAATACAAAGTACAAACCATACAAATATATGGAGATGATTTAGTTTAACTTAATTAAGAAAGACGTAACATTCGTTCTCTGTAGTGTTTCTGTGCGTCTGACTTCGCTAAGACTTCTGTTATAAAGGGCAGGCTAACCTTCCTTGGCATTCATCATCTGGCTGACACCCGTCGTAGCAATCTCAAAACATATTTCAACATTTCTGTGGGCTGAGTTGATCTCACTTTTAATTTTTTTAAACCAAACTTTTAAAAAGTCAGTATAAAATATAAAGGGCAGACGAAAAGTGAACATTTTAATTTCAAAAATTTGGATGTAAATGCGTGTGTGCGTGCGATAAAATGCTGTTATGATACTGGATGTATCAAGAAATAGATATAGTGGAAGCGTATTTTTTTATAGTGACTTCATTAAGTTGCTATATCCCCAAACGATTACTCCCCACCCACCCACCCCTCTCTCTCTCTCTCTCTCACACACACACACACACACCCTCTTCCGTTCTCGAGATACAGGCGTAAGAACATCATGCACAGACAAAAGGCAACAATACAGACGTCAGGATTGTGTACGGAGACATGTATGTTGCCAAGGCTACAGCCAATGAGAGAGCTAAAACCATTCGTTAATAAAGTTTCTGTATATACAAACGGGAGGTCACTATTTTGACCTGTTTCTGTACGTGGTGATGTTTGTAGACATGGATCTCGAGAACAGAAGGTGCGCACTACCTAGATTTGGGGAAACAGTATCATGCACTGAGTTCTCACTCAGTTGTTTTCAAAAAATAAAAAAGGAAAGCCCTGTTAGCCATATGGTTTCGGTTGCAGGACTCCGCCACTCCTCCACACATCGACTTTTGCCTTCTCTAGTGCCAAGTCTCCCCCTCCCACTCTAAATAAAAGTTCAGGTTCTGACCATAAATCAGGGTGCAAACACTTGAGCCCCTACGTTCCCTGAGCGTTCCTCTACAATTTACCTTCTCCCAACATCGTCGTGCGCACAGCAGCCGTGACGAAATCCAATTACGGGTACTAACATGCTTGGCATGAGTAAACTCAGTCTAAAAACTACCTGCTGCTTTTTTTTTTAACCGGCATTGTCTTTCTCCCCCTCCCCTCCTCCCCAATCACGACCCTTTGCAAAGACCAAAATTAACCAGGTCTTCGCAGGACCGAAGCTACTTTTTCAACTTAGCCTACTATTAAAACAGGTGTCCAATTATCGTTTCCGACGGCAAGCTCTGTAAAGTAAGAGATACTGTGTCAACAACTCCTGGCAGCTGGAAGTGGTGCCTTGGTGGTATCCTCTTTCTCTTTAACAACTGGCACTGCGCGAATGTTAATAACGTCCTTGGAAAATGTCGATCTAATTATCCTTTCAGTTATTTTCCTGTCGTGTGGAAAATGAGACCCCCCCTCTCCTTGCACGGTCGGTGTGAATCGACGTAAATGATCCTAAAAGGCTGTAATGCCTACTCTTTTGGGGAAAAAACTATTTAAGGTTCCTCTTTCACCTTTGCTTTGACTTTTAGCGGATAGTCACTGTCTTTCACATAGCCCTTACTTTAAACGAGAGCCAATGTTACCTTTCAAAGAAAAACATCCCTGCATGACACTTCAGCCTTAATTAAGAATGTCAATAAAATCATCACCGTCAGTGTATTCCACCATGTTGCTCATCTTCCACCCAGAGTACAGTCTCACCTCGTTATTTCGCACTCCGCACCCCATCCCCACTAACCACACACACCCGTTATTTCGCCGATCCAGAATCTCGCCACCCTATCAGGCAGAACAGATTTATCCCAAAAAGTTACTCTTTGATCATACGCTCTCTTTATGTCATCACCCTCTTGCCCAACATTTAGGTATGATGGCGCGATAATGAGTTAAGACTGTACCTGCGATATTGAGCTCATATGGCAAAGACGGGAGAGTTTCCTACTATTCATACTACATAAGCGCAAC
Organism: Marisa cornuarietis; assembly: GCA_004794655.1. NCBI lineage: Eukaryota > Metazoa > Mollusca > Gastropoda > Architaenioglossa > Ampullariidae > Marisa > Marisa cornuarietis. Next base: position 3,376,111 of record SMMW01000627.1, on the reverse strand, counting down.
ACCTCCCTACCCCCCTCACGCACACACATACACACACATATTACGAAAACTCGATGGTCCTTTTGGTCTGATAACTCTGCACACCGCTAGTGTGCGAGCGATAAATCGAGTTGTCAGTCTTGAGTTGTCAACAGAGGAAAGTCGCGATTCTTCAGTTAATCATTCCCATGTCTGAACCGCCCAAACTCCTGTCGGTGCTGGATTTACAAGTGCCCTGTACTCAATACTTTAAAATGCAGGGGCGGTAATGGTAAGAACAGGTTAACTGCTTGATTGACAACTTTGGGCGAAAAGGCCTTCTTTTGTCAACGAACGGAGGAGACAGGTGTTTGGTGGGGGGGGGGAGCAAAGGCTGCTACAACCATAGAGCAGTTTTTGCAGGCGTTGAGGCTCAACTCGGTCACGTGCTAAAAACAGCCAATAAAAAAGTTCCTTTTCTAATGCACACGACGGACCGAGAGCTGGCCAAGTGCCAGAGGTGGCTGCACTCAAGCCCGCAATTACACATGCAAAACTCCACCTTCTTCGAAACATCAAAGGGCGACGCGAGTCAAGTGATACCCCGTACACGCAGCAACAAGTTCCAAATCTCACGGCATTTTCTTTTGCATACTGTCTGACCCATCGCCTGCTTTCCAGTTTTGCAGCAAGTGTTCCAGTCCCATTTCTTTACACAACCACTCTTTTACACCGCTTAGCGACTAGATGAAAAAAAAACTCCAGACAATTTTGAGACTAATAGCTTCCACGAAAGCAGGACATCCCCGGGCTCGATGACAGTCGCACTAACTCCTTTTCGTGGACCACGTCGTCCCCTGGCGTCTATTATTTATTTATTATTTGAAGCCTCGGCCATTCCCCTGCATTGTCTTACAGGCAAGTAGACCAAAGAGCAGACGGTGAGTCGCCTCCCTGCCACGAAACAACCAGAGCTCCAGGGATTCACCGGCGACAAATGTACAGTACCTCTGCTTCTCTGCTCTAGTGAACGGTAGACACACAATTATGCGGCCACTGCAGGTCATAACCACATTTAATGTTCTGGCTGCTTCCGATGGACTGATGACGTCAGCTGTGTTGACGCTTCCTTGTTTATGAGCAGCTACAGGCCACTTCAAGACTTTGATGGAATCCTCACGCTTCCAGTCTCTGTAAGCATGGTGCGTTTTGTGCATGCTGGTTGCCCTCCTGAGGAAATAAGCGCGTCATCAGGCAACAGGCCTGAGACTCGAAGTCCGAGCACCACCATCAACTCCCTGCACCACCGCATGTGATGTCGTCTTCGCTGGCAACCCCAATAATAATAATAAAATGTTCAAAGTGGGCGAGAAGAGCATCGGCCTAGCACTCAACTAAAATGATCCTCCGCCCTCTATCATGAGAAATACGCGTTAGAGAACTTTTATAGCGCTATTTTTTTAATCAAGCCAAAGCTAACAGCGCTTTACAAGATATGCTTACACTTTCATAAAATGAAACATAAATAAAGCAGCATAGTCCTCCCACTCACACACGCACAAACACTCATGTCCTCACTGTAAGAAATCATTGGTGAGAAGCTCTACACAGGCACTAATGAGTTAAACGTTTTCACTCTCCGATGAGCGGGCGGGGGGGGGGGAGGAGAGAAAAAGAGAGAGGAAGGGAGTAAAAACAGAACTAAGATTGACAGGGTCTTTTCAACTAAGTTTATGTTTTATAGGAACGGCAGCTCCTCTGAACTACTCTCACAAGCTTCTTTTCTATGAGTAAGTACACAAAACACCATCCTCTGCATGCTCCCCCACCCCTGCTCTTTGCCTATCCCTCTCGGTCCTTCCCACCGCCAACAAGAAAATATGTTGCTCTCATGTTGGAATAAAGGATTTGTTTTAAATAAATGATGATTTGAAATAAATCCTCTGAAATGTATTCTTCTTCGTTCCAGATTATGTTTTTGTAAATATTAATGACCAAAAAGGTAATGTCTAAGGATTTCTCATATTAATAACATCACCTGCTTTGTGTCCCAGCATCACACACACACACACAAAGCTTTTATTTCCCAAACACACCTTTGAATGTAGGTTTTTGTCGACCTCCGACACATCTGATTATTTCTGTTTCATAATATATATACATTTATTAAATATATGCGTATATACTTGTTACAATCATCTCTCGATAAAACATGGGATGGTACTCGATTGTTTTGTTTAACAATTTAATAACGGCTTAATCTTTTACGCGTCTGTAATTGTCAAAGGCTTAGAATGATGGGGCAGGGGCCTAGGGGCCCTAGTAGGGGTGGGAGATGAGGAAAGTAACTGAACACTTTCCAGGACCGGTACTTCCACTCAGTCCGCGCGCCAGCCTGTCAGAGATGAATGCAGTGGCTACAGACAAGCTACACAAATGCAAGGCACGCCGGGCTTTCTTGCTCTCTGCAGCTTCCACCGCCGGTGGAGGAAAACGCCAATCGCTTGTACTCGGCCAGAAGGATCGAGCAAGGGGGGAGATGGGGTGGTGGTGGGAGGATACCTGGGAGGGGGTGGGAGGGGTGCAGGGGGAAGGGGGACACGGCACAGTGTTGTCGACGAACAAAGTAGCTGCGGAGAAAGAAAAATGGCCCAGGACATGACCAAAAAAAAAAAAGAATGGGGGGGGGGGCTCTCGGAGTCTCATCCGTTGTTTCCGCTACCTGCCTAGGCAAGCTGCATGCAAGTATTATTTATTCACGCATTCTGTATCGTCACTGTACACAGCCAGTACATTCTAGTTCCGAAGACGCCTTTGTACCTTAAAAAAAAAAAGGACTGGGGTGAGGGTGTGGCAAGGAGAGCCGGAGAGGTGAAGACCAACAGGCTGAGACCAGATTATGGCATTTTCTTTAACCCGACAAAGAAGATGAGCGGCCCCCTCTGGTAACCGATAGTCAAAGCTAACGTTCACATAATCACGTCACACACCCTGGCACCTTCATTTGCTCCGACCACCTCTTAAAAACCGTCATGGTGCCTTTTTACTCTCTTCGCGCATCAGAGATCACAGTCACCGTCTCGACAGAAATCATTTCACAGTCATGAAATCGGGGGACAAAATCATTTTATAATCCCGCGACAGAGCAGGCGACTCGGAAACAGTCAATGCGGCAAATTTGCCGTAGCAGCCGCCGGGGTCCCCTTGCCCACTTTTTTTTCCCCTCCTCTCTCTCTCTCTCACCTCCTCCGTCGCGACCTAGGTCACCCACCGCCACACTCTCGGCCCACACTTCAGGGCAGAAAGATAACACAAGAAAGTGGTCTACTGGGTGGTTAGGTGGTTGAATGCCTTTCCGCGCAGAGCTGGCGGTAGTAGTGAAGAGACCGCGGTGATGGAGACGAGAGTTCGGGGGACTGACTTGCTCAGTGTCCGCAACGAACAGATACTGGAAGATCAATCTCTGAATGTCTATTGCAATAACATCCGTGTTGACAAAAACAGCGAGGTAATCAAGAGTAAACTGGGCTTCATTTGGAAGACAAATGTTACCAGTATTTCGCCGGGGGTGTTGGAAAAGTCATGAAGTATTTTTCTGGTTTTCAAATATTGTTTATTTATATAAAGAACAAAGATCAATCAATGATACTCTGCCCCTTTCGCCATATTTCTGTGAGCTTCATAATTACTCGTTCATAAAACGACCTGTCTTTATCGACGAAAAACTGAACAAGGTGCTGATTTACAGTAAGCCTCGTCTGAACTGAATGTCATGCCACACAAGGAGATGATGAGAGCGAAACAAGTGGAAGTCTGACGGCGAAAGGTCAGGCGAGTATGGTGAATGTGGCAACACATCTCATCCAAGCTCCAATAATTTTTGACGGCTGATCAAACTTAATGTGTGATCTCGCGTTGTTGTGATGGAACACAACTCCTTTACTATTAACGAGCTCTGGACGTTTCTGGATGATGGGTTCGTTCAAAATGTAAAATCTCCCAAACTCAACCAAATTGCTCAATTTTTCTTTTAGAATGAATCTAAAACTGTCAGCTGTCAAATGGCATAACAATAACATAGATGCAAACTCTATTACTTTCTCAAGTGAATTAGCGTCATGTGCTGCAGAAATGCGTCGTGAATTTTTCCGACAGCCCAGTATATATAACCATCATACAACATCGAGCTTTGAAGGATATGGAGAGGACTGTAAGGAAAATCAATCACTGGCTTAATAACTGAAGATGATAAAGAATAAGAGATCCTGGGGGTACACAGCGGATCAAGAAACACAACGATGTTGGCAATCGTCGTATAAACACGTGGCAGGCGACGAGAGGGGCAACAGTAAATTGACTTAAAGAGAAGACAGAAGGTGGCGGTGAGGGGGCGGCGATGACTGGAGTTTTGGACCGAATTAGCGGTCAGCAACTAAGCATTTCATCGCGACAAATAAGGCAGCACATGCTACATGCGAGAGAGAGAGAGAAGAAAAAAAAAGAGTGCGCCCGAGTCGAGATCCGAACCGATCATCAACTGGTGTTGAGGGACAAGTTTTCTAACCGCTGTCCCACCGAATTCCGACAGAAGGAAAGAGAGAAGGAAGAAGGAAAAAGAGTGAAAGGGAGGCGGTGGAGGGAGGGACAAAGTAGCGGGGGAAGGGTGAATGCGTTTGTCCACAAGTGCAGACGCTGTCGCTAGCCGTCATCAGGGCGTCACCCAACGCATCATTTTCAGACCCATGCTGCGAACGTCATCCATGCCGCCAAACCTGAGCCCAGGCAGCTGTCTGCTGGACTCTCTTTGCCTCTTCCTGACCTCAAGCCCACTAATGAGGGCAGGTGAAACATGCCAGCAGATCGCTGCGATAGCAGACGGATAAAAGGAGCCAGCGCCGTGCTAGGACAATATCGGCTACGTGCGATAAAAATAGGACTCGCGCGCCCTCCAGACAGCACCCTCTTGCCAAAGCAGTTCAAGTCCGCACAAAGAACAGTTCCACCAGTGTAATAATCGTCTACTGAAAAGGGTAGATCCCTCCCTGCCACCCTCTTTCCCACTCGTTTTTCATTGCTCCGAATTATTTCGCAGCTTCAGAAAAGCGACAAAAAAAAAAAAAGAGAAAAAATTTGGAACATATCAACCGCTAATTCGTTAGTTTAACGTATGGTTGTTGGACGGGTTGAGTATTAACTGTATCGGCTTTTAAAACAATACTTTTTATTATTTCGGCATACAGGTCACGTGGTCCGATTAGCCATCAAATCCTAGGCACACGCTGTCACCTAATAGCATCAAAGATTCTGTCGGCTGCAGAAATGATTTGCTGTTTCACTGAAGAAACTTTCTGGTACCCTACATCCGCTGACACTCACCCCTATTCCTGTTTGCACGGGAAGCTAGTCCGGTCCAACCCTCCTCAAGAACCCTCCATCCATGTTAGGCCCTGGGTGAGGGTGAAGGGTCGCGAACATGACAGCAAGGGTGTAAAAGCGGCAAGCGGCCTCACGCTGATTAACTCCCTGGTGTGTGACTTCCCCATGTCTAATTCCATGTCTATGTAAGCGCACTAAGCTTAGGGAAATGCGCTCTATAAATGCACTTCCATGCTGCCGACGGTAATAAAGAGTGGAGCGTCGCAGCTGCTTCTTTTTAACATGGTCGCCCGAAGGCTGCCAAGCCTCACATTAAATATGCAGCCTCGTCGTAGCGAGCCAAACTTTGCAGCTACTAGCTGGGACAAAGGTTCCGACTCCGCACTTGTGGGTCCTAGTCTGAAGGCCCCTGCTTTAGGTGAGCAATGTTCTAGGAGAATGTGAGGAAGCGCGTGGCCAAGGCAGCAGACGGAACCATCGATCCGTGTTCAGGGTCGTCTTAGTGCAGAATTTACTCGAAGAAGTCTGCAAATATGAGATTCATTACCGCACGACCAACAAGAGAGGAAACAAGAATGGAATGTGCCATTTTTATGGTGCACTTGATAACTGTTCGGATCGAATTTAAGTTACAAAAAAGTTACTGAAGCAGTTTATCAAAGATGCGTGCAATTACTTTCTAAACCCTCTGCCCCCTACCCCTCCCTCCTCAAACTCCAGCTCCCCCCCCCGCCATACGGCGATTCGTTTTCTCTAAAACGCATTCATTAAGTGAAGGGGAGATGTATTAGCGGAGGTCGAGCAGTACGCAGCCACGAAGTGGCTCAAAAAACTTTACTCTCACGGGGAGTGCCATCCACCCGTGAAATATGTGTAAGCCAAGCTTCTCTTGGTGTAACTTAGAATGCGACCATGAGAGCAGTGGCTGAGAACAACACCTCGTTACCGGGCGAGGGAGTGAAGCGCTGTGACCTCAGCCATCCAAGGAGTCACAGTGCGAGGCGACACTCACTGCCGTGCGATCGGAGTCATCTTACCTCACACTGTTAGCTTCTTCAACAGAAGCAGCTACAGCTTCACCTGAAAGGCTTGCATCTCTCTCCCTCGAGTTCTCCTTTCCCTCGCTAACAAGTGACGGTGAAGGGTAGTAGCATGATGCACATTCATGGTGGAAGTGAGCTTTTTCTCTGTGTGTGTGTGTGTGTTATTTTTAGCACGCGATGTGTGCAACGACTGCAAACCGATACATTTACGAAACTAAAACTAATAACCGAGTAGCTTTAAAATTGGAGACCTGTCACCAGCGAAAGACGATCTAGAACTGAGGTGAAAATAAATCCATCCCTCTCCATTTTAATAGGCATGCCATGAACAGCTTCTGTGCTGCTGTGTGTGAGTGACAGCAGTATAAAACAAAAAAAGTAGAAAGTATATGGGGGAAGCAGACAGCCGTGGTTAGAGTTAAGAGTTTAGAGTCTGAATGGCGTGCCTGAGACCCCCATGCGAAAAAGCGAATATCCTAACACCTCCTTCTCCAACCAACCCTTAAAGTCACGCAACTGCCTTTAGTTTTTTTTTTCCCCACACATAATAAAAATGCCCACAAACGTCTGCACGGACAAGAGCGCTCGCGTAGCCTCGTGCTTAATTCTAGTTGTGCCGTGTGCCTGGCCAATACTTACAAAAGTGCAACCTTCACTACTCAAAACCCTGCCAACGCATAGTATAAAAAGCATAATATAGTAAAAGTACTTGTCCTGATCTAATGAGGTGAGATTAAAAAAAAACTTTCTTAACCCCATCTCTAAATCCACAAAACAGGTCGTGCACTAAATGGAGTGACATGTTTTGCAGACTATTAATAACACTGTTCTTCTTAAATCTCTCTCCCTCTGAACAGTTTCTCGTTCATGCTTATTAGTAACAGATATATAATCATTGTGCTTTAGCAGTGGGGGTGAGCAGACTGCACAAGATACAAGACCAGCAGATCCCTGGGTTCTGTGTCAGAGATGAAGATCTCATAAATCTGCGCGCCATTCCTGCCAGTGATGCGGCCGGGATTTCCTGGTGGTAATAGGAGGCGAGGAAAATGTTCTAATTACGACTTTCTCCATGTTCATCGCACTGAGTTCACCTCCATGAGCAGGGAAGTGCGCTATGAAAGTGGTTACTAATAATATTGTTGCAATAAAGATTATTATTATTATTATCTGAACTCTACATCTATGCCCTGTGAGAAGGGAAGTATGCTATGAACGTGTTTAGTTTACTTTATTCCTTGTTACTCCTCGAGGAGCATAGGGCCGCAACAAAGAAAGTGTGTTTATAATACGATTATTACAATAATGATAATGATTATTATCAGCTGAACTAATCTACTGCCCGAATGGCACTGCGGACTGTGTCTAGCAATACACCTCATGTTACGGTCAGATAAGGGAGTAGACTTATCACTCTCCTGGGCTAAATCGCACGTAGTGGCCGACACTCGTCGGGTCATTCTACTGCTTAATGAGCTCGCTGGCTGTAGCTGTAGTTCACCAAGTGCTCACAAATAAAGTTATATGCCTAATGGCCAAATGAAACTGCAATGAACAGATTCTGGGGTCTTCCCTCCCCCTCCCCCCAACAAACACTACCACCTCTGTTAACTCGGACCGAATCTTCACATCTGGGCAAGGAATTGATTCAAAACTGTTGGTTTTCGAGGACAAATTCTCCACTTCTATCATCAGCATTACTGCAGTACACCTCTTTCCTGGGTTTTTTTTTTTTTTTTGGGGGGGGGACATGAGGGTTTTTCCCCCTTCTGTAAGCCTTCCTTTTAGAGCACGATTATATATACTCCACACAAGAATTTGTGTACATATGTGGCATAATAAAAGTTGTATTGTCTTTCTCTCGAAATTCAAAAAGCAAGACCTGAAATTTATGCCAACGTACCAGCTATTCTTGTTGGCGAGTAAAAATAATGATTTTGTTCAGAAATTAATGTCTTATCAGAACTCTGCTAAACTCTTCTAGCAAAATAACTCGGATTATAGTATCGTCTAGGTTTTGTCCCATATTGTACTCGCATCCGAACGAGTGCAACATCAAAGGCAAATCTCCATGCTGGCCTAGCTTTAAACCTCATTACAACGTCGACTTTAATTTGGAAGCACGCAATGCTAACAAGATTGTCTTCCGGCATAACAAGATTACAGGTTTCCAACACCAGATGTTTTGGTGGGGTTGCCAAGTGCAAGCATGTTTACAGGATCAAAGGCAGCAGACCTTTGACAAGGCGCTAAAAATAAGCAGTCACTCGGCAAGTCGTCTCGGCAAGCGGGTCGCTGTCTACAGACGAAATCCGTACGGGGAAAGAAAGATCAAGTGATCAGGGCCCAGGTGCACAACCCATCTCTAAGCACTAGCTGGATGCTACCGCCAAGCGCTCTGTTAACATACGCATAAACTGTAACCCGTTTAGCAAAGTGCTAGGAATTAGGCACTCGGCTTACGGACAAACCGTGCATTCGGCCACAGGTTACAGCTGGTGGGAGGCGGTGACGCAGCAAGGCGTGTAATCTTCGCTATAACTGATTTTCTAATTTACACAATCAATTGGACTTTTCCCCTTTAAAGAATGATAATATAATTTCCATTTTATATTCGCGCTGGAAAGAGACTAAATGAACCGATCGAGAGAAGAGCTTTAAGCAATGCCAGATAAAAATCTGCACCAATGTGTGCCGCATGACTGCACATTAGGAAGCTCTCTTCGCGTAGCCTGGGAGGATCGAATGACAGCAGTAACGACAGGAGGGGGCGCTCGGACGCACGCGCACACGCACTCATGCACGCGAAAGCACCACCCCTCCCCAACCCTACCTAGTCCGCCCCGCCCACGCACGAGGCCGTCGCTCGCTCGCTCATTCATTCACTCATTCACTGTTTCCCATCGCGTAGATACGCGCTTAACTCACAGCTCCAAATCACGAAAAGCCAAAGGGATTTTAAGAAAAAAAAGGGCGGGAAGGCGGAATCTGGTGTCAGGGTATGAAAATATAAATATGTTAAGGTCAAAGGACCCATCAGTTTTTTTAAAAAATAAACCAAACATGTCTGATACGTCATCAATATTTGCTCACAAAGTATCTGTGACACGACCTAAAAACGTGTCTCAATAAAAGCTGCTTCTTGACATAAGGTGTCACAGCAAAGGTAATATTAATACATGTACATTAATGGTAGTTTTTTTCTGCGACTGGTTGATAAAACCTCTACTATGTTTATATGAGGGTTTTTTTTTAAAGTTTAACTGAGGGTGTGAAAAGCCCCAAACAATTTTAACCGGCGGTCTGAAAAGATGGAACAACTGTCACTCCTTTAGGCCACTCACCAACATACTGGTTCCAGACGGCGTTGAGTTCGGCGTGTTGTGCCAGACAGCCCTTCATGATGTTGAGGCAGTAGTTGTTGCAGGGCTTGGTGTTGGTCAGTCCGCGGCACTTCGGGCAGTGCGTCATCCGCACCAGACCCCGTACACAGGCCTCCGTCGGCGGAATCTGCACCACACAAAACAACGCTGAGGTCAGCACTAGTTCTTCCCCCTCTCTGACTGTTCACTGGATATCCATAACTCCCCGTGGTAGCTAGATGGTCAAATGTCTACCACTGTTTCGCCTTTTAATTCCCACGCATCAGGTCTAGCTGATAATATTTTCAACAGAAAATCTACAAAGACAACATAGCACAATGTAACAGTACACCAATATTCTTAAGCAGTGAATATAAATAAGGAGGATGATAGGTCAGTAGATTGTACGGTGACATCATCATCTTGACTGGTTTTCATAAGTCTTATTGCGATTTCAATTGCTGGGCTGTAAGAGAAAGTGAGAACGTAGGAATGAAGAATTTTTATGCTGACGATCATGTACAGAATGCACAGCCCCGCAACCTAAACTTGACAGTTTCTTTACGGAAAAACTAGCTGAACAGGCCCATTTTTGTGATCTGCAGTTTTTTTTAAAGTACAATATATAAAACACACACACACCCCTTGAAAATCTAACCCAGTAAACGTGAGACTTCATGTCATCAGTGGAGCCGCTGTTCCTGTCATACTGAGGACGCTTCAAAAAAGACGAACTACAAAACGCATGCTGGCGCACACGCAGTGGGCATGCAATGCTTCCTGTGTGCATTGCATGCTGCTTGGTGTTAAACGCACTCCATTCCATTCAGACGGGGAGGGAGAAGAATGGAAAACGAGCGAGAGAGAATGTACTGATTTAAATGGGGTGGTCTCCCTAGACAATTGCTACCTTGGCGTGGTTAGGGGAGTTTGCGTGCCCCAGTGACTCGAAGAGCTATGTTGACGGAAGTGCTCCTAGCAGGGCCACCCAAGTCGGACAGGTCTAAGAGCAGGGCCCAGATAAAGCACGACCAACCGATCCTACAAGGGTGTAAGGGGCTTAACTCAGCGCTCACAAAATTGACTTGTAAAACAGAACATACTACTGAAATTGTGACAGAATTTTTTTCATTAATGTGCATAGAGGCCACCCTGAACTCTTCAAAGAGAACTGCGTGGCTGCCGGCAGTGAAATCCAGAAGGAAGCTGTTGGTACGGAAAAAAAGGCCTCCATACTACCAAAGCCAAAATAACTGGCTTTTGAAATACACGTACAATGTACATAACGGGGATGCATGTACAGATCATATCAAGAATAAATAGTTACAAACTACATACTATTTGGAATCCGCGAGAGCAGAAAAAAGGATTTTATCAGAAAAGACTCTACTATGGACAAGATGATGATCTACCCCGTTAAGGAGCTGCAACATCCTAAAAAGATGGGTAGAGAACTCTCTCTCCCTCTCTCTACACAAAGCTGTAGAAACCAGTCACCAGCAGGCTAATCACTGCCAGACTGAAAGGAAAGCAAGTAAACAAAACTTTGATGCAAAGTTATGCATCAATGATAGCAAAAATAGAGAATAAATAAACTTTCTATGAATAACTTCAAGCTGAAATTGAGAAGACATCCTGTGACAAAACGATAATCTGATTTAGAAACTACAGAAAAATTACTCATTCTGACAAAAATAACAAAGAATTCTAGGTTTAAAACATTCTTGTCCTGCTGCACTGCATCATACTGTCAGATCTTCAAACTATAAAATTGTAACAAATGCGCTTTTCCAAATCACGACAAAGTGTGCTGCTGTTTTCTACATATCATTGCACTAAAAAAATATAATTGAGTAAATTATTTATACACTTTTCTCGTCTTCGCGCACCTTCCTTAAAGCGGTCCGCGCAGTCGCAGTTCCTTAGCACACCAAGCCACACAGCCACCCACCCACGCCACCCTGCCATCCCGCCATACCCAGCCAGCCCCGAATGCAAGGAAAAGCATCCAGCTGGTCCCCAGTGGATTGTGTACCTGACCTTACTCTGTAAACTGTGCACCGCCAAACTCACATCCCAACAGCATAAGGTTATTGCTCTCTCTCTCACACACACATACAGAGTGACTGCCAAAAAATGAGATATACTTAAACAGCAGCACACCATTTACAAAAACAAATAAAAACACAGAGGACGAGGCCAGATTATGTAAGAGAACAGAACTGAATGTGAATCGAGAATGAAGACATGTAAAAAGAGTCACATGGTAATTAAAAAAATAATAATAAAAACGAGTGGGCCTTTCTTTCACTTGTTCTTACACACTTGCCACCACGGCGCAACTCCGGAAGAAAAAAAGGGCAAAAGAGTTTAAATGCTACCTTGAAATCAGCGTAACCTTGAGCTTTTTAGCTTTCCACGGTCAATACTACTAGCCTTCAGGACCGACGTCTCCCCAATATTTTGTATTGGTCTGAATGTTTCCGAATCCAACAATAACGCACTGCATTCTACATTATCTGCCCTCCCCCACCCCGAAGAATCCACTCCATGAATTTCAACAACTTCAAGCAGTGCATTTCTACATTCATCAAACCAAACGCAGAGCAGATAAGTACCCTGACAACTAGTGTATCAAGCACTGATCCCTGTAGCATGACTCTCCATCCTTGCAAAAACTACATGAAGAGTTCTTGTCTAACCTGCATAAAGGAAGGGAGGGGGATAGAAACTGTTTATCCTAAACGTTATAGAAATTATCCGGCTTATCCTAAATGTTTTCCATGAATGATCAGGTCTACAGTTTTGATTGACCTGTCCACAGCACAGTGTCAAGCATGATGAACGTTTGTCACTGCTCAGACCCAAGCCAGGCACAAAGTCGCAGGGGTGAGAGGATAACGTTTCAGCATTATATCTGCTGTGGGGTCTGGCTCATCTTATATATCCCAGACAGAAAAGCCCTCCAAGCTTCCTAGGAGATGGTTGCACTCCTCACCACTAAACCCCCTCTCCCTAACACACACACACACACACAAGGAGATGGCTAGACCACAGGGTTCTGGCAATAAACAGTTTTTGTTTTGTAAAAAAGAAAAAAGTGGGTCCCAAGGCATGCACTGCTACTTCTCCTGTCACAGCCCTGAAAACAGGAAGTTCCAAAACTATGGAAGCATACTTTATGGCTTTTTTATGATGATTGTGAAAGTGCTGCAAAGATATCTGCTAAGGTTCCCTAAATTCTGACCAGAATGTCAGACTTTCCATGTCTGCAGATCTGAGCCTAATATAACACAGTTGGGATGCTGCTGTGTCAAAAAACTAAATGTCCCTGGAAAAGCCTGAGCTACAGAAGGCACTCCAAACAGAAAGCGGTGTCATAAATATTGCCATTCTAAGAGGACATAATCCATATCACCCTCTTGGCAACTGAAAAGCATCAGTATTATTATAGATGACTAAACATATGGTCTTTATCATTCAGCCTTACCTATATGAATTTCTATCCGCCTACAAACTAGTAATATTCATCTTTTCCAATGACAAAATTTTATCTCACCCTAATTTAGATTTTCTTAAGTCTACTTAAAAGCACACAACACTTTAAACCCCATTGTACCACAACAGTATCTGGAGTTTTTACCCCACTTCCTACTCAGGAAAGTAGACCAAAAGAAAAATATACCTATGCATATGTATTTGTGTACACGTAAGGATGTGTCCTGTTCTACTATATTCATTAGAGTCATGTTGATGTTTGAGTTTAACGCCATGCCAGCAACTAAGGCTATATCACGACGACATTAGTGTCATGCAAATGTGGAAATAATGAAGGGGGACAAAAGCATGGTGGTACGAAAAAGGCTGACCCAAATGTAAAATAATTTGCAAAATAAAAAATCAGTTTATTTCATTATACGATATTCAGTTCCAAAAATCTCAGAGAGAAACTCTGTCCCATTCATAAGGCATGGAAAGAGGTCAAGACGTTCTCCCTTGACATCACAAAGTAGGCTTACTAATTGGGCTTCATCTCATCAGCACATGGTTAAAGCTCTAGGACTGGTTCCAGCCTTCAGGCTAGCGATGATGTTAATACTTAACATTTTAGATCAATCTTCATGAGTACTTCCAAAAAATAAAAATCCATAACACACTTCTGCAATAAGGTTATGATATAATGATATTTTGTTCTGTTCACTTTCCAATAACTTCCACCTTAATTTCATGTTTGACAGGTTTGCTGTTCAGAACAATTACATGGCGTATGAGAAAGTACAAAAATATTTTGGTGCAAATGTGTGCATGATTACACCCATGTAATTATAAGTCACTTTACACTATCTCAGACCTTGCTATCCATCATGCCTAATGCACACTTGTGGCATATTTACTTTTGAAGTTTTCATCTGGGAAGACTTTGCTGATAATAAACTGTCAGTAAATCCTACCTACCTTATCATCTCTTCTTTTAATACTTAAACTAAGCATGAAATGATGAGGAAATTCTTCTTCTTTATCTCGTGCATAACCCGGCATCTAATGGTGCTGAAAATGCTGTGAACACCTTTAGCCTTAATAACACCGGAAGGAAACCTTTTTTCTTTTCTTAAGAGGAGCCCCAATGGCAGAATAGACTATGAAGGAGAGACCTTGTTTCCTTAAAAATGGGGTCGGGGAGGAGGGTTAAAAAAAAGAAGCAGGAAGCAATGTCAGCAACTGTGATGTTAAAGTGCCCCCCTATCTCGAAAGCATATTCCCCCCATGCTCCCACCACACACAATCTTCTGCCATTGCTTTTTCATTAGTTCTGCACAAAGAGTTAAACTTCATGTAGTATTTTGTTATAATTTCAACAGAGAAGAAAAAAATTCATTATACGATGTTAAAGATTATAAAATATATTTTTGTAAAGTCATTTGTTTACAAGTTAGTACATTTTAACTGGTTTTAATTTTGCAGGATAGTCTTGTTTAATTGTTATTTATAGTAATAGTCTAGTTTTATTTTTAGCACTGTTCAAAATCTCTCAATAAGTGCAAGATTTGAGAAATTCAGATTATGTGTTCAAAATATGTAAAAGAAAGAGATTTTTTAACAAAATGAACATTTGATTCATATGATGAACCTTGAAGAAGGCATTTAAAATTGTGAATAAACCATATGTATAATCCTTCATTAGCCAGCAACAGCATCGTTCATGCCTAACATACTATGTGTATTTTCTTTTGTTAAATAAATATAAATCTTCTTTCTGCTGACCAATGAGTTAATGACTAAATAATCTCATTACAAACAAAACTGAGCATAGAAAAAAATAAAATAAAGCATCTTACCTCCATTATAGTAAGCACGACATCTCTTCCAATGGCTAAGCCTTGTACAAATGTTCTGGCAGCAATGAACGCTCTCTTTACTTGCACAGAAAGCTTGCCAGGAACATCTCCAAACGGTTTCAGATCACTCATGCGTTCCGTCACACACGTCAAGTAATCATCGTCAAATACATACTGTCCATTCAGGAGTTCAAACATTTTCTGTAATAATCGACTGAAGAAGTTATCCATCACATCCATGAGGTTCTTGTCCTTGCCTTTGTAGTATGCCTTAAGTTCTGTAAAAAGGTCTGCAAATATCCCGGCGTTTTGCTGGTATAACAATCCATATGTCTTCACAAACATTTCATGCAAGTCTTTTCTCGCATTCTCCAATAATTCTGTGAAAAATTCTGAAACAAAAGCAAAAAGATGTGTTTGCAACTTACAAATGTTTTTGAGACAGCATATTTCAGTTTAAAGCTTGCTATGCACATGGCCCTATTAGCCTCTTGGAAATTAATTTATAAACATGCTCCAGAAATAAGCAGGATAAACTTCGGTCATCAGGCTCAGAAGGTGTGCATGTAAGCAGAGTAAACTTAACTTTAGTTGTAGTTCATCCCATCCATTTTTCAAATCACAATAAAAACAAAACAATAATAGTTACAGCATATTAATGTGCATGTTAACACATCACTGATAGATGGTCAAAAGATTGATTTGTACCAGGTCTCAGTGTGTTTATGCACTTTATTTGTGTGCACAAATATACAAATATACTGTGTGGAGGCAAAAATAAGCCTTTCAAAAAATCCCACAAAAAATGTTTTGAAAAATGAGTCTGCCAAAGACAAGGTTAAGCAAACATATGAGAAATCTGCTTTACAGACTTCTATTTCTCCTCTTCAATTTCTTAGTTCTTTTAGACATAATAAAAAGTTAATTTTAAATGGCCTATTGCCAAGGTGGAGCCTATCTCTTTTCTTCTGCTGTCTTTCACCTTCCTGAACAAATCAGGTACCAATCACTGGCTGCCGATGAACACTGATTTCCAGTCACCCTAGGGAGCTGGCCTACAAGCTATAACCTTAAAAGTCAAGTGTGCCTACTTCAAGAATGCGGACACTCACTCGATAGTAGCTCTGCTTAAGATAACGCACTAAGAATTCTTTCAAATGTCACTACTTAACACTTCAAATCGGAGATACGCGGTTTACATACTGTTCTGGGTGAGGTACACCTTAGCAATAAACGGCAGGCAGTGAAAGTGCTATCAAACTGCCACAGGAAAAAAAAACTGGATGATGCATGCCCACCCCACTTCCCGCCCATACCTGCAAAAAAATAACAATTTCACTTTCAAAAGAAGTACGCACGACACATGAACATGAAAATTCTGCCAGTTATATCTTTCTTTGCCTTGCAGTATGAATGTGAATTATATCACTCAGATCTAATTGACTTTAAAACATATAAGTACCTTTTTTAGACAGACAAATAAATTTCCCACTCCCTTTGGGCAAATTAAATAAAGTAATATACATGTTGCAACAAAATTGAAATGTTTTAAGGTTGAATATTTCCTTATGCCAGCTTTTTAACTTGTTTCTAGGAAAGTGTTTAACAGTTTGTGAGTGCCAGGCTCTTTTTTTTTTAACTTCATCTCAAACTACTGAACTCTGACAGACCAAAATGGAGGCATCTTGCCCTCGAACCTCAACTGATGTCTGTGGCAGTAAATAAAACAGTGATGGTTTCACATTCCCTAACAGACAAATGGTTTTCAACAATATTGATCACCAAGCCAGTGGCTGTCCTGCCCAATCACCCACTGGAGCTCCTCTCCGCTTGTCACACAGGGAGGTAAGGTTGGCGGCAAGGTTGAAGTTGACAGGAGGTCGAGACAAGTCAGGCCTGGTCCCCCTACTCACCCCCACCAAAAACACAAAGCCATACAAGTGAAATGTCAACGATGTGAAGGGGCTAAAAATCGACCGTCGGCTATGTAAACCTAGTGGGGGAAAAAACGTCTGCAATCACACAATAAACATGCCACATGGTGTAATTTACCAACACAAATTGTCCCCTGTCTTGGAGAAATGGTCCTTTGCACTCCTTCTTTCACATTTTCGGCAACGCTATATCTGCCTTGCCTAATTTCACATTTAAGGTGCATCATGATCAATGGAGCAAAACTCCCAACTACATCCGCCACTATTATTTAATGAAAAATTTAAATAAGCCTTTTTGAGTGATTCTGCAGATCTTTTTACCCTGCCTCTATTATATATACATATAAATTTTGTGAATATCCCAATCAAATCAGTGTTACCTAGAGAAACCTAAAGAAAATACAGGGCAAAATTAAACTTCCAGGAGCAAGTGTGCACTCACAGCAGACAACAGTCTGTCTTATACCCCTTTCCCGTGACTGCTCAGCTCTCTTCTATAAATAATTATTTATACAACGATAATAAAACACTGCATTTATATAATGCCTTTCCTCAGCACCTCCCTTCCTGTTGGACCGCCACCTTGCTGTGGTCTGGGGGTTTGTGTGTCTCGATGACCCTTAGAACTATATCAACGAGAGCATTAGTTTCTGGCAGGGTCACCCATGTCAGACAGATCAAGAGGCAGAGATCGGACTGAGTGGTCCACTGGTCCTCCAGGTTACAGGGAGTTGGGCAATAGACTAACAATTCGTTCCTGTAAAAAAGATACAGTTAGAGAAACTGAAACTAGACTTAGCTTGTCAAACGGTGACAGTGGAGAGGCAGACCAGGTAGCTGGAGTCATGATGGCTAGGGACCAAAGCCACAAGGATGTTCCCAACCTTACAGCCGACTTGCTCTAAAAAAATTCACTACTATTGGTTGCTGGAATCTGAGAACACTAAACTAAACAGGAAAGTTAGTACAGGCTCTCCATGAAATGCATCTATACCAACTTGATCTTCTTCAAATTACAGAAGCTCGTTGGACAGGCCAAGGAAAGAGAACTCTTGCAAATGGTGACACAATTTTGTGGTCTGGAAGGAACAACGACCAACACAGAGAAGGAGTTGCAATGATCATATCAAAACAACACAATAACAATTAGAATGGAAGCCAATCAGCGAATGCCTGCTGTATACCAGGCACAACTCCAGATTCAGACATAGGTAGTAACCATAACCTTAGAAAAGCTCTGGTGTGAGAACAACGACATCCACACTTTGACATGGATCAACTTAAAGACTCAGCAGTTCAGTGGAAATTTTTCATAGCATTATAAAATAAGTTCAGCATCCTAACAGATGACATCCACATGAGAAATGCCAGCTTTAACTAAGCAACAAAAGAAGCGGTTAAGGAGAACATCAGCTATAGAAAAACACTAAAAGAGAGATGGATCTTCTTCGAAACATGGAAGACAATAGAGCAGAGGAAAGAGATAAAAATCAGTTGCACAAAGTCTCCACGCCTAAAAGAGAACTCAGTAAAATATTCCCAGAAAGACAAGAGGAGCACTAGAAGAGATAAAAGAAAGTTTGTAGAAAACCTAGCTACAAGAGCAGAAGAAGCTGCAGGAAGACAAGACATGGTTTACAAGATCACAAAAAGCCTTACAGGAAATAGAAGTGGTGGTCAAGCCCTACCTTTAAAAATGCAAGATGGGAACATCATCACTGAAGAAAGCATGAAAGTAGAGAGATGGAAGGAACACTCTGAGCAGCTGCTCAACCGACCAAGCCCTCCAGTACTAGCCAACATCCCAGAAAGTGAAGACCTGGACATAAACCTGGGCCCCATCACCATTACTGAAGTAAAGGAAGTCATCCAACAACCAAAAAAAAAAAATGGCAAAGCACCAGGGGATGATGGGATTTGCTTCAAAATGTTAAAGTTGGAAGTAGAAGAAATATCAAAGCTGTTTTGCAAGATCTTCCAGAAAATATGGAATACCGAAGAAACACAAAATGAATGAAAAAATGCATTATCTTCAAACTGGCAGAGAAAGGTGACATAGGAGACTTCAACAACTGGCAAGGCATAACCCTGTTATCACAAACAAACAAAATCTTCAGTAGAATCATTTTGAAGAGGCTCACCACTATTCTTGATGACATCATCAGGCAAGAACAAGCAGGCTTTAGAAAAGGAAGGTCATGCAGTGATCAAATCTTCAGATTATAGAACAAAGCACAGAATTGAACAGCATTCTCTATGCTGTGTTCACAGACTTTGAGAAAGCATTTGACAGCAAACACCACGAGTCATTATGGAAAATTATGCGTCACTATGAAATATCATAGAAAATAGTAAATGTAATAACAGCACTATTTACAGACTTTCAATGCCCGTAGCTTTTAGGAAAAGTGAGCTAACAGACAACTTCAATATTACCACTGGTGTCAAACAGGAATTCTCTAACACCTCCTATTTAGAATGGCCATGGACTGCCTTATGAAACAAACAACAGAAAACAAGAAATGAGGAATCCCTTGGACACTTACATCTGTATTGGAAGACTTAGATTGTGCTGACATTGTAATGTTATCCAGCCAACACAAAGATGTACAGGTAAAGATCAACAATCTGCCCAAAACTGCATCAAAAAAGGAAAACAAATGAACGCATAGGGCATGTATGCAGAATGAATCCAGAGGCACCACCCAAAATAGCTCTTCACTGGACAGCTGATAACAAAAGGAAACATGGTCGGCCAAAAGAAACATGGGGAAGGTCAGCAGAGAGAAAAACTTTAGAAAAGGCTAAACTTGCTGCTGACAGAAAACAAATGGAGTCTCTAGTGGATGCTTTATGTGTCACCATAGGTAGGAAGAGGACTAAGTAAGTTTCCTCAGCACCAAGGCTGACCTCAAAGTGCTTTATATACAACATACAGGCACACACCTTTTTAGAGTTGGCATCAAATGCACCTTCAAATGAACAAGTCCATGTGCACACATACAAAATACAATGTACAGCAAATGCACATACATGCAGCAAAGTCCTCTTTATTTAAATTGTTAATTATATCCAAGGTTACTTTTTCAACAGTCTGAATGAATAAAACTGACTTTAATAACCCTAGGCAAAACCCCAGCAGCTGTGATAGGTGAAACATTATGCATGTGTGTATTTTAGCACCAGTGGTTATAGTTATAGACTGAGACATTTGTTTGAGATGTATTGCGTTCGAACATTGGGTAGAGTTTTGTCCTAAACAAGTGTGGTGATGATGGCCATCAAAAGACATGGTCACAGAATGGGAAACTAAGCAAGCATCCCCCCATCTCCAAACCCCCACCACCCCCCTAATAGCAGGGAAGGTTATTTAGTGCCTGCAATACAACACTGGTGGAAGGCCAGCAATTTCCCATCCCACCTCTCCTATCAAAAGCAATCATCTTTTGTCAGGCAGTACTATTTGTGACCTCTCTAGCATTGCCTTCTAGACGTCTATGACTGCCAATTTTCAAAACAAGCTTTCTCTGAGCTTTCCCTCATGTGAGGGAAGAGAGGCATCTTGGCCTTACAACCACCAAGGATTTTTTTTAAACCTGTTGCCCTTATTGAAGTCAGCTGTATTTCTAATTCAGTATAAACTAAAATGCATTCCAAAAGAACCCCCTACTTCCCCCCCCCCAAAAAAAAGACCAATATCTTCTTAGAAATATTTTCAGAAAATTTCTTTGTGTTCAAATCAAATGATCTGCATTGGTTCAATAGCCTTTAGTCAGTTTATTACCCTTTACTTGCTCATGAGGGTTTCTTTTTGGGTCAAAAACCCTGAAATAAATTTTCACCCATTATACACAACATAAATAAATTCTATACTTCTTTTATTGACGCTGTACCAAGAAATGTGTCGCATATTTGGTTGTCTTATTGAACTATGTGGCTGCCTCTCAACTGTGACGTCACACGTTTCTGCTGCTCCCACCCCTTCCATGGTAGGCATGGTAACATGCCATCTAGGTGTTTGTGCTATGTAACTTGGTGGTGAGGAAGGCGGGTGGGGAAATGCTGAGCGCCACGTTCCAGTCTTATCGGTGCATCCCAATCCCTCAATATCCGACAAATTAGAACTTTCTGAAAGAAGACTGGGAACGTCAGTGCCTGTTCCTTCCCTCAGACTGTCGCACAAGTATGCTTCGATATAATTCACACACCAGATAAAGAGGATCTTGCCGCACCAATGGCATTTCGCGCTGCCGAGATTGCAAGTTCGCCAACTGAGCCATTCACCTGCCCGTTCAAGCAGAGGGCTTTTGGTAGCGTTGAATCACTCGCCTTCCTCACCCACCCACCCCCAGCCCAAGCTCCACATCCTATGCACACCCGTGGCTAGCTTTTAGCTAACTAGTCAATAAAGGCAACGAAAGTAACGGCCCAGGATATGGTGCAATTTGCCCTCTGGGGTCGAGGGAAAAAGGAAAAGGTCAACAGCCTCTGTACAAACTGGATACCGCGGAATTAGAGGGTTCACCTTAAGCTACGTTCCATGAAAGATATGTAGGCACGCTCTCTCGCCAGAGTTCAACGCCGAGCGCTCTGCGCCATCTTGATACACGAATACTCCCCATAGCAGGAAAGTGTTTACACCTACAGACCATTTCGTACTATGAGGTGGTTGAGATATCTGACTGGGTCGAAACCGGAGAAGAGAAACAGATTTATTGGAGCCTAGAGTCTGAAAGAAATAATAATTAAGACTGAGAAATGAAAAAAGTGAAGGATTTTTTGGTTTATTAAACATCCTAAGAGACCTAAGACGTTTGCAGGTTGTTTTCTGAATATGAACCTTTTAAACAAATGAATTCGCGAATTAGCTCCTAGGTGTAAAAATCTGTAAGAGTCTTCCCTCCCTCTCTCTCTTTCTTTTGGATGCTCCAGGTGTTTCATAAAATTATAATATGGATAGCATAAATGAAGTGAACAGGAAGAAAAATCGAAGACAAACCCAATGGCCTGCCCTGTGAACAGGTGCCACGACCCGAGATGAGTGTGTGGGGGGCACGCGTTATGTACATTCCTGTATCCCCGAGACGAGATTCGAACCGACGGCCTCACAATCTGCACTACAGCAGTGACGAGCACGAGTGTCTGACCCCGACCCCTACGCATACTACGACCGCCACTTCCCTTCCCCCTTTACCATTTCCTTCTCCTTGTCCGAGCATGCAGCGTGGTTTCCATGGCGCCAGACGAGAGGCACGCCCGCAAAAAAGCAGGCGATCCTGCCGCAGCATTCTGTGCTGGCGGACCATACCGCCTGTTATCATTCAGCCAAGCAGCGACAAAAGACAGGTTCGTTCTCCTGACTTTCTTCTCCCGACCTATCAAGTTTATCCACATCTGTATCTTTTAAAAGAAAAAAAGAAAGACAGTGCGCATGGGCCAAAAATCACGGACCACCCTGTTTCTGGCCAGAAAGATCGAGAAGCGATCATCTCCAGATTTCATTTGTTTGCCGTAACTGGAAAAAAAGGAGCTGCAGACAGCGGTGCACGAACTGCCAAATTTTAAATGACACAAGTGGGGGTGGGGGTTATCACACCACACTAGGTCTGATTTGTAAAAAAAAAAGTGCAACAAAAAGAATTATCTAATGTTTGTCTTTGCACACATCGACGCCAGCTATATACTTAATATACCCGTGGAGTGTAGAAATATACAAAACAGCCACACACACACACACAATGAAATAGAGAGAGGTTGGAGAAGGTGACTTCTACCAATGGTTTTTCAATTTAATTTCCCCCACGCACAACTGGTTTCCTTGTTCTTTTGAAGGTATTATGTTTAAAAGCCAGCGCGTGAGTGCAGAGTCGGCACACATCCTGAGATTTGCATATAGACGAGGTAACGCAATACACAACGTAGATTTACTAGTAAAGCACACCTGCTACATTCCATCTCCCTCCCCTATCCCTCCCACTAGTTTCGGGGGATCTCCTTCTCTCCTCCCCACCACCACCAACTCCACCTCTTGGTATTCGCATACGTTGGCGATAACAACCCGCCTGTTCAGCCGCGGTGCTTGACGTTGAAGAAAATGAAATCTCTGACGCTCAGTTTGGAGGAACTCAAGCAGATTCAATCGAGAAAGCTCGTCAAGTCTCGAAGAATAAGGATTTCAAAATCCCCCCCACCCCACCCTTCAAACCAGGTTTATTTATATGCGCTCAGTTTAAAAAAAAAATTGTCCTGGTATATTTTGATGGTGAATGCATCGTTCTGCAAACATTTTGCAAAGACAGCTTAGTACATTCGCGAGATCCTGAAATGTTTGGAATTTCTAGCAAACGTCTGGTGCTGGTGTGTGCACACTCTGCATCTCGTTCACTCGCTCATATTTTCAGGGGAATTAAACCGGTACAAAAAAATGGTAACTCTGAGAGACACATCGTGCAGGTAACATTTCTCGCCCTCATTTCAGACTTCAACCTTGTCACCCACCTCTCCCCGTTTTCACATACCTGCAACGTCAAAACCTGGACACCACACACACACACACACACACACACACAGAAATCGTCAAAACTTTACCGCCCACAATCAGTCAAAACCCTGCGTTCTCCCACAAAATCTCTTACACTCAGAACCTAAAATCCTCCATAACTGTCAAACCCGGAATCCCTCGCAAATTGCCAAAATGGCTCGGAAATTTTTCCCAAACCTTTCACAGTGCTCTAGCTAAACCGATTGAGTCCCTCCACCACCCACGACACGACAGTTATCAGACGATCCGGTTCGTGTCGGGTGGCTTCCCAAGGAGGGAGTGTGGTACGAGGAAGGGGACAGAAAATGCATCACTGAAATAAATAATGCGTATCATGCCAGGTATTTCTGAGAGAAATCATCGGATACTGTACGGATCAAAGGGCAAGGATGGTGATATGTGCAGGCGCGAATAACAGGTGAGAAATGAAAATCGGTTCTATAAGTGATTTGGGCCAGAAGACAAACGGAAAAAAACTACAAAAAGTATTACGTCACGTGTTAAAACTGAGTACTCCGACTCGTAGTAAGCACCGTCGCACATATCTGCAGTAAGACTAACTTTATGACCGACAAAAAACTTATTAGTCTGCTCATCAGCATATCTCTGGGGAGAAGGATAAGGCAAAGTGTGCTAGCCATCAGGTCAGATCTCTAGCCAGCTTCACGAAAGACAGGGCCATTAATGACCTTCCAAATAAATTATCTTCTCTACCTCACCTGTCTTACTCTTGCCAACATTCCACAATGCCCCCCTCCGCCCACTAAGCGAACGAGGAGAGGGACAAGAAGAATAAAAGGGAAAGAGTACGAGGAAAAGAAGGAATGCCAGAGCAAGTAAGATGCGTGGAAGATAAAAGTCTGGATTTCCTTCTGTGACAATGCTTGTTAAACAAAAACGACTGACAGTTCTGAGCAAGAAACGAACACTTCCTCCTCGCCGGTCATTTACATCTTACAAATAAAACAGCAAAACGCCCACCCGCACCACGCAGCCATTTTCAAGCTCGCCCCAACAATGCAGTCATTCATGTCCATCTAGCCTACAAAACGATCGCACCCCCGCCGCCACCATCTACATAACTGACCGGCATCGTCAAGCACGCAACCACCATGATCTTCAACTCCCGTCTGCCTAAAGTCCTAAACCCTTCTGCCAGGCGAACTGACCGTCTGGAACACTGTAATCATTACTAGAGGCCGCTCTGGCACATTCTCGGCAAACAAATCTCCCCCACCCCCCTGCACAAGCGCGCACGATTGAAGCCGGTGATCTATATCAGAAATAAAATCCGCCCAGCTCTCCATTCAAACGGCATAAAAGATCAATAACTCCGACTGAGTCATTTCCTGCAGATGGAATTGCAAACAGTGAGCAGCGAGAGTAAGATGGGGGTGAGGTAGTGGGTGGGGGTTAGAGGGAAGAAAGGGAGGGGTGACATAAGACGTGAGAGTGGGGGAGAGGTCTGTGTTGGGAATATCAAAAATGACAGACGAATGAACGAATCAAAACTTCTCGTTGAACAAGGGGTAGAAGGCAGCACAGAACCAAAAAATAAGATGATTAGACTGCCGGGTCTGGCCCGGTAGCTATGTACTGAAAACAACGTTCGTAACTGCCTCGGATGCTCGGACAACAGCTGTAGTCAGAAAGGAGCAAGACGTGGCCATCGAAATTAACTACAAACGTCCCGATGAATGTGCGTTCACAGAATCCAGTTCTTAGCGACCTCCTCTGTAGTTTCTCCGCCCACCAACTCGGCAGCTCTACCTCCGGCCCATGGGTACAGTCCCACAGGGGTTGAAGGCATAGAAAAAAAACAGGTAACCCTCAATGCGTGTCCACAGCTTTTTTTATTTCTCGAATGTCGAAGACTTCCTGTGTACAGCACCCCCACCTCTGTCAACGTATGCAGACAAAAAAGGGTGTGGAGGAATCTCCTTGCTGTGTCCCCTCCATTGCTCCACCTCTTGCCCCGTGGTATCACCGCAACATCAGGGACAATGGAATATCCAGTTGCAGTAGTTCCCCCCTCCCCTGCTCGCACCCACTCCTATCTGACCCGACCAAGCAAACTACCCGCAACGCGGGAGATTACACGCCGCAGCAGTTTCATCGTGTTCTTATCTTCTGTCCCTAGAGGAGGCCCCAACAAATGGGATCGCTCACATACACACATCTTGCCCCCAAGAAGTGGCCCCCTACCCATGAGAGACCCTTCATACGCACACGCCTTGCCTCTCTAACCCGCGCGAAAGGATATGTAGTGCAAGCAAGGATGCTACTCTGACGGTCACCAGTGTCAAAATGTCACCACATCCGCTAAAATGTCACTTCCACAATAGGGGTCATTTCTTCCCCTCATTGTGTCTCTTTCATCTTTGCTCCTGTCTGCTCCCTCCTTCCCCACCCACCTTCCGCCTTAAAAACGCCGTGCACCTTCGTCATTCTATAGCTTGTAACAATGTAAAAAAAAAAAAGATCATCAAGCTACATCTAGTCCTTGTATGAGCCTTCTCCATATTGTCCAATATGAGGCTATGAGGAGGGACAGGGAGGGATGGTGTACCCGGACCCGCCACTGTGGAGGGGGGGGGCGTGGCCTTGGACACCATTTTTTCGTTTTCTTTTTCTTTTAAACAAAAGCGGAAAGAAAAGTCATTAGGAGGAAAATAAAAAAAGCTAGACTTCAAAGAGCGCTATAAAGTGCACGCTTCACCACTACCTGAGTTACTGCTACCTTCAATAACAAATTGCACCCAGCTCTGTGACATTACACGTGCACTAGGGTACACTAAAATGCTCATCTCATTGTGTAACTCTTCCTAACGATTGCTGTCTATATTAAGTTACTAAACGAAATGTAGATATTGCCAGTCAAATTTTACCGAGTAAGTATACTGTTATATACTGGAAAATAATAAGCTATTAGAATTAATAATGCATGGCGCCCGGAAAAGGTCCTCTGCCCCGGGGCCCGTGCTGGCTTTCGGCGGCCCTGTATGTTTGGCCACGTTTATATAACCGTTATGTAATAACTTGGCCAAACATAGCCACATTTTCGACATACGCTCAAGTAAAGGTTTTATGCCCGTTCTCACTGTTTGACTCTTATCCCATGGAGTGACGATACCTTGACGAGAGCACCATATTAACCACGTGCTGTCTCGGCCATGCGCAGTTGCTCTCGTCCAGCCGGCAGAAAGCCAAGCGGCCAGCCAGCACGCGGCGCCTTCTCTGACCCATAGTCTACTCACTTGAAGCGGTCTCGTTCTCATGCAAAATCCATCCTCACGCATCCCCACCACACTCACACACACACACACACACACAACACGTGTAAAAACTCTTTGTCAGCGCAAATAATTGTATCCTTCTTACATCCTCCTTCCCTATCCTGCTTCCCTCTCACTAAGAAGTGAGACTCGTAAAGTCCATGCTTCGCATATCATTTCGGGACACATACACATACACCTCCCGACAGGGATGACCATCGACTGTTTTGTCCAGGTACTCCGGCTGTCTTCCCACTCCAACATCCTTTTCATCTGTGCATAATCACCTCGCGATGGAAGCACTTTCTTATTAAATAAAGCAGCAAAGTAACCAACCAACGTATCACAACGTTTCCCCTCGAGGCTAAGAAGATGACACGACGTTCATTATCTCGCCCACTGGCGAGCGCCTTGTCCGCCTCAGATCGTTTTCTCTTCAAAGTGATCGCTGTCACTCACGACGGTTGTCAATCTTAATGCACAAAGAATGCACACACACAGCGGGGCTAACTGAGAAAAATGCCGAAAAGGACAGTCTGGAAACCTCCGCAAACTTCTTCCCAGTCACTACCATTTCTACAAGTCGATGAATAAAGACTCCTATCCCTGGGCACTTGGTAGGACTGGGGACACGCAAAATCGAAAACCTGTTGGGAAACCTTAGGAAAACTTACCAATGTTCCAACACATCTGGAAATCAATGAAGATGTCTGGCTTTGTTAATGCTGGGTTTTATTTTTCTTTTAAAGAAATATTCACATGAAAGAATAAGTATACTAGTCGTCAATGCTTGAATTTCTTGTCTGCTATTTAAAATGAGAAACATAACTACAACTTTTAATGAAGCGTGCACATGACAGCGCTGTGGACGGATAAGGGGCTTCCCAGATAATGTTTCCCCCCACCCTACTACACCACCCCCTGCCCCCGATAAAAAACCCTGAAAGGGCAGAAAGGATTTTAGATCTGGCACGGAAAAATGGTGCTCAAAATAAAGCAGTATTCAAGCAAAAAACACAAACTACGCATAATCATTTGCTAGAACTCGGGCCACCTAAGGATACATCGCCGTCTGGAGGGCCCTAGATGCTAACACGGAGGTTTTCCACAAAAAAAATCTGCTACGCACGACTCCAAAGCATCATAAAACCACAATCGGTTCTTTTCGGTTTTTAAAATTTTGTTTTAGTATTTTGTTAGTTCAGATGAAAACTGTTTGCCCGCCTCCCATCCCGCCCTTCTGCTTCCACATGTTTATCTGATGTGGTATGAGAAATAATTCCGTTTCAACCAGCCCAACATCAACGTCAAGTCGGAAAAATGCAGCAGACAGTTGAAATATTGCAGTTGTTGTATAAATGTCAGTGCGCACGGAGGCTACAAACAACAAAAATACCCCATTCTCCCATTTTCTCCCCCACCCTCCATTTTCTACTGGAATAAGCCCCATGCGCCCCCCCCCAACCTCTGCCAGCTACAAACCTGATATCGAGGTGCTTCGGAGATAGTTGCGGGCTGGAAATTATGCTGTGATCTCACTAAACAAAATAACCACGATGAGTTCCTGCGATCGTAGCTATCGACCTGGGTAGAGATAACTCTGAGGTAGCCATGCCTCCTGCCCATGAATGAGACCCCAGCGTTCCGGAAAATCTCCTGGAGAATCGTGGAGAAATAGGGGTTGGGAGTGAAGAGAATGTACTTTAGAGATTCGGGGCAGGTGGGGGTGGAGGGGAGAAGCCGGTATTCGGGAGAAGGGGGTGCGGTGGAGGAGGGGACGCTTAGTGGGGGAAAAAAAAAGAATTCGGGAAAGCTGAAGACCTTGTGACCCTGTGACGCACTGAAGTCTATCGATGCAAAAGATTTATGGTCAGCACCGCTACTGCCATCTACAACCTTGAAATCAAACCTGATTAATGAGCGCGTCAGTGCGCCCTCGCAAAGGAATTCGCCCAACTGTCTCGGAAGCCGGCGACTGGGCATGCGCAGCCAATTCACTTCACCTCGGTAGCTCTTGAAATGAGGGTGTTTCCATTTTTTTCATCCTGAATTACAGGTCTGTCAGGGTTCAAATCCACGCAAGTTATTCTCTCGGAGGTCAGGAGAAATGCGCGCAGCATGTGGTGGCAGCCAAAGATCGTTTTCCCCACCCCCTCCCCCAAACTATGTCTCTATTCAAGATGTCGCACTTTAGACCTGACGTTTCATTATGGCAGCTACGCAAGGGTGGGAGGGGACAGTATGGTTTAAAAACAGAATGCTTGTTTTAATCAGATCGCTAGGTGAAAGAGACCTGTTCACAAGAAAAAAAACACGTTAACTGTCAACATCATTTAAGCGCTTAATCGGATAGTTTTGCCTACACGTTAAACTTAAACGGCCGAACTTCCTCTCTATGAAGATAAAACCGGCCTAAAGTTAAATTTTCTTAAAACGGATAAGTTCCACTTAATTTTCTATCGACTCATTTCTAACGATAATGCCGTCAGGTGTATGCTTATGCGTGTATTCTTACGTGTGCACTTCTGCTGGCTAATGACAGTTCTTCATCACCGTTATCGTTGTAATCGTCATCAAAAATGGGACAGAACGGGCACGCTAGAAAGTAAGGGAAAACCTAGAGAATTTTTTTTCAATCGAAAAGCTTTTTGATGCTTAGTGTCGTGATATAGTCCCTTTCAACGTTAAGCTAGACATTTCCTGCGCCTCACCTTGCTAAATCGCTTGTCGTTAGGTTTGCAACAAATGGAGGTTGTGGCTGGTCAATATTTTAAATCCATTTCTGCAGCTTCTTCCGCGTCGCCATCTCAAGGCTGTTTAACGATTTTAATCGCTGTGACATCGCGTTGTTACTCAAAATTCTTAAAAACTGTATCTTTATTTTCTTCATACAAATGACAGCACATGGAACAGGAAAAAGATCTCAATAAAGAACATTTAGAAGTATAAATATACGCAACTAAATAATTAGTCTACAGACTCAATCCCTTGACTTGTACTGGTCGTCAAGAGGGGGTGAGGAAGGGGAAAACTAAGCGGATGCAGGAGCTGACAAGGTTGTCGGCGGTGGCCTTTGCTAATCGGCGGCAAGAGTGCAGCAGCATCATAAGTATGCACAGTTTTAAATTACACCAACGAAAGAACACGCACTTGAAACAGATTACTGCTAAGCACTCGAGAAACTCATCTACAGGTCACAGACTGACAACATGGTCATATAAGGCAAGAGATCAGTGACGAGAACAAGAGCAGTGACAAGTAACAAAATCATGCCGGGACATATTCTCCGTGCAAGTGTCGGAGGAAGGGGGGGGGAAGACGACCGCGCTCTTGAAAAGCTGCTGAAAGCACCACCCCAGAGACGCTGTCTCATTAAGGTACCCAGCCTGCTTAGTGCCGAGACAACCGCCAGCATACCTCCGCGAAAGGGGTCAGACCGGTAAATGAGGTTCTCCCCCTGCCCCGCTGCCGGAATCCTTTAGGGGCCTCTCCGAGAACAGCGAACAGGTGAGCAGTGCTCACAGCTGCACATCCCCTACCCGAAGCCGAGTTTTTTTTTTTTTTAAATTGTAAGCCCCACTCTTCCGACATCCAAAAATCCAGAAGAATGTGAGAAAGGGTTTTCTAATGGCAGGAAGATAGGAGGAAGGGGCCAGCGAATACTGCCAAGCATTCCAGACCCGGAACAGGGGCCCAGGCAGACACGTATGCGCGGTGTGCGTACAAGATGACTGAAGGGCGCGATCTGGGTAGCCGCGCGGTTTGCGCACCAGATAATTGATGAGAGAGAGAGATCTGTTAAGCCGCGCGGCAAGCGGACGCAGCAAAGCGGTAAACTGTCGGAAAATGAGTTCCTATATCAGCTGAAAGAAATGAAATCGAAGCGTTTCGCTCATTTGGACACGCACAAACGCGTTCGCGCGCGCAGGCACGTATACACACATATACACACGCGCGCGCAAAAACATTATGTTCTGGCTTTGATCACTGCCACCCCTGGTAAATACAGTTAATCTAAAAGTAATGAAACGAACTGGGCTCTACCCTCTGTCGACATGACGTGACGCAAAAGACTTACTTTTTCCCACCACTGCACGTGACAACCACTGCACGTGACAGCCGCTTTTAGGGGAATTGGCTGCCTGCATAGTATAGCTGTTGTGGTCGGTCAAAGTTCAAAGTATTTCTTGCTTTGGGATGTCGCATTCTGGTCCTTACTTTTTCCAACATCCCATGCCTTTAGCTATTTTCCTCAGATACCCAAACTTGCCTATTTTGAAATACGTGAAAACTGTGTCGATGTTGTTCCATTGGACATTTCATCTCACACGCTTGACCGAGAAAAGTAAAAAGTTGGCCGGGGGGGGGGGGCATGGAACGCATGCCAGCCTGAATACCAGTTAGTTACTAGTAATTACAAGGTCTAATTGTTGTTAATAGCCGCACCGCATGATATTTATAATCTAGATTCTCCTCCCTCTGTTGCGAGGCTTAAGCTATTGCACCAAAGTCATTCCAACAATTTCAAAACAAAGGTTTGCCTGCAACTCTGAGGGGCGTTCCTGTAATTCCTGCGTAATGTTCTTAATATTTAAGCCCCGGAGGTTAGCAGAACAACTTGCGACATATAGTGGGTAAGGACACTGCGCTACTGTGTGGATATTAACTTTTTTCCAATCTAGAGAAACCTCAGAGAACCACCACAATGAATCAAATACCAGCTCTTCGCGAAAATCTATCTCCTTCACGTCATCCGCTGGTCTCGAAGGTCTTTGTCCATTTCTACCTACAGGTTCCTTTGGCTGCTTTCCCCTTAATGCGATAGCTACGGGGCCTCACACTGGACACCCACCTATACAAGTTATCTCCTCATCTCCCTGGTCTGCGTCTGTTAGTAATTAGGCGACCCCACACTGCGACCGGTCCACAGCTGCCCAGTGGGCAACGTTACCTCCAGTTCTTACGGCCCCTGGGGGTGTGTGGGCCATGTAAATGAAACTAAATGTAAATGCGACACTAAGTAGCTGCCAAGTCAAACTCTCCTCCCAGAACAAGCGAAACATGGGAGGTTGGAGGTTGGGCGGGGAGAAAAGCCCTTAAGCCGAGCTTTGCAAATGGAAATGGCGGGCGGAATGCTAGTCATTGAAGCAGTAAGGGAGGGATGGGGCTCTATAGCCACCCTCATGGATTTTACGAACGAAAGCAGCAGCGGCACACGCAGAGTGACACAGGAATGCGAGCGAACATTCGAGAGTAATTTATCACTTTACAATAACGCAAACCAACCAACCAACCAACCAACAAACAAACATACAAATAGACTATTACGCGTAAATTATTACACATTTATATGCCCCGTCATGGCGGAAACTAACATAGCTAAAACCACTAAGTAGGGAAATGGCAACATAAATTTTCCAAAGCCTTAAGGGGGGGGGGGGAAGGGGAATCTTAATAATAGTACTTTGCTGTTTCCCACCAAATAACTTCTGGAGTGATGTTTCTCAGTTTTTCGATTCTGTGAAATAAGACAATTTCAGGAATATGCCATACTTGGGAGCCACGCCAAGTTTCAGGTGTCTGGTTTATGGGGACACGATGTAGACATATCCTGCGCAGACTCTTCTTCTTTACGGGGCGAGTGGGCGGAGGAGGAGTAACATTGCCCTGATGTAGGCTTCAATTTCAAGGAAACATTAATAAAGCCTGAAAGAGAAACTCTACACTAATGGCCAGCACCTGTCTCTGCTCGCCAACTCCAAAGGCTACACGCAACCTGCATGAAGTTAGGGCGACATCTGGCTGGCACATACGCGTCTGCATACACATACATACACAGAATGATCTGGAAGAACAATTATATAAACCACTATTCCTATTTTGGGCGCTATTGCAAGACAGTCTCTACTGCTTGACAAGCATTTTCAGCCCTCCCAGCACTGAAGTCCTCTTGTCGCAAAAGCAGGCGGGCACTGTTGATGCTATATAAGATATCGCCTGTCTTCATTTCCTACATTAATTTTTAAACGATGTGGTGTGAACTATTTCTGTTTCTAAGCTGCAATGCTATGACGTTATCATGCGAACAGCAGTAATACTTGTGATGTCTGAAGTTTTCCCGATGCTCTCACAAACACTCTTCCCCCTCCAAAAAAAAAAAAAGAAATCTGCAGTAAGATTCTCTTTTACTTTTGCAACTGTACCCCTAATTTTTAAAGCTGCACCAATGACAACTTGCTGCTGACAGCATAGTAATAGCAGTAGCTTCAGGTAAAGGCCTTTCTTCGCTCATGCCTTCTTGCTGATTTCTTACTGAACTTTGCACCCTTTAACACTCACATGCTGCAATTCATTGAAATTGATAGACTTGTGTATAATGTGAGAGAGAGAGAGAACGAGGGCAGGGGTAGAAGGGAATGACGAACTGTTCGTAAATTTACTATCCTCCCCCCATTTCCAACCATTCTTAGGCGACTGATGCGAGCATCCATCTGCTTGTGTTGCAGGCAAAAAAAAAAAAAAAAAACTCGCCGCCTTGCCTCCGCCGCTGTGCCGCTCGGCGGCTAGCGCTGCACACAGCGCGCTGATTGTCTCCCAGCCTCGCCAATTGAATGGTGGCTGGCGCGCTGCACGCAGGATTGTGTACAAGAGGCATATTGAGGCGGAACACTTTATGACTTTTACAACTCCCGCTCCATTTCCCCGCGCAGGCTTTCTGATCTAGGGACCACATTTTTGTGTGCGGGGGCAGACTTTACACCGCCTTTACTGCCGGGTGATGGCAGAAAAACCAACCTCGAGAAATAAATATTCACAGGATTGAGAAAAGAAAAAGTCCCTATGCAATAGAGTCGAGTGTTTCAAAGGATTCCAGGCGGCGTTTTCCCGGCCTCTATCACGCAAGTGTCGTTTGTCAGCCCAATATAGTTTCACGGCCTGTAGATAGAATTCGTATATTTCTTCGCGACCAGTATATGTGGAACTAACAATAACCCAGGTTTACAGAGAGTAAATGGGGGCACGTGGTTGTCAAGATGCCAGTACTAAGCAGCGTTTAAAAAGATCAAAGGCAAATGTAACAAGGTTTCACACAATCGCGAAATAACTATGCAATAAATTGTTGAATAACTCATCACAGACTAGTGCTCCCTCGACCCACCTACCCCCACGTCCTTGTGTGTGTGTGAAGGGGGGGGGGCGCCCGTGAGTCACTCTTTCCAACTGTTGCATTCGCAGGCTACCGCTGAAGGGCGCTGTTATTCCTTGAAAACTGATCAGAATGGCTATGCGCAGACAACAGATTTTCCGAAAGAAGAAGAAAGGGGCTGTGTAAATCTTCACGTTCCTGGCCCGACGCTTCAGTCAAGCGATAGCCGGGGACAGGAAATGCTGGATTATGCGATGTTCTGCACGATTTCTTTTTTTTTCAAATTACAAATAATGCACTTGGTTCAGCCTGCGATGCACACTGTCAAACCCATCCACCGTCTCTTTTTGCCCTCTCGGTGTGTAAATGTGCATATGTGTGTGTGTGTGTGTGTGCGAGCGCGCGCGCTGAAATACATCTATATTCACCATGAAACTATACGACTGTTGGGAGTAAGGTAAAAAAGCTTTAATAATAATAATAGTGAAGATTTTTTATAGCGCATATTCACACTCATAGAGAGCATGCTCTTAGCGCTTAAAACGAGGAAGAGACGTGGACTAAGTCTTTCACTTTCACTGTCGCTTTCACGTCCCATGGAAGGGAAAATTGTCAGTGGTTCACCGTACCAAGGCAAGGCGCGTGGAAGGCAACCCCAATCCTTTCTTACGGCCACCTTTAACCTTGCCAGCACGATCAAGTACCCCATCCCCCACCCATCCCACCTATTCACTGCCGGATGGACAGAAGGAATTTTCGAGTCTCTGGCACGTGAGAGCCTACAACCTCCTGCTCCGAAATCGAGCGAATTTGCCACATGGCTTTGTGCGAGTGGAGGAGGCGAAAAGGGGAGGCGGGGTATGGGAGATTGGGGGTAAGGGGTTGTCTGCGTGTGGGTGCGTGCACCAGAAAGGCCTCAAGTAAGAAACATTTTCCTTGAGTTTTTTGTTTTTGTTTTCTGATTACTCCGAGTAATCTATTTTTCTCGTCGAGTCATAATAGTAATGTCAGGTCTCGTTGCGTCGGCCAAAATATTTTCTGATTACTCCAAGTAAAATATTTTTTCTCGGCGAGTCATAGTAGTAATAATGTCATATCTCGTTGCGTCGGCCAAAATGAAAAAAAAGCATCAGAGTCCAGCAATTTCGATAGAGGCAGGAGATGTAGGAAAGAAACTGAAGCAATACAAATTTATTGGGGGCTTCTTTTTTTTTTTGGTGGGGGGCGACGTCGATGTGCCAGCAAATACTTATGAAACTAGCTGAATGTCAAGTTTGTTACACTCCGTAGAAATATTCGATTAAGCAATGTTTCCCCCTTCAAAGATCACTTGAAAGATTAGTATCCGCATGTATCCACGACGAGTGGTACAATTCTACTCGCTACAAGATAAGCGCTTGCAGATGAAAAACTTCGACGTGTGTATGCATCTGTTCGCTCACTTTTTCACAGCAGATGGTTTGGGTGTGGTGGGGGGCATCTCAACCTCCTGCAAACTTTTGCCTTGGTTTGGCAAGGAGGAAAAATGAGAAAAGGAAAGAAAAAGAAAATGGCAAAGGCCCGTCCTCTCTCTTTTATCTTTGCCCGTCGCGCTTTCCTCCGCGATCTTTTGAACACAACAGCTCTATTTCAACTGCTGTCAGGTTTACATGAATTCCTCTTCCCCTGCGAGGTGATCTGTACACAAAACCCCTCTCTTAGGGGTCGCCTACCACCGTCACTCTTTTCTTCATTCCTACCTGTTCGTGGTCTAGAGCGCAAAGTTGGGGTGTAGCCTTATCAAGGCAAGAAAAGCAGAGGTAGGGCAGATTTTTAAAAAAAAACAAAAAAAACTGAAAGTTTTGCTTGGAGACAGCTGGTAGGGACAGTTGGACACTTCAAAAAAGTCAACTTTCTAGCTACCTGTCTGCTCACAGTTGACCCGAGCAAGTCACCGATCTCACAGTCGGCGTACTAAAGTAATCCGAGCCAGGAAAAAGTCTAGCTGTTTACAGCACTTCACCAACTTCTGCCCGAGGGTAGAAGTTATTTTAGGGTCAATGACATCCTTGGGGTTTTTTGTTTCTCCTCCCACAAAATTAACGCTTAGTACACATCTCTCCACAATGAACAATTCTTCTTACTTCTTCTCTCCCAATTATAGCATTATCGGAGATTTCTGACAACAGGCTATAGTAAAATTCCCATTAAGCAATCACCAATGACATTACTGATTAATTCCTGTTTGAATCTGGTTGGGTGGGTTTTCCTATCTACTAGTCTTTCAATGTCTTCACAAGGGGTTGGGGGATGGAAGATACATGCAGTACGTACATGGTTCTAACGATCCCAATTTCTGATGCTCTAATGTCCCCCCTCTCCAATAAAGGGCATAAGGAAAACAGTGTGATACAAAGTCACTGAAAGCTGTTTTCTGCTCCAGCTCTAAATAAGGTCTTTTGATATCTCCAATGGGTAGAAAGCAGACAGCACAATGCAACATAAAATACTGCAAAAGACTGTTTGAAAAAGTCTCAAAAACTGAAAGATAGTAACTGTAAAAGTCAGCAATGTATTCTGCAGAAAATTTCTGAGCTCTTCATTTTATAGTCACAAACCAGCAATTTTAACTAGCTATCATAGCATACATAGCTATACATTAACATAGCCTACAGCTCTCCCCAATATGGCTTTCTTAACTTCTCCTGCAATTTTTTCCTTTTAAGAAATGTGAATGCCTAATGACTAATACCTATGTGAAATGACTGCTGGGAGATTCGCAGCACCTGTGATTGCCAGTAGGTTCTTAATTACTCACATTCTTTGAGGGTGAAAGCTTGGAACAAACTGGGGTGCACTACAGGGCTTTTAGACCCATGCATCATGGGCGCAAAGAGAAAATTATTTACATCTGTCACATGGGAAGAATACATCTTAAGTTATTTGTGCTATCTGACAGCAAAACAGAAAAATCTAACAATTGTTTCCATGCTTGAAAGTAAGAAACTTTTTTAACTCCTTAGTAAATGAAACATGGCAGAGCCATACACTAAAAATATTTCTTCCTTTCTTGCATAACCTCTTGCTGTAAAGCCTAATAATTCACAGACAACATAAAGCAGACAATGAACTAGAAAAGACATAATCACCAACACAATCTTTCCTTTAGCATATCTAAAATTAGATTTCTTGGCAGAAATGTGCATTCTGAAAGCACCTTCTGTTCCATCCATCTGCCTTGACTCTGGTGTTTTGAGAGACTGAGCAAAATTCTATGTTATTCGGTTTCCTCTTCAACCCTGCCACGTAGCCTAGCAGAAGATATTGTCTTCTGGCACAACCATTTATCTTGTCCTAAGGCAACATCATGCAGCTAACAAGCACTCTCCCTGCTATGTCTTTCTCTACCCTTATTTCTCAAAGCTGCAACTTCTACCTTCTTTTTTTCTCCATCACTGGCAAGTTACATTCTAAATACAGCTTTTTTCCTCTCCAGCTGTCATGGCTCTATTAAAGAGAATAGCATTCAACTTTTGTCCTTTTACATGTTGACAGCTTCAGATTTATTTAGTGTTCAAAATTATTTGGACCTTTTAAAATTTGCCTATCACAACTGGTAAACAATCAGAGAGTGCATATAAGCTCTTTCGTTTACTAGAATAATGTTGCCAAGACAAAGCCCAGATATTGTCTCCAGATGCTACTGCCGAGTTACATACATTTGCAGTCCAAAGAATCAATGTATTATTACTTTTGCTCAAGATTCAAGTCATGTGAATTCCATGGGAATTTAAGATAGGAATTACAGAAAATCTCTGCTGTCAAGAAAATGTGCCTAAATTTACTCTTGTGTTTAACATAAGATTGCCAAATTCCACCTTTAACTCCAACAGAAATACAGGACGTTATGACCTTGTAGTCTAGCAGTTTTAAGTGTTATAGTAGATAATCAGGAAAATAACAAGTTTACCAAAATACTGTGCTGTTTATTGTAGAGGAATCTGGAGGGAGATCATTACAGAAATGGGTATGAAAGCACAGAGCCAAAGATTTCCTCTTTAAAAAATCTTGCTTTGTAATAAAAAAAAGATGCCCATTTTCTTCTTACATGATGTTCTCCAACCTGCCTTTAAACATAAATGTAATTATTGAAGAGCCAAATTAGCATGACTGACCATCAAATCAGCGATTCTGCTTTCTCTTTGTCTCTTATAAAACTGAAATGTGACCCTGAAACGGATATATTTTCTGCTGAATACTTTAAAAAATGCTATGCAGCCAGGTGTGAGAAAGTATGCCTGGATGTCTCTTGTGACTGACAGATAAATGACTCCCAGCTTGTCTGTTTCCTAAATTATCCCTTGGGCACTAAAGGCGCTGCCCTAAAAAATCTAGGGTCTGGTAGCTAGTGCAAATGCACTTCTACAGCAGGACTACAACCATGACATTTAAAAACACTTTAGACTTCCTGGCCTTTACACAGATGTCACTTTCACTAAATATTTTAACAAATGTTTAATGCATCTGGAGGTTTTCCTTTCAATGTTCACTTAGCTTGAGAGATATCTGTTACATATTCTTTACAATGTTTACAAATATTTCTTTTAAATAGAAAATGTTCTGTGATGACCTCTCAATGAATCAATTCTCAGCTACTCAGGATTCCAGTCCTGATAAATATATATATACGAACTAACACAATAAACCTCAATTCCTTATGCTGAAATGTTTGTAAGCTTTGTTAATATAAACTGCATTAATAAGCTGCTGCAGTGACAGTAATTTATTCAACCTTGTTTGTGACTTCACATTAATATTTCAAGAAATATAACAAGAAAGAAATTAAAATGAGTGGCTGTACTTATTAATTTTCTTCAGATTTAATGAAAGATTTAAGATTTTCACCCCTTTTCACCATGCTGGTGACGAAGAAAAAGTGGCAACATCAACCATCCCCTCCATTCACAGCTAATATTAATATTACTTACTATTCACTCAATGAATGAGAAAAATGAAAAACCGAGATGAAAAATTAGCAGACTAGGTTGTACCATCTCCAGAATGCAGAATTATGGGCAGAGGAAGTTACTATTTCAGTCAGTGACAGCAACCTCTCACAAGTAAATGCTGTTTATAACTTGGGAATTTCGTACATGCATTGCATGTACCACAGCTATGGATGGCAAACTGTGAAGCAGATTAACATAAGAAAGCTAGGTGGGACTGGGGGATTAAGTGCTGGAGGCAGGAATGATGTTCAGTAGCAGAACATCTGTCATTCAACCAAAACATGTCTCAGAGGCTCAAGAGCAAGACCTGGGAATGGGGTCAACAAAGTAAACTAATGGGGAAGCGGATAGCCCAGTGGTTAGAGCATCTGTGCCTGCGGGCAGCACACACTGACCGATTCCCCAGCAGTAAGGCGCAGCATACACCCCTAGTTGGCCCAGTTGGTGAAAGGGTATCTGACTCCTTAAAAGGGGATGGGAAAAGAACGGCAGTCTTTAAGATCTCACTCCCTAACTATCAAAAGGTCACGAGTGCAAAATTGCCTTTTACTTTTAAATGATGGTTAATGCTGCAAAATTCTCTTCAAAATTCTTTTAGAAAAGCTGACATTAACCTTGACTGATACTCAAATCCTCTTCTAACTATATTGTTTTATTTCTTTAATTTTCCTGATATACACAATGTTTCAGGGTTTTTATCTCCTCCTTATGTCCCTGACCTTTTATTGGATAGTTTGATATTTATTTTTAAATAACAGCTAGCCATGATTAAGAAAATGCAGGACAAATAAGCCTAGACAATATCAGTCTTGACAAGTATCCCTGTTTGTCATCAATGGAAAATATGATTGTGCATACACCATAGATGAATTTGAGGCAAAACAACTAACAGTTGCTATACTACAGCCTTTGCTTGCCTCTGAAAGTGGCAAAAACAAGGTTGGCTGAGATCTGATCATCTGAGCATATGTTTTATCCCTGGCAAGTCCCCAGTGCTTGTCCAACTGTGCATACATTTCTTCCTTAGCTGGCCCTCTGGTTTTCCCTACTATGACATCCTATGGTAACAATATAGCATTTCTGGGTTTCTCTCCAATTTCTTCTAAAAATGGACTCCTGCTGATCAACTGACATTTTCTGACATCTGAATGTAGAATTTGCTACAAACCGATTAAGTACAAGTCTGTCAGAAGCCACCTTAAACCAGCAGAAAGATGTGTTATTGGCACCCAGATTTTGCTGCAAGACAACCAAACTCACTAATTTCTACACAGCTGCAGCTAATTATCAACATTTCTGAAAAGCAAAAGCTCCCATACTTAATTTTCAAAGTTACCGAACATTCTGTTGGGAATGAATTGTGGCCTGCCATACAAAGGTTTATGACACATACCAATCAAACCAATGACATACCTTCCTTGTTATAATGATGTGCAGAAATATGTCAGAAGGAAAATTTGCAACAGCTGCATTTCCCACCCCAAAAATATGCTCCAAAGTAACAACTTAACTTCAATTCATTATCATTCTTCTTTACACCAAACAGAACACAGCAATGCTGGTTTCCAACTAATCAATTTCAATGCTTGTCTATAATCTTTCACTAAACTTAATCCTGTCATATAATCATAAAAATATATATATTTCAATGAAGCTCTAATCAAAAGCAATACAGCAGAATAAAGGAAAGCTAAAATGGTACATACGGTCAAATTTTTTCGTTCTTGAAGCGAATGTTGTGCGCAGAAGTTTGAAAGCATTTTCAATTTGCCTTTGATGATCCTTGCTACTTATTGAAATAAGCTTTGTCTCCATTGTTCGCGAGCAGCAAGTCTGACCAGGAGGGCATATTTCCAGGTCATCACCTGCAGGAAGAAAATAGAAGTGTAAGATATTTCTTATACCATCTAAGCACAGCTGCTAGAACTAGTAAATGTACTTAAGAAGTGAATAATGCAGGCATAAGATAAACAAAAGCATATATTACTTCAGTACTGTTTGCATTTGAACATAATAAAATGGAGAGGAAAGGGCTGTAACACACTCCTTCACACACACACACACTCTCTCTCACCTGATCAACTTCGAAAACGATGAACTACATTCCTTTATATATTATAGTCTCTTGCTATTGTATAAAGCCAAAATGGACACTGGAATTTCATGATTAAACACTGCCTGGCTGTGTTTCAACACTTTCCTAAGAATACAAAGTTCTTCTCATGAACAAAGACTTTATAATGCCCTTTTCGATAAATGTAATATACATCTTTTTCCGAAAATGATTTTTGAACAAGAAAACAAATACTAAAAGACTTGTAGATGTATGCCACAAACTTTAAAAAGTACAAAATATTTTCATACTCTTTGCATTTAACTAGCTTAATTAGAGTGTCTATGAAATCATTCTATTCCCAGAAAAAATGTATTTTTTTCTTTTGTTTTCTGTCATCAGCAGTTTTTACATTACAACTTTTCTGTATTGCATTATTGCAATAATAGATGTTTATTTTAAAGTAACAATGAAAGTTCCTAACAGAAATAATGTAAAGATAGTTTTTGAACAAATTTTGTTTTATTTTGGTAACTTATAAGATGCATAACTTACCTCAAACATCCAAGTGCTACTTTAGATTTTACCTCAGTTTTATAAAATTTGTTGCCAAGATACAGACAAAAACTCTGAAGGTGAATGGTGTGCATGTGCAGATGCACACATGCATTCACACACACACATTATATGCACACACAGAAAATAGGGGATGTCTATGAAACACATATCAAATCCTCTAAACTGATAAAGAATTGCCAGCAAGCGTAAAATCAGCCACATGCTATTCAAAGCACAATGAGAAATCCTTCTCTTCTGGCACACAAATACTGTACCCCACACCTTTAGTTCATTCCAGTATGGCCGGGGCCCCCACCGCCAGACCCCACCCCACTGCGCACCCCATAATGTCCATTCTACTGAGTCACTCAAGCAGAAAAATCAGCACAAGGAAACAGCCATAAATTCCCCATAAACTTTTCCAACAGACAAGATGGATGTGACAGCTTTGATAGAAGTTGAGAGGGGCCAAATACCTTTATGTTCTTAAGGGCTAGCAAAAGTCAATGGCTGCATATGCACGAATGAATGTTACGAAATTAAACTGCATTGTGAATCTTACAACAAGATGAAGTTCTTATGATCTGTAACATTCATTCTGCTAAATAATGTACCATTTTGTCACAGATTAGAATGCAAACTAAATACTACATAAATAAGTGAAAAGAAAATCAGTGTGCAACAAAACTGTTAATTATGTCTATCTTGTGAATTTTTGAGACATTTCATTCTAACATCTTTATACAATCAAAATCTTTTTGTGAATGAATGTTTTATCTCTTATAATGTATAATTAAATAGCATGATCAATATCTAACACAGCTAAGTACCTAAGAGCATAAAAAATAAGTCCACAGCAAGTAAACTTTTGAAACACTGTCAATTGCTTTATTGCCTGATTATAAATAAGGTCATCAAGCTGAATTACCTAATAAGTAAATACTACTGTACTCCAAAGTCTTAGCTATGACAGAATTTCTAATATCTAAATCTGTGCACTGTAAAGCACTAACCTTTTGCTTCAATCTACTTCAATCAGAGAAAAGTATTAATTAAATGACTTTATCAGAGGTTTTGTAAGGAAGAACCTAGCAAGTCTTCTCAAATTATTGTACAGTTTCCTAGGTAAAAGGCAACCTCTAGTGCTTTCGTGATGTTAGGGATCTGATCTTTATCTAGCTGCCTACCTAACGTTTTCTTTATTAAACCAAGCATGGTTAATCCAACATTGAATACACATCTATTTTAAAGTTATGTAAGAGCCTCCTTTCTAAACCCTTCTGATCTCTTTAAACATGAGGTCAGCTATCAATCCTTTCTGACCAAGTCAAACACAACTTGTGGATGATGCTCTTATTCAATCAATAAAAGAAGAGGCATGAAATATATAAAATGGGGGGGAGTTGGTTGGGGTTGGAGGGGGGTGCAGTGGCAAAGTGTATGGCCAAAATAGCATCAATTTTGTTAAGAGCAGCCCATTTGCCGCTACTGCTGATTCATCATGGTCAGCTCAGTCTAAACTGACTGCTGCCATCCAAGAGTTTCTTTCAAAATACCATGGGTGCTACTGGCATTTCTTTGGAGAACTCCGCTGATTCAATACTGCAACAACATCTCGCACTCTCCTCACCACTGGTCACTGTTTACAAATTTGCAAAGGACAAATTCTGCCTTTTCACAAAAAGCACTGTGGAGCAGATAAAATAAATTCTGGGAAATGATTTTACTTAAAATCTAGATGAAATTTAGGTGTCATTTTAATGCTGTCATCACTCCAAAAAATTAAATTATTGAATGACATAAAAAAAATATCAGTGTCAACCATGTGTTGATACGTAAGCAAATGCCCAGCTGCTCTTATCATTATTAATAATGACTTAAAAATTAATGACTAGAGCAGTAATTAGGGAGAGACTTTCAACAGCCTAGGCCTCAAAACCTATTCAAATATTGCCTCTTTTAAAACTGTCCATATTTTTAAATGCATACATGCATAAACTTTCCTAAATAAAAAAATCTTATGAAAACCATGACTCAGAAATATT
The DNA here is from genome assembly GCA_004794655.1 of Marisa cornuarietis. Lineage (NCBI taxonomy): Eukaryota > Metazoa > Mollusca > Gastropoda > Architaenioglossa > Ampullariidae > Marisa > Marisa cornuarietis. The sequence continues at coordinate 3,332,495 of SMMW01000627.1, read as the reverse complement.
TAATGTTCTCTTAAATTTGGAAAATTATTTAGAAGATTCTTGATAGTGTTCAGATTTAGTGCAAATTTGATATTAGAAGGTAATGCATTCCAATATTTGATCAATCTAGGAGAACAAAGTTGTTGGGTATTTTTGTTAGTAAAGCAGTGCTTTAAAGATCTTCCCTACTTTGTTCTGGGTTTGCATTGTTTGTGTTTCAATGAAAAGTGTCACAGACACCACTGTAGATTAAACACACTGAGCTGAGTCACAGGAATGCAACTCTCACTATCCTTGTATGATATTTTTTAACACTCTTTAAGTAATGATATTGCCATCTTAATATGGTAGATGGTCATGTGATCTGTACTAACATTTGAGCTATAATCTTAAAAGCCTTGCTAAAAAATTATAGTGATACCACTTTAAGAATGTTACTGTCAATGGTAGCAATTGGAGGGTTTAGGGACACTTGTTTTCAATTCAAATTCTCTCTCAAGTTGAAGAATAAGCTCGCATAAAAAGTCCTATCACTGGGTCCCTGAACGGTCCTTTCTGCCAGTGGACACTTTAATTATTGCAGTTTGATCTGTAGGTATTGTTGACACTCAAAGCCTACATTACGACTGCTAGTTTATCAGGGCTGTCAGTGAGTGAGCAGTACAGTGAAACCCACTCTTCCTGTACATCGCCTAAACTACTAAAACATTATCCTGTCTTCTGTAAAGAACCTGCACAGGATATGGCATGTCAAATGACTGGACTGAGCATTAGTCACATTGCTTTGCTTGGCATTTTGATGAAGTGGTAGGAAGCTTTGACATCAAGGTGACAAGCTACCTTGTTTGTCTGTAAGGTCTATTCTATGAATCATTTGCTCTTCTACATTTGAGCTTAGACAAATACTTTAAATATGTTTCTAACTTTAGATCCTTTTTAGTAACACTCTAGTCAAAGTAGTGATCCCCCTCCCAGTCATCACATTTTTATCAGATAATTGTCTTTATTTTTGTTTACAGCTACAGCAACCAGGGAACTGACAGACCTCTCTCTTTTTGATGCTATTAGATTTGTAAGTATTGTACTGCCATAAACCAAGAAATGCATCAGAACTGCAGGAACAAAATAAATATGAGAAGCAAAACATTGAAGACACAAGTAAAATTACTTCTAGTTCAAAAAGATCTTCACTGTCCGTCTCTGATTTTATACTAGTATACAAGAAATACAGCTGGCCTGCAGGAACAAATTGCATAAAAGCAGGAAAAAAAAACTAAAGACATAAGTAATGTTAGTTATTACGTCTCTTTGCAAAAATCCTCATTATCCATCTGTAACTTATTTTTAGCAGGTTTGTTGGCAAGTCAAAATGCTCACCATACACACTGTAATGCAAATGATGATGATGATGTCAATTTATATTGCGCAGGTATCCATTCAAAAGAATGCTCATTGCGCAGCAAAAACAGGAAAGTAAAAAATAATAACGACAGAAATGGTGCTTGGTTGTTTAAGTCTGTCTTAAGTAAACAAATGAGTCTTCAAATAGGAGAGTATATAGTATATCTTTTTATCATATGTAAGGAGTCATATAAATGCTGAGGTCAACTTATCCCCATTAAAATGACACAAGAATTTTGGTCAGTGTCTTGAAAATAGTTAACTGCTCATTTCTTCTGTTAATGTTATGCATGTAATGAAAACTTCTGGTTGCATTTTCACGTCCCACTGATTGCTGCACACACATATAAAGTCCACTTACATATCAAGTGCTTAATGTTAATGCTGAACAAATCTGCAACGCTACTGATGGGGCACTTTCAAAACCTTTGATAGGTCTTCTCGAAACACCTTGGCATTCTGGTGGATTGGTAGGGGGAGGGGACAAGGAAGTACCAATGCTTTAATGCTCTAATCATTCTCTTCTCACCAGTGCAAGGACTGGCATGACTACAAGCAATCGAAACATCTCACATGACCTCTCTGATGTGGTTGGTTAAGCTTACAAACAGGGGAACATTAAATGAGGAAAGGTGTCACTCGCCTACCCCCACCCTTACCTCCTAACTTCTCCAAACACTTTTTATGCGCACATTTGCACACCGACTCCATTTCTTTCTTCCTCCTACCCCCCACCCACAAACACACCTACCAACCCATCACCTGATACAGATAAGGTCTAAGAAGACTGGATTCCTAAGCTAAATATTCTTTACAAGCAATCTCCCATGCCCCACCCTCAAAAAAAAAAAAGAAATAAGAATGGACACAAACATGGCTAAATTTGTGTGCTGGCTAACATGTTAGGAGGAAATCGTTTAACAATAAAAACAAAACTTAACCTAAAATTAGCAATCAAATTAATTTTTTTATTTTTGTATGCATTTTAAAAATGTCAAACCTACTTTCCTACATGAACTTAAAATTCTGATATTATAAACATTTGAAAATTATACCCTATGCATGTGTTTCTACCTTGACTTCACATTTTTATTTTTTCCACACCAAAACATGTAAACTGCATTTAATGCATACTTACAAAAAAAGTAAGGTGCAGTACTTTTCAAATCATGTTTTAGGTCCTAACCGCAACACAATTTTCGATGGGCATTTCTGCACACATTATATTAATCTTTACAGCTTAAAATACAAAAAAGAACAAAGTTTAAAATCTGTCAAAGCTTTAGGGTTTCATTCCTTCAGTATTTTCTGGTAATTAAGGTTTCTTTAATTTTGCCTCTGTTTATCTTGGGGTTTCATGTAAAGCCACCAACTAACGTTATATCATGCCAAAAAATAAATAAATAAAATAAAGCCGGCCGCACTGTTTTTTGTACAAGAATACTGAGGTGATATTTTATAGTCTGTTTATCATTTTATGTGAAAGCTTTCGAGTTTATCCATCTCTTATTGAAACAAATTTCCTTGAATCTAGTTCTCAAAACAGTTGAGACGGAATGAAAACCATTAGTAATTTCAAAACAAAGATTTAATGATATAGGCCTATCGGCAACGGGGAAAGGTGATTTAAGTCTGCAGTGAACTGGGTAATCCACTTGAAACCCAGGCAAAGAATTATGCTACATACATCTTATCTTTTCACTACAGTGGAAATGTAACCGTTACATTTTTACAAATGCACCTACCACTGGACTATTCTTCATTAGACTCGCGGCTCACACTGTTTCCTTAACAACGTTCTAACTGGGCGGGGTGTCGGGAGGGATGCATACCTAAAAGTGGTACCCATTTTTTCCACTCTCTCTCCCACAAAAAATACAAGATGGGTAAACTGGCAGTGACTACTTAGTACAAATAATAACAAAACTTTTAAACAAAAATTGTGATTTTCATTCGATTATTAATCCATCAGAAGAGATGCTACACGGAAACCAAATGCACTGCACTCACTGGAAGATCGCTACCAACTTAAGCCAGCACTTTTCAGTCAGTGCCGTCTGCTGTCTGTAATCAAACGCTACCAGTACCACTGGAACGATGAGATAAAATTTTAAAAAAAAAAAAACGGTATTAAGAGAATCAATCGAGAAAACCAGCGTTCGTTCGATAACTCACCGTGAGCAGCATAGAAAGGAACTTCGGACTCGTCCAATCCTTGGGCGACATACGATTTTTTCACTTCAATACATGTCATTTCCAAACAGTGTCCCCATGACAGGAAAAGCCACAAAACAGCCGCTTTGAAACAGTTTGTGACTGACAGACGAAGAAAGGCGGCCATTTTTTCCACTCTTCTGGCCTCGCTAGTCTACCCTCCTTCCGCTATGCACATACACACAAACACACACACGCCGTTTCAGACGTAAGCTCCAGCGCAGTCGTGCTCACAATGTGAAGCTACCATCGTCACCGACACACAGAAAGATTTTGATGGCAAAGCATGGTCGACAGCACTCAAAAACACTAGAATCTCCTTGAACGTTTCTTCCCCCACATGCGACTTGCCAACTTTGAAGCTGCTTGCTCTACAATGCCCACGGCACTGACTGAAACAATACCCTCAGTCGGCAAGTAGGCTTACCTCCCTCCAATAGTGTTCTCTAGGATTGTCAACTAGTTCAAACAAATCTCACTCTCAAAATCTAAAGTCGGTCGAACAGTAATACTTTTTAGATTCATTTAAAGATACATAATCTATTATGTGATTAAAAAACAAGTGTGGTATGCCCTGCTATTGAAAACATTTCATTCCCACAGGGAGTAAAAACGAACAGCCAGTCAGCTATTTCTGCGGTGGACTGTACCGCGGCGTGGGATTGGCTGCTATTCCCGATTCCAACCATTCATGATGATGGCGCGCGAGGGAGGTTTTGAGAAGGTGTGAACATCAAACTTTGAGGGCAGCCTTTGGGCAGGCCGTTATTCACTCGATCACGTTTACTGCTTGTCCGACCTGCCACATTTCGTTTTCCACAAAGCAACTCACGGAGAGAGGTGCGCCGAGCAAACAGTCCTCTTGTTTTCTAACACGATGGAGACGAAATATATATATATATATATCACTAATAATAATAATCGTCTGCTTTCAGTTACAACACAACTAACAAGTGCTTATATTCCAAGATCGTTCTCCTCCTCATTCACATTAACGGAAAGTCAAGATTCTTTAACGAGTGAGATAGCTTGCAAATATAAAATTCATTTTAGTGTGTGCAAACATTATAGTCATAAGAACTTTTGCAGGATATTGTGCTGAAAAATTGCATACGCATGAGCCACTCACTGCCATAGTGAATCAAAAATTATCTGGGCATTTACTGACTTTAGCACAATCAGAGCGAATTGAGGAAAACGATAGGTCGTCCTGTTTACTATATTTCCCACCATTACATGCATCATAAAGCTATTTGGGTACTTGAGGAAACTAAAAGGAACAATTCATGCAATGCAAGTTTTCTTTAATGTAAATTGTTAAAATTACTGTTGTAAGAGCCGTGCTGCAATTTTTTTTTTTTTTTTTACTTGAATGAAGCTGCATTCTGTCTCCAAAGAGCAGTAGTATCTCAAAGAAAGAAATTCCATAATAATATGTATATTATAATACTAAGTACTCTGAGCAAACTAAGTTAAACCTCCTTACAGACATTACAGCATCATGTCTGAAGAAATGTTATCATATAGTTCGAATTCTGCGTTGTGTAATACGTACAGTCAAATAGAAAACAGGAAACTCTTATAAACTTTCTCTTATCACATCTCACTTTTCCATGTCAGACTGAAAACTAACAGCATTTTAAAATTCTTAACTGACACTGATATTTTACAAACACTGCTTATGATAAAGCACTTTATATAAATTTCAGTAAATTTTCATTTGCACTTTAAACATTAATTTTATCATGACACTCCATATAGTGCTTCCATATTATTTACTAGAGGCAGACCTTTTCCACATCTGTGCGGGTTACTAATTCAAAATATTGACCATTGATGCTGACACGGTACACTGAATTGGTACTTCAACAGTAGGAAGAACCGTTATCTAAGATATTAAATATTGATTGCTGATGTTGTGCATTGTACATTTATCTTGGGGGACTGTGGTCGCAAGGTCAGCTACAGCGGTGACTCACGTCGTCAAGACACAAATATTCTAGCGAAACACTATCTTTGACCCCCAAGCTGTATGAATGCGGTGTATACCTTGGACGCAGATAAAGAGGATTGCGAGTTTAGGCTCGATGATAGTGTCTCTAGACCAGTCGAGTGGTGAGTGGACGCCTTGGTCAGTTTAAGGTGCCCTTTTTGTCAGCCTTTGATCTCGAGCAAGATAGTCAAACACTTGCCCTTCCCTTTCTCTTCTCATCCCTTCCCCCAATATTTCCTCACATCCTTATCCCCCTTACCAGTTACCACACCCATCCAGCAGCGTGAAATCATCCCTAGTTTGAAGCACTTTACCCCATGATAACGACATAGTCAACACTTGCTTGTCAACATTGCAAGGGGAATAATAAGCTCCTGGGTTCAAATTTCGTTAAGTGACGTCTGCTTACAAGGATGGCTGTCGAGGGATTTCGGGACCCTCTTTACCACCACCCCTCACCTTATTTATATGATTATATCCCTCATTCCCATCGTGCGAAATCACCATTAGGTGGAGCACTTTCAGTCAATGAACCACCCAACCAAAGTCAAAATATTCTGCGTGTATCCTGGTTTGATTAGTTGGGACTGAAAAGGGGTAGGTCAGCGGTTAGAACAACGGCACCCGAACCCTAAAGACGGGCACACAAGCCGGTTCGATACCCGTACAACGAAACGTCCTTTCCACCCTCTCGTTCACCCAAGTGGGTACTTTACTCCCTGGAAGGCTAGGGAAGGTAAGGCAGGTGGGGGGGGGTTGAAGGAGACGGGTCCCGCCCTCACAAAAAGCTGGCCCCGAGATAAACGCTACAACGTCAAGGGACTATTTTTTTCTTTACCTAGATCAGACTACATACTGAAATTCTCTAAACATGCACTGTAATAACGATAATATGAGCTCTGGATATTGTCTCCCCTCAGTCGATACCTCAATTGACTAGAATAAGGATTGATGACCGGAATTGGAGACGGGGATGGGGGTGATTTACAGGTGCACATGACGACGCTTTACTTCCATCCGCAAGAATAAGGGCTGGTGATGGAAAGAAGGGTGGAGAGATTTGGCGAGGTACCCATGAAGTCCCTGGTACACAGCTACTCGCAGTTGAACCTAACAGTTGAGTAGAGCAAAGCTGCACGCAAAACATCTGCAACATGTCGCGAACTACTTCCACGCTCGCCTTAGGTCAGTCCTTTTCACAGTTCTCGGCGTGCGACCAGATAAACCTTCCCACGATTTTACTTTTCTTCTTTAGACTGTCAGGGAAATCAATTAGGCTTCATTGCCAATGCGCAGCCAAGCGTCCCGACTTTGCTGTCGGGGCCTTTAAGCATTGTAGTGGACACGATGATACGAGAGCGCAATCGAAGTCGCGACTGCCTTTGTCAGTGTCTAAGAGACGTAGGTACGCGAGACATGCCGCCCCTCGCCAGCCTTATTTCACCCATTATTTCTTCGTTACATGGCTTCATGTCTGTCTGGTCATGCCAGTATGCCACGGAATAACGACCGCTGAGATGTTGTGATATCGTCACAGATGGCACAGACGACGCGATAAAGACGGATACTTTCAACTCTGACCCGATCCCTTTCGAGGCACAAGAAAAATGTAGTTTGAAAGTAATTCTTCAGAAAATTGTTTAAGAATTTAAGAATTGTTTAAGAAAATAACCAACTATAATATCGTAAAGTCAATCAAATCGACGCGGTGCTTCGACCTCAGCTATAAAATAATTCGCAAAGAAAAGGCGCTTTGATCGATTCACGCTCAGATTCAATGTGTTTGTTTTTTTTTTTAAAGAGGCGGGCTTCACGCTTGAATGGCGCCGTCGAATGGCTTTATCCTTCACAGAAGATTTGTGGAAGACTGTACATTTCGTTTCTTGGCATTTAGGTAAATGAATACCTCAGAGGGATAACGCTAGATGCCAGAAACTGAGAAACATTAATGTAGTCACAAAAGTTCAGTTCGTTTTTGATAGGGATGGCTGGATAGGTTCATTTCAGTCTAGACAATTTTTTGTGACCTCAGTTCGTGCCGTCCTTACAGAAGAAAATGATTTTGTGTTCATTTTCGGTCATCAGTAGTTTTGATGGCAATTACTGTGGCAAACAAAATACTAATCTTTTGCAGATAGTGCAATGAAAAAAATCAAAGAAGGTATGAGACTTTGAATCCACACAATTTTGTTTTAATATCCCCCTGTGTGTCGATCCCCAAAAGCTCCTCACAAGCAGTTTCTATAAACAACGTAATTTTTTTTTCATAGATTATATCTGTGGGGATCTTCGAAGTAAACTTAAATACCCTGACAGCTATTCACCACCCCTTTTGCCGAATTATCTTGCACTCAGAGATGTGAGCATTTCGAAGATTGGGAAACCGCCGGGAAAAAAATACTTTCGCCGCAGGTGGAACAAATCCAGTTGTTGAGCCGCCCTGCCACCTACCATAAATAAGTCTGCGGCTTGACATTTTGCAGCAAACAATTAGAAACGATGATATAAAGCTAAAGATCGGAGAAACCTCGATAGATAAAGAAGTTATCGATGATGGTGACCAACAGAAAGCGTGAAATCCAACCTTAAATTCACGTTTTGGGGTTTGCTGCTTTTTTTTTTAATTAGTTACCGTGGGAATAAATACGGCGGAAAATGTTCCAGTCGGAATTCATGTTAAGTTCTTCAACAGAATCTTTAGAAATCGAAACAAAAAGAAAAAGGCTGTTATTGCTGTTACTGAGGTTGTAGTTTCATTCCTAAATTTGGTTTATGCAAATTATTTGTTTTCTAAATAGTGCCTATCAAATCCAGATTATGTTTCAGTTTAAAAAAATATGCAGCCGACTTTCTTGTCATGTTCTGGACAATCATAAAGAGTTATCTTTCAAGTAGTAGTTTGAAGTAGATTGTTTACTGTACTCAGCCAACTTGATGTCCTTCAACAGCTTTGCAAATTGTGTTTGTAATTTGCAGTGGGCAGGGCACTAGTCCTCACATATCATTATCAAAACAAAACGTTAGTGTAAGTGAGAGCAGACATTATTTGTCGAAATACATTAATGAAGTCTCTGAACATATTCTTTAATGTAAACACATTATTCAGAAATGTCATCTCGAAGTAGCTGAAAATCCAATGACCAGCTAGCTATTTATAAAATTTGAAGGATTGAAGATATCTCTTTTGAAAATATTTTTTTTTCTTCCTTACGCGTAAGAGTTGTATATCTCGATATCATTTTCGGTATTCAGGTGGGAGAGTATACCGCAAATTATTATGCATACATTCAGCTAACACTGTCTAACATCCCTACTGTATCTCCAGTCCATTACAATACACTGTTTGTCCATGTATATTTTTCGAACCTTCATTAAGTTTTAGCTGCGGTATAAACTAAACTTTTTCTTTTAAAAAAAAAGGGTGCGTCTTGATATTCCTGTCCCAGATTTTTCAACAACAGCGATAAGCGTTTCAAACGGGTATAACATAAATATCATTTACCCGATTTGCACATTTCAGCGATCGCTAGAACCAGCCATGAGTAAAAGAAATGTTAACAGCCGTTTTATCTCTGAGGCTGTGGAGAGAGTCTCACTGAGGTGAATCTCTCTCTCTCTCTCCCTTAAACTTGTTTTACTTTCCTGTTTTATTTTTTATTTATCTGAATTTGTTCGCGTCTCGCATCGACCAGATAATTTTGTGCTGTGTTTGCTGCACGAAAAGAAGCAAAAAGTGTACCTACATCGAGTGTTTTAGCAGAACTATTTTTAGTCAAGTGCTCTACTCACACATTCAACAATCAGTGAATTTCACAAGAGTTATAGTTCACATGTTTTCACGTATCGCAATCGATGGTATTGGTAGGTCTAGAATAAAATTTTACATAGTTGTGCCAAAACTGTGGCGCAGGGGGTAGGAGAGTTTTAAAAGAAAGAGACCAAGTGCCTTGGTTTGCACAGGTAACGTTTTATCATTGAAAACCCCACCACAGTCAAAAGAAAAAGGAAAGAAAGAAAGAGAGGGAGGGGGAGGGAGGGAGAGAGCGAGATATCAAGGCTGGATTTCATGTGAGGTATTGAAAATAAATACATCTTAAATCGCCGGTCTCAAGTGCAAGTCGACATTGCTAAGTCTGGTATGAATAGTCGACTTCCCACAAGATTTATTTTCGAGACCTCACATGCATACCAGCCAACGGCGAGTTTTAGAAATTGTCGAAAAAATTGGGCTTAACGTCGTCAGATTTGGGTTGAGGATGGGTCTCTCCAGACTCGAGTATAGTATGTTCACGTTGGTGAGTCCACAGTGTGCCTCTGCGACAAGACCCCAATGACTGTAGCCCATTACTTCCAGCAGGACTGTCCAGCCCACAGAACCTAAGGAGCTGTTGAATCGCTGATGGAGGAAAACATCTTTGGATCCCTGCGATGTCTACTAATCCGAGCGTTCAGGATAAGAAGAATCACTTTTGTTAAAAAATCGAATATTTCACGACCTCTTTCTCATTTTGATCACAGTTGCTAATTCTCTTGTTTCAAGGGTCTTTTTCTTTGCAGTTCTATAGAGAGTGATGGCGTGAAGACACCACAACCGTTGGTTCGTTTCCGAGAGCAGAGTGTCGGTAGTTTACGCCCTAGACTAGTCTGTGACTGGAAACCTCTCCCTCCCTCCACCACCACCACCACATCCCTAACAGCTACTCCCTGGGCCACCCAGCACGTGTGTCTTATTTATCAAGGATGATAATAAAAATAAAAACGAAAATTGTTGGGCTTTATTTTCACGTAGCGTGCAATGGACACTAGGAACCATGCACGGTTCACTGCTCCATACGACCTCTAGGCTAGCTAATGAAATCTTTTTTGGTGTTGCTGTTTCTGTTGTTTGTTTGTTTGTTTGTTTGTTTTAGTGGTGGTGGTTATGTAAATGAGTCGTGTCAAATGGACTATAGTTTGTTTCCAATTTATCAACAATTTAGATTTATTGCGTTCAGTGAGGTCTTGGCAGTAACAACAGTGGTCGGTGAAGTACCTTTGTCGGTGAACAGCATTAACTGCGGCGTGGAGATAGGGTCTAAGGGCCATCATGATCTACTGACAAGCTGCTGCCCCTGCTTTGAAATAGAGTCGCCCATTCAAGACCAAGCATTAAAATGTCGTTTATCTTTCTCCATCTCTGATCCATGTAAACCGAGTATACTGAATAGACCTGACTCACAAACCAAACACATAAACATGGACAAATGCAGGAGACTTCAAACCCCTGAGCACACAGGCACAGAAGTCAGTTATGGCTCTACAATCCCTAATGACGCCCAGAACCCGGTGTCTAGCCTATCAAGTATCAGTCCATTTAGGAGTCTGACACAATGCCAGCGCACCGTTCATGTTTACGACCAATGTGACCACGAACTTTTGTACAGCGAAGCCTGCTAAGTGGGCGGCAACATCTTTCACTAGATTCTCCAAACAATTTCGAATCTGAACATTGCATATAATATAAAAGATGGCATCAAATAGATCGTAGATATCAGTGAGGATTTTTTGCTGTTGTTGTTGCTGTTGTTGTTGTTGTTACCGCATGTTTGATGGAGTTATAAATAATCTCTGCATCAGTAGTTTAATACAGTTTTGATATTACATGATTGTTAACAAAAATATAAAGCTCTAAACAACTTTCACTTAATTAGATAAAGAAAAAGAGTTGTTTAATCGACCTTAGAAATATGTAGATCGTTACACTGTATATATAAATAGTCAGGAGCGATGTGGCTGGTACTTGAAACGCCACAGTACGCCAATAAGCGTGAATAGGGAGAGTTTGAAGATGTGCGCTCTTCGGTTGTCATTAGGACACCACTAAGCCAAGGATGTTAAACTGAGCAACATCATTCTCCAGCCTGCTCTTATCTTTGCGAACTTGTTTAAATGCTTCCTTCATTTCATCATAAGGAATACCACGGAGAGGGTCATTTGGTTTTACCTTTCATGGAGTGTCTTTTTGACCAATACACAATCTTTGCATGTTGCTTTTGCAGTACTCACCAACAGTGAACAGGTAGTTGCCCTTACACACGAATAGGAACAGAGTTTACCATTCACAGGCATATGTAATGTGTCGAAAATACCTCTTATCAGTGATTTTAATTTCAGCTAATGGTTGCAGATCAGTTTTACTGACCCCAGTGCAGAGAACCTTTTCACGCAATTCTTTCAAAAATATTTTAACCCTAACGGCCTAACCATTTCAAGCTATCTTGCAAGCCATGGTACAGGCATTTGAAATACACTCACATTTGCCTGTAATCCACTTGTTGCAGAAAAGCTACTTCTTTAGTTTCACTTGACAACGAGCCATGTACTGTAGCATCTTTAGAATATTTTTATGATAATCCACTGAAGAGCCAGACGAGTCAAATCCTTCTTCATGTCCATGAAGCTGATGTAGATGATACGAACTGGCAAGACAGGGGGCTCCAATACCTTCTGAAGAGAGATATGTGACAATTCACAGCTAACAAGATCTAATTATTATTTTTCTCAACCATCTAATATCGATCCAAAAATAAATTATTTTCTTCACAAAATATTTACCTTTCACTTCCTTCTCCTGCGCTTAGTCGACGTTCTTTTACCTTGCACGAAGGAACACTCGAAGGGATTTGTTTACTCGAATCTTTTATCCATGATTGATTTCTTAGTTATGTTCATAAAATCATGGACTTCTATAATCTCGATTGGCCATGGTGGCTATAAACGTTTGAGCTAAATACCCCAAATAGGTTATTTATATTCTAGGAATGTATCCATGCATCTGCTACTATCGTCCATCATTTAATAAAGAAAAAGAAAAGTACGTATGCGAAGTTCAACCGATTTAAACGCATGAGACTGAATAGCCCTCTCTTTTCATGCAGAGCTCTTCAGCCTTGCCAAACAGATACTGACAGACCATGGACTCCTCTGATCACATTTTTGTTAAATGTTCGTTCGACGATTTGTCTTGGGTTCCAGATGTTGTATTGTAGCCAATCTTTCACCATTGACAATGTCACGTAGCTGATCCCAGACTACCAACTCGCTACTCACGCACCAACTTTAAGAAAGGATAAAATTGATGAGATAATCATACTTCTTTGTGTTGAACTAGTAAGTAATCCACTAAGCCAGCTTGGGTCAAGAAAAATAAAAGGAGAACAAATGGGGGAAGAGAGGCTGTGAAGTGTCTGCTATTATTCACAACGCAAAACCGTCCAGTGCTCGGTTACCATTCCACCCAGCAACAGCAATCCATCGCCAACATTTCTCCATTCGTCAAGCACTTGTTTGTACCTTAGGCTCTTTTTCCCCATTTACGGCTAAACTAACAGTTTTCAAAGGAATGTTCTCGGGCAGACTTTCTCCCTTCCTCATTTTTCAAGTTACAAGTCTTGTCCATTAGGTCGTGGATGGGTAGGTAGGTCCAAGCATCAGATATTTCTCTCAGACGTGACGCGTCAAACTGCACCGGCGGCGACAAGGTAATCCTACGCTGGCTGTCGTCTTGGGAAAACGCTGACTAGTAATCGATTGTGTGAGATGATGGGAAGAAAATGGAAGGGAGAGATGTGGTGGTGGTGGTGTGTTAGAATGGGACCATTAATATCGAAGGCTCGATACCTACTACGGACTTGCATTTTACCCCTTGCATGGTCTGCAGTCACAGACGCATCCATCTTTTTTGTAGAAGGAGTATAGGGCTGCCTTGTGTTAAGCCCGCACAAAATATCTGCAGAAACATACCATTCTCATTCCACTGATTTCGAAAGGCATCTGCATCTATGACATCCGGAAAAATCAAAAAGAAGATGTAAAAATCAAATCAGCGTCTGTCTTTTAGAGCTTATTGGTAGAAGACTGGGAAAAATACAGCTGGATGTACAGACCTCGACTGCTTTCAAATTGTTTGAAAGTATCGTAAGATCTTTCTCTCTTCAAGCGTCAGGCTCACGCGTTCTCCTAATGTGTTCTAGAATGTTTTGTAGGCATGTGAGGTCAAGACTTTCCCAGCTGATTTGCAACGAAAAATTCAGAATATGGAAATGAGACAATATCATAAGATTCTGTGCATCATTCCAACAAAGACCACGTAAAAAATGAATAAATCCATGCTAGGATCATGGCTATTTTGAGAGATCTCTGATTACAATCAAAGAAATGCGAATGTATCGTTCTTTTTAAAAAAGAAAGAAGAACAAAGAAAATGAAAAAAAAAAAGAAAAAAGAAACGAATAAAAATAAAAAATAGGAAAGAATAAGAAGATTGGATAATGCAAATGCACATTATGTCAATGAAAAGACCTGATCACGGAACACACACACACACACGCGCGCGCGCGCGCACGCACACACACACACAATGTGGAGAGAGACTGCTACGCACTTTTCGCTGGTTTTCAGCGGCCATCAAACTGCCGTTCATGATAAATATGATGAAGACGACGACGACCGATGAGCCTAATCCAAATGTGTGAGAAACTACATATTTTTTGCTAGCTCGCGCATATATCACAGCCACCAAACTTCTTCCGCCAACTGCAAGGGTATGTGGGCGGTCCGGTGGAGCAAAGGTTAGCGTCTGTCACCAATACAGTGAGGGTTGGTTCACTTGACTGTTCTGGGTTCAGCTCTCGTCTCGGGCACGCTGATATTTCTCTGCACGTGGCATTTGTTTACACTTTACAGGGCTGGCTGACTTACCGCGATATAGTCTTAGTTGCTGGCTCGGCGTAAAACACCAATTCTCCCCATCTCCGCAAGGGTATGGCAGCAGCACCGTGCGGAAGAAGGGATGTGTGAAAACTGGGCTGTTGCCAGGACAATGGGTAAGAAAGACGACATGAAAACTCTACAACTGCAACTGTCTGGAAATCAGTTGTTCGGTATCTTTCTCTATAATGAGTCGAGAACAACGTTATCTCCTATTCTTCTCCCGGCTGAAAAAAAAGAAACCCCCAGCAAACTGGCACTCTTTAAACGTGAGTGCAACAATCTCTTGCAGACTCTTTGACGAAAACCAGGGCACACTAGAGCCTTTCCTTTCGACGAAAAAGGTAAACGAGCAATCAAAAGTGCCTCGTGCTTACGACGGACAGGCAGGAGATTAACTGCAGATGGCTGGAAGCTAGCTGATGACTTGCACATCAAAAAATCTAGTTTTAGAAGATTAGAGTCAAAAGTACAAAGAAGAGGAAATCATGTGTGTGTGTGTGTGTGTGTGTGTGTGTGTGTGTGTGTGTGTGTGTGTGTGTGTGCATTATTGTCTTTTGCTAAGGTTGGGTCACGGACGTGTATAGGTGGACTGCTGTCTGTCTGCCGAGACCAACGCTGAGCCTCTTGCGAAGTTCTCCGCTGTTAGTCTCGGCGAGCCTTAACCAATGACTGTGAATAAACTGGAAACTTTGTCGTCCAAAACCTCGTTCTAGTAGTCAAACTGAAACGGGACTAAACCGGAAGCTTGATCGTCCAAAGCCTCGTTCTATGACTTCACGGAAAAAAAACGTCTGCAAGCAGTCCAGTAATGCAAGTTCGTGGTTGGGATGAGAACTGAGGCTATAATTTGTAAGATGCCTCTACGTACGCTACATCTACCATTGCACGTGAAAACATGAAAGTGTTTGGTTAATAATTCAAGTAAAATTGTTATTCGCCTTGTTTATCCGTCTACTGATAACTGACCGTCATCGTTGCGGCTATCCAGACACCTGTATCCAACCATGGCGTTTTGGAGAAGTACGCGAAGCGTGTCGCGTATTGCCGACCAATCTGCGGTTCAGCCAATTTTCTAATTCTTTCTGCCATGTCTCCTTCAAGGGGACCCAAGGCCAAACAAAGCGACAATACAAATGACGGGTTCAGAAAGTGGCACCGTTATTTTGTCTGGTCTCTTCTTAGTAACTCCGTGGGGACCACCTAGCCCTCTTCGATCCTCTTTGCTGCCCACAGAGCGTCCGGGAGTATGTGTCAAAGGGTGACGGACTAGAAGTCTTCTCTCCTACCCGGGTTAGGACTTACGACGCAGGTTCGAGAACGTATGTAGTGACTGAATGCTCATCATTTCCGTGACTCGATCCTCTTCGGGGCTGATTACTCTTACCTTCTGGGTAACTTCCGCCCAGGCAGCAGGGACGCATGGCCTCAGGAGAGTCTGAACAGCTCTAAAACCGGACAGCTCGTGCGGCATCGTGGGGCTGCTCATAAATAAACCAGGTTTTTCTCCAGGAATGTCCCAGCTGCACACAGCTCGTCGTTAAAAAAGCCACATGACATTGGAGGCAGCTTTGGGAATCCTCTTCCTAGCCAGAGGCTGCAACTCGTTGCCCAGCTTGTGACATCCAGTAAACGAATGATATGAAATTAGTCTAATGCTGAGCCACAATATCTCTCGCTTGTTTCAGAGACCACCAGCCTTCAATGGTCTGGAATTTCTACACTGATAACTGAAGTCGTCCTTTGATATCACATCTCGTGTCGCAGTGTCTTCGCTAATTGAATGTTTTGTTCTCAAGGATCTTTTCTTTGCTAATGGGTATTTTTCCTTTTTTACTTCCTTTGCTCATCTCAGTTTATTTGGTTTTTTACTTTGTTCTTTTTAAAGAACTAGCTGGTTGCAAAATTGTTTTATAAGCTCACTGCAAAGTACTATTTCCTCAAATCTCGGTGAATACTCCCACCTTTAGTTTTCAAAAGACACGCTCACAAACGTCACTATGCAATGAAAGAGGCCAAACTCGTCACGTTTGTACACAGATCCGCGACATTAACTTATGGTCCCATCTTTTCATCGGTTGAACCTTTCACAACGTACAATTTTGATGTCTGTGTTGCCGATCTGTGTCTGCTACTGCTATTTCCTACGACGACTTATTTTACTGCTTACTAATACTACCTCTTACTACTACTGCTAGTCGTCTTTACGTATTACTACCACTTAAACCACCACCACTACCGCAATCCCCGCCATAACCATAACTAACACTTTCTTCTTCTCTTCCTCTGTTTCCTTCTTCTTCTGCTGCTGCTGCTGCTGCTGCTGCTGCTGGCACCGCAGTCACAACCGATGAAGTCCACGTCAACTAGGCTCATTATAGTGGCGCTGTTCAGTCCAACACAGCCGACTGCTGCTATAAAACAGACTGTGAGATCCCGATTGGAAGCTGATCTTTGCAGTTATGGGTCTGCGCCCATTTCAGACCGGGAACTGGCACGGTCCCTCACCGCTAACGATTCCTGCGGATAGAACCTCAACTTTTAACGCTAGGCGCATGTGTATAAATGTCAGAGGCATGCTGATATCCGACTAAATACCTGTTTTGGCTGTTGCACGCTGTGGTGGGGGCCTTCTGGCTTCACCCACAAGGACTGGGTTTAAGACTCTTCATTTTGAAAATGACAGAAGCGACATCAACTTCTCTGCAGCGCTGAAGCTGCATGGTGCCTTGTGTGGACATGGCAACAAGTGCAAAGTTTTTCCTGATAGCGTGAACACTTTATGATCTTCAATCTTATTAAGGGATTTCTGTGCTGAGCAAGAGTGAGTTTTTCTGCCTTGAATTCATGTGGAGCGGAAATAGGCTTGTATTCATTTATTTCCGTTGCTTTTTCTCGTCTTGTACATCCAGATTCTTTTCTTGTTTAAGGCATTGTTAAAGGTTTGTCTTCACTGGAACAGTAGTTATAACTGCTTCTTTTGCTCATACAGATTGTTCTAAGACAACCAGAACAAAAAAGGACGACAGGACTGTAGGAAGAAAGCAGGCATGCAGACAAATAGTTACATCAACTGAGCTAGAAGTGGAAGAGACTGATGTGAACATCCTCTTTATGTGCCAAAGAGTGCGGACGAATCAAAGATCAGCAGCTGCCTGCTGGCGTGAAATGTTCATTTCCCTCCATGATGTTTCACGAGTACTCCTTTTCTTCCACTCCTCCCACTTCCCCCAAGATGCTCCCGACTGACAAAATCGTGTCTTGAACATTTTCTTCGTATTAGACATCAGCTTGCCGAGATCGTAAGGATGTGACCTCAAGAGGTAAATGCAAAAACCGTATATTTTCTTTCTTCGCGGAGAAGTTCATAGAACGAACGAGAGTTATCCAGCATCCATCCACAATATTTTGTCAGACTGTTAACATTTCTCGGCATATGTATACACTTTTCGCCTATCTGCAGCCTTCGAGTGCCTTGTGTTTGTCTGTGTGTTTGCGCGCCATGTATCTGTTTGGTGCCCTGAGCATTTAAGAACCTGCAGCTGTTAGGCTACATAAGATGCACATCTCTCCAACAAGTCGGTTCTCGTTGGTGACAGATAAGTCTTTTTTATCTAGATGTTTTGGTAACAGTATGTATCTCTTCAGCTTGAAACGAAGCACCCTCCTCCTCTGTCTGTGCGCGTGCGTGTATATATATATATAGGATGTGTAGCTGTTGTTAAGTGTGTGTTTATAAACATATATAAATATTTTGTGTGTACATCTTGTGCATTTATCTTGCCTGCCTGTGGTGCGAGTGTGTGTTTGTTAGTACAGCCTGTATCTTTAGGATTGCTCCATATTCTCTTGGATATTTAAGAACCCGCACTTGCTAGGCTGCTGTTGACCCCAGTCATTAATTCTCTCAATATTACCGCAAATATTCTAATGAACTTAAATACACTACCTCGATTTTATACAGCATTAAGTCTGCATACATTATTTACGACTTAAACATACTGTTTAATGTTGGGTAGCCAGACAAGTAATAAGCTATCCTCGGATATGGACTGACTAGATGATTGACTACAGGAAATTTGAGTGAACGAAGTGCGCTCGTCAAAAGATTCTTCTAGAGCCCATCTGGTTTATAACATCACTTATGTCATCCCTTTAAGCCTGTTCGCTCACAAGATCTGACTAATAGGCAGCATTAATGCCATCAAATGAACGCAAACCTAAAAAGAGGCCAACGCAATGCCCCCTCCTCCGACAACAAAAGCCACTAAATAAAAGGATCTTTCGAAGAATTTTTTTCCGTTTGTTACTTTATTGTTTGCTCTTTATTTGCGATGGTTATACTCGATGTACTGCGCGTGGGTGGCAAAGAGTTACGCCTTGTGGGTAAGATAACATTTTATGACTACGGTTTATCTACCTCAAAATTATTTCTTATGGGGCGTGACATGCTGCTGTGGCCTCAGGGATGGTGGATGTATCAGTTCAGTCAAGCGTGTGGAGGGAAGAAGTGGTGGTGCTGTGTGAATGTTGGGGGGGGGGCAGAGGAAAGGGGTGGGGGCTAGCGTGAATGGTTGAACGTATTTGTTAGTGCGTGCTGTAGGGGACTACATGCCACCAAGCTGACCGCATTCTCATTCCTGTAAAATGCAGACGTCTACTTGACGAACACAACTGGAAAAGCAAATGTAAACGGAAGGGACCCGAGTTGTTTCTTTTGTCGTTTCACTGGTGGGTGTTGCTACTTACCAGCGTTGACATATCTCCGTAAGTATATACTTCAAGCAGAGCAAATTTATTAACTAAGTGGACCGAGCACGGAGCTGGGTGGCTGGATGGCTGGGCAGCTGTAAACATGAAAGTTTAACATGTCGCTAAATAATCCCCGTTTAGGCGACATTGTTTGTAGGAGCGCCTGGGGTGATGTTCAAGGTCGACGCCCCTCGTGACAAGCACGAGAAAATGAGAGCTGGTGGTAAGTAAATGAGGTAGTAATTACATTCCATTCACAATGCTGACTAAAGGTGTAAGCTTTCCGCGGCTTTCTGACCGTTCCGGAGCTGACCGAGAGACAGATAAAGAAAGGCTCGAAATGAGGTGGTTGTAGATGATTCAGTCTCTGAAGCCTTTGTTGGATTTTTATGCCGTAATTTTTTGAGATAACGATTGTCAGCTTCGGGTGGTATTACCAGGCTCAAAATACTCCACCTTCCCACTGCCGGTTCTAGTGATTATACTTACCTATATGCATATACGCCGAGGATTGCAGTTGTCCTAGATTCAGATCTTGTCTCAGGCACACTGTTTCTTCTTTACATGTGGCACCCGTTTACATGGCTGGCTGCTTAGCCGTGATATAGGTTTGGCTGCTGGCTCGGCATAAAACATCAATCCTACCCTTGTCCTCGCCTTGCGAGTTATTTGAGAAACTAAAGAACCGTGGAACGCACGTGCGACCTTCACCGCAAGCGAAAATAAGGTTCAAATGACGTGCATATTCGGTGACCCAGGAAATTCTTGCATGGGAGGAGAAAGACACCAAAGAAGCAGACTACAAGGAGAGATTGGAAGAGTGGTAGGTCGGGATTTCACGCCTGGGTCAGAATTGTATATCTGTTAGTGGCTGACTTTTCTCTGCTTGTGAGGATTCGGGAAGTCAGTGTTTGGTGCCTTTCTGTCTGTGTTTGTTGCTCTAAGTGGCGTGAAGATGGCGCGCTCATACCAAGTCTAAGCTGGCTGCAAGGTTTCAGACGCCCATGAGAGACAAGAAACATCACTGTTTCAAAAGCCACAAGTTCGTAGCTTTTTGGTCGTACAAGCGTCTTGGGTGCGTGAAGGACGACCAATGACTAAGAGAGTGAGAGAGAGAGAGAGACGACACTTAACAAATAACAAATGGTGGTATGCGGTCTTGGTAACCCCCGAAACCTAACCACCCTATTAATTGTTTTCATTGACTGAAATTTTGTTTTTCGTTAATTCTTTGTAGCATAGCGTATTTACTTTAGAAGTATACGTATAGGGTTGCTACACCTCTCTTGGTTTGAAAGTCCACGATCGTGGGTTTGCCGGGTAGCACGGGCAAGGCGATTTTCATGACTTTTTATTGCAAAGTTAAACTTTTCTCTTTTCCAAAAATGTATAGGTTTCTTGGTCTAATGTTTATCTCAGAGCAGCAATAATAAAAAACAAACTTCACCACTGTCGTCTTCGCAGTCTTCAGTTATAAACCAGTCATTGTAATGTTCATTTTTATCTCGAACCAAGAGGGTTAACGTTGGAGTGTAGGTTATGGTTAGGGAACAGAATGAACCGACGTAAACGACTCTGAGATAGTTATTTATGTTGAAGTACCAGCACGGACTTCTATGATGAAGTCTGTGAGTAGCAGAATGCTGATCGCACTATCGAAAGAATGTCTGCGCACATAAGTCGGTGGGAGGGGGAAGGATGAAGGAGAGCTGCGGCCCGCACCCTGTCACCTTGACTTGACTTCCCCTGTATATCATTCACGAGTCTTGGGCTCTAATAGCTTACCCCGGCAATCTATCTCCTTTCGTCTGGACCAGAAACGCATCGATAACGTTCGAACAGGTGGCGAAACGCAGAAGACGGCAATAAGGAAAAGATTATCACCGAGCAGCCGAGATGCCGAGTTGCCTCCCCGCTCGAGCTTTTTTTTTTTTTTTCTCCTCTCCTCGCGTGAAGTTCTCAAGTTTTCTGGAAGATGCTGCAGCTTTTCATTCACCACTTTTTTCAAGCTGAGTGCATGCACGCAAAGCAGAACGTGGTGCAAGTCGTAATCTGGACCAATAATGCGATTAGGATTGTTGCAGGAGATATAACAATGCAAGGTATAATAATAAATAATAATAAATGAAGATTTGTATAGCGCATATTCACACTCATAGAGAGCATGCTCTTAGCGCTTAAAACGAGGAAGAGACATGGACTAAATGGATAGAACACGAGGGGCGTAAGAATAAACGACAGTACTGACGACAAACAGAAAACAAAGATGGAAAACACAAAAAGATACCAAGTAACAGAAACAAAGAAAATATAGTGATTCTGCAGAGAAAGATGGGTAGACAAGTAGCAAGAACAGAAGGGGGTAGGGTAAGAAGGACTAGCATTGTGTGGACTGTGTTAGGAGTAATGCTCAAGGAAGAGGTGCGTTTTCAGTGCAGATTTGAAGGATTCATTTGTAGGAAGGTGGCGGATATAGAAAGGGAGAGAGTTCCATTGTTTTGCTGCACAGTAACCAAAAATCCTGTGACTATACCACCTATACACTTAGAACCACAGACTTCTATGATCTGTGTGTGTCTGTGGTCAGAACTGTTGCAGGTGACACAGTACGCCAGCGTTGCAAGACTTAATTGATCCAAATATTTGAAGATTTGCTTTACACTTTTGCCCCACAAATAGAATTGTTGGTGGTGATATTCTTTTAAGGATGTTGTCTATGTAAGCATATTGCTAATTTGTCCAATCTAACATTTTTTGTTTTCTTTCACAAACACATAAATACGATCTATACCGGCCACAAATGGAACCGTGACACACGAGATCACAGTCCCAAAAGGCAAAATTCAAATTCACATCCTACATGAACCCACAGTATTTTTTTATGCATCCTTCCAAACATTTTTTTTCTTTAAGTGCATGAAGCGAATTCTGCTCGATACATTGGTATATCTTCATTGGGCGAAGAATGTTGCTTTCACATACAAGCTGAGCGAACTGGTTACATGTACAAGCTGTGGGTCTATTTTCAGTAGCTCAGATAAGCCTTACCAGCACAATCCTGCATTACATTATCTTGAAATGATCGCAGCAAGCCACCATTACGACAAAAGGCCCACTGCCGTAGACAGAACATGCGCCATCGTCCATCAAGCAAGTGACCCTAACAAGAGAAACGACGACGGATTACGTAGGCGCGAAGTAGGAAACGACCCGGGGTATGGCCTGTACACAGCAGATCCCAGCATGAAGTCCATCTGAGAGAAAAGAACACCAGTTTAAAAAAAGTGAAAAGTAGGGTGGGGCGAAAAGTGCAGAAGATAATGAAATATGTTTCACGGAACTTTTAAGCTTCGTCTTGGGGGTCAGGTTCCAGCAGAAACGAGCGGGGTTAGCACGTGAAACCTTGAGCAGGGAGCGATCGAGTCTGATGTAGATTTATTCTGAGCCTTTCGGAAAGGTTCGTGACCGAACATACGCTCCAGGCACCGGTGAACGGTTCCTTCCCAATTTCTTTTCCTGTCTTTCTTTCAGTTGGCACGATCTTACCGAAGATGTCTGCAGCCCCACGAAACCGCTTTAATCAAAATGCGAGGTCAGGAATTCAATATAAGGGCGCTTATAACTCGATACAAAACAGCACTGCTTGTAACTCGAATACATACATGGTTCCAGACTTCCTAGTTAATTAGGACGGATCTATCGTCTATCTACAGAGCATTTATGAATGCTGACCTGACTAGGGCGAAAATATCTGATTCAGCAATTCCAAGCATTACTCTAGTTGTCGATCTATATATTTAATTTACCAAAGTCTTCGTGATGGCCTAAGTCTAAGAAACCGCTGATCTTGATGCAGGTTAGCAGGTACAGTCTCGCCTGCATACCATCCTCCCTCCACTTATCAGTTAGTAAATAGTAGACACGGCTGAGAAAATGGAGGCGCACGTGCCCTGCCGCGCGGTGTAGGCGGTGCTATGGTGAAGGTGCTTTAAGCAGAGGTCAAGAAGTTGTCTGACATCATGAAAGGATATCCCGCCCCGACCCTCCTTGTTGCGATCGAAAGCACTGCCCTATACATATCTTCTCATCAAGATTGCAGCGAGAATCTGTCTCCAACAATTTTTTAATTGCTCCAGTTTTGACGAAATGAAAAGCTTTTTCTCGTTATGTACCAGACGGTTGGACTAGCTCTTCACAAAAGGTTCCTTTCAACTTAAGTCGAACCGTCAGAGTCGCGCTTAGTAAACGCCCGTTAGTCTCATGATTAGACAGCGTAGTAAAAGCGGCACAACAACACTCAATCTCCTCCTCCTAAATTGGCACACCTGTGAGCAGAGGTGCCCCTTTCAATGGGCGATTCGCTGGAGGCTGTAAAGGAGGCGACACATAAACCGGTCTCTCTGGCTTTGCAGTCAGCTTTTGCTGGCAGTTAATGAAGCAAGTCAGCAAAATCCACCCTGCCTATCATGCCGTATGTAAGACCATTTGTGGATAGAGGTACCAGCCTAGTTTGTTTTTTTTTACTATCGCTTTCACTTAGATATGCCAGTTCTAATCGCCAGCACACCCAGACATAAAAAGTAGCATTTCTAAGATTGTGCTTCTAGGCATTACTAGGTTTACCTGACAGCAATGATAACTTTTTTTTTTTTTTTAAGCAAGAGAGGGAGCAGAGATGGAATTTAAAGACATTGGGGGAGGAAGGGGGAGTGTGACCCAATAACTAGTAAAACAAACTAATTAGAAATTTTAATGTTTCTGCAAGTACTCAGCTTTCACCAAATTTATTATGTTCTATTGCAGGCCTAATAAAATCACTACAAAGGATGATGAGGGCAAGTACAGGCACACAAGGCACAAAACTTCCTTCATTAATGACTAAACACTTTTTTTGTGGTTAAAGTTGTTGTCTGCAGCATATTTTACAAGAAGGCTCTAAGTGAATTCTGACAGTACAGAACATATATCCAAGAAGATTGCAGGGAACCTATAAGAAACTTCAGCAAGTACATGCTAAAACCAACTTGACCATCATTTTGTAACATATGAATGCTGGCTACTCTTCACATGGTGGTGATAATGACTAGTAACCAAAACTGTTTGATGAACATGCAGTGGTATGCATTGCAAATAAACGTTTCCCTTCAGTCTTTCTGAAAACAGGCTATGTGCCTTTATGATATTGCACAATTCATCAGTTTATGGATGACACTCTTT
Source organism: Marisa cornuarietis (assembly GCA_004794655.1). Lineage (NCBI taxonomy): Eukaryota > Metazoa > Mollusca > Gastropoda > Architaenioglossa > Ampullariidae > Marisa > Marisa cornuarietis. The sequence goes on along the minus strand of SMMW01000627.1, from coordinate 3,308,191 downwards.
CTGATCGCTTATTTGTGCATGCATCCATACAAAGACTTTATTTTTCAACAAATCCATCATTTCTAAATATTTAATTCAGCCAACAGTTTTACAGATTGTGATATGTCACTAAATTAAGTTGTAGGTAATAACTGGAATGAGGCTTTTCTAAACATTTATATATTTTTGTGTCTACATCCAACAAGTGGTGAAAGATTGCAGCTAAAGCAAGATCATCAGTAACATACAATTTTTTTCCCCAGAAAGAACCTTTCCCCTTTAACAGATTTATAGGGTACATCTGCAAGTTCACTCAACTGCATGGAAATGGAGGCACATATTCACACTTAGCTCTGCCTCCAATATTTTGAATGGCATGTAATTTAGAAATAAAGTTATTATTATTAATAACTTACTCATATAAAGTGATATCTAACAAACTTTTACAATTTTGTTACATATTAACATTTACATTAATGGAATAAGTCATTTTCCGCAGGGCAAAATGGGGAACTAAAAGAAAAGTGTTTGACAAAGCAGGGTCTAGACCTTGTGGGCATACGTCATGTTTCTTTACCCCAGGGCAACTTCAACTCCACTTTATAACTACGAATTCAGGGGTAAAATTATGTTTGTGGAGTCTGGAAATCCCTTTATAACAAAATGCTTGCCCTTGAATTCTCCATGCAACAACTTACTTTTGCTTCACAACTATGGCTCCTGGAGAAACTCTGGGGACAAATGTAAACAGCTAGAAGGAAAGATTCAGGGCAGGAAACATAAAGGCATGTGCTGATGCTCCATGCATTGGGATGAAAGCCTTTCAGAAAACTTGTTTTGCAAAAATGCCATTTAAAAAAATTCTTACAACCCTTTCTGTGCAAACCTTTACCCAATTCATTCTGAAATTTCAATAAAAGTTTTAGTGACAGGCTGGCTAAAAATTATTGCATCAAATGTTTTTTCTTTTATCTTTGAGGGCAAAGATGAGCCTATGCAATATATGTTGACACAATATTAAAACGTTTCAGGAAAGCCAAAAAATTTGTTGTGAGATAATGATAGTACTGAAGTTTGATGATGGAAAGACATGTGGCCTGCATTGCAAAAGACACCCACCTATCAAATCTGGAAATATTTATCAAAAACAGCATAAGAAAGATAAATCTTTTTAAAAAGTGCACGAAGAAAATTGCATATAACAATACTTTTTCAGTGGGCAAACAAATTCTTCAGTTGGAGACAATAATATATTGAATACTTGACATAAAGACAGATTGATAGATAAATACTGGTTGTGTTTTTGTGACAAGATAGCAGAGATATGACAACACTGAAAATATTTTCAAAGACTGCTGATTAAAATATATTTGAAGAAATGTAGAGGACTCTACTAAACAAAAATGCTAATAGGAATGGTTGTGTTGTATAGCACATTAAAAATGTATGATGGCATACATACAAATTTAACACAAGGAAGTTGAGCCACTTGGGTGACATCCATCTCTAAAGCACATGATTCTGTGCAACAATTACACAATGCCTTTTCAAATGGGAAAGGAATTGAGACTGTTAGTTCATCAAGCCCTTCATTCTACACATTTAAAAGTACTTATGGGAATGTACAAGCCTCTACTAAAACTAATAAAAATGTCATCACACAACAAAATATTTGATTTTAGTTCATTCAGCATGGTCCCAGTCAAGACAGTTATGGACATCTGGCTGCCAGCAATTAGGTTGTAGAAAAAAATCTACTAAAAAATATTAAGTAGCCAAAAAAGTGAATATCTAACCCCAAAAGTGTTGCATAAAAAAATCCCACAGTAGTGGCTGTCATTAGTGATACCCAAAGTAGGATTGTTTATCTGCTATATTCATTTGCAGTGAATCACACATAATCTCCACAATTAATAAATAACACAAGATCATTTCATGACAAATAATCAGCTGCCATTTGCATTCAGAGAAAGATATTGTTTTCATAAGCACAGTTACCATAGCAAAATACACAAAGAAAGAAAAAATTCTGCATAAATCAAGTCACCATGTTAATCTTTTGCTGACGACACACAGATTCTGTTCCCCCCCCCTCCCCGACCCAGCAGTGGCTAGGATTGGGCTTCAACGACTTGAATCTTGTTGTGTTGTGGTGAAGGCCTGGATGACCAGGAATCATCTTAAACTCAACAACGACAAGACAGAAGTGCTACTGTGTGGCCCCAGGGCCAGATGGGAGCAGATCGGCATTAGTGATGTGCAGGTCGGAGATGCCTCCATAGCTTTTGCTGACTGTGTATGGGATCTAGGGCTCTTTATTGATGCAGATCTCTCCATGTGTAACCATGTTAGTTCTGTTGTGTGAAAATGCTACTACTAGAATTTGCAGAGCACATTTCTCTGGGTGCGAGCCAAATGTACTGCACATAAAAAACTACAACCAGCTGACAGTCAAGAAACAGGTGATACATTGGCAACCATGAACTAAATGCATGGATGAAAATGAAGAACTAGGGGGCATATCAAATGGTATGCTTGATAATGCAAGGTATTTCTTAAAGAGACAGGTTTTGAGGCTAGATTTAAACCCTTCAAATGTAGACATAATTTGAAAAGAAAGGGGCAGAAAATTTTGAACAGTGGGGCCTAAGAAGAAAAGGAATGTCTGCCAAATTTCTTCTGTCTCATGCCTGGCACAGAGAGGAGGCAACACAAGCAGACTAAAGAGACCAACTGGGGCGGTAAGGCGTCAGTAGCTCAGAGAGGTATGCTGGGGTAAGGCTATGAAGACAACAGTAATACTGTGGTGATCTTGTAATCCATGTGAGCTCTAGCTGGTAGCCAGTGAACCTCAAGGAGGAAAGGTTTAATATAATCTACTTTTTTGCCTACAATATGAAGACAATTTGCGTGGCAATATTCTGAACCCTTTGAATTTAGTCCAGCAGGCAGTAAGGGAGATTGACAAGTCAGAGTTGCAGTAATCCAACCAGGACAACACAAAAGACAAGCTTTTTGGTAGCAAAAACTGTCAGAAAGGGTCAGATGTAGCGGATCCCGCAAAACTCAAGAAGATGGACTAACAGATGGCATTGATGTGAGATTCAAGAGACATCACTGAATCAATGGTAACACTAAGATTCTGGATGGTCTGGGAAAGACAGATGCTCTCCCCTAGTGAAAGTAGAAGTAGAAGAGTTACAGTTTATTTGCAAAGGTCATTGGAAGTTTTGTTGTCATTCATGATTCAGTCAGAATCTGGGTGAATATCCTTCTTCTGTTCTTGAGATACATGCCTACAAACATCACCATGCACAGAAAGAAGTCAACAAGAAGATTGTACATGGATACATTGATGTCAAGGCTACAGTCAATGGGGAGATTAATTAGGTGTAGATATGGACAAACAATGTCAGGAGTTTGACCCAGTCATTAAGAAAAAAAGTTTTATCCCATGAGACATTTAATACACTGAATGTGAACCATTCAGGCATAACATCTGTTTCTTGTGCATTATGATACTTTCAGTTTGTTGTGATTCTGCAGTGTAGGGTCCAGGGGTGAGGAACTGGGAGGAAACCAAAGCATCTGGAAAGAGCCCCTGATAAAAAGGTGCAACATCTTATAGAAAATACATGTACCTAAGATGAAAACAAGATATGACCAATGACCCATAATGATCACCATCTTAGTGACAAGCCCTTTACTGCTGCACACACAACCGGCACAACTTCTACATCTAAATCATATATTGTAAACAAATGAACTGCTTAAAATTTTACTTCAAATATTCTTCTTAACTGCTTGTGTTCTACAAATATGCTTTTTCAGTTGAATTCAAACAAGGAATATATCATTCTAAAACAGACTTGGTGCAGGAGTAAAACCATAACCTGGAAACCCTCTTTCTGCAGAACCTTGAGGTGTGTAGATGCCCCGAGTTGACTCTACAGTCATACCTGGACTTGGGGTGATAGTGGTATTTTCTATGCTTGGGTACCTGCCACCAGATTTTGCAAATGTTCCACGTTTACTCTGGACATTGTGCATCTTTTGCTTTTGCCCTTGTTGATGATACTCTTCCAAAACAGGAAGCTGATGTTTCCTGGAAAGCATTTGCAAAGCTGAGTAGTGTAAACGTGAGACAAGCTGAAGATCTTCCAGCACTGCAAAAGAAAACAAATCCTGATAAATAATGAGACAAATTTTTATGAGGAGCTATAACCTTTTGTGCTGGTATATTTTCCACACTTAATTTCTTCACCCTTACCCTAAGAAAAGTGTGTTTAATTATAACAGTTTAAAACACTTCAACATACATTATCTATGAATGAGAAATACATTCACAAAGGAACACTGCTGAAAGATATTATTGTTATGTGATGGTGGGAAAAGTGCCTGGCCCCAATCTGGGTTTTCGTGCGACAAAAGCAGCAGCAGCTAGCATGCAGCATCAAGCATCATCATCATCATCATTTTTGATAAACTCTTCACTTTTATTACTTACATTTCTCTGAATATTGCTTATCATCAGGCGTGTGGACAATAATTCTTTCAAGACAAGACATCATTGCAGCAGTAGCCAGTACTTGCTGCTGAGAAGTCAAGGATAAAAAGTAGTCCATATCAACAGCAAATGGGTTACGGGGTGCTGGGTACATGCACAATTTAACAAGTTCAGCGACGACATCCCAAATGAATACCTCTGAAATAAGAAAAGAAGAAAATTAATTTAACCAAGGGGTAATACACATTTTGAAAATAGAAAAAATGGCTATATTGTAAACTTACATTTTTGGTTTTTAGCACAAGATGGCTTGTAACCATTCCTGGTAAATTCTCTATTTCCCAGAAAAGCTTTAATAGCCAGTATCAAAAGTAACACCTGGCTGACTTGCTGAAATTAGCTGAAGGCAAAAAAAAAATTGCTAAATCTATCTGCCTTTTGATTACACAATTGTAAAAGAGTGATTTTTATTTACTTTCTTTTTTCTATATTATATCTAATAAAGCTAACCTTTAGTTTATAATCATCAACAAACTGGCCTTAAATCTGGACCATTAATTCTTAATTCTTTCAATAAATGACATTATGTATCTATTAACAATAAAGCAATGTGAAAATAGTTTGTAATTTGTGTGTGTGTGAGAGAGAGTGACAGAGAAAGACATGCTACTGTAAATGAGTTTTCCAACATGCATAAATGATATCACAGCATAATAAAGCCAATTCTGTCAGGCTACCTTTCCATGTTAAAAGTCAACCTGATTGCTGAGAAAAAATCGCTGGAAACAGAGCACAAAGTATCACAAAAAAATGTTCCGGTGGTCTTTTATGGCAGAGAGGCATGAAAGATTTTATATTAATATTTTTCTCTAAAGCACACCTGGATTTGTCGAGAAAACAGGAAGTGACGAAATGAACGTATTTCTAAAAATAGCACCGTTTGCACTAGCATAAGTCGAAGAAAAAAGATGCAATCCTCGGTAAAAGAAAACTGACCAGGACACATTGTGCTGTTGCTGAATGTTCTCTTCGACACTCAGAAAGAGTTAGTTTGTACTCATGAAGGAAATCCAAAAGATAATGACAGCAAACACCAGTGGATTAACTTTGTTCAAACGTGCCATGCAAACTTGGTCCCTACACTGTACTCATGAATTTGCTCAAAATGTTTCAAAATCGATTGTTATCCAGTCACTTATAGAGTACAAACAAGCCTTGGACTTTCAGTAAACCGAAGAAATCTTATTCCTATAGCAGTGCTTACTATACAAAAGCATGAGATGTTAAAACCAACTACGACTGCTAGTAGATCAAGCATCAGATATGCAACATCGACGGTTTCTACACCGGATCTGGTCTACAAGTAACATCGTGTGACAGTCACAAACACATCATCATCAGTCGTATCTTTATCCAACATAATGCTCAAAACAACGGACAGTGTTGGGACACCATTGATGTGCGTGATTGAAACAGCTAAAAAAAAAAAGGAAAAAAAAAAAAAAGAATTCTGGATGATAAACATATTATAAGAAGCTTAAACAGGGACATGTGCGATCGAGTATCAGTAAGTAAATAGAAAATTTTGCATGCAGCTAAATGAGGAAGAAATAAGTTTTTACATAAACATGTTTCAAACTATCATTATATTTTTAACTGTAAAAAAAAAAATCCTTATAAGCAGTCAGTTGTAACTATTATTCCCCATTAAATTTTGATCTGATTGACTTACCAGTCTGTTGAATGAATTCAGTTTGGACCATTTAATTAATTTTTAACTTCATTCGGAGCTTCTAAATAAAGTTCCAATCTGTGGGGCTGTATTCCAAATTCAGCTGTTTTCATTTTTTGGGCGAACAAAATTGCTTCTGGAACACGACAACCTGAGTGATGTTTCTTCATTTCACTCGAAGACATGCAAATTCGTTGTTACAAATATTTTGATCACGTGAGAGAATTCTTCAGTATAGGAGAGTAATTTTTTCCCGCCTTCCTAGTTGCAGGTGAGAATGCCGATGTTTGAAGGCTTATATCTTTAAAATTAAGGATCATTATGTACTCATATTTTGGGAATTGTTATTTTAAAACGAGCTTAACCCGATCATGAAGAAATAATGTTGCAATCGGGTTGACCTTTAAAAATAAACAACAAAAAAACAGATTACCTGTGTCCTTCCACTGAGAGGTGGACTTCAGGCGCAGTGGATTATCTTTGTCTGCCAGTCCTGACATTTTCATTAGGCGGGTGTGATTTGACCTCACCCATACATAAGGACAGGAGTATCGAGCATAACCAGCAACAAGAAATAATGTGTGGGAACCCTAAAGGCAAAAAGTTTAATTTCTTAGTAATTAAACTGGTGAAATGTCATTTGGCAAATTTGTAGAATAAAGCATCCTCATATGTAACCATGCTCATCTTTAATCAGTAACTTCTTCTACTAATATAAAATACATGCTATTTATGGTACTAAATGAATAAATGCCTTCATTCACAGCTGACAGATGCTTTTACATTTTTCCCTCAAAATATTTTCCTCTTATTCATAAAGAAGTGACCAAAAAGCAAAAGATTCAGAAGTTATGATAATAAATGTTTGAGATAAAGATTTATCTGTAACAACTGAGACAACAAATGGCATCTACAAAATTAAAAAAAAAATCCATACGCTGTTTGATCCTTGCTCATTATCACTCGGTGATGCAGGTGGGAGTCCAACACCCTGATTCCCCATTCCACTCAGTGCCATCTGAGTACCCTGTGACAACATAAGAGCCCTCCTAAAAATGGAGGGAGTGACAACTTATTCCTAGGCAACATATAAAAGTGATTTTTAAAAAAGGGTAACTTCTAAATGTGATTAAAAATTATACTGATGAAGAATGCTCCTTCATGATGGTCCAGTATAGGGGAGGCAAGTTTTTAACACAATGTGGAGGCACAGCATTAGCAAAAAAAAAAAAAAAAAAAAAAAGTTTGAAGAAGAAGATGGGCATGAATAGAGGGTAAGTTAGTTACACACAAATATTAAAAAAAAACAAAAAAAACACAACAAAACAAAAAATCACTTGGTTTATTACAATATGCTCTGTTTCCCCATGAACGCATCTGCCTATAAAAGAGAATGCCCATTTGTCTTAAAGGTGGCAAGCAAAAGCCGCAGTTTTATCTTGGAAAAAATAAATTATAAAACTAAAAAGCTGCTGCTGCAGCAGAAACTTGAAAATGAGTGAAGCTACTGTTCTTCCAATGGAGACATTTTCTAAAGAAAAGCGAGATACCAATGCTATGCTGAAATGGTTGCATATTTTTTATTTTGCATGTGATCATCAGTTCAAAAGAATCTAAATAAGTTAGTAAGGTTTTCTTTTTCTTTCTACACATTAGAATATTTTTCCAACCACCATGAGCAGGAGAATATTAAGTATGTAACTATAACTGAATTGCATTTTTGCTTTATGAAAAAATTCTCTTAGCTAAATAGTACTTGGTGGGGGCAGGGGTATCTATTATTGGGCATGTTATAAACATCGCATAAAAGAAAAAAAGAGCATCATTTTAAGCAAAAACTGTTTTTAATTAAATTATATTACAAGTTTAATAACATACGGATCATAGGGTAAATGGGCTGATGTCAAGCTGTCTCCAGCAGAAAATTCTGTGGTAGAATTACCAATAAAACTGCATCTACGCGATGAAACCTGAAACAAATGCAGACTGGAAATCAAACTAATAAGCAAAATTAAAATGATGTTTGGAACAGAACTAACGTAAAGCTAGTATAAAAAAAAGCCTACAGAAAATAACGTTCACTCATCCAGTCAACAAGAATCTTTGATCAAATCCTAGATGAAATTATGCTTGACTCATGATGAATGCTTCAACTTCTTTACTTTAAAAAAAAAAAACAAGACATGAAGATCTATCTCACTAATGTGAAGACATCCCATATGGTGACACTTTGAAATCATTTTGTACATACTTGATTAATTGTAAACAATTTTCTTTATAAATTATTTGCCAAGATTTGCTTGCTGTCACTAACTCTTCTAGATGTGCTTTTATTGTCAAGTCTCGATCTATCACTTCATCTAAGTCAAGCATATTCATGTGCCATGTCAGTCAAGTGAAACAGTGAAACATTTGGACTCTTGATACTTCCTAAAGTAACGGGCACATGCTCAACCCAAAGTTTTGAGTGGAAGGGGAGATAAGGAAATTGCATTGCCAGGGACACTCATTTCCCACTTTCCCTCTTTATTCTCTGCACTACTTTGACTCTTGCTTTATTCCTCTCCCCTATCACCTATCACCTGCCACCTCTACCTCTCTCTTTCACTCTCTCACCCTGATAGGACACTTACATTATGATGTCCATTTTTGTTCTGTGTAAAAGATATATGGCACAATTTCTCCTGCACACCATTGTTTTATCAAGAGCCAGTAGAAACATCTTAGATTGCAGAAACTAAACATTGAAAGTGAACATGCTCCGGAGTGAAGTACACCTACCAAACATATTTGCTGATACCAAACAGCTTTCCTGAAAATAAAGTGAATATTTCTGCCAGATTTGGTGGGGATTGGATACATGGTGTGAATGTAATCTAATCTAATCTCTCTGTCTCAAGTGCATGCATGCACAAACACAGCTTTATAAGATAATAAAATTAAGAAATTTTGAAAATCTGCAATCAATTGCAAAATTACAATTGAGCTTACTACTGCTTAAAGGCGAAACATGTTTTTTATGCCAGGGTTTTGTTCCTTACAAGCTATTGTGTTAGTTATAATTTTCAGAATCTGAGCCAATAGCTCTATTTGCAAGATAAAAACTGAAACGGTCACCTCTAATTTTAAAATTTGGAAAGAGGTAAGAATCACTTCCAGCAACATCACAAAAAAGCAGACTTGCTCGTATGGCAATGCTTTATTAGTAGAACATCATTTCTCTGCTGTTGGCTGCATCATTCATATCAGAAGCTATGACTTGGCTCACGTCACATGCATTTTCACAAAAAAATTAATGAGAATCACTACAAATATTTGTAAAAATTAACAATACCCCTAAGTTCTATTAACCCATCAGAAACTTTAAGCTTGGGCTAGCATTTAAGTCATAGTAAGTTAATTGCTTATTTGCTCTATGCTCCCAGATTCATCTAGCATTCTGTTTTCTCAGTTGTTTCTTACCTGAGGTTCATGACTGACTGTGACGCTAAGTTCCTCTTTACCTCGTAAATACATTGAAAAGTGCTGGAATCCCTGTACAGTTCCGAATCTGAGCAATTCAGAAAGAAAATGCTGCAACTTTTTCTTTAGTGCTGCTTCCTGGACCTGCAAAAAAGTGAATTATTCAGTAATATTATTTAATAAATTTGATCTACGCATACGTGAAAATAAAACAAATGATAGAGTAATTTTACATGTTTTTATAAATACGTGAACCTTTGATTCCGTGGCTATATGCATGTTACGGTAAGATAAACTTTACAAACCGATGTGTCCATTGTTGCGTCTGCTTTTTGATTGCTAGAGGCAGCGTTTCTCTAGAGCCGTGATTGGCAGCTCACAGGTGGTTCGGTTGCATTTTGTTTTCATCCACATGAAATAATCAACGCTGTTTTTTCCCGTTGGTGATTTTGCTCCGGGCAGCCTGAGAGTTTTAAAAAGCGAAGTGAATGTTAAAGTAACACATTAGATTTGTTCAGTATTTTCGGCTGCGTTTGTGCGTCTCTTTCTCTCATTTACCGGAGGGAGCAATAGCCCCAGATTGTCTTAATTCGAAAATCTCACTTTTCATGGTTCGCTTTAGCCTTGTAGAATCGCGTCGATGACGTCTGCGACGTGTTATAAAAGGTATTTTTCCACCACCCGCCAATCTACCCACTCAGTGCCACATCCCTCCTTATGGTTACTATGCATTCCCACAAAACTTATGTAAGAACTTAATTCATAACTTTTCCTCTGTGAATAATCTAATCTGTTTTATATACTCCAACCAGTCGCATTACTCCAAAATCTGTTTGATGAAAAAAAAAAAATAAATAAATAAAGTAAGGCTCAGACCTAAAATACACTAGTGAGAGCTGGTGAGGGGAGAAGGGCATGAGGCCTATAGGCAATTAAAGCCAGTCCCTGCTACTACTACTACTTGTCCAGTCGAAAATGCTTGGAGTGAGTTATTTTGAAACATTGTGGTGAACGTCATTATATCATGAACGTTGATCAACGTTCATGATCATATGGTGGCAGTGGTCGAGTGTGCGTTTTTACCAGTGTATTAGGTACTTCCCGTTAGGCATTATATAGTTGTCGCAGTTATATTTAATCATAGCTATTAAATATTACTTTATAATAACTGCTTTACATTTACTTATTCAAAATGCTCTTACAGACGTCATCATGTAAGCACAATCTTGTTATCTTCTTTTTGCAATTTGTTTTTAAATTAAGAAGGCAGTGGCTTTTAAGCCATTCAGTTGTATTCGCCAGCAGACTGAGGAATGGATCCATCTCGTAATGATATGCCACTGGAGTTTAATAGGAACAAAGGAAAGCCCCCTGTGATTTACACCCACAGTGATGCAGATGAAATTGCTGCAAGTAAGTGCTAATTTTCCCCATGTCATCCACAAAATATAAGCAGTCTAAGCAAACACCACAAATCTGGGCATAATTTATAAGAAAGCATGTTAAGCATATGCACCATTATTTTATTTTTATTTAAAATATCTGGATATGCACATTTTTATAAAGCTTAGTTTATTTTCAGTAGTAGCCTCTTGGAAATGAAACATTAATATTTTGGTTGCTTACCCAGTTTTTCATTGTTTGCAATGAACACTTTCATGATAGGCCCCTCTTGTTTTTGGACAAAACTTTGTTGATAAGTGACGAACTTTTGCCATTATATTTTAAATTTTATTTACCTAGCTATGAATATTTTCCTTGTTAACCATTTTTAAAATGAAAATTGAGCAGTTATAGAAAAAAATGCAATAAGTTGGGAGCATAAACACTATTCTACACATGAAATAAAAGAAGTGCACATATTATTAAAGTTAATAACAGGACAAGTGGACATAACCACATAATTGGTTATATCTTCTGGTGTTTTTATGTATTGCATGCTCTGTCTTTTGCTGTCACATGCGCAGTACACAATTTTGTTTTAAACAGATGATGTTACATCCAGCACTGTATCAGCTGCAATGTTTGCAGCTGCATCAGCAGCAGCCTCTACAAACACGATAATGAGCACAAATCACTACAGTATGGCTGCCATGGCCAATGGTAACATGGATATGGCAGACAGTAACAGCGGCATGACTGGTAACATGATGGCACCCATGACAGCCCTCGGCCCAATGGGCCCCATGGGCCCCAATCCCATGATTATGGGACCAGTAAATATGGGACAGGTATGTAGCATACACAAAGAACCAAAAAATGCCTAGGCTTTTAAATTCATCTTTTCTTCCCAGTTCCCACCCCTCTGCTGGTAGACTGTCTTGACATCCTACTTCCTGCCCTAACAGAAATAGTAAACGATAGCTTGACTTCAGGCATTTTCCCTTCCACCTTTAAAACAGCCTTAGTGAAGCCGCTGTTAAAAAAGCCTACTCTCGACATCAATGTATTAAACAATTAACGTCCAGTCTCAAACTTGCCATTTCTGTCCAAAATCCTTGAGAAAATATTTCTCAAGCAACTTCTATCCCATCTGAACTCTGAAATCTTGATTTCTCCATCACAGTCTGCTTATCGCCCTTTTCACAGCACTGAGACCGCTCTGCTGAAGGTGACAAACGACATTTTGTCTGCTCTGGATAGAGGTGACATCTCGTTTCTCACCATGTTAGACCTGTCTGCTGCCTTTGATACCATAGATCACACTACTCTCATTCACAGACTCAGTACTCTCTATGGCATCTCAGGCTCCCCACTCAGCTGGTTTCAGTCATATCTCTCGGATGGGACTCAGTCAGCTATAGTGGATGGCTGCGTGTCTTCACCTGTCTCTATTCACTCAGGAGTCCCCCAAGGCTCTGTACTTGGTCCCATCCTCTTCATCTTGTACATGAAGCCACTTACCACTCTAATTCAATCTCACTCTATATCCCATCAATCCTTTACTGACAACACCCAGCTGTATACCAGTTGTTCTCCTTCTCAGGCTCACGCTGCCATCCAGAGCATCCAAGATTGTATTTCTAATATTAGACTATGGATGACCCACAACAAGTTAAAGCTAAATGACGAAAAAACAGAAGCTTTACTTTTTTCAAAGACGAGAGCCAGAGTTCACCCTTCACTGCCCGTTTCTGTTCGGGTCGGCGATGCTGATGTTCCTTTTGGAACTTCGGCACGCAATTTAGGTTACATAATGTCTGCTGACATGTCTCTGGATAAACATGTCTCACATTTGTCGATCTTAGCATATTTAGCCCATGCTTTAAGATTTTAATTTCAATATGTTTAAATTTGATTTCAGTGGACTTAGCAATGCAAATACTTCACCATTCCCAGAGAATGATTTGAGGCAAAAACTTTCTTCAGAATAATAATAATGTGAACTTATAGTGCACAGAATCACAAATAAGATGGATTGCACTCTCTGCGCATAACAGTTTGATAAAAAGAAACATAACATATGCTAAGATGCTTAACCTGTAGATCTAGGTGTACTCAAGGAGCAGCCAACCTAGGAACAAAACAAGTACATGTATATTTAAAAAGTATAGGCAAGAGTAAATGAAAATGCCATCAGAAGAAGTGCATTCTACCCTATGTTTAGTGATCTTCATAGTTGATCTTGCTTTTGTGATAAGTAAATATACTGCTGTGGCTTAGTGACCTCTTGAGTTTCTTGTATCTGTTACTGAAGTGTGTGTGTGTTGTAGTTTGGAAACATGCTTGGTCCACTAGGGCCCATGGCACCCATGGGATTAATGGGCCCTGGACCTGGAGGAATGGGAGGCCTGGGACCTGGTCCTGGAAGCATAGGATTAGGAATGCCTGCCATGGGACAAAGCATGGGACCACCTATACAGCTCAAGGAGATTATTACACTGAATTCCTGTGTGCTGTACCCACCACACCCAGGTTAAAGAAAAATTGATATTCAAGCATTTTTGCCATCTCTGTGAAATATGCCTTAAAGCCATGAATAAAGTAGGTGAGGTATTAAGGGATAACTGGATGACAGCTCTATTTGTCTGAATATTTTTAGCTGTGTCAGCATCCTTTGAGTAGGTACTGCAAACCATTGTATGATTAAAGTATAACCTATCTTTTGTCTGATTTCAACTTGACAAGTCTAGTTAACATATGAAATTTTAAAGTCATCTGTGCATTTCATGTGGTAGTCTTTTTAATTTATTTCATCTTTTTTATTCTTCTTCTTATTTTGTACTTTACTATTATCAAAAGACACGTTGTCATCCTTTTGTGCTAATTTCATGGTCGCAGATGATGTATGCACTTTTTTTGGGTGGGCAGATATGGAAGTAACATTTTCTTTTTATTTATGTTATTTTGTTTTGGTATTTATACTTTTCAGAGATTTGTTATCATCTAATTTTCTCTTACTTCTTCAAACTTCTTATGTTTTTTTTTGTTTATTTTACTTTTACCATACTGATACTCGCTGCCCTACGTGCCGACAGGTAAGTATACTGATACTCTTTTAGTAAAAAATCTATGTTTACCATAAAAATAATGGATATATCTAGAATTTACAGGTACAGTTAGAAAATTTACAAGAGTGCATATACTTATTATTAGCTCACCAGCTCACCCAAACAGAAAGGAAAATGTAGGAGTTTGGTAGCACCTAAAGCCATAAGGATTCAGTAATATATTATGAGAAACATAAAACTTATGTCACCCCTCTCCTTTATCCTGGCTACATGTTCATGCTTACATTTAATGCTTGGCTTCAATGTCTTTAAAGGCAATTGTCCAGCCTATTTCTTCAAACTTCTCTTCCCCTACATCCTAACCAGAACCTTTCGCTCTTTGTATGACCAGTGCATGCTTTCTGCTTCTGTCACCAAAACAAGAAATAGTCACCAGCATTTTAGCTTTAGTGCAACAAAGCAGTGGAACTTCTTTACCTTTTATATCTGTCGCTTATTTGTCTTTAAAACATGCATTAAAAACACATTTTTTCCATGAACACTACTCCTAAACACAGTCTACTACTAACCTGTTGTTGCTTTCTCCATTTATCTTTTGATTAGTCTGATATTCCTTTGTTGATTACTTTTCATCATTACTGTCTGTTACCAGTGTATCTTTTCTGTCTTTTGAACTTCATGCTCATTGTTGCCCATCTTTCTGTTCCTTCATGTACTACAAATTGACCTAGTTAGTAAGAGCTGAGTGCATGTTCCTCTGTGAGTGTGATTCTCCATGACATAAATTGCACATTTATTGTTACTAATGTGTAAATATAGTATTCAACCTTGAGTTACAGTTGATGGGATTAAACTTGTGATATAATACCACAGGTACTGTGATGTATGCAAAAAGGTTCACTGGTTATATCGAGGCATGTTTGCTTTTATATTTTTTATAACTTTTTTTCCTCTGACAATTCAGATGCCCCACCACACAGTGTGAGGGAACGTCCACCAGGGTGTAGAACAGCTTTTATCGGAGGACTGCCAGAGAATATTACAGAAGAGATACTTCATGAGGTATTTGAACGGTGTGGTCAAATTGAGACCGTTCGTCTTGGAAAGAAGAACTTTGCCCACATTCGCTTTGTCAATCATGATGCCGTGGAGCAAGCTATATATTTGTCAGGTATGTCTATTTAGATAATATTTATAGCATATCTTAATTATTTTTATTTTATTTGCAGCTAGTAGCAGCAGTCTTGCTTCTTTTTTGTAAAAGGAAATTGCAGTCCTTGTATTTGGATGTATCAAATGGTTGAGAGTTTGTAAAGTGTATGTTCTCCCAACCCATTTTTTCACTTGAGGCACTCCACAACATGTCTTTGTGGGTGTGCCAAATGTAAAAAATGTGCGTTCATAATTAAATAATGTGAAAAATATACCCCCCTCTCACTCAGTGAAGACATGGAGTTTTAAGAGATGGAAGAAATTTCCAGTAAATTGCATTAATATCAATATGCAACTTTTCTCCATTTTTTTATGGGGTGTAGGCTTTCGAATGAAAATAGACAACAAAGATGACAAACCAAACACAGGCCGTCTGCATGTGGACTATGCCAATGCACGCAATGACCAGCACGAATGGGAATGTGAGCAGAGAGCCATGGCTCGTGAAATGCGCCATCAGCAGCAGATACAAGAAGAGCGTCTTAGAGTTCCTTCCCCTCCACCTGTCACTCCCTTTACAGTGTTTGATGGCAACGCATTGCTGGAAGTTATCAAAAGTGAGTAATTTTTTTTTATAAAAAAACCAGATTTTAGCAGTCTTTAACAGCACAAACCATGGTTTCCCATCTGTTATATGCTAAGGGTTTTCAGTCCCTCCCAATTTAAACTGTTGTGAGTTTTCAAACCATCAAGTGTCATGTTTTTGTGCATGTAAATCTGTGTCATCAACATTTGGTAGCAATTAATGACAAAATATTCAGCTTTTTATGTCTGGTTAATTACAAAATGTCTTACACAATAGGACCCCTGACTTTTTACATTTTCACTAGATGCCAAATCGTTTATATTTTCAGACCCTGTCATGGCAAATTTTCTTTTCATGACCTGGAGTTCTCTTGATTTTTATTTTAAACACATTTCTGCATGATGGGAAAGCCAGCCAAACTTTGTGGGATAACAAATTCTTAGTGAAGCAGAAGAAATATATTATGCATTCATTTCAAATTGTCTGTTTCTAAAAATATCATGTATGCATGCAGAGATAGGTATATGGACATGTATGTGTAATGTCATGTTAAATGTTATTAAGAAATTAAAATTACTAGATGGCATCAATTTTACCTCTTGTATATGGTAAAATTATGGTCTCTTTCCTTCAAAAAAAAAAAAGTAGGGGCTGAAGATAACAGATTTCCTACTGAAAATAATCTGTAAAGATGGAACAAAATATTACAACAAAAAATTTTTGGGACAATTTAGGTGACTCTGGATTCATGAAGGCATCGCAAAAGTTAATTGCCTGGCTGGACCGTGGCAGCGTTGACAAGCGATCGAGCAGTCTTTTCTACTCCCTCATCCAAAGTTCAAACACTCATGTAAGGCGCCTTCTGCTGGAGAAGCAGCAACATGAAGAGGAAGTAAATCAGGCGAAACTTCTTTTTAAACAGCGAGTGCAAGGCATCCTGGTGCAATGTAAGTTGTGTCCCTTAAATTTATCTACTTGACTTACTTTACAGCTGTTACTATTTACTATGTATTACTCATTTTCATGCAAAATCGTAAATGGTAGAGAAGAAGAAAGAAATAGATGCTTACGCCCTGGGCTGTGTTGGCAACTTACAGAACGACACGAATTAACCAGCTGCAGTGGAGGAAAGTAGATGTTAGTCATGGGCATACGTATGGAAGAGGATTTTCATTTTGTTCTGCACTGTAACCTTCACATTAAGATCAGTGCTGAGAAACTCAGACCTGTTATCTGGTAACTTCTTGGGCTCAACGTGAGTTAAAGTGCACAGATTTGTTTTTAATATTTGTAGGTCATTTAGAAGAGTCAGTTTTAAAACCTTGACAGTTATAATTGTATAGTCTTCTCATTATTTCATCATAATTGCTAATCTGACTTGATTCAGATTTGTCAATTTATAACTACTAGTTTTGCAGGAAGCATTTAAAAAAAAATCAGAATAGAACCATCAGTTTTCTTTTACATAATGTATCCATTTATCGTTACTTGGATTTGTTGTGCTCAGAACTTGCTGTGGAAATTTGCTATTGATCCATCTCCTAGAAAAGAAAAAAAAAGACAGCTAAAAAGTATGTGCAAGATCTGATAAACGTACGCAGATAAATTATCATAAAGAATAAGTACCTTGCATTGTTAGTCTATGTATTTTTATTGTACATGATCTTTAAGGACTATAGTTGATGCCCCATGGTAAGTGTTGAACAGATTAAGACTGAATAGTGCAATAGTGCTTGTGAGAAATAAGAGCTCTTGAGGAACCTTTGGCTTCAGCTGTAGCCAAGAGTGGAGAATCAAACAAGAAATGGTAATGTTAAAACTGCCTCATTTCTGTAAGTGGGTCAGATAGAGCACATCTTTGCGGCCTCCCTCAAGCAGAAGAACTGGGACCATTTTACGAAGGCCCAGCGGAAGAACATCGACATGTGGTACAAGCAGGTGCAGGTAAGAGCAAGAGCCATGTTGACAGGTGTTTTGTTGTAAAGCAACAGGAATGTAATGTGCACCAAGAACGTCCATGTCATAGCAACTATAGCATTTGAGGGAGACTGGATATAATTCAAAGTCAAAAATCTGATTGGTGGGTCATTAAGTGACTATTGGTTTCACAATGAATATTGCAATTTGGTAAGTGACACATTAGTAATTTTGCACATAATGGAATACTTTCTTGGCCTTGTAAATAAACTATAGCCAGCTGCAAAAATATAGGACAAATTGATGTTTTTTGTGCTCACTTTCATTCCTGTTGGCTGGGCTCTTGTGTTTGACAATGTGCTGCTTTTACTTTGTATTGCTTTGATGACTTGCAGTGGTATATGATGTGACTAAAACATACCTACCTCAAAAATGAACCGTAGAAAGAGTTTAAAGCTGAGAGTGTGCTGAAAGACACTACACAAAATCCATTTGAAAGACATATACCACTGTAAGGTGCATCAGTTTTCAGAGATATTCCAGAGATAAGTTGTAGAGAATCGTGAAGATTGGTGATGGTAGATGAGATCACTGGCCTACTGGAAATGAAAGCAACAGTTTTCAAGGACATTTGCTAGGAAGAACGCACACAGTGCATGTCAGACGTCAAAATTTCATCAGAAGGTGCTATTCATCTACAGCTTCTGCTAATTTGAGAGGTCAGGACCAAGGAGTCATGCAGTGGACATGGTGATGTGGTAAATGTAGGGCAACATTGTAGCTTATTCCTAAGCATGTTGTTCCAACTTCATCTGCAATTGAATGGTAAAATATCATTCTGTGAGTGTCAAGAAATTATCTTCAGGTGGCTGAATGGAGCATGCTGTCTACACTGACTTTTCAGGTAAAACATGTTGCACCCAGGAACTGTTTCAGGAAACCGCAGGTCTTTGAGTCGGCACTGTGCATGGTAAAGAACAGATTTCCCAAGTACTCTTTTGGGAATAAAATATTTTCACAAATTGAAAAGTTGCATTATTTAGCTGTTTTTTGTGTGTTTGCATTGGAATCTTTGGATCGTCTGACAAAGGTAAATAGATTAATGAGTGATAAGACCAGAACAAGTAAAGGTCTGTTACATCATAAAGATGAAGGTAACTTTCACTGGCCTGCAGTAATGCGGTCACTAAGACTTCTCACTAAAAATTCTTCTGATTGATGGTAAAAATTTATTGATTTGAACCAACATTTTAAGCTTATTTTATTAATCACAAGGGTAAGTTTCTGCCGATCATAAATGTTAGCCAGCATAGACTATGAGGTGTGAATCATGGAAATACAGTAGATTCTGAGGAATTGAAATTACTCAATGGCTGCTCCATTTTTGTGAAGTTTCACATAAGGAGTTATAGGAAAAAAGAAACGGAAGTCAGCTATACATTATTTTGTTTTTGTGGGAAATGCTGCGACCTATCTTCAGATGGAAGTGTTATTCTGCATTGCACTTCCTACAGGAGATTAAGACATCTCAACAAGCCGAATTTCTCAGCGAACGCAGTGAAGACGAAATGGACCTGTCAGATGCAGAAGGCGACAGTAATGAACCACCTGGCAAGAAAAAGCGCAGTGATGATGATGATGGTAATTTGTCCTGTGCAGAAATTGATCTAAAGATGTTATTTTTTTATAGCAATGGATATTAAGGGTGATCACTCAGTTTGTCTGTATTCATCATGGGTGCTTCTTTCTTTGATGATGATGGGGTTGTTGAATGCTCACTATTACTTGGAATAGCTATCAGACCTTTTGGTTAAAGTCTCAGATTATTTGCATTACTAATAGATATTTTTATATGTTATTAATTAGCAGGAAAAAATGCAACATAACAAATTGGCTTTGGGTTGACAAGTGATACAACTTTTTATTTCAGAGCTGTGACCTTGGAAATTAGAGTACTGATAGTTTTGTTTGTAAATTTTGTGTAAATTTGTCCCCGTACTCTGATTGTCCTCCAAAACGTCATTTTATATTGTTGTTTATCCCTAAGTAACTTTATTTCTAAAGTATGATTTATGTATTTTAAATGTATGTAACTATTTTACATTTGAAAATAGTTCTTGTCATATATTTTTACATATGGTGTTGAAGGTAATGCAGCTGTATCAGCAGAAGTTGCTGCACTTAAAGAAGAAAATGACTCATTAAAATGTCAGCTGGCTGCTTACATGAATGAAGGAGAGATGGTGAAACTGGAGGCCAAGCAAACTACAGAAGCTTTGGAACGACAGATTGCATCTCTTCAAAATGCATTGAAAGGCATGCAACAGGTACCCTGTGCTTACAGAGTTAATAAATTTGTGAAAAAACTATTTTTTCAATTACAATTTGCTTCTATGGATAGCTATATGGTTATACTTTGCCCTGACCTTTTAGTAGGTTACCTTGGATAAGTTGGTATTTTTTTTCCTCAGTGGTAGAAAAAAAGCATAAATTTTAAAACCATCCTTTAACTTTCATTCTTAACTGGGTGCTGTATGTTACAGCAACTAATTTCTCAGCAAGCACAAATGCGTCGTGCACAAGAAGAGGCCCGGACAAACACAGCGGCTGTAAGGAGATCCCCATCACATGACAGCAAAGAAGAAGGGACTGAAAATGAGGTTCTGTTCCCCCTTCCCCCATTAAAAGTGTGATCCTGTTCATTGCCAGTAAATTAAGTGGTGTTCCCAGCAGATATAAATAATTTAAAGCTTCATGGTTGTAGTATATATGGACCGAACTGGAGCTTCAGGATATGGAATTTGCATTAAGAAATTTGAACATTGATCATAATATATTGGGATTCTGATTCAAATAATGTTTATGAGAACAACAAAAAATTTCACAGTAGTTGAACACGTGTTTGTGACAGGGAAAAGAGTCTGGTGGTGGAACTATATCAGGGACCGGTAGTCAAGAGACAGTGGTCAGCAGCAGTGGCATCAGTCTGAAAGAAAAAGAAGTATGGATGTTGGGTGAGGACTATTATTTTATTACCTTATTATGGGTGTTGGCTAAGGATCATTATTTTATTACTTCAGTTTTTTTTAAGGAGCCTTTGCTTATTTTCTAAACCAAAAAAGTGCATTTGGGAACGGTTGTATTTGAAGTAATTATAATTTTATTATTTTGATCAACTTTCTCTCAAGTGACTGATAATTTATTTGTAAGAATTCTGACTTTTTTGACACTTCAAACCTGAAGTTTATTAGAGGCAGAAAAGGAAGCATATTTTAAGCTTGCTGACTTGCTCCCATGCCTGAATATCTACATGACTCAAACTCTTATAAATGATGACGAATATAGAGGAATTGTGTGTTATTTAAAGTTCATAGGGTTTCATAGCAGTAACTTAATCAAATGGCCAGCCTTGAAAAACAAATGTTGAAGTCTTTTTTTTTCTAAAATGATAGTCCAGAAAATGTTAGTGAATGATTATTTTCTGAACTCTGTAACTGATTACAGGTCTGATTTCATGCTTCCTGAATGTACATCCCAATGGGGCAAGTGTAGACTACTTGTGGTCATACCTCAGTCAGATAATGACAATTCGACCCAGAGAAGTAGAAGATTTGTTGGATCGGCTACCCAATCTTTTTCGTCAAGAAGTAGCTGGTTGTGGGGCAACCCTCGAGAGGCGTTGGATTTTCACTGGTTACCAGAAAACCTCCTAAGGTGTATTGTTAATGTTTTTATATTGGGTTTTCCCTTGCATTTTGCAGGTTTGCAGTGGTAGGTGGGTGTGTGGGCTGTCAGTTCAATTATCAACAGCTTTAATGTTTTTGCTGTTCCATTTGTCTATAAAAGTTTACCGTTGGTCGTTACATTTGTTCTGGACGAATATATTACTCTGCGTATGCATGTTTACTTTTAAGACAGGATTTCAGTTTGATACTTTAATTAATATATGAATATGTATGCTGTGCATATATGTGTGTGTGTGTGTGTGTGTGCATAATGCATGAAATATGTTACTATGCATATGCATGCTTACTTGTAAGACAAGATTTCAGTTTGATACTTTAATTAATATATGAATATGTATGCTGTGCATATATATATATGTGTGTGTGTGTGTGTGTGTGTGTGCATAATGCATGAATGTCCATACAAAGATTTCCACCCAGACATATACTTCATTTGGCTGAACAAGGCCCTCTGATGAAATTTTGCACATGCTACAGCCATTTGCGTCAATCTTTGTCACATGCCTTTTCAAAGTCAATGAATTTGCAGTAGAGATCTGACTGATGCTGTACATGTTTTTCTATAGGAATGCAACAGTTTTTGTGTTTATGTGATAGGATGTGAATTACAGGTCACAGGTTTAGATCTTGGTTTCTGCTCATGTATTTTCTCATCAGAAAATGTCATCAATGTCACCAGGTACTTTTGGGGGTCAATGAGGGCATATGTGGGGTAGGATAGGAGAAGATAGAGAGAAAAATCACTGTTTATGGTTGAACATTTAGATGTTGTTTGCTGGCATTCTGAATCATGGTGGAAATAACACTTAGCATTATTTCTTCCTCCGATCCCACCACCACTAAAAATTCTGTCATTTGGTCAGACACATGTATATACAGCCATGTGTTCAACACTCAGTGGTGCAGCGTTATGTAGTCAGATAGATATGAATATATCACAGCCACGCTCACCACTAAGTGAGGTGACTTCAATAGATTTTAAGATTAGAGGCCCATTTTTCTTGCAGGTACAGATTTTTTTTCTCATTTTAAAATACTTATGAAGAAAATCTTCCCATGGAATTCTTTCTTTGTTTTGTTGATTTATGAATGTGTACCTAATAACAAGTAAAATCAGTTTTGCTTTTTTCCTGATTTTGGTCTCACTCTAAATGGGATACCCCAAGCGTTTATTGTTCTTCTATTCATAGACTTATGAATTTTGGTTTTACTTCTGATTATGCTGTATTTTTGATTGAAAAGGGTACAAAATGACTAAGATTTTTCTGACATTGTTGATTGGAAAGACTAAAAACCTTTGTGTACAGATGACATTATACAAGAATCTCACCCATTGCAAATCAGTTGTGGAAAATAGACCACTAGCTCTCTGCTATTTACGTCTATTGATAATGCTTAATTAAGTGCCTTGATGAGTATCACAAGGTCTAATGAAAGAGCACAAATAAGCTGTGTACTGTATGTAAAAATCTTATTTTCTCACAACTTTATCAGTATTTTTGTGAAATTGTTTCCTAAGCTCAGAATAAGTCATTTGGAGTAGAGAATTTTTTTTATTAATGGTCAGTTGTGATATTAGGATTTGCGTTTAGCCTGTTCTGTATTTTGTACACTTGTTTTATATCTCCCAATGCTTCCACAGTTCTGCTCATTTATGTGTGCTTTTTTGTTTTTACTTCCAGCAAAAGCTTGAATCCAGGTGCAGTGATAGAAATGACAAAACTATGTGAACATGTTTATCATTATGGATGATATGTATTTGGTTAAAAATAAATGATTGGAAGAAATTTTAAGCTTATTTGTGTTTGTAGATGTATGTATTGACTAGTGGAGTGGTCAGAATAAATGGAGAAATACTTTGAAGCAGAGGGTTTAGTCGCTGTGTGCATATGAGACATAGAAGTGCATTTCTGAAGATTTAATTAGAGATTTGATGTAAGATTTAATTAAAAGTCGATTTTGGTGAAGAAATCGCTTTTAAAAAAAAACAACCAGAAACAAACCAACCAAAACTGGCTGGTAAATTAAGTTTTACATACTGCTATATATTTCCTCTGAAGTGGATCGTACTATTAAGAAGGTAAACCATTACATCAGAAGAATGTGATGTTGATGGCATACACTTCTCAAAATGAACATGTTGAAGTATGGTTGTTGACAATTGCTGCAGATTCTCACAAAGGAAGTTTATGACTTGTCAGTGGGATGTTAAGACCCATGATCTTTACTGATTGTCAGGGGTGAGACAGATGAAAGGGATAGATACAGCAGCTAGCTGTGGGAGTCTGGTTGGCTGTGTGAACCAGGAATGACACTGTAAGACCATCCTTCAGGATACCTTGAGGGTAATTGATACCAAAGTGAACAGATGAAAAACTTTTCTGGTGAACATTAAAGTGTGGACTGGTTATTCAATGCAGGACTTGTTCACCATTGTTTAGGCAGGATTAAGTGGAGAACCCAGTCACTCTTGTGCACATTTCCCCTTAGTCACATCTATTTGGACATCAGTGTACTCTTTCATTCCACACAAGAACAAATCAGATCTGGCTCTACTGGCCATCTACTTTATGTGCATGCATGTGCGTATGCATATATACATAACAAACACAAAACGAAAATTCTGACTTCAAGCCATGCGAGATGATGGTGGATTCCAAGAAAGAAATATGACAAACTACAACTCAAGCCCTACACGGTTTGTGCACAATACGTTTGCATGTGTGCACATATGCTGGGGCTGAAAGTGGTGTAGATCCAATATTGTCACTTCATAATCAGCCTCAGATTACAAAGAATACATAAATCCATGTGCTGCCTCTTGTGGTTTGATGTTGCTCTGGCATGAGTCACTCAAGTATATTTCACCCTGTGTAATTGATGTCTCTGCTGCAGGTACTGACACTCTGGCCAGTCCATCCAGACAGACCACTCTCATATGCCTTGACCTTGTCACTAATCCAGATAAACTGTACCTTACTCTGAACACACAGTTGTCATTTCCACACATGTAGTCAGACATAGCAACTGGTGTCTATTTGAGGAGTAAGAGAAAACTTGCCAGTGTTCTAAATGTATGGGCTTGGTAACCCCTGTAAAAAAAATGTATATATTTTTAGAAAAGAAAAACTCATCACTCACTCTTGTGCATGTTCATACTTTGTTTACTGTCCTCGCATGCTGACTTACCTACTTTTGCAACCAGAATTGTCAGTTTGACACATGGCCTTTAAAGCCACTGCATCTGTTCAGATCTCCCCAGGGATCAATACTGGTGAACTAACAGCAGGTCAACATAAGACATCAGTCACGAAAGACAGCAATGGCAACCTTCTTACAGAAGACACTACTCTACTTAACTGATAGACTGAATATTGCAATGACTTGTACAATTTCCAGCTGATGACAGACACTAACATTCTCCAAAGCACCCAGACTACAATCAGCAAGCCTTCAGACCTGCCAGTCCTTGGGGAAGAGGTCAAGAGACTTTTAGACATGGCAGGACCACAGATGAACAGATCTTTAATTGTTGCATGTTAAAAAAACACTGCTGGACATAATCTAGCATACCAACACCATCAAGTTTACTACCAAGTACTGACTATACAAGTTCCTAGTAATTCTAATCCTGCTGAGTAGATGTGAAACATTGACCTTGATAAAGAGAGGAGAATCATGGCAGATGAGAACAAGTGCCTGAGGAAGCTGCTCTGGAACACAAGCCAATGACTTGGCATGGTCACCACCCTTGTTCGACACCAGGAACCCCTTCTTGCTACAGTCAAGCAGTGGAAGTTGGTTTGGTTTGGCTGGGTGACTTGGCATGACACTATCTTAAAACCATCCTTCAGATACAGATAACCCATTAGCCTTCATCACTCTAATTCTCTAACCTCCTTGTCTAAACTTAAGACACATCTTTTCAGAACAGCAACTTTACTGCGCCACCACCAAGTGGTGCAACTTACCTTGTAGTGGTGTGGTGGCTTGTGTGCCTCGTTGATCCACAGAGCTATATCGGCAGGAGCCTTGTGCTCCTGGCAGGTCCAACCAAGCCAAACAGGTCTGTCAGGGTAGAGGCCAGACTAAAATGTTGCACCCTGGCCCTCCAGGTTGGGGGTTTTGCTTTGGGCTAACAACCCATTCATGTAAAACACAAGCTGTTACAGAAACCGCAACAATATCTGTTGCGGCCCTATGCTCCTCGAGGAGTAACTAGGAATGATGATGATGAACTTCACTGCGACTCTGTTCTGACCATGAGTGAACATAACGTGTCTGTAGTTTACTCTGTGTGTAAGTGGGTGTGTGTTGTAGAAGTGAACATGTCCGTTATATCCGAATATAGGTGCATGGTTGTTGATGATTCAGTCTTATTTATGTAAAGCGCTCTGAGCAAATCTTTGGAAAGGCGCTATATAAATTCATTATTATTATTTTGGGGTCAATGCTGAGATGGACAGATATAGAACTAATCTGCAAACGTAAAGGAGTGGACTAGTCATTCCGTGAAGGAACTGCTCACCACTGTCCAAGACACCTAACTGGTGAATCTTGTCAATCACTATATTTATCGAGTTGTTCCCTATAATGACAATTCAAGGTGGACCAGCATATAATCATTTGTCAACTGTTATCAGTCAAGGGATGAATGAATCAGTCAATGCATCAATGGTGATGAGCAGGTCTGCCATGGTAAGGTTTGCCCACTCCGTTTACCTTTGGAAGCCAGTTCTTTTTTTAAAAATAATCATCATCAGATTTCTGTAAAGCCTATCTCCACTATAGAGCAGACTCAATGCGCTTTACACAAATAAAAACAAATTACATTGTAATAATAATAAATGCAAAAATTTGTAAAGCCCATAATCACATTCCTAAGGACCATGCTCTTAGTGCTAAAGAACAATAACGAGACATGGGCAATATGCGAGGGACAGGAAAAAAAACAAACAACATATGAACTACAAAATAAGAAACAATAGTACTGACGTTAAAATCAATACAGAAAATGCAAAGAGGAACCCTATAACAAGGAATGAGAGTATAGTCATTTTGCATGAGGAAGAAGAGCAGGTAAGTAGCAATAAGCGGAAAAGGCGGAAGGGTGTGAGGAAGGACTTGCATTGTGGGAACTGGTGTTAGGAGTAATGTTTAAGGAAGAGGTACATTTTCAGTGCAGATTTAAAGGATTCAATAGTAGGTAGGTGGCGGATATGGAAAGGGAGAGAGTTCCATTGTTTCACTCCACAGTAACTAAAAATCCCGTGGCCATATGATGTTGTTCTGGTGACAGGAATAGTAAGGAGACGAGGAGCGGAGTTGTCTGGCTGGTACATAAGGGAAAAGAAGTTCAGAGAAATAATCAGGGTAGAAGCCAGCAAAAGAAATTAAAACATAGCATAGACACGTTTGTCAGCCTCTCTTAAACAATCCCTTAAAGTTAGTTTTGTTGGGCTCCATGGCTCAACCAAGACAACTATGCTGCCTTGAATTTGTTGCCAGACGGCATGGTTCTTGATCTAGATAAAGATAATGGAATCAAAAATTTTTTAGAAGAAAGAGTTGAGTCCATTGACAGTTGAACAACTAAGTAAAAAGTTATCACTGAATATCGCTATGAGCTTTGATACTAGAGCACAGAAAAAAGCTTGGGTGCATTACCAGATATCTTTCCTCTTTTCACCCCCTGCGATCCCATCACCTTTGGAGGCTGGAGGATTCTCTCTGTTATGTTCTCATGTTTCAATATTAGATTTATCCCCCGTCAACTAAGGGTAATGAGCTGTTATTTCTACATTAGACATTATTAATAGTAGGGACTATCATTTGTGTAGACCTTAGGCCTCATGGCCTATTTAACGTCCCGTCTTGAAAATCACATGAATATTGTCTGGGTCTGAATTTTCAACTGATAACAAATATGTATTGTTAACCATCAAAGCTGTAAAATAGTTCAACACATTTTGGACTATACCTAAAGAGTTCTTAAAGCTGTTCAAATTTGCTGCGTATTTGAAGTTAGCAGGCAATGAGTTACAATTTGCTGCAACTCTTTGTGAAAGAGTTTCTGAAATATGAATACATTTTCGCAAAATCTGTCAATGATAATCAAACTGTGACTAGACTCAGTTGTTATTTACTCGTCATATTTGGGCTCTTTCTAATATGTTATTCGTATATGTCGTACGTTGCAGGCTTTAACAACCCGATTATTTGCAAATGAAGAATTCTGATTTACTAAAATTCTAATACATTATCATATTTAAAAAGTTATGTTATTCGCATGTCTGCACTTGCAGGCTTTATCAAGATGATTATTTGCATAAGATGCACTACGGCATTCTGCTTTTCAGTGCCTACTCCCGTCTTTCCAATTTTTGTGGCTTTTAACACAAAAAGTCTTCTTTGACTTTGCATAATGTATATGCTGAGTATGTGTATAACCAGTAAAGATAATTGCTGTTAAAAATATACTAATCCTCTTACGGTAACACACTTCGTTGTTAATGATAAATAAACACATCTTCGAAAATCCATCATTCCTATTTCGTTTGACCCTCTGGTTTTCATAAAAAGTTTGACAAGTTTTGTTTTGTTTACCTGAGACTAATTTGGAAGTACACTTTATACAATATTCATACTAAAGTAATTGAAAGAAACCATTCATGGTGAAAATGTGTTATTAATTTATTTTAATTTATTACTTAACTAATATAACGAGTGAAGTAGCAACGGTATTGTTGCTGACCAGTCAAAATGATGTATTTTATTACTATCAAAATTATTTATTTCATTAAATAAAATTAGTTGAAAAATGAATGGAAAATGTGTTTCCTTGAAACACAGAGTATAACCTCAAGTAGATTAAAGTCTAGCTATGTGAAAAACGACAAAGAATTAGGGTAGCTGAGAAGATAGCTAAATGATTTTTTTTACCTCTTGACACTATTGGCGCATGCGCAGATAGCCCCCGCCACTTCAACATGGCGGAAAAAATCTGTAAATTCTGCTTTAATAGAAGAATTTTGCAGGTTATGACAAAGTTTTAACGTAACAGTGATCCGATTTCTTTGAGAATAGAGAAAGACATTCTTGTCTTTCAATTGCGCCGGTTACAGTCCTACTAATTTGGTGAGTTCAGTCACTAAACTTCAAAAACCGACAAGCCCATCAGTAAGCATCGAAAAACCGTCACCTTTTTTTAGCTATATTTCTATAACATTTGACCAAATTTGAACTTGTGTTATTATTTACCTAGACGGATTTTTTTAAAATGACAATGATAATCTTATTTCAACTGCTTTATAACAATAAATAAGCTGTGCGGTCTTTTCGAAATAAGAAAAGACTAAATTTATTGTCTGCTGTAGCACTACAAAGATCATGGTTTGGCGTGGCCGATGTCAAACTAATTTGTGTACTAGATTTCTGAATTTCACAATGTGCATTAGAGCTTACAGAAAGCTCCAATTGCTTATGATATTATTATGATATGATGCGCATAAATTGAGTGAATTGGTTTTAATTTTGCCAAATCGCTTTTGTCTGAAAGTTAAATAACGAGAGCTGTAGATTACTATTCGATAAGTAGATGTCAAGATTACTGCTGAATTATGCAAAGAGTATGACATAAATTTATTAAGGCACTCTGTTTTTTAATTCTTTGCAGAGGTATCAACGATGTGGCCAATGCTGCTTGATTATTCTCGCGATGAGTGCAAACGTATACTACGTCGTCTTGAGCTGGAAGCATACAGTGCCATTATATCTGCTTTTCGTGCTCAAGGCGATCTTTCTCGAGAGAAGAAAAAAGTGTTGCAAGATCTTCAGCAAATGCTTAGGTGACTATTGTTATTCCACAAAGCAAACTAGTCACAAGT
The DNA here is from genome assembly GCA_004794655.1 of Marisa cornuarietis. Classification (NCBI taxonomy): domain Eukaryota; kingdom Metazoa; phylum Mollusca; class Gastropoda; order Architaenioglossa; family Ampullariidae; genus Marisa; species Marisa cornuarietis. The sequence goes on along the minus strand of SMMW01000627.1, from coordinate 3,278,773 downwards.
GAGATAAAGAGAGAGAGTCTGTGTGCGTATAGCTAATTTGTTGTATTATAGCAATTAACAGTATAAATATAACATAAGACTCAACTGTTGAAGAAAACAACTTTTTTTTTATTTTAGCATTTCTACAGAGCGGCATCGGGCAGAGGTTCGGCGTGCTGTAAATGATGAAAAATTAACTACTGTTGCAGACAGGTATTCTAAATTGCATTTTCTTTGTAAATTAAAATATTTCACAGCTAATTCAAGAGAGGGAGTAATTTGTTTTAAAAAATTGTTTTTAATTTGTTACATTGTTTTACAGTATTGAAAGATATTTTCTCTTACCCTGAGGGAGTTTAGATTTTCTCCAGAGTTTTTGCACAATTCTGTATAATGTAGTATAGTTTCACAACATGGCTATGAGCCTGTAAACTTTAAAATGCTTCTTACATTAATAAGAACGATTTTTCAACATAGCTACTTAAAAAGGCACTGTTTAGAAAGATTTGGCAGATAGTACCAGTAATTTATGTTCTGTCAGCAGCAACAGTGGTACTTCAGCAGCTTCAGAATGGCTTATAGAGGGACGACGACTAGTTCCACTCTTGCCTCGACTAGTGCCACAAACAGCTTTTACTCAGACTGCAACACAAGCAGCAAAGGAAGTGGCTGAAAAGAATGCACAGCTCATGAATCCAGCTTTAACAGGAAATAAAGAATGTATGTGTCTGTGCTTACAAATTTTCTTGGAAGTAAAATTAAGGAATTCATGCATTTAAATGAAAAACTTTATATAATAACTTATTGACTTACTACCTTTAGTTCTTTCTCATTTACTTGTTAAATGAGTGAAAATTGTAATTTGTTTGGTGCTCTTTAGCTTAATTTTGATGTAAGATTATTTCATGTTTGTGTCAGGGTTATATAACATCATTTGCAACTAGACAGCAGTGTTGGGAGTTAAATTCAAAGAGATAGTTTAAATTGCCACTAAAAGACTAACCGTGAATATGATTGTAACATGGCTAAAATAGCCAATTGTGATTCATTTATATAGCCTTTAGAAGTCTTTTAGTGTGTACTTGTGTCTAGTGGCAAATCAGAGTTCTACCTCCACTCCAGCATCCATCCATACATCACCTGCAGCAAAGCCTTCCAGGTCATCTAGTCCCACATCAAATGTGGTTGTGTTGCCCAGTGGTACTTCTATTCATATCAAAGGTTAGGAATAGATGTTAGCTCAATCATTCATAAAGAAAGAGTATTATGGATATTGATTTATTTTTTCATTCAGTCTCATTTGGTGTACCAAGTTTCAGATATTAAGCATGCTTTAGTTATAGACCTGTTAAATTTTGTTATAGAACAAATGCACCATATATTAAAGGATGCATCAACATGTAGGATGAGGTGGTGTTGACTTCACACAATATTTTCTGTGCACTTCAAAATAATATTTAGTTGTCTTTTTCTGCTGGTACAAACCTTTCTTTCCTTATTCTGCAGGCATGCTAAATCAGGAGGAAGAAGATGAGCCACAGGGTCGTCGGCAGCGCAGGAGCCTCTCGATTGATGGTCTGGGAGCAGCGACTGTCTCCACGCAAACCCAGACAGCTCGAGTTTCCTATACCACTGCTTCAAGTACTCCAGGCAGTGCGTCACCAGTCAAAATCACTATCAGTAAGAGTCCTCAGGGAAGAACCATTGTTTCTCAGCCTGGTGGGCAGCCTCCAAAGGTAAGCACTTCTCATTGAAATCATGCACATAATGTATTGTCTTCAAGTAAATTAGCAAAATCATTACATAAAATCAAACATCTTTATGAAAACCCTTTTTTATATATTTTGTAAATGCTGTTTGCTACATTATCCATAAACCCTTATGAAGTTATTTTGCTCTGTTAAAAAAAAATGATTTCAGTAACAAGGGTAACTCTGATGGGAGGTTTTAGAGTTTTGTATCCTTGTGTCTCTGGTGGAAATGATTGTTTAAAAATAAATTGTCATCTATCTTTACTCTGTAAATCCACAATTTCAGGTTATCCTTGTGACAAGTTCTGGCCAGTCTTCAGGCTCTAGTGTCTTCCAGAGATCTATGTCCGTTCCCGTCATTCGTGCCTCGACCTCCACGGCCACCTCGCAGACTGGTGCAACTCGCACGTCTATCATTATTCCAGGCAGTCCAGGCATTGCTCAGGCCAACAACAGTGTGGGAGGAGTTGTTACTGTGACTACTACTTCAATCACAACTTCTTCCTCTGCTACAGGTAGCTAAAAACAAAACAAATCAAAAAGCTTGGAACAGCTACCTGGAGACAGGTATGAAGAAAGGAGGTTATCAGTATGTAGTAAGGGTTATTGGAGTAGTGGGGTAGTTTCTTGTAAATTGTGTAATTTCAAAGTTGCTAGATAACAGTAATGAGCAATTACCCCACAGTAGTGACAAGAAATGATAGGAGGTGAGATCAGCATCATTTGCATTCTGTTCAAATTTTGAAAAGGGTCAATAACTACTGACTTTTTAGAACTCAGGTTTAGTCTCTGTCATGGGTAACTTGATTGGCATAAAAGGCCTTATACTGAATTAGGAGTGGATACCTTATTGTGGTTCTATGAACATTTTGCCTTTGTGTGTGTGCAAGAGAGAATGATGATTTATATGATTATGTATCAATGAAAGGTTTCTTTATTGCAGTTACAATGCCAACATCAGTTGTGGGATCATCACCTGTGTTTAGTCCGTCGGTGAATATTGCAAAGCCACGGCCTAAAGTGGTTCCCAGGCAACGCTTTCCACAGGTGTGCAATTATTAAAAAACCACTTGCAGAACAAGGTAGAGTTGTTGAGGCTGCATAGGTGAAGATTAATTAACCAGGACTGATACTTTTCTTTGGTCATGTGAAGCGCTATGAGGAATTTCATGCTTGTGCCAAGAGTTCCTTTTAACACAGAGTTGCAAAGAACCACACGTTGGTTTTAAGAAGTTTTCTGGGTTTACTGATTTTGTTAGGAATTACTGATGTGCTGTATGTGAGGATGTACCTATTAAAAAAGAATTATTAGTAGATGTAGGAGGAAAGAAGTGCTTTGACAGTAAGTCTTAATATGTGTAGATCTTTACATTTTAACAAGAAAAAAATTGCTTAAAGATAATTTCCTTAGTATTAAAGAGCTAATCTCATTCTAGCAAGATTTCCACGATGACTGTAATTGTACTTCCCCATTAACGAAGATCTCCTTTGGTTCTAAACCATGGCCTCAAGGTGATGATTAAAAAGACAGCTTATCCATTACTTAATAGTGATGTAAGAGTGACTGGACTGTAGTAACAACACAATTAAATTATTAATTTGGCCATTTATTGGCTGTACATTGCTTTTCATTGGATAAGCACCAGCCTGTTTTGTCTTTTTATTTACAGAACAGTTTATGTAAATGGATGTGTAAAAATGTGATCATAAATTTTACCAAAGAAAGTGATTATCCCAAAAATGAGGGGGCAAAATTACAGCACTATGCTTTTAACACATTAACTTAGGATGAGATAACGATAGCTGTAATCAGTTGTATTGACCATTTTTTTGTACCAAGATTGTTGGTGGTTATCTCATCCAGCCTCAGTCCAAACCAGGAGTTATCATCCCCATGGGACCAACAAGCTCACAGCCTGTGCCACCATCTCCTCAGAGCATCCATAACATACAGGTGAAAACATTGCCCAAACCGCAACCCATCCAGATCAAGCAGGAAGGAGGTGAGGTGCATTTGGTTGATGCCAATTAATTTTGTTGGGTTTCTCCCCTGCTCTGCTTATGGAATAATGAATAATTAATGAGTAAATTAGCAGACAAAAAAGCTGACCATGAACAAGAGTAATTTATGTATAAGTATTAAAGGACATGTTCTGGCAATATTAACAAAAATGTAGATAGTCAAAAGAAAAGTATTTTACTGGAATTACATATTGAGTGCTTGATTTCTTTTGATTAATCAAGCATTTTTCCCCTATTATATTTGCCATTTAAATTGTTTTTGAACCTACACGATGTAACTTTAGTTACTTCATATAATGCATATAATGTTATGATACAGGTATGAAAATTATAACCCAGAGCATGGCAGGAGGGACCAGCAAGATTCTGCCCAAACCAGCCCAGTTAACTGGCTCCCCTGGAACACCTGTGGTAGTAGTCAATGCTGGGTCTTCATCATCATCAGGAAACACTACTGTCACCATGGTTCCCAAGTCTGTTGGCAGCTACACCAGTAGGTTTAGTCTAATGCTTTTTAAACTATTTTGATTGTCTCCATCAGAACTAATTTTGTTAGCACCATTGTGATTGCCCCTTCATTGCTTTTATTGCTTAGAAAAGAAATTTTGAAGTGGAAGCAGAGAAAGGAGATAAAAAACATTAATGACCTTTGATTGGTAAATGCTTGATCAGCATGAGCACAGATATGTTTGGGACAAAATTCATTACAAGTAGTTTGCTCCAGTTTTTAGGTGATGACCATTTTCAAATTGACAAATTGTTTAAAAAGGATGAGGCGGGTGGGTAAATGCAATTTGGGTTTGTTCATTGATGTAGAGTTCTTTAAGCCACATAACATGTTATACATGAGCAACTGTTTTTTGCTAATTGAAGACAAAATTTGGAAGTCAGTTATTTGTAATCTTAAGAAAGAGAGGCCACATTATTTTATTTACTGGAAGGGTGAGGGGGCCTCTACATGTGCGAATTCAAGAGTGTTTGTAGGTTACTTTCTGTTTTTAAAATGAAGAAGAAAATATATGTCACAAACTGAAAATAACCAACTGATTGTGGTCAGACCTCAGGATTAGTCATTGCACATGTCTGCCCCCATGTGTTTGAATTGATTTTGTGTGGTTTGACTTGAAAAAAGTCAGAAAATTCACAATGAAACGAGCGGCTGATGAACCAAGCACTTAACAGGAAAGCGAAGTAGGTCTAGGCTTCTCACAGTCCAACAGGTGATCGATACTTTGGTTGATTCAGACTCTGAGGAGTCAGAATTTCATCAAGAATACTTTTCCAGTTCATGTGACACAGACAGTGAGAGCTCGAGTTATGAGGAGATTCGTGAACCTTATAGATTTAAGGCTAGATCGATGGTAAGAGAAGCGAAATCCAAAAACAATCCATGCAAGAAGGTAAAGAGCAACATCTGGTGCTCACTTGGAAAGAAGTACCTCTGTGTGAAACAAGGCTCATCCTACTGGGTGGATTGGCACACAAAGGTGAAATATTGGCGCTAGATGAAAACTAGACCCATTTTCTGCAATGTCTCCAAGTTCCATCGTATTCTAACCACTCGTTTGCATGTAACTAACATTTTCCTATATCATGTTGGTCTTTTCTCATTAATGCTCGGCACCTTTGTTGTCAAGGTGCTTGTCCAGTCTCTCATGTTGACAAAGGGATGCCTTTCTTGTAGGAATGGTTTTAAACTGAATGGTGTCCTTATATCACAAGTTTTACTGTGCTTTCTTTTTAAATCTCACATTATTGTCTTTTTCTATTTCTTTGCTATGCCACAGCAGCATCGGGTGGTAAGGTACTCAACATTACTACACCAGGGGGGCGGGTTATTGCCACAACGTCCAAAGCTTCAAATGTTGTCACTGTAAATCCCAAGACATTGCATCTTACAGCAGTCAAGTCAGCAGCAGGAGGCACCACAGGCATGTTTATTTAAGCATACTGCCTAAGTGTTTGTTATGCTTTTAGGATTGCACTTCTACTTTGGCCAAATTTTGTGCAGATACTTGTCACTGCATACATTTACTAAACAGCAAATGATTGAAGTAGATCTGAACTTACTCATCACCTGTAGACTAAAAGTGGCCTATTTCACCTTTAGTCTAAATGTGTTTCTGACCAGTTTATAGATTTAGTATTATTTTTGTGTGTATGTTTGATCTGAGATTTCCATACATTTGTGAGAATTGGGTACTGTGCTTGCATCCTAACTGGCCAAGTTGTTATGCGAAGTTGCTTGCTGTGAGCATTGGCTGAACTAGTTGTGTTTGAGTTTCCAAAAGTATTTGATGTGTCAGACTAAATTTTTGTGTGTGTGTAGTGTCAAAACCAAATGTGATTGTGGTGCAAAAGACTCAACCTAGACGTCCACCACTACCAACTCAGCTTCCTAAGGGTGGAACAACTGTTATCACCAACCCTGCAGCTTTTGAAAAGGTAAGGGCCAAAATAAGAAAACTTGAATATGCTGAACACATTTCAGCTTATGTATGAATGGTTTCACTGACAATGACTTTTGTGACATACAGGACATGCGCACTGTAAGTAACAGTGAAGGACTGCTACCTTGAATGTTTTGTGTTTTATCTTGAAAGGAATATCATAAACTCTTCAAAGAAATCCTGCTCTCTTGACCTGATTTCGACTCATCTCTTGCATGAGTGCCTTGACTTGAGGTTCCAGTTACCATTATCAACCACTCCTCGTCGAGGGGTGCTGTAGCCCTATTGTTTAAACATACTGTTGTTACCCCCACTTCTGAAGAAGCCCAGCATTGACCCTGATAATCTCACAAACTGTTGTTCTGTTCACAATCTTTCTTTTCTGTTCTTGGTACTTGAAAAGATTGTGCAGCTCCTGAACCATTTTTCCAGCCATAACCTACTTGAAACATTTTAGTCAGCCTGTAGTAAGAATCATTCAACTGAGGGCATTACTGGGAGTGGTAAATGACTTACTGTCTGCTTGTAACATGGATCACATCTCCTTACTGTCAATGCTGGACCTGTCTGCTGTGTTTGATACGTTTGACCATGGCATCCTTCTCCATCACCTTCATGTTACTGTCAATTTCTCTGGCACTTTTGAAATGGTTCCAGTCCTAGCAGGCTGATTGCATCCAGTCTGTGGTAGTTGTAGGCACCACATCTTCACCTGTTTTTTTGAAGTAAGGGGTGCCTCAAGGCTCTGTTCTTGGGCCACTGTGTCCACATGGTCTCACAATCCATCACTTGGACCTGCATTACTGGAATTGCCCCTTGGGGATAAATAAAGTTGGATTGTATTATCACATGTAAGCTGATAATAATACACTCCTCTTATGACAGCTTAACTGGCTGCCACTCCGAGCTCTCATTAGCAACAAGTTCACCACACTATGCTACAGTTGTCATCACGGCCTTGCCACAGCATACCTATCTGAGCTATTGACGTTTATCTTACCTAGTCTCTTGGGTCTGCTTGTGTTGCCCTCCTCTCTGCATCACACCTCAGACAGGAGAAATTTAGCAGCCTTTTACTCCTTTTCTTTCTCAGGCTCTACTGTTTGGGATTCTCTTCCCCTTTTCGAACTGTGCCAACATCTGAAGATTCAAATCTGACCTCAAAACCCATCTCTTTACAAAATATTTTACATAAGTCAAGAGCACTGTTCTGCTCACTACTCAGTTTTTCATCCGTTAATGTTTTTTTTTCTGCCATGGTGTTATCTCTCTGCTGGCACTTATGTTTATTGTATGGTTGACTGTTGGTTTGTTTGTAGTCTTTTGTGTACACTGTCGTGATATAGCCTTAGTTCCTGGCACGGCGTTAAACACAAACAACAACTCTTTTGTGTACAGCTTGTATGCAAACATAAAAATGCACTTTGCGATTCCTGTTATTATAATTATTATTATTATCTTGGACTGACATATCTGTGTTTATTTCTGCTACATGTAGTTTTGTTAACTATCTTTGATCAAATTGTTAGTAATTTAGCTAAAAGGATTCTGTACTGTTTATTTTTATGGGTTCAGTGGATTTTAGATATTTAATATTTTTGTACTGTTTGAATCTGCTTTTCAAGTCACACTTTATTCACTGTAAAACTTGCTGAATTGTGGCTGTAACAGGAGTTGGCCAACTTCATTCAGAAAGAGTCAGGGCGCCAGGTGTCTGTTAGCATCTCTCCTAGTAGCAACGTGGGGACAATTACAGGTGTTGGTGGTCGAGTTCCAGAGCACCGAGTCATCATTACAACTGCTGGTAATGTGGATGCTAGCAGACAGGTAAATACTGCATGTATTCACCTAAGGCAAAATGATGGTAATATGATACCAAAATATTGTGCAGGTTTCTGCAAAAATTTAAAATTCCATTCATATATGTTGTAACATACTTTGCATTGTTTCTTGTAATGTTAGTGCTACAAATAAACAGATATCTGTTCTGATTTCACATTATATGACTTAAAAAAAAGCTGATTTAATAAATTTATCACTTAAACTCATACATTTGAACAGGAAAATAAGCTCAAAAGAAGGTGTTCTGAGCTTAAGGCCTTGATATGCTTTGTTTTTAAATGTACACAATGTGGAAAATTTGTTTCACAGTGGGGGGAAATATACCAACACAACTGTACTTGTAGCTTAAGATGTAACTCATTTTGTAATTTTGCAAATCACTATTTTGGAAAGTTGAGAATCGTGTCAAGTTCGTTCCCATGTATCTGCATACATGGTACAGTGTTTAATATACAGTGTCAGCTTTGTAATACATTTTACCTGTGTAAAGGAATGTTTCTTTATGACTTTCTTTGTTTATGACTTCATGTAGAGATATGTGGAATGGTCTGTGACATGAGAACTGCCTGTGATCAGTAATACCATCTTTACAGAAGTACCAGTCTCCTCTAAGAACTAGAAATAGTATATGCTTGCTTCCATTTCCATTTTTTTTCTTTCAATGGGAAATAAATTTAAGGGAAGTAACTGTAGAAATAAATGGAGCTGTAGAATGCTGCAGTGCCTTCCCTTGTGTGATCGTTTTGAAATCTCAAGGCCGAATTTTCACTGTCTGGCAGGAAAGAATGGATTCAACCTGGTAGAGGAAGGGGAGGGTACTTGTTGAGCCAAATGAAAGCTATTAGCAAAGAATGACCACTTGGGTAGCCAGCATCACGAGTGCTTTTCATGACCCTCTTATGGGTCGAACTATTCTGTCCTGCTAAAAGTTTGGCCTTAAAAAAAATAATAATAATCCAAATCATCACAAATACTTCTGCAGTGTCTTGGCAAATTCTTTACGCCTTATCACAATTAGATTTTGATGTCATTATGACTGAATATTTCTTCTTATAAGACTAATGCAAACCAGAAAAAGAAATGGTTGTAGTATACAAAACAGGCCATCAAATGAAGGGCAATCTACTCTGTTGTAGGGAGTTCCTCAGAGGCCAGTAGCGGAAGCTGAAGCCAGGACATCATCTTTGCTTGCTGAACTCATACAGGCTGCGGGTATTGTACCTGAAGGCAGTTCAGAATCTTCAGGTGTGTATAGCATTTCAGCTCCGTTGCTGGCAGATTGTTTATTACTTATTAGGGGGATATTTGTGTGAGTAGGGGATGGGGTGGCGGATTGGGTGTGTGCATACGTGCATGCACATAAACATGAGAGTGTGAAGTCCAAATAAAAGATCTGCCTTGAATAAGGCACTTGCATTTTGAGTTTGGTTGTAATACTGTAATGTTTGAGTACCTATCACTGATATATTTCATGGCACATGCCTTGTCTATTAGGTCCTGTATGGATTGTGTTTTTTAAAACTTTTCAAATGACTGTTATAGTAGAAGTCTTCTTGTTGATCTAGTAAACGTCCAGATACTTATGGAAATAGAAAAAGTGATCTGAAGGCTTATACAGAACTCATCAACAGCTTTCTATGATGTTTGTCATCTGCTTGACCCAAACATTACTTCTAATGATGGACATTTGCACCAATTATGCACATATTATGAATATGTGAACATTCTTAAAATTAATTAATTTCCAGGGATAAATAAAGATGTATTTATATTTGTATTTCTTAATTTCCCCTGAAAGATCTACTTCTGACTTATATTGAAGGTGGTATTGGAGGCAATGAGTGGTTTGAATATGATGTGACAGAAGAAGAGACAACTTCTGTGACTCCAGACTCAGCTGATGCTACAGCCATGCAGGCATTGATTGGACTTCAGAACAGTGGAGCTAAAATTGTGAATCGGTTAGCTTTAGTTATATGATATATATATATATATATATGATAATTAATGTTTACTATAGTCTTTAACTTATGCTCTTCATTTAAGTTTGTTCTAGGTTTGGACCATTGATAGACTTGAAGAATTTAACATTTCTTGGTCATGAGAAATGGAGAACAGTTTTCTTGTGTAATAAATATAGAAAGAAATAGAGATGTTTGCAATAACAGCGGCAAACAAAATGTTGTAGTTAGAAGCAGTGTTAAGGATTTATCAGCATGTATGTGTACTGAGTCATTGGAAATCCTTGGAATCTGTGGGCTAATGAAGCTTCATGTGCCCATGCAGGAACAGTAGTGCCCATGAACAGCAGGGGTCTGGCTCTCAAGAACAGTGTTACACTTTAGGTAAGAGAACAGCTCATATACCTTGTGGTAGGCACCAGTCTCAAGAACAGTGTTACACCTTAGGTAAGAGAACAGCTCATATACCTTCTTGTTGTTGACAACAGTTTATAAATTAAACAGTTTTTTAAATAGATTTTGTTCTTGTACCATTCTTCCTTTTTAACCCCTCCCACTGTCTTCTAAATGTGACTCTAACATGTGTGCATCTCCTTGCCAGAACAAGCCATGACCTTGTTGAACCAGGGTCACCAGGTCTCTGATACTGACATTGAAAAGGGGGTTCAAGGGTCGCATCAGGTGGTCAGAAAAGCTATAGTTCATGCCAGCAAAATATCAGCTGTGAACAGTGGCCTTCCTGGGGGCATGGCCCACCAGGTGCAGCAACCTCTGGCGGACAATGACTCTTTACCTTCTACCTCCAGCACAGATGTCAAAGTACAGCAAGGTGAACTGGATCCACAGACTGGACTTTTCTATAGTTCTGTGTTGCCACCCACTGCTGCAGCTCAACCACAGGTCACAAGCAGTGGTCAAGAGGGCAGCCCATTTCAAGCAGATCGATTGCCAGTTGTTTCTGTTTCAACACATTTCCAGCAACCAGTTGCATCGCAGACTGTTCTTCCCCAACCTTTAATTGTGTCTGTGGCTGCCCAGCATCCTGCTGGGACACCACAGCCTATGGACCTGCTTAGCAGCTCTTTGGCACAGGCACAGATTGACTTGGATTCTTACGAATTCACAGAAGATGGAAGTGAGAACTATGTCCCTGAAACAAACATCATGAATGTTGTCAGTGATGGGAACAGTGTGGAAAATGCTTCTCAAACAGCATCATCCACTGCTGAGGTGGTTGACTTTACCAGCATTCTTCTAGGGGAGTCAGATTCTCCATCAGAAGAGATTGAACAGACTGATGCAGGTATGTTTGGTGAAGATTTATTTTTAAAGGCAAAAGAGACAAATTTTGTAATTTTGTGTCTACACACTTTGCTGCTATTTTTGCCACTTAACAGTTGAAAACAAAACATGAAGTACCCCTTTTTTTCTTTTTTTTTTAAAGTCAGAAATAGTATGATATAGCCAGAACAGAAAATACTTTTTTTGCAATAAAGAATGTAAAAAGTAAAATCCAGGGTATGCATAACTTCAACTCTGAATATTCTTTATGTATGTTTATGAACATGAAGATCTTGTGGCTTTGCACATGGATGGCATGGAGAGCTCCTTTTCCCAAACAAGAACTCTTCCCAAATTATGTTTGATTTTTTTATGGTCCTGAATTGAGAAGGTCCACTGTACTTAACAGTTGGAATTAAGATTGTACTTGCCAGCTGGTTGACAAACATCCCCTGTCAGTGGATTTGTTTTGTGGACAGACATCATTCCTCAGTTGACACAACCTGCCTCGCGCCTGCCCTCTTCCACAGTAGCATCTCTGCAGTCACCATGGGCAGTGGCCAACAGACAAACAGCCTTCGTGCCTCTAGAGAACATGAAAGATAGCAAGACAGCCAGCATCAAAATCATCGCTCACGAACAGGTAAAGCTGCAGCCATTGTGCAGCTGCTTCTCATGCATATATCAAATCTTTCTTTGTCTGTCCTTCCATCATAACTTTTTATTGCAGATGGCAGGTCTTTTTGAAAAAAAAATTGACTGTAGTGTAAAGAGGAATGATAATAGTTTAAAGTTAGATCATCATGAAGTATTCTAAAAACTTCTGGGAAATAAGTATTAGGATCGAGTAAGAGTTTAAACTGTTTGCTTTCTCAGTTAGTCTTTATGACATGCATATAAAAACTGCATGTAGAAGTTGGAAATTAACAGACAGCTAGTTATGTTATAGTTTTACAATAAAGTTGAAACTGTATGTTGATCACTTTTGTTTTCACTTGCATTTAAATTTAGTTCCTTAGCCAATTGAGAATTGTTGACATGTTCACAGCAGGAGATGGAATTCTATGTGTATATCATAGTATAAGTAAGTATTATTGTACAGCTGTGTGCTAATGCATTTGGCTTGTAAGATTTTATCATCATGATCATGGTAAGTTTAGAATAATGCCTTGATGCTTCAGCTGCATGTAAAAAAGTCCAGTTATATAAAGGAAACCAGGAGTCATACTTTTGGGTTTCAAGATTTTATGCCTTTGCCAGTCTTTCAAATGCTTACTGGTTCACTTTTGTTTATTGTGTTTTTAGCTACCTGTTGATGCCTCATCATTTGTGCCGACGCATGGCAGCAGCAAAAGTAGCACCACAACAAATGGCAGCTTCATTACAATGTCATCAGGGGCCCTGGCACCACTACCCTCTGCATCAGTTTCTGTTTCTTCAACATCTGTGGCTTCAGCCACCTCGCTAGCAACACTTTCATCGGCAGCAGCAGCTGTGGCTAATGCGCGCAATGCCAACTCTATCCATGGTTCCTTGCCAGCTTCAGTGGCATCAACCACAACAACAAAACCAGAGGTCATTCCTCTGACCGCTTCACGGACGTTTGTTTTAGAAAATGCTGTTCCAGTAAGCATTGACCCCTTATCCAGAAGGACATTAACAGTTTCTAAACCTGTGACAGATTTAACTGGGACAGTTCGCATAGTGCATGATGGACATACACAATCAGAAGTAGACAGTCAGCGACAGTTAGATATAGCTGTTTTATCATCTGATGTGCCAGTGTCATCCACAGCAGACTTTTCCTCAACAGGAGATGATGAGGTGAACTTGATTTCCATCCCTGACGCAGGTTTGTACAATTATTTATTAGTTTTGGTGCAAAGGCAGATATACACTTTTGGTTGTCTTTGCATTTAAGTAGATTTACTTCACACATTAAAAAAAATGAACTGTATGGTGTGCACATGATATCCGTTTAACAGGTGGATCTGGTAGTCACATGAGTAATTGCAAGTTGCATTAAGGGAACCTTGTCTTACACATTTCGCAGGCACAGCAGAAATTCCTGGTGATGGGCTCGACCCCAATAACCCTCAGAGGCATAGTAAACGCAAGCGGAAACCTCCTCCTGTCCTGGAAGAAGATGCTGTGGGGTCAACTGGGAGCAGTTGGGTCAGAGCAGCATCTAAGTAAGCAAAGCACAACTGGTGTCTCTGATTTCATAAAAAGAGTTCTAGAGTTGTTATTGAAGAAGTTGCTCGTTCTAATGTGATGGTTGCATAAAAATAAGATTACACAGAATAGAATTGATGCTTTGTGGGGTCTTGAGGCGTGGTTTTTAGTGATTTAACATTTTGCGAACTTGTCTGTTCTGCTAAAAAGCAACAGAGTGCTTTTGCCATACAATCTCATTCTTCCAACATAGTCCATTCTGTGTTTCTGTTGATAATGAGAAGTGTTATTTGTGTTAAAGAAGTGAATTGTAAAAGCTTAAGGGCAGCTCTTTTCCTGGTTTTTTTTATGTCAAGTATTCTGATGCGAGTGAGTCGCTTCAGGGGCGCAAATAGGGAAAAAGGGGAGCTTAATGCAGCCGCCTGGTTTACACAGCCAGGTAAGGATTATCCTTCTTTGCAGTCTCTAGGCAGCATTCATGTTTGTTTATTTTTATGGATAACTTTACAAACATTTATTTTTACTGAAGAAAATGGCAGACTTACGTGTTCATCTAATTTTTTTTTTCTCCGAGCACTTCTTTTATTTATTGTTAATGAAGTTTTTGGAACACATTATGGGAAACATTCAAAACAAAAAACTGAATTCAAATTAGCAGATGGGCATGAATAAAATCTGTGAAAATGGTATTCATCATGACGTTTGAAGGGAAAAAATGTTAATGTTGTCTCATTACAGTCGATCCAGCAGATGCACCAGATTACTACTCCATTATAAAGAATCCCATGGATTTTGCTACCATAAGGAAAAAACTTGAGGTAGAATGAATGTGTGGATGTGTGTGTATGTCTGCACACATGTGTATTTATATATTTATGTAGAAGATTGAAGTTATCTATGTAGGCAGGTATATATATGAGAAAGTGTACCATGTAAGCGGTAATCGGTATTTAGAACAGCGTTTCTCAAGCTTTTACTTGTGACACCCCCTTCCCCCCAGACGAAAAAAGGTATGTGTGCGCATCCCCCTTAGCCACTAATACCGATATGAGATATGAGAAAATGACCGCCTTCGTGCCCTCTTGTCAGCAGGTTGAGAACCCCGGCTCTCGAAATATATATATTTTTATGAACAGCAGCATTAGAACTTTGTACTTCAGTGCCATGTTTTAGTAGCTGAAAAATATATATATTGGTGGCTATTGTTGTTTCAGAGTGGCCAGTATGCACATTTTGATGATTTTCATGCAGACATGCTGTTGGTGCGCAGCAATTGTTTCTTGTACAACCTGCCCAGCACTCTTGTTTGTCGAGACTGTGTGCAAGTATTTAATTTCTACCAGCAAGAAATTGATCGCCTTTTGGACAAATCTACTAACAAGGTGAAGGATGGAAATAAAACATTTTATCTCTTTGTTTAAGTATATTTACTTGTATTTGTGTTGAACTGAAATTGACTTTTACCTATGTGTTTGCACATACCTGTGGGTATTAGTGTGTGCAGCATTGAGCCTTTAATAGAATACACAAACTAATATAGTAAAAGCTTCCTATTAAGACTCACTAAAATCCACTAAAACTGCGTCCTATAAGAGAGGAGCCCTAGTAGGGAAATCAACCAGTCTGCTTTCATTTCACGAATCATTACTTCTGACACCTATAAATTAAAGTTCATTCAGATATTGAAATAAAGCTCTAAAAATGCTATATCATAATGCCTTTTGGTTGTTTTCACTTTCACAAACTGTCGGTCATAAGTTGGAATGGGGAGGTAGTCTTAATAGAGATGACTTTTATATGGTGAAGTATGTCCGTGAAAAAGTTTTGGGTTGTAACTTAGAGGGGGATTGTAATCAGGAAGGTCTTAATAAAGAGGTTTTACTGTATTATCATATTATGCATGTGAACATGTTTGCAAAGAAATGAAATATTTTGGTGTTTTTTGTTTTGTGGTTGTGTGAATGTTTCTTTGAGAAGATAGATATTCTTTTCTTTCAGGCACACACAGGTTCTCCAGTCAAGAAAATTATTCGTTTGGATAAAAGTCCAGGCAAATCTTAACGGTGATGCATAAAAAAACTGTTCCTTGAAACTCTCATAACATTGGTTCATCAAGAGCAAACATTGTGGCAGCTGCGTCCAATGAAAGGGACAGCTGATGTTCATTGTTGTGGATTCTGCCAAGAGGACATTACTGCAGAATAATTTTGCATGGCACTGCATCCAGTTTGTGTCAAGTGAACGCTAATATGAAGCATCCGAACAAGATGGAAGAGCTGGAATCCTCACCCACGTGTGGTGAAGGCTTGAGCAGCTGATTGTTTACATGTGGCAGCTTAGTGAGGGCTGGGGGGAGATCTCCACTTAATGTAAAGGTGCAAAATGAGCAACAGGAAGAAGAGTACTCGTGCGTTCTTGTCTTGACTTTTGCACAGACTTGTAACCTGTGCTTTGATTTCATTTTTCTGGCTTGTTTTTAGGAGTTCATACTTCCTCATCCATCAATGGGATGCAAGCAAATGTTCAGTAGAGCTTCTGTTTCAAGCAAGTTTTCCCATGTTGCACTTGTGTTTGTCTCTTGGAACAGTTTTTCTCCCCCGTTGCCAAAGTGATTATTTTAGGAGTAGGTGTGTTGGTGTTCAGGTATCTTGTCTGTGATTTTTGCATCTTTACAAGGTAAAGATGCGGGATAAATAAGGAGAGAACACAAAAATTCTTACTTCTGTCTCTCCTTTTGTGGCTGTTGGATCCCATAGGGATGAAGAGTGACTTCTTATCTAAGATTTTGTGAGTAGTAATATTGGGCTTATTTTAATTTGTTATCTTCAGTGAAGGTAGCAGTTAGATAGATTTTGTTTTTTCCCATCCATTTAAAATGCTTGAGTGGGGCAGGACCTGACAGGGTGAAGGGGTACTTCATACAGTTTGTTTTTTTTAGATGTAAAACTAATAGTGTCCTGCTTTTGCAGCAAATCTTTAAAAGCAACAGATATCCTGAAGACATTCTCAGGCAGCTTGTAGTGTGATGGGTATATAAGGGGAAAGATCATTTGCTACTTTTAGTAAGTTGGGACATTTGACAATGAAAACAGACATTAACAGTTGTATTGTGTTGCTGGAAGAGCTAGCATAAGCCTGACAATATGAAATGTAAGATTTAAATAGAACCAGGGATAGAGACCATAAGAAGCCTTAAGATATGGAAATGGTTCTCTTGTGTGTCACTTTGAATGGATGAACTGTTTTTAGGAATCTCTGTGTTAACACTTGTGGGAGAGATTTGTAATTATGTTGTCAGTTTATAACATGGGACCATAAAGACTAATTTGATCAAGGGTTGGACAGCTTCAGGTAGCAAATCTTGTTATTATGAAGGATTGTTTGGCCAGTAATGCAATAATGCCGGAACTAACTAGCTCTATATTTTAAAAAAAATCTTCCTTCCTTTGTTTGGACACACTCTGTCTTTCTTTTTCTGGCATATGCCACAAGTTAGGAAATCGTTGTCATGAATGTTGACCCTTGTGGTTTGTCAGGAAACTTACTGGGTAGGATGCAAGGGTATCAAGCAGGTAGAATTTATTATGTTCCTAGTGTTCAGTGTCATAGTTTCCAGGTGAAGTGAAACAGTGCAAGAAAATATGCACAAAGAATGAGTAGTTTATGTTTAGGCTTTGTTCTTGATTCAACTATGGTGACATATTTTGCAGAAAGAACAGTGATAATGCAACACTTACACTTTGTAATTATAAGCAGTTCAGGGAAGGTCAAACAAAAATGCTATGTTCCAAGGTTCACAACAGTAAAAAAAAAAAATTGATTGACTCAAAAATTAGGTCAAACATATCTGAAACTTTGACAGCTGCCTTTTGTACAATTGCAGACAAAATCATACGGAACATACTGATTGAGATTGAAATAATAGTTTAAAAGTTTGGATGCTACAGTTTGATGTTATAGAGTTAAATAGTTCCTTTAACTTGCAGCAAAGAGTACTTGGGATACATTTTTTGTTACCTTAATTTAACTCTAGGGGTCTATTATGTTTTTGTTGTATATTTTTCCTTTCTTTCAATGTTGGTGTCAAACAGAAATTATGTGCAGTTTTATCTGTGGAAGCAGGTCTGTGCTTAACACAGTGCTTATATTTCAGTGGCTGGTCTCCAGCGCACACCAGCTTATTCAGTCCCTTGCCCAAAAATATAGACATGGGGTAAGTTGTAATCTTCCCACAGAGCTTCTCTTATCTGGCTGTAACTTCTAATGTTTTCTTTCAGAAAAATTACCCATGTCATCGCAAATACATCTGACTGCGCTGTATTTTATTTAGCACTTTTGTTAGTGCATATATGTGTATATATATATATATATATTCTATTTTCTGCTGGGTATGACAAAGCTAAAGTAATTAGTGAAAGGTGGATCCAACTGCTTAATAATTAAAAACTAACAGAAGTGTTAAACTAATCTCCAAGTTGAACTTAGTATCATAAACAGATATAAAAATACACCTTATAGGTGATCGATGGTGTCACACGCAAATAGACATATTTAAATAATTTTTATAAATCTATAAATATCGTGTTGTGGACAAGCATGGTCGCACGTGGTGCACATTTTTCTTGTGTAAAATAAGTCACGAGGTTTGATTGTGAATATGGACAACAAACAGGTTTACATAGTGCAATATTCCAGTCAACATTTTAATTAATTAATATTGTTCTGATGTGTATCTAATACATTAAATGTTTTCATTACAGTTATCAATGCTTTTTATAACCACAACCCCATAACATGTATCTTATAATTTTAGGTTAAGTATATTAAATACTCTTTTCTAAAGTATGAAATCAGGAATATGGTGTAACATTAAAAAAATGTATCTGACAAACGAGACCTATTACCTTTGACCACTGGTATCATCACTGGTATCATCGTCACCCTGAGGGCAGGGTGTTAGAGGTTCCTTCTTTCTCAGGCCACTCAGCTGTTCATTATTTGCAAATAACTTGCAGCATCTACTTAAGGAATCTTGTTAAAAAAATATTCTTAATATTTATTGGTTGCTGTTTTTTGAAAGTTATCCTGTGTCATTGGCTGCTGTAGTGTTGTCTGCCTCCCAGGATGAGATATTGTTACTTTAAAATACATTATCAAAATGCCTGAACAGATTTATTATCTGCATTTTGCATTTATCTACAAGTAGGTTTTACTTTTTTTTAACCCCCTCTGTATACCCAAGGTCTGCATGTTTTATTTTGGACTAATCTGCTGTGAAGAATCCAAAGGTGATGTGGCAGTTGCTATCTCCCTTTTTGGTTACTACTCGTTTTCACGTCTTGGCTCTAAATATTCACACTTTGTAAGTCAGGCATTTGAGAATGCAGAATTTTATGATGGGGAAGGGGAATCGGGGAATAGTTGTCTTCATCCAAGCTGTTCATTGTCCTTTTTTTTTTTTTTTACTACTCTTTAAGAGATTTTGCTTAGGGACAGTTAATAATCTGCTAGACCATGCTTAAAAAAAATGATAAAGGCTAAAACTATTTCTGCAAAACTGAGTAAATTCATGGGAGGCGTGGTAAGTTTCCAGGTAGGCACATACACTGCTATAACTAACGGTGTCTTATAAAGCATTACTCTTGTAGTTTAACAAACTCTGACCCCGATTAATGAACATAAGTAAATGTTAGCAGATTCATTATCCCATCAGATTTCATTCTCCAAAACCCATTGGCTGATATTTGTATGGGTTTTAATTAATCAGTCCTTATTGTCTGTATAAGGCACTAGTCCAGAACAGAAGTATGTTTTTGACTCATACAAGAATCACTTAAAAACAAAGATTTTATTTTTATTTTTAAATGTGAGATTTTCTTTAAATTTGTGTGGAGGCTAGATACATTTCAGCAAGAAGCCATGAAAAATTTGACATTGTAGAGTATAACATCTCATATAAATTTTATCCTTTCAGCCTTCCTCACTGGCAGAGATTCCAGTAGCTCTTTCATGACCTTCAGTTGGAGTGCTGCAGGGGTGTCAGGTGTTCTTGAATGTCATACTTGGTAATAGCTGTCTTATCTGTGGTCTCCTCATAGAACTCCAGGCAAAAGCTGTCTACAGGTACGGCATGTTTTAGATAGAGTATTTTGGCTCCTTCCAACTGATGTAAACATGCAAGATTTAACAAGACTCAGGTAAAGTTGGGAAAAGGTCTTTCTGTTATGACATTTACTAAATTCATCTGTAGAGTGAAAAATCTTGGGTTAAAAGTTTCAAAGCAGGCCTGTAAGATGCAAGAAGACCAAAAAAAAAAAAAAAAATGGAAATGCTCAGAATGGTGTTCGCTGTATATTTTCAATCTCCAGTCCCTCTACATTTTCATGTCATCTTTAGCGCATTTGAAGTGAACACTTTAGGAATTAACTAGGTGTTTTGGTTAGGGTTTTTTTTTACTTTTGAGAATCTAGTGTTCAGCACGGCGTTCAGGTGTCTCTTATCAGCTGTAAACCTGAGTTTTACTGTTGGAGGTGACTGCTTCATTTTGTGCAAGTAATGAAATGCCAGTTTCTTTGATAATTTTCAGATGTAATGATACATTGGACAGCTTTTCTGAATGAGCATCGATGCATGTCTTTGTGCATGTGTGCTTGCATGCTTAGACCTGTGTGGATATATGCATCCTAGATATGCAAACTATCATGGCAGGACAATATATATATATATACACACAGTACAAAATATTATATTTCAGTCAGATTTAAAGCAGATGTAGAGTGGCAGTGTTGACGTCACTCAAAATAGACATTTAGCAGTTAATACAAAAATTCTTTTACCCTCATCAGTACCCATTCTATTTACTAAACCATAACTAAGAATTTGACCATTTTAAAAATTACACTTTATGATTTTGCAGTCTTACTTTCAGGTCCTTTCAGTGTGTTTGGTCGTTTTTTTAATTGCACATTTTAAACTATTGCCACAATGATTTGTACTCAAGTCCTGTTGTACGAGTTGAAGATTATTATTATTTTATATATTTTTTTGGGTATGTTAGCAGAAGGCACTTACGAGAAACACCTACTTAAGAATGCCGAAGAGGTTACTGTGTTCAACATTTTCCATTTAAAGAGATTCACATTTGCAGGTGCATGAAAATTCACTCATACAAATTAACAGATGCGTGCACACACTCTCATTATCATACATATTAATTGAAATGTTCAGCTATGTTTATTATTGTAAATAAATGTTTTATAATATTTAAAAAAAACTATTCATGAGAGTTTTTGTTCATTATAATTATGTACAAGATTGTGAAGAGCACGCCACTGCTTATAGGGGAAATAGCAGTGTTCAGGGCACTAGCATCCAAAATAAGAGATAATCTTGAGATGTGAACAAACTTTATGCAAACATTGTAGATGTTACGCGCCAGAAAAGTTTTCCATCGTCGACCATTACATTTGGTTGTTATCAGTATATAATCTGTAACTATATTCATTGTAAATCATTTTTGAAATTCTATGTTTATTTTAGGGGGGATCTAATTGTGATCTAAAACCTTTTACTTATCACAGAATTTGACAAAAAATCTTAAAGATCTTGCTTTCTGAAATAAACTGTGCACGTAGATCATGTCTTAGATCAGGTGGTCTCAAGAAATGACATGCATGACTAGGTTTAAAGACTAAGACAATTGTGCAACAGACCTGTCTTTGTAACAATAGTTTATTCCTTTTTACAAGTTTTGGACAACCACACATAGCCATATAGAATCAAACCATAACTCCATTCATTCCCAAAACACACACATACTCCACACAAATATTTGTATGTAACACAACTTGTTTTTCTTTCCTAAGTATTAGATAATGTGCATAACCCACTTATCAACCATTCCCCCCTCCCCTCCAAAGAAAAGTCAACCAAGCATGTTTGCAAGGAAAACATGCTGTCTGAAGAGTACTTGTTTTCATTCAATGCCTACAATCCTCTCACATAACTTTAATTATAAAGATCTTAAAACATTATAAAGATATGCTTTTAGCAATTTCATCTTCATTTGGCTGTAGTTATAACCTGCATCTTGTCTTCTGCTCGTTTCATTCGAAGCACAATTTCATCTTCCATTTACTGTTTACAGCTGCAGACACATACACAGAAAAGGATAGGATAGAAAGGACCTAAGCAAGATATATTATTTTGTCTTCAGGGACATCATGTTTTTAACCTTTTCTACAAGTCTTTCTCCCATATCTTTGCCTTTGACAATAACTAAGACAACACTGTGACCAGCTTTGTTTACAGAAGTTTTGATTTTGATTGAATGTTCATTGCCTAAAATATACTTCAGCTCAGCTTCAGTGATGACAGGAGAGTGATCCTGAAAAAAAAAGAATGTGCAATAAATGTACAGAGAGCTGCTTTAAATATTTTAATGAGCGTTGACAAAACAGTGAAATTAATTTTTCTCCTTCTTCAAGGGTTTAATCAGATTATAAGTTATAGGCATGCCACTGTAAAAAGCCTTGGTTCTTTTGAGGTTCTACACTGATGGCAAACACTCCCCTATCATAGAGATCTTAGCTGGAAATGAGCAAGACAATTGTCAGAATCAACTGAGAACTGAAATCCATGTCCGATCAGTTTTTGAAAACATGCAATTACAGGGTTTGGAGAGAGACGTAAACTGTTTCAGAGACTGATGATCTGAAGCACAAAATAGTGTCTGCATACCTTTAGATGCAATGCCTGTTTTGGAAGCTTGAACTGATGACTTCTTGTATACAGTTTGGAACTACAAGCTAAGTAACTCAGTATGAATGGAATATAAACCAGGGAACATCTTATTTGTTTCAATAAGTTCAACACTCAGCTTGCCAAACAGGCTTGTCAGCCTTAGTTGCTCAAGGCAATTGGCAGACTAAAGGCTGGAAAACTTAGAAAAAAAAACAACCAAAACTAGTGCTCAAACCTTTGGCCAGACAAAGGTGACAGCTGACTCTGTCTTGTCAGGAGATACCAGTACCAAAGGTCTATCAATTTCCAACATCGAAAGAGCTTTTAGCATCTGTATACAGAAAACAGCATAATGAATGTACTAGAAACTTAAGGCACATTGCTATCATGATCGAATGGAAACTCTTTGATGGCAAGACAGGAGAAAATGGTTAACTTTTGCTCCTTCACGTCAAAGCATTTCTATAAATCACAGATTTTGAAATACACTTAAAAAAGATGCTCATGTTAAGAACATTTTGATATGTTTACTTCAGAATCTTGAGAATGGGCTCAGAAAAAGTACTTTTTTATGACCTTGTGTAAATGACATGACCTCATAAATATATAAATGAGAACCTGCATAAAAGTACCTGTTTTCCTTCAAACTTCATGCTCTGGAGGAGAAAATTTGATCCTCTATCAGTCAGAAGCAAATCTTCCACCATTTTCCGCAGTTTGATCTGCTTCTGGAGGCTAGCTGCTCCAGTTACATTCTGAGCCAATGTTTCAACCACAAAGCTAGCATGTTCACGAGCCATGTGCGGGATCAGTTCCCTCTGGGTCAACTGTACCACAAAAGGTAAGAAAGACCCAAAACTTTATGTTCGGGGTTTTGGAAAACATGCCTGAACTTCACTTACTCATGCATTCATGCAGCTTCGCCAATTTTTAGGTTTATTGTACTTACCTGGTGGATGCAGGTAGACAGCTCTTGCATTCTTGCAGCAACTTGGGACTGTGTCTTGATTGCTGCCATCAGTTCTTCGTTGAGTTCTGTCGCCGGCTCCCTTGCTAGATGTGCCTTCATAAAAACGCAAAGCTTAATAATCTATTCTGCTGTGATGAAAAGAATGCACAATGCTTGCACCACCATGGGGCAGTATCACCTTTAAAGATTACTTGTTGTTGGTAAACTGACAACTTATGACAGACTCTTGACGTGATCTGCTTGATGATTTATGCGAATGCATGGAAATGCAAAATCTAGAATTACAAGTGTTTTCCAGTGAAGAAAAACAAACTAGTTGCTTTGCTGAAAGGTGGAGAAATCATCTTTGGATCAACATATTCTTAGTATTAACTGTAGTTGCTGCACAGATTCCTGGTGTATGTTTAGCCTTCAATGGAACAATCATGTTTACCTGATGAATACGACCTGTGAATTTTTGTAGTTTGGTAGCACTTTGAGACTCTGTTTTGACTGCTGCCTCCAGCTCTGCACAAAGTTTCATCAGCTGCTCTCCTGTATGATGTGCCTTCATAAAGAAGCAAATTTCACTTGTAAGAATGCATTGGTACTCATTGCAGACAGTTCACTTTGGTTTGGCTGATTCTTGATTTACAATCTTCAGATAATTATCTGAATGAAGGACCCATTTAAAAGTGGGTGATTCCAGTCTGAGAAAACATCTGTCATAATAACAGAATAATATGTCACTTGCAGACCGACCATGGTTTAACAAATCCTTTCTTATTCATTGTAGATCAAACTGGAATCATCATACAGGTACTGTGTTTTGCCTCCTAACTGGCTTTATCAAAACAGTCACACTGCCAATTCTTCAGTGACGAACACGCTTTTTCAGTCAGTAGAGATGGTAAATTGATGAGAACAATAACTTGCGAAGACTCTAAGAAATTCTTAATTTTTTTTAAAAATTATGGTTTCTATCTTTCTCTATAAGCAAAATTTGACACTTTGGGAAGAAATCTAACTCAAGAAGTTCACATGTAGTCTGCAAGTACATGCATGTTGCATATGCAGGTGCATGTAGGCAAGCAGGAGTGTAAAAGTGTAAATGCATTTCTCTTTACATTCTAGAATACAAAATGGAGAACAAAGCTTAAAATGCAGAGCAGAGAATGCAAGCTTCATGATACTTTATACCTCTGAGGCTTGCATTCCTGTAACAGCATGGATACGCTTGATGCCTCTTGACACACTAGTCACCCGCGTAACACAAAAATCTTCGATGTCCCTTGTATTAAGCACATGCCTGAATACAGAAAATTGATGTAATATATATGTGATCATTTTTCTTTCGAAAGTTTTCACCAAAAATACAACTACTAGTAACATGAATACTTGGAACATCTCAGTGGCATTATCAGTTCTAGTGGGTCATGTCCTCTAGTTGTGAATAAGCTTAACATTAATTCACAGATAGATTGAATTAATCAGAGACCTTCAAACAGCAACTATTAAAGCAAAAGTCATGCTCAATAAGAAGCAAGTAGAGGCAGCTCTGACAAACATTGCTACCTGAAAAGGGCTCAATACCCCACATTAGCATGCACCAATATATATGGTCCAATCAGTCACATGGTCCAACCAGTCGCTTTAGAGTTTAGAATGACTCACGTTCCTCCACACAGCTCTCTTGAAACTGCCATCTCACAATCACCAATGTGGACAAGGGTAACTTTGGGTGGATACTCCTGTAGAACAAAGCAATGTGGAGATAACATACTTTGCCCTCACTGCCTGCTGCTTATTTAAAATATAACATGTTTTAGAGTATGTCTACATAAAAGGCCACCAGTCTGTTGTAATTTGAGTTAATGAGAGTGAGCCACCACATTTTTTTTCACATTTACACCAGCAAGTAAGGTGGTACAGTTTTCAGAAAAAAAAACAATTACTCTGCTCTAAGAACATTAAGTATTTTCTAGCACCTTCCCTCAAAATTGGAACACCTTTTCAAAACTAACCTCCCATGGAATGGTTACAATGTCACCTCTGGACAGGGCTTCTTCTAGTGACAATGATATTCTGCTGACAGGGTGACCTGCCTTGATCTCCTTTGCAACACAGTTCTCAATCAGCATCACTTTCTCGGAGGACAAATGTTCCTGTGTTAGGGTAAAAGGGATGTTCACTTTGTCTCTGTTTCTTTAATTTGTACAGAATTTTTGCTTCATAATTGAAATTATGAATCTAAGGCTTATTAATGACCCATGCAGAAAAACGAAGTTACATCTATGTTTTAAGGATTAATTCGGATTAAATGTTAACTTCACAGCAAATACCTTCTATAATGTCCATTGCCATCATTATAACATTAAGAGCTAACAAAAAAGACTTAAAATATCTCACCATACAAAGAAAATCAAAAGTAAGTCGATGAGGTTGAATGTTGGACCCTTTCTGCACTGCTAGAGGACCTAAGTGTTTTCGCAAGGCAGTCTGCAGAAGGTGAGTGGCTGTGTGTTTTTTCATACACTCCAAGCGATCAGCCTGCCAAATTTAAATAAAAGTAATCTGCATATCAGCTACCAATTGGCCTGTTGTCATCTATGCAATGCAGCTTTTATGAGTTTAAACAAACTGCAATCAACAAATCTGTTTGATGGCAAGGATGTAGATGTGTGCGCACGCACACACAGATACAATCCATATGCACTTCCTTTACCATAGAGGTTTATCAAATGCAAGGATTATATTCACATGCACTTCTTTACATCCATGTTTGAAGTATCAGTCATACGAGTTTAATTTCAGTGATATGTCATCCAAGATGCTAAAATTTCATTGAAATGCATTTGTGTAGCGCCACTCAGAATCTGGTCAAGAATTTTGATTTTCTCTAAAGCAAACTCACCTTTCTCTTTATGTCACACTAGCACCACCCTAACCGTACAGGTCATTGCTAATTACTGGTTACTATAGCAGGTTTGCAGAAAATTAATCATTATCCCATCCTGACAGGACACATTTAAGAGCTTGTTGGCAAAATACAAAATGAAAATACTACTTGAATGTTGTAAAAGACATCAACCAAGGAAAAATATTTCTTTCCGACCATAACCGAGGCAGACCTCACCTGGCTTAAGATTGGCTGAACATTATCACCTACAACAAAATGACCATGCCGCTGCTTCCCAAAGTGTAAGACATAGCCATGGTACTCTTGCACATCCTTGACTTCAAACTCACCACTCTAGACAACAAGTATACAAGTTTTGACAAGTACTGCTTTACTTACTCTATGTTTACTTAACAAAGCACTGTTACCCTTTCTTACTTGGAATTAACCTCCTTGTGTTTTTAAAATATTCTGTTTAAATTTATTAATGGTACTTTCAGTCACAAGTTTCATTCTTACCTTTATAATTTCTTGATGTTCTTAAGTACAGTGTTATTAACACCTATAACCTTATGTTGTGAATATTATGTGAAAAGTGCAATCACATTTATCCTTTTGAAGACAAGTAATATTAACAATTAACAGTTAATTAGAGCTATTAATGTCATCAAACAAAGCATGCTATCCTCACCTCAGACAACAAAATCCCAGTGTCAGCTGCTTGTCCACCTGACTCGGCATAGAAGCATGTTTTGTCTAGAATGACACAAGCCTCCACCCCCTCTTGTGTAGCAGGTATGATGTCATCATTGTGGAACAGACCAACCACCTTACAGCTCAAGCCTGTGGCTGGGAAATCTGATATTAACAGTAAGTGAGGCAGGTGGTCAAAGGGTAGGGAATTAACAAAGCAAACTAACTTTTTGTGATGATAATTCAGTGAGATCTAAGGGTATGGGGCAAGTCAAAAGTGCACTACTTTGCAAAAGACTTTCTTCTTTATGTAAGTGCATAAAAACATATAGCAGTTTACCCTCATGCAATACACTATTATGACACATACGCATGTTTGCACACACCAGCCTGCACATGCTCACACATGACACAATGCATGCATGACACATGAAAGGCTCTATGAAACTTGGAATTCAAACGACAACACTTATGCAATATTTAATGTTATGTGTATTGTGCTTGTTGAAAATCCTTCACTACAGAACTACACTTGATTGCTGTTAACAGTTTTGTGACCCCACCATAACCGGTTTCAGATGCTGAATAGATGTATTTAAATGAATCATCAGTAAGAGTGATTCCACTTTGATGCAGATATTCAAAACACTGATGATTGAAGACTTTCTCTACAAAGACTGGTGCATGGTTCTTGCTGTCCTGTTAAGCAAAAGGAAATAAAAGGGAGGAGAAGAATTAGTGTGTGACTTTAGTAAATTCCACATGAAATCATTACCATGATGAAACACTGCTAATCCTATGTTCTGAAGAATGCAGAAACACCAATTACCAAGGAATTTCATTTTAAATTTTAGTTCATTTCAATACCTCTTAATCCAGCTTTTGTGTGCATTTAAATTGAGATGTGTGGCAGAAAATACAATCAGCCAAACAAAATCCAACCTTCTCTTGCTGCAGACGTTGTTCAAAGCCAGGAAGGTCCATGCTAACTCCAAACTCCTCTGCAAATTCCAGCAGCATGGCATGTGGTACAGAACAGCCATATCGACCTTCATACAACTCCCACATCAAGTCACCTGCACAGCCATATCAACCTTTGTACAACTCCCACATTATGTCTCCCTGCACAACCCTCATTCACTACTTGTCTCCTTCACTATTCCTTGTGTATGTCAGAAAATGTTCAGCCATATATTATAGTTACCTATTTAGTATGAATAAAAGGTTTGTGCGTATGAAACAGTGTATACACAAAG
Source organism: Marisa cornuarietis (assembly GCA_004794655.1). Taxonomy (NCBI): domain Eukaryota; kingdom Metazoa; phylum Mollusca; class Gastropoda; order Architaenioglossa; family Ampullariidae; genus Marisa; species Marisa cornuarietis. Next base: position 3,250,773 of record SMMW01000627.1, on the reverse strand, counting down.
TTGTGAAATTAGCAATCACCTGTCAAGTGTTTACTGTTCAACTGTTTCAGCATTTTCTGGAAACTCTTCCTAGAACGTTGCTGCAGTTGAAGATAATTTTCTGTTGCCATAGCAACTGCAGCTTTTACCTGTATCAGATAAAAAATTAAAGGCATTTGAAAATAAGATGATATAAAATCTAAGATATAAGATATAAAATAAGATGGATATATCAGTATCAATACAATTAAATTAAAAATCAAATCAAAACAAAGTTTTAGACTTTTGCTAGTCACTGTTCACATTATGACATTTTAAGGAGCTTTAGAAAAATAAGACATCAAGGCATGATGATTTAATTTAAAGCAGGTGGAATGCAAGATTAATAAATACCAAACTTTTAAGGGCATAATTTTTAAAGTGAAAGGCAAATGAATGGAGATCTTTTAAACTTACCATTTCTTTTCGCTCAAGAATTTCTGGAAATGCCTCTCTCTGTGAAGATGAGTAAGATAAGTAATTCTAAAACAAACTCTAACCAACCCCCCTTGACAGATTGAGGAGTATAAAGTGCTGGACTTATAAAACTAGAACAAGGAAAAGAGTGACATGGCTAATAGAGAAAGTTAACATTTTAACAAATGCCAGGTGCAATCTGCGATGTCACGACACTCTAGTATACAGACAAATTTTAAATAATGCTCTCTTACAAAAATCTGAGACTTTAATTTTAGAATAAGGTAAATTTTGCTTGAACACTTTAAGTCAAATCCACTTTGTTCTTGCTGAAAAGAATGAAGTTCTATCTAAATACCAAGAAAATGAACACACTGAAGAATGAATTTAGTTGAATATTACAACATGAGTAAAAAGTATATTTACACATCAACAGACATGAGACTTCACATTAGTGGTTTTCACACCATCAAACTTTCAGGATAAACTCACCAGGGACTGGGCAACATGATCTACAAGAATGCAAAGCAGGTGGGGGTCTGTATTGAAAACTGTTTGACACTGTTGGATGCATCGATTCATAATCTGCTGAAGTTTATGCCTGAAGTAACACATTAAAAAAAAAATAAAAATACATTTTTGAAAAATCAATCCTGCTGATTACCAGTTAAAAAAAATTAAGCCCCCTACTTAAAAAGTATGCTTGAATCAAAGTGATGTTCTATGCATCTTGGATACATATCCTTGCTTCATATCTAGCAAGATTTTGACATACCAATAGTTCTTGGTCATGAGCATCCAATGGAAATGTTACAACTTCAATCTGAAGACTGTACTAATATAAATAAAATGTATATTTTGTGACAACATTATGTAAGAATTACCATCCAGACACATTAAATTAGTAAATAATACAAACGACAGTCCATGGTTGCTAGGCAAAAGACCATCAGAAATAGCAACTGTGAACATTCGAGCATGGTCAGCCAGTATCCTGTAAGCAGTGTCCAAACCATTTATATCCTCAGCACCCACCCTTCCTGAGTATGCTGGTACTCCTGATGCCTGAATAGAAATCACTTCCTTAGCAAAGGATGCATAGCAACAGCTAGCAAACTACAAAAAGGACACAAGGAAAAAAAAAGGAAACACATGATCTGTGTGTGTGCATGTAGACATGCATGTGCTAGAGAAAGAAAGTTTGACCGAGGGTACAGCTGTATAGTGTTAATCATATACGCACACCTGCACGGACATATGGTCTCACAAACACACACACGGACAGCAAATGTTGGTACCTTTTGAATAGCCTCAAACAGTGGCTTGAAGAGATCAGTATCATAGTTTGAATGAGAGCCATTTAATACTGCCACCATGCGTTCCAGACCCATGCCTGTGTCTACATGCTGACTTGGTAAAGATGTAAGTGATCCATCAGGATATCTAATACGTTCCAAAGAAGACAGAAAAAAAGAAATAAAAGCATCATGTTGTTTTTTCAGTATTTTAACGACAAAATAACATGACAGTCCTCATTATGGATGATTTTATAAGAATAATTCTTAATTCCAACCAGCCCAGCTTTTGTTTCTCTTCTGCCTTGAACTCTCATCTTTCAATCTCAAAACTACATAACAACAGACATTGACATAAACTATCTATCTCAAAAGCCAATCTCGTTCATTCTCAGCTATGTATAAACTATAGGCCTGTTGTGTGGGATGAAACTTTTCAGAGGCTATTTAAAAGAATCTAAATGAACTGCGATCTCAAGAAAAAAGGGTGTTTCAGAATTAAAACAAAACAGTACCTTTCATATTGCATGAACACCAAGTTCCAAATTTCAACAACATCTGGTGACCCTGTATTGACCAGCTTATTTCTAAGCATAGATCCACTGTGGTCATAGTGGATTTCTGTACATGGTCCACAAGGGCCTGTGTCTCCCATATCCCAAAAGTTCTCCTTCATCCCAAATGGAAGAATTCTGTTTTCAGCAATTCTAAAGCAAATATTACTAAAATTTACAACCCCATAACAAAATGCACACATAAAAACAGTTGAAAACCCTCCATTAGCTAATGCCATATCCATATTCTGAATTAAATATGTGAATACTGATAAGGTAATGTTATGCAAGCTTCTATTAAAACCATGCTGTAAAAGATCAAAATCCAATTATGAAGAATTAACAGGAGGGCTACAAATCAGGAAAAAATTGTCATGACAGAAAATTGGCTGGACTTGAACCACTCAGCGTAGAGTTGAATGATTACTGTTTGACACAAATTTACCAATCTCAAAACTACATAACAAAAGTTATTAACATAAACTATCTATCTCAAGCAAAAGCCACTCTTGTTCATTCTCACCCAAGTGATCTCCAGATATCTCTGCACTCTGTGTCTGGTGATAAATTCAGATCTGTGTTCCCTCCAAAGTAGGTGAAATACAAATGGTCTAGAGGCAATTGATAAACTGTCGTCAACAGAGTAAATGCCATCTGGCAAGCTTGTTCCTGAAGAAGATGAATCATTTTAAAAACAAAAAGTGCTTACTACAGTACTAAGAGCTAAATGACCAGGACAAAATATTTATTTAGGCTTAGATGACAGCATATGTCTGCATGCACAAATCTATGCCCATAATGCTTGTTTGCATGTATAAGAAAGTGTATGAGAGAGTGTGCGTGCATGTGTGTGTGTGTGTGGTGGAGTGTGAGTGTGTGTGGTGGGGGAATGTGTGACTATGTACCAGTGTGTCATCAAAGATTTCAGGTAAACTATGCAATGCATGAAGAATCCTGGAAGTATTCAAAAACTTTAGTTAAACAGTAGCTTGTAATAAGCTATTTACATCATACTTTGAAGTAATCACCAAAAGACCAGTTTCCAAGCATCTCAAAAAATGTGTGATGTGTCAGATCTTTGCCGACATCATCAAAGTCATTGTGTTTGCCTCCAACACGGATGCACTTCTGACTGTTCACAACTCGCCTATAGTTTGCCATTTCAGATTGTGGGCCCACACTGCCTAGGAAGATTGGTTTAAACTGTAACAAAAAATAGTTGCTTTATAATGCTTTTTAATATCCCTAAAAATGTTTTGTCACTGTGTGGTTTGTGACTACTTAATGAATGACTCCTTCAGTAAGCTCACATACAAGTTGAATTAATGACAGCATACGTGTGTGTGTGTGTGTGCTGCATGTGTGTGTGCAGGGATTGTGGACCTATACATATATTACTCTTATAATATATAATACATGCCTGCTCTCTCTCATATACATATATCAATTTATTTTATTGTGATTGTACAACTTATCAACAGCATGCATACTCAACAGTGCTATGTTGGGAATGCTGTCAGCGCTGGAGCTAATGACAGTTCCTTACAGCACATTATCAATTTTCTTAGACATTTAGAAAAACTTGCAGTGATGGTCAAATTTTCTTACAGGTTCTTCTTAAACTTTTTGCTTCTGACATCAGTGAAAACAAGTTTAAAAAAAGAAACTGCTATTTGACATAATAACCTGACTAAGTGAAATGCTATTAAAAGGACTTTTTGTACTTGTCACCAATCTACCGCAGTAAGAAAGCTCTTTTGTACCTGGTTCATACCAGCATTTGTGAAATATGTACCATCTCCTTTACTTGGAATTACCGAGGACGAAGGTACAAATAAATGACCATGACTTTTAAAGAAATTCAAAAAGGTTGAACGAACGTGAAAGCTAGACCACGTCGATGAAGAATTTGGTCTGATACATTTCACCCTAACGGTAATACGGTCTGATGTGGTTTTAAGATAAAAATGCCTAAGAGAGAGCATTATAACCCTTAAAGAGACTTCCTTGCCAGTTCTAAAAACAAGCTGAAGGTGAGGACATTTTGTTTTGACAGAGGGAGTATTCATTAAATTCAAATTAATATGTATTTTTTCTTCTTTTTTCACAAAACAAGTATACAGTTATAAATATATAGGTATCTTAAAGTTCAATTAAGTTTAATGTGAAATGTATGTGTGAAAGATTTAATATTTAAATGTTTTTTAGAAAAACGTCATGATCCCTTGAATAGCAGACGACATCTTCGGATACGAACTCTCTTGCGTGTGTAGTCAAGGTGGACGAACGCCTGCGTTCAGGCGGACTTTGGACCATTGTTAAAGTTTCTGCGAATTTTGTAACAGCTTACTATGACACGGTGAAAAAGCCAAAATAGTTTATGAGGATTTTTGGCTTCATGAATCTCGAGCGGGCTAACCGCCGCTTGAGACACCTTCAGGCTGTTATCAGCAAGCCTGCATGGAGAGAATCGACTTCAAATTTACAAGTCAGGTGGTGCTCCTCTCAGTCAGGTAAGAAATTTGTTTTCTGCTTCCACGATTAACGAGCAAGTATCAAGCTTAAATACATTATTACAGTCTTGGCCTTTCACATCAATCTATTTTTCACGATCTTGTTGATTTGTTGCAAATTTGAATGGTGCATAAATCACACATTTAGCAAATTTGTAACTTTTTCTTTCAGGTTCAAAGAGAGTCAGCATAGGTGATGTTTCAATTCAAGTAAAAGATCCTAAAGCACCAGAACTTGTTCCCAGGAAATATTGTAGGTATCATTCTGTGGGAAAGTACATTTTTAATTGTCACGTACTGCTCTTTGTTGTTCTCGCATAAAACTGACACACACAGACGAATAAAAATGATAAATGTGTCCACAGTGATCAGTGACCCACACCCATATGCTTGTGAAGCAGAGAGACCAAAAGTATTGTGGCTAGTTTAAATCATCTATCATTCTATGTGCCAAGGCTGGCAGCATATTTCAATAGGACAATAAATGAGCTTACAAAGCATACTGTGCACATTTAAGTAGATTCAGAAGTATGTCTACCAAAAAATGTTTTACAGATGCTTTTTGATGCACATCAAGACACACATTATCATTTTTTTGTTTTGTTGTCTTATCCATTTCAGACAAGAAGGAACTTCCACAGACAGTTCTTCGACATTTGAGATGGATTATGCAAAAGGTAAATCATTCATATGTTGCTGAAAATAAACAAAAAAGAGAATTTTTTTTCTCTTTGTAAATGTAAAAAAAGTAATTTTTGTTTTTGCAGGATGCCTTGGGACAGGATATTTTTCTTATAGGACCACCAGGACCATTTCGTCGCCAGATTGCATTGATGTATTTGGTATGTGTGTATTTTTGAGGTTATTTTTCTTTTCTGTGTTTTATACCTTTTTTCCATATCTGCTTTATTTTTATTCTTTCTTACACTTGGCAGGCAATGTAATAACATTTGTGATATGATTTTATGTATCCCAGAGGACAGTCAGTAATAGTTCTATAGGAAAGCAAGGATTAGAACCACACAACAGTCAACAATATCATAACATGCTCATACCCACTCCACCAGACAGACCTGCATACATGATTGAGACTGACATGTGATCTACATTCATTAACACAGTAGTGTACTGAATGCAGCACTGTCTTGTTGTAATCTTGTGCATTTTATATAAAGCTCACAAAAAGTGTGTAATTGTTTTCTGTTTATCATTTATCAAATATTTACAGTGAAGATAATGTTTTGAATCTGATGGTCTTTTGGTGTATATATTAGAGTAGAGTAGGTGACAAATGATAAACATCTTCAAAGGAAAGGAGTAACAAATTTTACATTCATTCCAAAGATGTAATTCTTGCATTAAAAATTTTGCAAACCTTGATTATGTTCAGATTTCTTTTTAAAGATAACAACAGACTATTTTTCTTCTTGTCATAAAGAAATTTTTATTTTACAGGAACTTACCAAACGCGAACATGAGTATGTGTCACTGTCAAGAGATGCAACAGAGTCTGACCTCAAACAGAGGCGTGAAATACAGGAAGGCACAGCATATTATGCAGACCAATGTGCAGTCAGAGCTGCACTGGAGGGTCGTGTTCTGCTGCTGGAAGGGGTGGAAAAGGCAGAGCGGAATGTCCTTCCAGTTCTTAACAACCTTCTGGAGAACCGGGAGATGCAGTTAGATGATGGGAGGTTTCTTGTTGCTGCTGAACGTTATGACAAGCTTTTGGAAGAGCATTCTAAAGAAGAGTTAGATGCCCTTAAACTTGTCCGGGTCAGTGAATTCTTCAGAGTTATAGCCCTTGGATTACCAGTGCCACGTTACCAAGGCAATCCGCTGGATCCACCTCTTCGGTCTAGGTTTCAGGCAAGGGATGTCTATCCCTTGCCATTTAAGGTAAGGTTTTGTTTGAGTTACTTTTGTTACTCTTGATCTGACAACATTTATTTCTTTAGTGTAAATAATGTAACTAGTTTAACCCACATTAAAGGAATATTACATCTTTCAGACACCCCTTATGACACTGATAATTTACTAAACATAAAAGTATGAATCATAAAAGTATGATTTACTTTTCAGGAAATGTATGCCGCATTACAACAACAAACATCTCACTTGCCTTCTGACAGGTAACAATGACCAGACTCTAAACAGTGTTTGGTTGCGATTTTTGATTTTCTTCAGCTTTTTGAAATTAGGTCTAGAATATCTGCATATGTGTAACCAGATAGTCTACCACATGATACATACTCATGCACACTTTGTGAAGATAGTGCTGCACATGTAGCTGTAGGTTGTTGATACCTTATTATAATAAACTTGCAGGTCGTCTGCAGCTGATAGTGTGACCACCGTCCAGCAAAGTAACTTATGGCAAACTTTCTGCCTCAGAGGCTAAGTCCTGAAATGGACTGCTAGTTGAGACGATTGTTTCCGACTTACTCTTCCTAAGCTGCTTACTGACTTCTCCATGCTCGATTTCTTCCCTCCCCACCCCCTGAATGTCTTTTATATCCACCAGGAGAAGTATTGTGCCATAGGTACCTGGCCATGTTGTTGTGCTGCTGGGATTTGCCTAGCAGAAGGTTGGATTCTGCCCCCTTCCCTCCAACCTGCCTCATTGTGGCCTTTAGAACAAAACAAATTTGTGTGTCAGTTAGTATGAAGAACTCATCAACCTTCAGTTGCATCTAAAAAACCTTTTCGACATATGTTTCATCAAGTGAATATGTTTGTGGTATATTTCAGGCTGTGATTCAAATGGATCAGTTGACTTCAGCAACCTACATTCTCACGAATATTATAACTATGATTATATATGTATTAAATTCATGTATTTCCGTTCGTTATAAAATTGAAACAGTAATCAGATTTGTAAAGGCAATGTTTTTGTAAAGTTTATTGATAAAAAGAACAGCTTTGCTTTGCAGAATATCGCAGATCCTTTCTTTTGCAACCACTTTACAGCAGAGAGAATCAGAGTCAATTGGTCTGCCTGATTTTCCTGTAGACAACTTACCTTACATAGTCAAATTAATGGTTAGTATGACATTTCATTGATAATGCATATTCGTTGCAGATTTTGTGTCTCTTGTTTGTGTAGATGAAGCAGTCTGTGAGATATTTCTTGTTTTCTCTGTCAAATCGTCTGCCTGTTTTTAGCCTTGTTTTGGTGTTTTCACAGTCAATCTACAGCTAAAAGCATGCAGAAATTAGCTGTGTAAATTAAATATTAAAGGTATCTTCATATGTGGGAAGACAATAGTTCTCACTAAGGAAAAACACTTCCGTTTGTAGATACCCAGCCCATATTGCAAAATGTAAACGTTGCTTGTAGGCACTCACTCTGAATGACTAGTTTCTGAAAAAAGTCTGGTGGGTCTACTTATAATGTCTGACATTTTCCCTTAACTATTGGAAACTTTTCTGTTGTAATTAAGGTGTCTGTAGTGCTGATTTTAGATTTTATTATCGTGTTTGAGGCATGACAAATGTTGGTGAAACATGGGAAGCAGATTCAGTGCACACCATTCAATGAACTCAGGTTATGAAGCATGTTTGAAAGTTGTATGGATAGCACAGGCCATTGACTGTTTCCAGTGGAGGGGAAATGGATCAACAGTAGTTGGGAAAAATTATAATAAAAATATAAATATAATAAATAAAGTATCAATAAACAGAAGATACTTTAAGGACATAGAGGTTTAATTGATGTTCTTAATATCTTTTGCAGGATACAATCCCAGAGCTTTCATCATATAACTTGTTACAACGACTGTATCCTTTCACTCTTATGTTGGGGAAGGAGGGAAAAACTGCAGTCTTGGACACGCTGGCTGTAATATTCTATTGCTCTTTGCTCAGCACAACTTTGTCTTCTGTATTACATTATGCTACAACTATTTCCCTGATGGCTGTCTTGAGAAATATTTTATAAGCATAAATATAATGAAACTGCCATTGAAACTTTGCTGGGAAAAAAGTAAATTGGTGATTATGGAAAAAAATATTATCAGCTAAGTTGTTGGTAAGATGAGAATTTACAAGATTTGTATATTTAGAAAAGCTTCTCAATATAAAACCCTATAGGTAAATTTTATTTAACCTAAAAGAGAATTCTTAATTACATGTTGCAGAAATTCGAACTCGTAGACACAGGACAGACAAAAAGTGGAGTTGGCAGTATCAGAAAAGAGCCAAAGAATGCACAAGCTGAAATCAGTGTTGGGAACAAAAAATATGATCTTACAGTAAGTTTAAAAAAAGACAGAAGCATTTTGTTGGTTTAAAGTTGTTTAAAATTCCATTTATTTTGCTACTGACATCATTCTGGAGTCATGCTTTCTGTATGCTTTGCTTTTCTTAAAACGCTTTTAGGCTTACTGCAGTGCACTATGTTATTTTCTCAGGTAGCTGCTGGACTCTTGGCATCTGCTCCCCTGGGACGAGATGGAACATTTGTACCTACAGAATACCACGATGCATTTCTGTCAGAGATGCTGCAGTCTCACCTGGTCAAAGATTTCTGCATCATTGGACCAAGGGTAAAGATGTTTGTCAGATGGTCATAAATGGTTCTTTGAAAACATTAATGTTTCCAGTCATAAGACCCTATTTGTACTACAGTACTCACAGTAGACAGTGAGACTGAGGAGACTTTGTGAAGCATTATGTGTTTTTAATTATATGCATATTATAGATAAAGTTATAGATATTTTTGGTAATTTTATGAGCTTGATAATTTACATATATTGTACATTTATTATTATTATTATATATAAAATGACTGATAAAGACAGACCTGTTAACCCTTATGGATTTGCCATATTCAATATGGAGAAATACTTTTTTTTTAATACAAGTGTGGCTTACCTTCCCCATCTTGGTGTCTATGGCTTTGTTCTTGGTATTTTTTATCTTGAATACCAGTTGATTTGATGGTAGTAGGTTGTTGAGTTAAGATGTTCTGGTAAAATATACATTGATTTATTATTATTATGTGAAAGTAATAGCCAATCAGTAAGTCCATTTCTTTTTTAATGTTGCTTCAGCTTATAATGCTTTCCTGTTCATACCATTGTTAACACACAGAGAGCATTTCCCAGCCCTCTCTCTGTTTGTCTGTCTCTCTCTCTAAAATATGACACTGAAAAAAGCAGAATAATTCAGAAATTTTGCAGAAAGTTCTATGAAATTCCATGTATAAAAGGTCTGTTGTTGAAGATGAGTACACACGCTGTGATTAATTTAGATATGACTTCAGAATTGCATATGGTGGTAACTTTCACTGCTGAGGAAATTGTTACTGTTCTATCACCCAGTTTTGGCACAGTCGTTTAACCATGAAGGCTTGAATCTGTGTAAAGTCAAACTTGCTCCTAAAAATGATGTGCTGAGAATGCAAAGACGGTGGACCCAAAAATCAGATTTGAAGCAGATTTATTGAGTAGATGCCATCAGGCATATACTATAGTATCATTCAGTAAGTGGACTGATGTAGTCAGAGGAGCCACAAACAATGGGGGAGAGTAGATCACATGTTGGTGAAGGTGGCCAAGACAGAAAATACACTTGGCACCAGTAGCCAGTATCATAATCTGGCTGTGGTAATGCTAAAGATGTTTACCATCCCTCACTCCAGTGCTTCATGTAAATGGCTATAGAGCTATGTAAAACCAATCAAAAACAGGTTTTCTTATGTAACCCAGCATTGGAAGGCCAAACAATTATCAAATCTCTGCTCAACTAGCCTGAAAAGAGACGCTGTACAATAGAACAGCTAAAGCAGCTCAAATTTGCCAGCTGTAAATCTATGAATTTGTAATTACTGAAACTGGAAGTTGAAATGTGGGATCAAATTTTTAATGATGATAACTGCTTAGTGCTATTCATTGTGTCAATATCTGTGTATCACTTCTCTTAAAATGTGAAGTGTAATGTATGTTGTAATTGAGAGTTTATCATTAAAAATACATAAACAGAAAGGTCAGAGGAGTTTGCACTGGGCAAGTCTTTGTTATGCAACTTTTTAAACTTACCAAAGCAGGATTATAGTATTGTCATAAGGGTAATCAAGTCTGCAGATGGTGTGAAGGACAATTTATAGAACTGTTTGTCTGAATAAGATCAGTGAGACCATGAAATGAGTTGTAATTATGTTGATATGTTAATCAGGAAACATTGGTATGTACTAAATTATGTACAATTTTTATCAAATCTCTGAAAAATCTGAAAAAGTTTATTAAAATGTTTAAGTGTTTTTCAAATACGACAGACAATTTTTATTTTCCTAGCTCAGGGACACATACACACATGCATGTTCATCATCAACAAGTCCCCCTGAAGATAAAAAGTTTTCTTGCTTCTAGCAAAACTTAAAGAGACATATCTTTTATTTTGACTCCTTTCATTGTTCAGGGCTGTGGCAAGACAGTACTTGTGAAGCAGTTTGCAGACATGTTGGGGTACCATGTTGAACCCATTATGCTGTACCAGGTTAGTGTTTTTTTCTGGCCTTGAAATGAATCAAAGCATGTTTTTCTTTCATTGGTTAAGCCCATGTCAAACTTTAAAATTTAAAGTCTATCTTTATGTCATATTATTATCTGTATACATATTTCCTGCTCTATTTATTCTTCATATTTGTTTCTTTCATTACCTTCAGTGAAAACAGTGTGTGTTTTTAAACAATACTTTTGGAATCATTTGCCTTCTGCTTCACACTCTGAACATTATATATGATAGGTAGCTCACACATTCTCTCATATTTCTTCAGGATATGACTTCAAGAGACCTACTTCAGCAAAGAACCACCCTGCCAAATGGTGACACTGTGTGGCAACCAGCACCCCTCATGACAGCAGCAGTAGAAGGTAGTTTGGCTGTTTTGGATGGTGTACACAGGATCAATCAAGGTTCTTTCTCAGTCCTTCACAGGTAGAAACTATTTACAGCATGATAAAAAAATGTGTAATAGGATAAAAAAATATGAAGTTGTGTCTTTCTTTCAGTATGAAAATGGTTGTTTAAAAAGATATAGCTTCCTTCATGATGTACTGATTAATAATATAAATTGCATTTTGTTTGCATAATTTTTAAAAAATGTTCATATTTATCTATTTTGAAGAGTGCATTGATATGGAAGCTTTTTATAGTTGTAAAGGATTCTGAGCATTATTGTTACTGCCAGAATTTCAAAGAGAAAGCAAAATGCATATTTCAGTAATAATTGTTGTCAGGCTGGTGAATGAGCGAGAGGTGCAGTTGTTTGATGGGACACGCCTTCTGAGTGAAGAACGCTTTGAGGCTGTCAAAGAAGAGACTGGTTTGACCAATGACCAGCTGGCTGACAGGTGAGACTTCTAGCATCAGTATCTTCAGATAGTGATTCTTCAGAAGGAAACGCTTTCTTGGTGACTTTATGGCAGGAAATGTGTTAAAAATCAATAACAAAGTATATTTTTATTATAAAACTTTTTACCTATTTTTATTAAATAGTTTGACTTGGACAAGGGTTTTTATTTTATAGCTGATATTTGATATGGCTACATCTATTTCTCTTTATTTTATAATATTTGATTTCGCCACACCTTCAAGCAGTTTTGGTGAAATGTTTAAATATGTTGCACATCACAGACACATCTTTCCCATCCATCCTTCCTTCCGAATTGTGGCGCTTGCTGAGCCACCTATTGTTGGCAGTAGTAAGCAGCAGTGGTTATCGCCCGAAATGTTGACCATGTTTCTTTATCACCACATGCGCCCCCTTTCACGTGATGAAGAGTACAATGTCATTGCCAATCTGGTAAGTTGAGAAAACCTGAGAGTTCTCAATTTGATTTTATAAGTTCTTTTAGTCTGTTTCCCATTTTTTACTGGTTTGGTAAATGCTACTAGCTTCCCCACCAGGGAGAGATAGGCACATCATAAACATTCATTATTATTGTTGGTACACCTAGCTACATTATTATTATTATTGATACACTTAGCTATGCATATATTTGTTTGTGCATGACTGTGTGTTTGTGAGAGAGAGTGCATATGTGTGCATATACATGCAAACATTCATTCGTTTAAGTTCATGATAATCACAATTGATCTTTGCACCTCCATCCTTACTCTTTATTTTCTTTACAGAAGTCTTCTATTTTACATCGCTCAATTGACTATTTTCTTGGACGTACATATGCAAATGTAATCAAAACTCATTACAGACACAAATCAAATTCAGTTTGAGATGAATTCAGCTGTCAGTGATAATTCCTTTGTTAAAGTCAATGCTGATAAATTCTAATATCATAAACATTTCTATGTTTTAAAGAAAAGTTGTCTCATTTTTATGTACATAAAGGCTGATAGACCTCATTAATAATTATCTCCAGGTGCCTGGCATGCCAGATATGAGTAAAGTGTTTGACTTTGTCCACAAACTTCGAGACTCTCATGATGGGACAGTAAGTCAGGATTATATGAAATATGTGTAGAATGAAGGTGTTAGAATTAAAAGAAAATATTTCTGAACTAGATGTAAAATAGACAGTAATTTCCTAACTCTGAAAAAGTTTCTTCTACCATGACTCATTAAAGCTGTGGTTTAAATTAGATGTGCCTTCAGCATTTTCTTTTCAAATTTATGTCTTTTTATAAAATATTTCATTATTTGAGTGTGTTTGGCTTATTGAAACAATCTTTTGTTACTCAGTGTTATGAAATTGTCATTATATTTACATCTTGATGTTCAAGTCTTACTGCATGCTGTAAAAATTGGACTAAAATTTATGTTGTAGCTCAATTCCTTAGCTTCATCAATGTCTACAAGACAACTTCTGCGAATTGCACGGCGTATGTCCAAATACCCAAGTGAAGACCTATATGGCATTATACACAAGGCTTGTTTGGCCAGGTGTGAACCTTGAAAGTCTCTGTGTGTGTGTGTGTGTGTTGGTATACAGAGGTGCATAACTGCCATTTAAAAATTTTATTCTGCTGTGTAACACCAGCCAAGGGGAGCAGTTTGGGGGTGGCGTTATATATTGGATATAAAACTGGGGGCTGTTAGTTATCTTTCAGTTCATGAAGTCTGTGCATGTTCACACTTCAAGGATCTTGCTTTTTCTGTTGCACTATGAAATTTGTAAGTGTTCAAAACTTTTACATTTTAATTTTTGAGCTTACTTAGGTAGATACCAAGAAAATTTAGATGCTTGTTGCTAATGGTTTTAAATGGAGTGGGATTTTGAAAACAGCTTTACCTTAGGTCCCTAGCTATAACCTTATGGTTCTAGTTAGTTCTGTTTTGATGGGTTTTGTATTTTGAAGTGAAATTTTGTATTATGTTGATTTAGATGATGCCAGTATGTGCAATATCTCATAACAGTCATATTTTCTTTGTGTTGCGTGCTGAACTTACAGATTTCTTAAAGAAATTAATTGTATCAGGTATTAGATTCAGCAGTTTTTATTACTACCTTCAATAATATTTCTACATAGATTTCTTCCACGACTTGCTCACTCAGCACTAGAGCAAACACTGACTGAGGCGGGGATAGTGGCTGCTAAGGTGGAGTCTAGTTTGGAGGATTTTGAGACAGCAATTACATGTAAGTCACACATTCACTCATTTTCACACTAAAATTTTTGTACAAGTTTATTGCATAACTCACAAATGTCTGTCTGTTTTTAAGTTTCAAACAAACAGATGTTGTTTGCATGAAAAGTTAATATTTTTCATTCTTCAATGATGTCTCTTCTATTTGCTTTCTGAAAGGGAGAGGTTTTATTGTAAATTTGGGCAGGTGAAGTAAAGGATGGAATTTTAAGAGTGGGGAATACCTCTATCCCTGTCTACAACCCAGACAACAGAACAAAAGTTCCCAACATCCTTTTTTATGAAAATCCTCAGGTAGGATATTTTGACTATCATTCTTCCTTAGCCATCATAGCACCACAGACTCTGTAATTTTAGTCTATTACAAATGCCGTGTTGACTTGCCCTTACTTCTTAAAAGCTCTGGAATAAAAAAGTGTTTGTCTGTTTTGCCAAAAGAATGGATGGTTTTCATCTTCCTTCTATTCTATGCAGCACCTTAGTGTGATGGAAGACATGATGAAAGATTTTACTCTTGGAGAGCATCTGTTACTGGTTGGGAATCAAGGTGTTGGCAAGAACAAGATAGTTGATAGGTTTTTGCAGCTGCTGAACAGACCACGAGAATACATACAACTTCACAGGTATTTAATATTTACATAAATTATTCCTTTACTGCAGTATTTCTTTTGGGCTGCTTCACTTTAATCATGTAAGAGATATTCTAAATTACTTCTTTTAAAGTCATAAAAAAATAAAAAAGCTTATTTAATTTACATGGCTATTTGTTTTTTTTTTGCCTTGCATTAAATTACCCCCCACCAAAAAAAAACAACAACAACAAAACAAAAACGCATGCATGATTTTATTTAAAACAATTGAATGTATAGGCTTAGTGTAAATATTGGACCCAGTCATTAATTTACTCATGAATATTACCTTTATACTCCTATACCTCACTCTATCTGTAATTAAACTCTTGAAAATAGTTTTAAATGGGCTTGTTGAAGTCATTTCATGCTCTTTGTCTGACAGAGACACCACTGTTCAGACCCTAACACTACAGCCTACTGTCAAAGAAGGCATTATCATATATGAAGATTCTCCACTGGTCAGTATGATTTTAGTCTCTTCCCCTCACCTGTATTCCTTGTCGCAGTTTGAAAGTATGATTTGTCTATGAAAAATAATTCTTTCTGCATGAAGATAATTTTCAACTTAACTCATTTATTTGTCATTAATTCGTGGACTAGGGTGAGGTAAAAGTTTGCTTTTTTTGGAAAAAAAATAGACTAGATAATTTAGATAAACTACAAGTTAAATATTAATTTCTTTATTTAGATTACAAAGAGTCAAAAATGAAAAAATAATCAGCAACAACAGTAGCAAATTGTTGTCATCATTGAATATTTAGCAAACAAGTTTTGGAATTATATTTTTAAAAGTCAACAGTAATATATATATATATATATATAAAAGAAAATAAAATATATTTAATGTATTAATGTATTTAAAATGTATTTATAAAATAGAATTAATATTCTCCATGCACATGTTGTTTTTAGGTAAAAGCAGTGAAGTCTGGCAATGTTCTGGTGATTGATGAAGCAGACAAAGCCCCCACCCACGTTACTTGCATACTGAAAACTCTTGTGGAGTCTGGAGAAATGCATTTGTCTGATGGGCGCCGTATTGTTTCATGTAATGGTTATTTCTGTAAAATTATATTTTGGAACAACATTTTCAGCTTATCAGTTTATTTTAAATCAAAAGTCTTTCTTTGAAGAAATAAATATTTTAGGGCCATTTGTGATGCTCTGGCATGAATGATGAGAGCGAAAGTAAATGCTGCAAACGTACACAGCTTTCAGTACATTGATATTTTTTTCCAGTTCACTTTCTCCCCTTGCTGGATCAAAAGAGTGCTAGGAAAAGTGCAGAAAAAATGTATTCTGATATTAAACTTTAATAATAATAATGAAGATTTTTATAGCCCATATTCACACTCATAGAGAGCATGCTCTTAGCGCTTAAAACGAAGAAGAGACGTGGACTAAATGGATAGAACATGAGGGACAGAAGAATAAACGACAGTACTGACGACAAACAGAAAACAAAGATAGAAAACCCCAAAAGGCAGCAAGTAACAGTAAGTACCAAGTAATTAAACTTTAAATGTCCTCAGGGATTATTTTTATTTGATTTGTAATTTATTAGTCACTGCATACTAATCAAAGCTGTCATTTTTTTTTATTTTCTTGCAGCAACATCTGGCATCAAGCCTAGTGACGCTGTAATTGTTTCTCATCCTGATTTTCGCATGATTGTCTTGGCAAATCGACCTGGTTTTCCTTTCTTGGGCAACGACTTTTTTGGTGCAATGGGTAAGTTGCCATTTGAAAAGCAATTTGATATGCATTGATTTGCTTATTCAAAAACTTTTCTTCTTTGAACAGATTGTTCTAGTTCTAAATGGTCACTTAAAGTAAACCTTGATTTATTTTATATTTATTTCTCTGGAGAACCAGAGATTTTTAGAATGATACATTATCAGAAGGTAGCACTGTACACGAAATGTGATGAGAGTTTGTTATCTAGTAAGGAATCAAATATTTACATTGTTTTTTAACCAGGTGACATTTTTAGCTGTCACGCAATTGACAATCCAGATGTGGAATCTGAGATGGCCATGCTGCGACAATATGGACCTCATGTTCCAGAGGCTACATTGCATAAACTTGTCCTGGCCTTTGGTGAGTTGAGAAATATGGCTGATCAGGGGCTGATCAGCTATCCATACTCCACTCGTGAAGTTGTTAACATTGTCCGTCATCTTGAGGTAAGTAATACAAGGTATTGTTGTCAAGGGACATAATCACATATAAGAAAATATTAATACTATATTAAAATTGTCCATGACAGGAATAATCATTGAGGTGATTTCAACAGGTTTACTTTTGGACTTTTTAAATTTAATAGTGACTGGGTATCAGCAGTTAAAATTTTGATGTAATCACAGCTTGGGGTCAAAGTTTAAAAAGTAAAGGGAGGTAACTTGATTACTGTAATTCCTTCCTGTTGTCAAGGAGCATGATTACATCTGTGTATTATGAAAAAATTTCAGCAGCTTAAAATCCAAGCATGCAGACGAGATCTTGCAAAGCCTCTTCTTTGTATTCTTCACTAACTTCCTGTCTATCCTCATATTGAATGTAAACTTGTTTCACTGGGCTTGAGGTTCTTCGTAAGCTCTTTTCTTATTTACTTCTCTGAGCTCTTTAATCACTATACTCCAGGTCAATATCTACATACTTCAACAGATATTTGCCTTCTTTCAATTCCAAGAAACAGGATGAAAAATGTTGGTGTATATGTTTGCCCAATCAGTATCAACTATTTTTTTCCTATTGTAAAATACCACCAGTAGAGCCAACTAAACATGTCTGTAAAACTGATTTGTCAATAATCAGTTAGAGTTTTGCCCACAATTCTTAGTCTGGCTATTGTTCTATTACCTTTCTTTTTTATTTTGTTTAGTGTATTCATTTGTTTTGCAGTTTCTACCATTTATGTTGTTCGTGTAACTGATTAGTACTCAGATGTTGTGGTAGAGTGCTATACAAATGTACATTTATGTTACAAAGATGTAAGTTTCATTATTGCCACCACAATTAGTTTCATTTCTGTTACACATTAACAGAAATATCCCAGTGAGGGCCTTACAACAGTGGTGAAGAATGTGTTTGACTTTGACCAGTATAACAAGGAACTAAAGGAGACTTTGATTGAGACAATGCAGAAACATGGCATTCCTCTTGGTGCCTCCCAAGCCTCTATAGGTCTTGCCAAAGAGTAAGTGGTAATTTATATTGGTTTTTCATTCATGATTAACAAAAATTTGCATTAACAAATGAGTTATGGTCATCAGTATGTGCACCAAATAAAAAGAAACAAAAATTGTGACATGTAGACACAAGTAATCTGAAGGGAGAAAAATACTGGAAAAATCTTAATCTAATTTCTAGATTTGGTAACTGCTTTGAAATTATGTTTGAAAGCCTTGACACTGGCCTATTAAACTATGGGTAAGATTTGTCTGTTAGAATTAATTTAAGTTTATGCAAACAAAAGCCAGTCAGTCTGGTGAAATGCAAGCACTTTTAATGTTTCTTGCCATACTAGATAATAAACAGCTTCTAAATTGTGACAGCCTAGAGTTTCTTTCTCCATCTGTGGTTTTGTGAATTGGAGGCATTCCATAAATTAATTGGGTTGACTACATGAGAATAAGAAGGATATTTAGACTTTAAGATTGATATTATTTTATTATTTCACAAAATTATATGCCTTTAAACCTATGGTCTTTTTGTACAAACATCTCTAATATTGATTTTTATGTCTGGACCTTTCAGTCTTCTATCCGACTTATAACATTTCATACTAAAATAACTGCCACGAATGTACGAAGATGATGTGTTATGGATCATAAACAAAAATGATTTAGGATGACGTAATGAAAAAGCTGTTTTAGGTACGGAGATTTACTTGATGCGCCTTGCAGTGTTTATGAAAGAGTGGATGTCGAAATTTTGGAAGGAGCCAATTAGGGAAGTGTTATTAGAATTATAATATTAATGACTATGTGAACAATTCTTGTCAACAATAATTGTGATCACTTCAAAATAAATGGTTAATGTTTCTAAAAGTGTTGTGTCTTTCTTATGTGTGATATTATGCTACACATGCCTCATATTTATTAAGAGAAATATGCTGGTAGAAGTCTCTATTTGCTTGTGCATGCAGTTTTGAAACACACACACAACATTTGCATCTAGTCAGTCACATGTACATGTGTGAATACTCAAAAAAGAGTATGTAAAATTATCATACATGTTTTCGTCGATTCATATATAGATTACTTATTTATGCTTCGTATATATGAATGTATACATCCAGATTATAGCATGCTTTCACACACACACACAAATGTGTGATTGCTGTCTTCCATCCAAATACCCATGCACATTGATGTACACACAAGTGTATACATGATTATATACACAGGCAAAATATGTCTGGATACATCTGTAACATACTTCAACTGCAGAATATTTGACAAATTTTGCTTGAAAATTCTTCAATGATAACCGTCATATTTTTTACTCATTTACTGACTCAAAATGCAGTTTGGTTCTAAAATGAAGATTAATTACTTTTTTTCCAAGAAATTTCTTTTGTTATAGGGTGAACTACGTAAAAATAGCCTGCCTCATTCAAGTGTATTATAGTAGGCAGACTACTTTTGAGTGTACCACCCTGTACCTTGGGACGCACAAATACAGTGAATATGCGAATAAAAGAAATTTACTTTTTGTAAGCAACGCTTTAAAAAAAGAATGATTAAGAAAGGTCAACTACTTCAGTCAGGAGTGTGTTGTTGGATAAAATATCTTTGTGTGCAATATTTGAAATGACATCTTCAGTTAGCGCTTTTATAAATTTTTGTTAAGACTGGAGCTGCCAAAGTTTGAGGTAGTTGGAGAGTGGACAATTTCTAGTCAAGGTCTTCGGCAGAAGACATCGCTCATGATGTTGCCCACAGTAACCGAAAAGCTACAGGTCAAGGTTGGTGATGTGACATGCTTACCTAATTAGATTTTTCTGCGAGTGAAACAACATATAGATTTGCCTTGAAACAATACATCAAACAAATTTTACTTTGGGTAGAACAAAAGAAAATTCACCAGCTCATTTACCAACGATGTGAAATTTTCTAATAGTGAATATTATCCCATGAAACGAGAGCTAAAAAGGCAGCTAAGATAATCATAAGTTCAGTGTAGGAATGATTGTGCTTGCTGATTGTAATGTTCATCATATATACATGTAGTGTTTTGTAATAAGATTTATCATATTTAGAGAGTTTTAAACATTAGCTTATATAACACAGTGCACTTAACAACCACTCATAAGCAATTTTGTTCTGTTTATCAGCATTGTACATACAAGTCTGGTCACCTTTAAACTTACTTTATAAATGACACCAGATATAAGCATGATAAAAATCTGGTTTGGAAGCCTTGTATTTCTTATAGTAAATTGATTAATAAAATCCCATAGCATATGGATGGTATGCTTTACAAACCATTATAGTGTAATGCAGCTGAAATGTGTAACTGCCATTGAACAGTCATGCAATGTTTGACAAATTGTAGGGTCCAGTGCCCTTATATGTTGAAAGCAAGAAACTAGAACGCACAGAGACCAGGGCATCTGTCTTCACAGAGCAAGAAGCATACTGGACTTTGCCTATTGATGAGAGTAATGTTGTCTGTGACCTGGATGTCAGCAAAGGTACTGTGGTTATTTCTAGTACATTAATTAGCATTCTGTTGTCTAAAAGATGTGAACATAAAGTAGACCTTTTCTCTTTTTTTTTACGCATGTTTTACTGATTATAGCATGCATGGTTAAGCAGAATTGTGTGATATGCATCATAAAGCAGTTGTGTGGCTAAGAGCTTATTATTGTGAATTTGAACATGTGACACAATGCACATGTGATGTTCCCAGTGTATATGTGTAAGATATTTTGACTTGGGTCATTTACATTTTTATTGCACATTATGTTATTTGTGAAGGTTGGCAAATATGTGAGATTTGCTCAGCTTGCGACAAACTGATCAGTCAATAGTTTAGCTAGTGCTGGGTTGCTGGATTTGTAGTGTCAATGACAATGACAATGACCAACTTTATTTATCCCAGTGGGCAATTTGAATGTGGGCATGTGCTCTAGTTCAACAGTGAGTGGCAAAAACAAAAACAAAACATGTATCTCTATATAGATTTAAAAAAAAAAAAAAAAAAAAAAAAGAAGAAGAAAAACTTACAGGGAAATCAAGTATACACATACAACATCACACACGCGCACACACACCACTGACAGCTCATCTAACATTAAGCAGCTGGACTGCAGATGGCACAAATGATTTTAGGTGTCTGTTACTCTTACATATAGGCATGGCATAACGTTTACCTGAGCTTAATAATAAAAATTCTTTTGTTAATACATGATCAGGTAATGATAAAATGCATGAGGCTTTCCGTACTATTTGCTGGTTACAAAAAGAGGCTAAATCCCTCTGTCTGATACCAATTATCTTAGAACAGATGTTAACAACACTGTTCAGACTATTCCTATCATGGACAGAGAGATTGCGAAACCAGCAGACAAATGAGAAAGATAGAAGACTCTCAATGAATGACTGGTAAAAACGGCCTAATATTACTTGACTAACTGAAAAACTCTTTAATTTATGCAAAAGATACATTCTTTGTTGGCCACGTTTAACAATGTGTTCGGTGTTTAAGTTCCATTTGAGCTGGCTATCAAAAATAGTTCCCAGATACCTGAAGGAGTTAACAACTTCAACAGGTTTACTATGAATCACACTGGGAATAACAAAATCCTCTTTGATCTTCCTAAAGTCTATAACTATTTCTTTAGTCTTATCTACATTCAACTCTAAAAAGTTATCATCACACCACTGTACAAAATTCGTTAAGGCATTGCCATGATCTGTTGTGTGTTCCTGTAAAAGAGTCAACAATGCAGTGTCATCAGAGAACTTGATGAGGTAGCTATTCTCCTCCATGCTTCTGCAGCTGTCAGTGTACATGATAAATAACAAGGGTGACAGACAACAACCCTGTGGGGAGCCAGTGCTTGTAAAAACTGTGTCAGAATATTTACTATTAACATAAACCCTCTGCTGTCTACAAGTCAAAAAATCCACTATCCATAAACCCAGTTGATGTGGCAGGTCAAAATCAAAAATCAGTCTCGAAGCCAGAAGGTGTGGTTGCACTGTATTGAATGCAGAACTAAAATCTGCGAAGAGTAATCTGGCATGTGACTTGGGCTTTTCTAAATGTTTATACAGTGTGTTCAGAATGAATAACTTGGCATCGTCAACACCCCTCGTCTTCCTGTATGCAAATTGCAGTGGGTCCAGTTTACTCTCTACAGATGTTAAGATGAGACTTTTTACAATTTTCTCAAAGGTTTTCATTACAAGGGAGGTTAAAGCTATTGGCCGAAAATCATTGGGTTGGCTGGGGTTAGGTTTTTTAGGGAGAGGGACGATGTTAGACAGTTTCCAGAGTGCTGGAATGTGCCCTGAGTCGAGAGAGAGTTGAAAAAGATGTTGAAACACTCCTCCCAACTGAACAGTCAGTAGTGTTGCAAAATGCTGTGAGTCATCTCAAGTGCAGGTGATGAACAGGAGCTAGTATGTTGGAGATGCTGTATAACAAACACAATTCTTGCATGAGGATCTGTGAAGGATAGTGATTAAAATGTTTTTAACTAGCCATATTAAAACTGAGAAATAAAATTATAATGATAAAGAATTCTGTTAAAAGCAAGTGATTAAAGTGTTAAATAAAGTGGAAATAGGGAACTGAAGAGTGACAGAATAAGATGGTAAATCTTGTGCTGGTCAGCAAAAAGTGTATTTTATTCTATTTTACCCTACCTTCAGATATTTTACTAAAGTAATGACTGATAGGAATACGAATGGTTTATTTTGTTAGGCTTTTGGGCCCATTCAAAGAGATTAGCATACAACATATTACAGGGGAAATATGTAATACGCAATAGATGAAAAATATCTTTAGCATAAAGTAGCAGTTTTTGTCGCTAAATATAAAAACTTGGCATTTCTAGTTAATCTATTAATATCTAAATTGAAATATAACTCCCTGTGTGTCACAGATTTAATTGACTTATGGAAAATAATCTGTCACTGCTATTGATTATCTAATTCCATTCTTGCCAGTGATAATCAATTATTCTTTGTTTAAAACATTTAATAAAATTGTTTACTGCTTCCACTCCCGATTCAACCAAACATGTCCACAACCATGCCTAAAGAGAACTAGCATGCTCTCAATTACCCAGTTTTGCTTCCCATTATTGTACAGTCGTTCTAACATTTTGTAAGCTCTCCATGAAAGTCTATGTTGCTCCATCCTTGTTATTTTTATCCAATATCTTAAACAACTTATGTATATGTTAACAAGAAGTGGGTATCTTCCAAAATCACTATATATCATCATGTTAGGAGTATGTGTACCCACACCCAAAAAATCTTTTCATAGCATATGTGTGCAGTTTTCCAATATCTATACAAACATTTCCATTAAGGCTCCAAACTTCTGCTCCACAACATAAGATTGGTCTGACTTGCATATCAAATAACCTGGTAAACACATTTTCAGTATGATTGCCTATCTTTTATAATATATTAATAATGCAAAATACTGCTTTCTTGGCCTAAGCAGTTAGGTCTTCATATGCACGGGAAAAACTTAGCTTAGTGGAGAAATAAAGGCCTAAATACTTACATGTATTAACCACATTCATTTGCATACTTCCATATAGCCACCAAAGTTGCTCCATGTTTTCCTTTGTTCATCATTTCTAATGCTAGCTCATTAATAAAAAGCGAGAAAAGTATAGGGCTACACACATCTCCTTAATCAATGCCCTTTGTACATTCAATATAATCTGTGAAGTCGCCTCCACATCTGACACAGGGTTTAACCGATTTGTACATATTTTGAATGCATTTGTGTAATTTTCCAAATATGCGAGATTTGAAAAAGATTGGCCACAGTAATTTTTGGGAGACAGAATGGAATGGTTTTTCAAAGTTAAGTAATGACTGATGCAAGGTAGCGTGTTTATAGCCTAGAGGTCATAGGTCAGTGAACATACATAGTCCACTGTGTCTAGAATACAGCATGTGTATGATGGAGCCTATACCTGTCCTTATTCTGATTTTACCTCCCCTAATAAATCAGATACCATTCCTGTTAGGTGGGCAGGGTGAATTTTCCAGCAAAGGGTTCAAGTCATCCTTGAACAAGTCATGTTCTGCTGTCCAGTTCAATGCACTGACTACTGGCTGTGGTGCTTCATCAGGGATCGATGTATACAATTTAGTTTCCTCATATTTGACAATTAGCTTTAGGGAGAGGGTTATGTTGCTGAGTAAAACTGCTATATTAATGTGTGGTCTGCAGCCAGATTTTTATTTGTATGCATATATTTTTGTATTCAATCTGCAGCTGGAGATCGAAGCCCTGGCCAAAACAAGCATGACATCATCTATGTTGCCACAGCAAATCCCATAGGTCTGTATTGCATCAACCCCTTCAAGAACACAGCAAATTACATAGATCTGTATGATGTTTTCCCTTCTACCAGTGGAGCATATCGCCCACGTGTCAAGATTCTTGCCCTGTCAGCACCACTGGATGATTGCATTGTCTTGCATGAAGAGGTGGTGAGTATACTGGTGGAGAGTTACTGTTGTAAGAAATTTATAATTGATTTTTATAAATGAGATGCTATCTTCAAACATATTTGTAGTTAGATGGTTCACTGGTTGGCAGTTGATGATCATGAATTCCAGGTAAATTGATGAGATGCAGAGTCCAGCGGTGTTAAGGTAAAGATAAAAGTACAAGAGATCTGCAATCTGCTTGCTTAACTGGCAGTAAATGTATGTGGTTCACTGTGACTGGGGTACATTATATGAAATGTGAAGCCTACCCTCTTGTTTCACCAATATCTATAATAATAACTGGATTATTTCCGTTTACTTCTGTTTTGATCCTACATGATTTGTCTTAATGCCCTGCCATATTATTTTCATTATTCATAATTGCATTGATTTTCCATGTTCTTGGATGCTCTTATATTTTTACCAAGCTTAAGTTTGAATTTTGTTAGAAAGCATGTAAAAAATTTGCCAATTTCAGACCAATGTAGTTCTAATGGTCAACATGGATAGTGGGGATGTGACTCGACTTCTGAGCAATAGCTTGCCAGAAACACCACCAGAAAAACGCCGTTTCACAACAGTTATGCCACAGTCTAAGGTGAATTAACAAATCTTACTGCACTTGTTTTGATTATGAGAACAATTGTTGTATTCATTATTGATGATTTAAAAAAATGTAGTTTAACCACAAGAAGGAGCTGTCTTTGTAAGTATGAAGGTTAGTGACTAGTATATATTGTGCATCACACACAGCAGGTAAAAAAAGTGCTGCATGAATTCAATAATAATAATAATAATAATTATAAGTAATTATGCAAAACCTTGAGAGCATATATTAATTGTTTTATTACAGAATCCTTTCAGGATGTGCACAAAGGCTGGTTATGATCCCAAGGGCACTGTACTCTTCTATAAATTAAATGAGTAAGCAATTTATGTCCAGAATATCTTACGAATCTAGCAGTTTACTGAAAACAGTTAAGATAGCCAGCTATAGGCTAAGATACAATCATTGATGCTATATTTTTAGCATCCTGCTCCATGGTGTACCCATTAACATTTTCCCATAAATGGTCTAATGTTACTTATATCTGCAGGGGGAATGTGGAAGTGCTGAATATACTGGAGGGTTTGTCACACTCTGTTTCTCTTCCCATTAAGCTACAAGCCTGTCATAACATCGACATCTCCAAATGGCTACTGATTGAAGCAGATTCAAACCAGTGAGACCATTTCTTATAAGCTAAATTAAGCTAAAATACATTATACCTAATCAAATTCCTAACACAACATGAATTGTGTTTGTTAATAAGAATGTTTATTTTATGTTGTCTACCATATCATCGTTCCTTTCAGAAAATACCTCCTGGACCGCAAAGCTGAAGATGAATTTATTCTTCAACCAGTCTCAGAAGTTGGAGGTATTTTTAATCTTGTTACATTATTTGACATTCATTGAATTTGCACAGCAGAGGTTTGACTTATAATAAATTTTTAATACAAGGGATTTGCAGATAACATCACATACCAAGAGTTCAAAGACTTTCGATAGTCTAAGAATGATTTTTGTTGATTAAATGTCTATTTCTCATGTTTAAAAAAGTTTCATTCTATTTTTTTTTGGGGGGGGATATTGTGCCTATGCAGGGCTTGTCTATGATGATTTCTTTTTCCTTAGATAGCAGACTGTAGTCTAGTCTGTACCAAATGGATAGGTTGTTGAATGAGACGTTGCTTCAGTTTGTAAAAGTGTAGGAAGAATTTGCAGAGTTGTGAGCCTGACTATGATTGGGGAACAGTGCTGTATGGTTCTCTGATTATCATTATTGACCTTTTTTTTTCAAAACTCCATTAAGATTATGGTAACATGCGGATAAGCCAAGTGACGACAACACCAATGTCTAGTGAACCTCTGAGCCTTGCACTAGAGAAGAACATCAGCTCTCCCAACCGCATTGCAGTTACACCTAGCAGTTATGCATCCATCCTTGTTGGATTTCCAGAGCTGGTAAAGCACGCATTCTCTTTTTTTTTATTGTTGACTATTAAAAAAATGGCGTTGAGGTTAATGGCAGCAAAGAAAACACAATTATTAACTTTCTGGAACTTGGAAGAAAGAAAACTATTTTTTTGCAGTATAATCATGATAAAAAATATCTTGTCCTTTCATAAATAAGGATTGTAAGCAGCAGTAGTATGGTAGCAGAGGAAATGTTAATGTACATTGTCTGTTCTTTGCTATTATTTTATGAAGCAATAAATAAGCAACTCACAACTCTTATAGCAGAAATAAAACAGATTTAAAACATTTGCTTCTAAACAGAAGTAATAGGACTGTGATGTTTGATTTTTTTAAAGGGAACTGTTGAAGTTCATGCTGCATTGAGAGATCCTTTGCCAGAGACTAGTGATGACAAAAAGAATGATCCATTCTTCAGTTTCATCACCAAACCTGCAGCACCAAATGCTGGCCGCTCCATATCATACTTGCCAAAGTCTGGGCAAGTCGTACGTGCACTGCCTGCATGGAAAGTGCCAAAGACTGTTGTGTCAGCAGGTGCAGCATTACATTTGTGTCGTGTGTGTGTGTGTGTGTAATAATCATAATAATTTCTTTATTCAGTTTTTGGGAGGCCATCTGGCCAACATCAAAATCAGATACTGCTGGTTATATGTGTATCAACAATGGGTGGCAGTACAAAAGCATCATTTCTTTTGTATTAAGGGCTTACAGCAAAATCATTTAGACATTCTACACTGCGTAACCTACAAGCAACAACATGCACAGACAAAGCTCACTTGGCTCTCAGAAGAAGCAGCGACAACTGGCCTGACAACATCAAGAATACAGAGGTAATGCGGGTCAATAACAAGCAAGAAGCCCCACACCAACTACACGGGGAATGTATCACAGAGACTGACCGCTTCACCTACCTAGGCAACATAGTCACCAAGGATGGAGGTGCAGATGAAGATGTAAGAAGCAGAATAAATAAAGCCAGGCAAGCATTCCACATCCTGCGACCCATCTGGAATTCCAAGGCATTATCTGGGCACACCAAGATCCGCATCTTTCATACGAACGTAAAATCTGTCCTTCTATATATGTCTGAGACATGGCGTGTGACAAACACCATCACCAACAAGATTCAAACATTCATCAACAGATGTCTGCGCCACATTTTCAACATCAGATGGCCCAAGAAGATCTCCAATGCATACCTGTGGGAGAGAGCCAACCAAAAACCTGCCAGCCAAGACATCAAGAAGCGAAAGTGGGGCTGGATCGGTCAGACCCTGCGAAAGCCAGCCAAAAATCTAACACGACAAGCTCTGGACTGGAACCCACAGGGGAGGCGCAGGGTTGGGAGACCCAGGCAGACGTGGAGAAGAGGCGAGGCGGAGGCAGCTGGAACGACTTGGGCCCAACTGGGGAGTGAGGCCCAGAACCGGGTTCGCTGGTGTGGTGTAGTTGCGGCCCTATGCTCCACTGGGGGTAAAAAGGAATAATAAGAAGACACTGCGTAACCTTATGTGATGCATGTCGTCATGGAGAACTTATTTTCAAAAATTTTAATACATATGTTGCAACTTTATTGGCTACACTACCCTTTAGGTTTTTACATAGAAGGGAGAATTTTAATGTCAGTGTTCTTAAAACTATAAGCAGACTATTTTGTGTTGGTCAACGAATATATTTTTTCTCATATTTTTAAGGGTAGAAAAGTGACCACAATTTATGATACATAGCCCCATAATTCATTCTAATTCACTTGTTCTTGTGTTGCATTACAGTTTTATGGACTTATATCATTATATCATTATCTTTCAATATTGTGGAACCTTATGTTTTATGAAGAATTAACATTATTTCAGCTTCCAAGTCGTCAGAACTTAGTGGATACCTGGAAGTCGCTGATCTCCCCATTCGAAAGCTGCGGTACATTCCTGTACCTGGGTAAGTCTGATGTTGCATATATTGCATAACAATGGCAAGTTGTATTCTATTATATTGCAAATTATGCATCACTGAGAGACCTTATTGTGTTGAAATATTTAAGAATAAAAAAGTAATATGGTTCATAAAAATATAGGGAAGAAGCAGATCAAGAAAGAAAAGATTTTTTAAAATCAAAAACAAATATCACACACAAGAACACAGTGTAAATACAAGTTCATAAAATATGCATTAAATATTGTTTATTGTTTAACACATCTTGATGGAACGTTCCCCGATCATCTCAAAAACATTTTACTTTTACAAACCATTTGTAGATGGCTCCAGAACTATCAGCAGCAGGAGACTTGTTACCAATGCTTATAATTATAATCAAGAGTCTTTCAAAGGCAACTACTTTAAATGTTAAATGATGAGAGATTAAAGACAGCTGTGAAGGATCTAAAACTGTTCACAGCACCATTTTTGAAAATTTGTTTTTTCTTTTTTTGTTTTGTCATGGTTGAAGATCTCGTCATGTGTCTCCATATATCTCCTGGCTGATGAGTGCTTCCGAAGTCAGTGTCTTTATAGCACCTCTGAGTGATGATGGGCTCGTTTCAGTTGATGTGGGGGGCTGTGTTCGAACATGGGAGACATCTGTTGTCAACTTGAATCGTTCTCTTCAAGAGTGGCGCAACATGATTGGTTATGAAGACAGAAGACCTTTACAGGCAAGGCAATTTTATATGTTTTAATGTTATGAAAACTCTTTATTCTTCCTTTGAATAGAAGATTTTTAATGAGTTCAAAGCTTTGAATAATTTTCATCTGTTGTTTCTTTGGAGCTGGACAATTTTTCACCAAACAAGTTTCAGGTGTTTACTCTGGTGTCAGTGACAGACCATATGAGCTTTTGAAGTCAGTGCAACTTTGTTGATTGGAATTAGGGGTGGGTGAATACCACAGAGAGTGGATTTAGTAATGGATTTCTAAGGAATAGAAGAAAGTTTAAAGCAGACTACCATTGGGACTTATTCGTAGAATGAAACATGAATTTTACAGAATTTACAAATTTCTTTCCGTATGCAGTTTTCTAGACTTGAAGTGACAGTTTCTTGCGCAGGTAAATGAAGAAAGAGAGAGCGGTAGAGATCACGAAACTATTGACTTAAAGCATGGTCAAATAGACCCTCAGAACATGCCTCATGTTGGAGGAGGTAACTGGGCAAGTGGTGTAGGTAAGTCAAATTTTAAATGTAGATTTTTTAAATTGAATAACTATGAGGTATTTCTGGGATTGTCACTTGATAATTTTATAGAAATACCTAATACCATTTTTTTTATCTTGGACTTGGTAAGTTGGTTTTAAAGTGTAGATTTTTCAATGAACGATCGAGGGGTACTTGTTTAATTGTCCTGAGACATTTGTAACACCTTATATATTGGCTTGAGTAGTTTGCTTCTGTTGAGAAGGGATTTCCCTATAAATGACATCCATTTTAAATGATTTTTTTTGACTGTTATTGTTAGCTGATTTCATTACAAAAGTTTTTAAACCCTCTGCTTATTCTCATGAGTTTTTTGCATATGAAATACATGTTGCTAATTATTGAGTCAATATAAAGACAAGGAAATAACATTGTTTTTATAGGTGGCAGTAACACAGCAGGCCTTGGAGGGTTTGGAGGACCCTACAGACTAGATGCTGGCCATCAAGTATTTCAGGTGCCACAGTGGGAAAAAGATGCTGTGCCAGAATCGGTTAGTTGATACCTTTTCCAGTCACATATCATCCTATTTTCTGGAACAGATATGTAACATTTCCACTTTACTGTCATTACTTGCTTTTCTACCATGCATGCATTAATTTTGGGCAACAACTGGTTGTTTTCAGGTGCGTCAGGCTGCTCGAGAGATGGCACGAAAAGCATATCGTGAAAGGTTTGGGGAAGTTATTGTTAATTTGATGTACAGTTCTGCTTGTTCACAGGGAATGTAAAAGCTATAAAGATGCAAGACTAAATATATAATAAGTAATAACTTCATGCTCTTTTGTTAGCCTGGGATAAAATGACAGTCCTAGAAGGAATTACCAAAATGAATCTTCCAGAAAACTCGGTTAATTGAAGGTCATGTTTAGGATTTTCTGGTTGTATGTATCAGCTAGGTCTAGTGTTTGATAACATTAGCAGGACTCCTTTATTGTAATATACATGTATCACTAATATTAGAATGTCTTCGCTAGCTTTGTTGACATATGCCCAGTTAACTCATAATTTTTTATTTAAGGTTTGGTTTCTTAGAGGGTAAAGTAGTTGTTCTTTTTCAGGCTCAGAGAAATCGAGATGAGTGAGTTTGATGGTGAGACATATGAGAAGTTTTCCTCTAGTGTTCGTCGGCAAGTACAGAGTCTTCGGGTGATCCTTGACTCTTTGCAGGTGTGATACCTGGAAAATCTGTTTCACCCTTATTTTATACTTGATCCAGGGCAGATTTCAGCTGATATGCTTAAATCATCAAAATGCTAAAACAGAGCATTCGCAAATTACTTGTCCATACTAATGACTTTAGGACATCTAAAAACAAAAATATTTTCCGAAATGTATCTTATTTTTACACATTGAATTTCTTTTAGTTGAATGGATTTAAGAAAAATGTTGCCTTGTAATAATTCTATATCCATCAAGATTCATAGTCATAAGAGGACACAGCTGATTGGTATCTGTTGCTGTAGGCAAAAGGCAAAGAACGGCAGTGGTTGAAAAACCAGGCTTATGGGGATCTTGATGATGCAAAACTGATTGAAGGACTGACAGGAGAAAAATCTATCTACAAGCGTCGTGGTGAAAAGGAACCAGAGGTTTTACAACACTTTCCTCTTATTTTAAATTATAAGAGTTCAGAAGCTCTTTTGGCTATGTTAGAATTGATCCAGTTAAAATAGTTTATTTACGATTGATTTCATTTATATTTGCATATATTTTTCATGTTTGTCAGCAGTTCATGAGGCTGTTTATATTGTCAGGCTGTTTATATTCTTTGGATCACAATCGTTTTTAAATATTTGTGTCAGCTCCATCTTTAGATAGGAAACATTGCTTTTGCTGAAGGAAAAGATCTACAGTTTCAACCAGTATAAAATCCTGACCAGTTTTAAGATGAAAGTTACACACAAGGGCTTGTGCATGCACACACACACACACACACACACACAGAAAGATGTTGTCATTCATCCCTAGTATAAGTTGTGGGCTCTGTGTGTGCCAGATGGGAACTCCTCAAGAGCTGCCTAAGAGACTGCGTCTGGTGGTGGACGTGTCAGGCAGCATGTATCGGTTCAATGGTCATGACTCTCGCCTTACTCGTGAAATGGAGGCTGCACTTATGATGATGGAAGCTTTTGAAAACTATGAAAACAAAATCAAGGTGAAATAAAAATAAAAGACTGTATGTTCAATATTAATAAGAATCTCCATTATCACATCAAAAGGGGTACATAAGTACCATTTCACAGAAGAACTATCAATCAATTGTTTGTTAGATAAGAGTGATCTATATACTTGATTAAATATAGGGAAGTCGGACAACTATGATAACTTTCCTGATTTTTTTTTCTTCAAATTTCAGTATGATATATATGGTCACTCTGGTGAAACATCTGCAGAACCTATTGTCAAGGCTGATAAGCCTCCGAAAAACAACAAAGAAAGATTGAATGTCTTGAAAGTAAGTATCTTGCATACATTTAAATTTTTGCCTTTAAAAAATGTTAAAAGTTATGTTGCCCTGCATTTTTTAAATTTTAGCTGAATTGTTTCATTTTAAACAGATGGTTTTCTTTTATTCCATTTACTTTGCCTCATCGTTTTTTTCTTTAAGAATGGCTTTCCTTTTGATAACTAGTTGCAGAAAAAAGGATGGGTACATAATTATGATAGTAACTTTTTTTTTTGTAGACAATGCATGCCCACTCTCAGTTTTGCATCAGTGGAGACAACACTCTGGAGGCTGTCAAAGATGCTATCGAGAAAATTGGAGAGGAGGAAGCTGATGAACATTTTGTCATTCTTTTAAGTGACGCAAACTTTGACCGCTATGGTATTCGCCCTTCTCGCTTTGGTGAAATCTTGACATCTAATGAAGATGTGAATGCCTATGCAATATTTATCGGGTCCCTTGGTGATCAGGCAGTCAGGTAAGCCAGGGAGTCTTGAGAGGTGTGGACATATATGTGTGTACGCATGTTAAGGCCATTCCCTAACCCTTTTTTGAGGTCATTTAGGGAGTGAGGTGGTAGAGACCTCACTTTTCTCAGGACCAGATTTTTTGTGAGGGTCATGCCCATCTTTCTTCCTCTCGCTTGTTTATCATTTCTTAACCTCCGACAAAATTGGTTATCCATTCCTGACAGCTGGGTTGACTGAGGGAAGTTCACTGTGTCACACAAGTATAGAAACAGCATGCCTTCAGCTCTGTTCCTTGAGCATTACTCCTTACACCAATCAACATAGCTGTCGATAGTTGTGATTATAGTCAAGTAACTAGTCTGCCGGCTCATCTTTCTTGG
Organism: Marisa cornuarietis; assembly: GCA_004794655.1. Classification (NCBI taxonomy): domain Eukaryota; kingdom Metazoa; phylum Mollusca; class Gastropoda; order Architaenioglossa; family Ampullariidae; genus Marisa; species Marisa cornuarietis. The sequence continues at coordinate 3,217,529 of SMMW01000627.1, read as the reverse complement.
CAGATTCATGACATTCTTCACCCTTATTATTTGTTCCCTGAATCCTCATTGTGTCTTCTATGTTTGCCTTTTATTACTTGTCTGTATAGTTGTTTCTCCTTTCATCCTTCGTATTATGTTCATGTCTCCTACTTAAGCACTGAGAGCATGCTCTTTTGTGAGCGTGATTATGCACTGTATAAATCACATGTTTATTATTATTATTAGATGCCAGTGGCATATATTTATACATGTGCATGCATTTGTGCATTACACACTTGCATGCACACTGGTATGCGTACGTGACTGTATGGATGTTCTTTCATGCATCAAGCACAAGGCAGGATACTGTAGCAGACTTTAATGTACACAGTTTTTACATTCTTCAGATTAAATAAACAGCTTCCCATGGGCCATTCCTATGTCTGCATGGACACCAGGAATCTTCCCATCATCCTTCAACAGATCTTCACTTCAACAATGCTGAGTTGATGTCACCATCCTATTCAACCCTGCTTTTTGAAAATTAACTATAAAATACTTATTGCTTTTGAAGTATGCTTTTTTTTGAAAACAGTCGGTGTGTCAGAGGGCAGAGACAAAGTGTGAAAAACTCAGGAATATTTTTTAAATTTAGTTTTTAATGCTCTTTTTGAGCTCACTGGATTCTGCAGACACAAATTACCTTAAGGAAGTAATCAGTAAAGTGTATTGGTTGTAATATTTCTCGTGACATCCATACTGTCTCTTTTCCAAGTCTTCATTTCTTATTGTTTTAATTAATGAGATACTGATGTTTGTATATCTAATTAGGGGAGATTGATTGAAATTACAGCTGACCTGACAGAAGAGATACAAACGCTTTAGTATGTCCTCTTTTGTTCGAGAAACTTAAAAAAAAATTTCAGTTGTCCTTTTCAGTTACATGGTTATATTATCAAAAACTTCAGTCTGATGGTCTATCTCTGTGACAAACTTCTTGTTACCTGTACTTTGGAGACCCATGTAAGTGTGTATGACAGACTCAACCAGCATGTACAATAATAAAAGTCTGGAATAGTGTGTTTTGTCCAAACAGCTTTGACTCTCACACTGTTTATGCGCCACAGTCAAGCCAATGCTTACAAGAATGCATGCTGTCATGGTGTTCTTCCGACAATCGTGGCTGAGGGGTTGAGGTTGAGTGTAACTGTGAATGACAGAGTTGCTGTTTTTTTAATTGCTGTGCTTTATTGGAAGCTCTTAACAAAGAAACATTTCTGTCTCTGTTGTGGACAGAAATGGACAAGAAAGACGTAGAACAACGTTCAATAAATCTAGAACAACGTTGGTAATAATAAATCCTCTTGGGACTTGAATGGCTGCTAAATTCTGTGCTTTGTGTCTGCTATGTACATCTGTAACAACAATTCAGTGCAGGTCAGATGGGATATGCGCCCAAAGGGTACTCTGAGGAGACACCCCACTAACCAGCAATCATATGTCTCAAGACTTCAAATATGAGTAAAGTCTGTGGGTCGTCCAAGGTGCAGCTGCACTACTTAATGCTTTCCTGTGCAGAATGTTTTTATCCTGGCATATAATAATTGACAAATCGGTGATCACTTTTTCCTTGTTCTTATGCTAACATCCAGCAAGAATTTCCCGGTCTTAATGTATTATAAGTGTCGATATCACGCACGCACGCACACATACAAGAAGGAAGTGGAAAATCTGACAGCAGCATATTTCTAAATATCCCTAAACGAGATAAGTTTAACGAATATCGAAATTAGGTTAACGGCTATGTGACACAAGCAAACAAGGAACAAGCTATTTACGAAATTAGTTTTTGCGAATAATCATGCAAGGAAATCAATGTTTAATACCAATTTAAGTGATTACTTTTGTTCTCAGCGAAAAGTTCACGGAAGGGCGAAGTGTATACTGATTAGAATTTCTGAGGAATGGCTGTCTGCAATTTATGGTTGTCTACACTTTTGGGGAACTCTTTATCTTAAAACCAGTTATAGGGCAATAATAAAAGAAGGATTTACGACCACCTCCCATAAACAGTGCAAACATTTATACGTGTCAGGAAGACAGAGTCATCTGACCCATTAAAAAAACAGACCTGAAGCAGCTGATTTCAATCTGTTGTATCACGAACTTCTTATACACCTCCAATGCACCTTTTCGTAAATAAGTGCGCGTGAGGTGTCTGGACCTACCCAGTTCCGGGTTAGAACGACGAAGGATATCACAGACTTCTATACTTTAGATACAGAAGTCCTTGGACGATATGTTTTAGCACGGACGTGTATAAATGGACTGAAGACTGTATCCAGAGACTAACGCTTATAGCCTCTTAACTTACCCGCTGTTATTGTTTGTCATTATTTACAAAGCTTTTGACTATTTAGAACAAAATTATTTGCTCCATGAGTCTGAAATCTTACTTGTGATAAATCGTATGAAATGTAAATAAAATCTCTATGTATGGGTAACTTGGCTTAATTGGCTTGCTTTGTATATCTTATTTTGCTCAAAGTGAGCAAGCAATAAGATCGTTACATTTTTATGCACTTATCTTTGAAGTGCTTGAACAAATCTTGGCTCTCAATGGACTGAAACTTTTGTCTGAATGGTCTATAGCACGAATGAGAACCGCTGGTCACTCGTCTTGTTCTTGCCCGGGGAAGCGACCCCCTCCCCCAAATCTAAACCGAAACATTTGTCTCTTGCAAAATGGCATCCTACCACGCAGCAGTATGAACCATCTCTTGATTGTTGAAATATTATTAATCTCGCTGACTCTGTTGACATAGTCATTGTTCCCGAAACGGGAAGGTTCGTACTGATTAGCCTTGTTTTAGTAAAAAAGAAATCGACTGTAAACAGTCCAGTAAATACACGTCCGTAGTTTTAGCCACATTTTGGGAATGAAAACTTCCAGAGTTTGTATCGCAGGATTCTAGGAAGTATATGATTTCATAACTTAAAATCCTTTACCTATATTTCTTTCTAACAAATTACTGTTTGAATAAACAATCACAAAAATACTTTGACACTTCTTCGACCAAACGATGTTAGTTCTACAACACATTCGACGGTGTACTATATCTATGGTTCAAATTCTCTTAATTTTAGATGTAGACTACAGTTCTTCCCTCGAAAAGTTCGTATCTTAATATAACTCTTTACCATCTGCCACTTCACCGTCAAGTTTGCGCGGATGCAAATGAAACAGAATTTTCCTTTATCAAGAGTTTTATTGTATATCAAGTGTTCATATATGCTGGTCTTCAAGACAGATATGTACCTATGGAAGTTTTTCTACACCCGATCCATCTTTAAATTCTGTTACTCAGCAGCTTAAATAGCAGTGTTATATTTAATATTGAACTATTTATTCTCCCAGCTGTGATTTTATTGACAACTTCTTATCTATCGCTTCATTTAATGCGTATATATGCGCATTGTACAGCGAAACGCTTGTATCCCTTCCCTAACTTAACAGGTTGACAGCTCATGGACGGCAACAGGAACACGACGTTTCAAGTGAAGGCTCCCTCTCTCCTCATTTGCTCCCTTCCTGTCTTTCACTGTCGCACAGGCTACTCTCTCAAATTAGGACTTTGAGTGGAGGATGTACATAACTGAAATTTATTATCATAGTATTTTTCACTTGAACAATTAAGTCGTACGTTCCACACACGTGTACACAATAAATACATCCATACATAATCTACACACTGATACGGAAGGTAAATGGCGAGTGCTCACTCTAACATCCTTGTCGTGTTTGTCATTATTTATTGAATGTGTTCCACTTGAAGAAGAGAGTCTTTACCACTAAATGAGATGAATGCCGAAGTACGTGGTGGCCGGTGAGCGTTGTAGCATGCTCTGGCTTGTCGTCAGAACGCTGATCTCATCGTCCTCATGAAGCAGGAAGGCGCCGGCCATGTAGGTGGACGTGGGCCCCGCCTGACCCTCCCGCCAATCCTTGCAGGACGATATTTGTGATGTCATCAGCTTTTTGCGATTAACTTCCGTGTCATGCTTGTGCCTGTCACGATACGGGGCGTATCAACCCATGATAGATGCACATACACACAGGTTTGATGAAGTAACGTAAAACATCTGAAACACGAACCTGTACTGGGCATGGGAAGAGAAAGTAACTACTTTGATTGAAGTTTTTCTGTTTTCTATGCGTGTAAATTATTTGATGATAATGATGATGATGATGATGATGATGAGGAGGAGGAGGAGGAGGAAAAGCTAGACTCACCGCATTGATTTAAAACTAGTTTACACTTTTACAGTTTTTGAAAAACCTCTTATGCACTACCCTCACTAGCTTTCTCTATCACACACATTCTCTCTCTCTCACTCACTCACACACACACACACACACACACACACACACACACACACACAAAAGTTAATTTTCTGCGCAGAGGTCTTAAAAAGTTAATATTTTAAGCTTTCGGAAATTACATGTAGACGTAGGTCACTATCGTAGGGGATGAAACTATGGCGGGGTCCATCGTGAACTGTAAGCCGGCGTACATGAAATAGTAACCAGATGTCTTGACTACAACTCGATCTTGCTTGAACACCAGGTCTCCTGTGATGAAAGATGGACTCAGGTTGGTATCCCACAATACTCGCAAAGCCAGATCGTCGTCTGGAATCAAACACAGACATGTAAGAACAAGTTATTCAGATATTTCTGCATAATAGTAATAGCATCACGAGTCAATTAAATTAAATTAAAACTAAATTAAAATTTAAATTTTATCAATTGTAGTTCGATCATAATACAAGCGACGTGGTTTTTTTTTCAAATGACAGAGAGGAGCTCAGTACTAATAACTGGACAAAAGCCGAACATTTGACTAAATTTGGCAAAAAACGTTGATGAAAGTTTGGGACATTAGAACTTTGACTAACATACAGAGCTGAGTCCAAATCCGTTTGCCAGTGTTCTTGCCAATACAGTGGGACCTTGGAGGTTTGAAGCTTCGGCATTTTGCCCTGCTAAGAACGGTCTTTAGATAATACTCCTCAAAATATGTGTGAATACGCCTTTCTGTACTGTAGATACATGTCTACAAACACTGCCGTGTTCAGAATGAGGTCAAAATCATGACGTCAGGAATGTACATGCAGTTACATCGTTAGTGTTCCAGCCAATGAGAACGTGTTTAGTCGTGTTCTTGTATAAATAATAATCTGAAGCTTTGTAAGTTATTGAAAGGGAAACAATTTCGGGTTTACTCGAGGAATTCGTGTTGATCGACGGGGAAACACCCAGATGAGCGGCCGGTCGTCGATCAACCATTGAAGAATCTTTTCTGATTTCCAGCATGTTGCTCTTGACCAGTCTTAGGCGTTTCTCTGGAAAAGTTAATGCCAGGATTGACCGTTAGGGAAAGAAAGGAAACATCAAAGGATAATTACGAATAGAATTGAAACAAAACGTACAATGAGATGAATGTGCGTGTCATTGATGGTTAAGTGATGAGTGGTAATTACAAAATAAAATAGAAACAAACGTACACGAGGTGTATGAGCTTGTGAATGAACTTTAATTACTGAGAGGTAATTACATAATAATATAGAAATAAAACGTGCACGGGGATGCATGTGAATGATGCTAATTGATGACAATTAAGTAAGATGCACAAAAAAGTGACATGACCATCACTCAGAGCCTGCAGAAAGAAATCAGAAGAGGAGAAAAGGAACGAACAGCAAACAGATTGGCACATGATGTCATTACAAAAGACATCACTATGCAGGAACTGAATAATGCCATCAAGCAACTGAAAAAGATCAGAGATAAATCAGATAATATCCCACAGGAGGGTATACAGTTTCCTCCAGGAAGAGAGGGCGGACTTACAGGTGCGTGTTATATCGAGACAGTTATACCGTTTGCAGTTTGAAAAATATTTTGTACTGACCTCTGATTGCGTCGCTTGTCAGCGTCTGTTCCAGTTTCTGTGAAAAAAAAGAGTTAAAAAGAAATTAGAACCCCCTCCAAAAAGATTTCCACTATGTGCAACATGCTATGTTGAAAAAAAAGAAATGATTAAGGGAGAGGAAAATCAGGGAAAAAGTGAGCAAATGAACAAACACAAGAGTACTTTAGGAGTTTCTGTTTAAGGTAATCAGTCCTTTTTTTTTTATTATCAGATACACAACAGCAAGAGTGGAAGCAGATGTTAGCAAGATAAAAATAGCTTCGGATTTTCCCGAATTATGAGAAAGCTAAATGAAGTGGGCCATTTCTAGGAAGTTTGTGTCCCGGTGAACTCGCATGTGTTGCTAGCGAAGTGAGTTCATGTTCAGGTGAAGATAAAATGAAAATTCGTCTTCAAAACCATCAGAAAAAAAGAATAAACTTTCGCTTCAAGTTCCCGAAAAAAGAAAAAACTAATTTACGACAAGAGGAAAGGTTTGATGAAATAGATGTCGACTGCGTTTTAAGAGCAGAATGTGAGTTCCAAAAATGGATGTTGGTATCCGTCGCTGGAGAAAAGGGAAAGGAAACTTCAAGACTAAACAAATGTCTTCTGTTAGGATGATGCATGTGTTGATGACAACATATATAAACAGCCCAAAACATGGACACGATACGCTGCACGCAGAGGGCGCACTCGTGTATGTATTATCAAACTGTAAGTGATAACATCATTATTTACTTAAGAAACGTTTGCTCTGAAGCATTTGTTTATAGTAAATAATTTATGTTGAAACAAAATTGCAGTATTCATGTTTACAAAATATTTAGAATAAACAAAACGAGAGACGAATGTTCGAGTGCATGAAGTTCTCGATTGCAGCAGCAAAAAAGGGACAAAAGGAGCAGGGTATTCAAGACTATATCGGCCAGGGTCTAGTCATTTGTATTAGGACCTTGACTCTGAGAGTTCGTTTCCCAGAAACTGTAGTTGTTATGCTGCTGGCGTTTCTGGGGAAACAACCTTTGCCCCAGTCGGTGACCGGATCAAAATCGTTTTCGAGAAATCTAGTTTTGTTCCCCAGAATAGTGTTGGGCCAGGTGTTGCCGTTTCTGAGAAACATCCATTAACATACGAGTTTTTGGTTTATGAGCACTGAGTGCACTAAACAAGTATTAACTGGCACAGCAACCACACACGTGCACTGAAGACCCGTACTTCCTCCATTAATTAATGACGTGTAAGTAACTATATATATAGTACTTACGTTGTGTACGTACACTTCTGTTTATGGAACCTTAATTTCTTGTTCTTGTGTGTGTTTTTTAAAGCCGCATGCATTGCTCATTACTGGATTAAAGGCCTGATAGGAGCATAAACCTCGAAGAACTAAGCTACTTCTGCTACTAAATGCATTCATTCAGTTTTATCTTGTTTCACGTTGACTGCACACTTGTCCTGTAGGTGTGTCCCTGAATGTGCATGTACATGCTCGGAGATGCAAGCACGTGTTCGTTTGCGCGTGCATGTGATTGTATGTGTGCGCGCGAGCACGTACATGGTACATATATATATGTGTGCGTGTGCATGTTTATATATGCAGGGGAGGGGGATGCGGCTGAGAGGATCTTTAAATCTGATAAGGGAAGTTTACAGAAGAAACTTTTCTTAAAGTTATTAAAGAAACTTTCAATGCAAGAGGGAGAGACAGACTAATCAACATTTTCCCTCCAGGACAAGGGGTAAGGGCGACCCCTGTTTCTGAGAAAGACGAGGCTATGGGAATTTCCCGAAACCAGTTCACTTTAATTAATGTCAAGCACTTCAGAAGTATGTCGGTTTCGTGACCTCAGTTTCCTTAAAAACAAGATTGTATTCATCACAGCATCAGACGCTTAAAAGGCAAGTCATTGTTTTTATGTCTAGTCATATGAATAAATATATAAACATACATGTGTGTGTGTGTGTGTGTGTGCGAGAGAGAGAGAGAGAGAGACATCTTTTGGGTGTTGGTGTATTTGTATGTATATGTGAATACAGAAAGCCTGTTAACCATTTCAAATTCCCCCCCTCTCCAATAGCACATCGTTATAATAACATATTGATAAGGCCTGACATGAGCATAAACCTCGAAGAACTTAACTACTTCTGCTACTAAATGGATTAACTCAATTATAAATCGTTTCACTCGAGTACAGAGCTGTGTACCCTGAACGTTTACGTGTATGCTCGGAGACGTAAGCACTTGTGTTCGTTTGCCCGTGCATGTGATTGTGTGTATGTTGTTGGTGTATATATGCGTGGATGTGTTTGTGAATACAGAAAGCCTGTTAACCATTTCAAATTTCCATCGTCTCCAGTAGTACATCAGTTATAATAAAACTTGAATAATGCAGCTCTTTTAATTAAAAATTCTGCTCACCAGTTCTCATACAAGCGAGTGGACCACTTTTATCTCAGGGGGTTGTAGGGAGGGAGAAATAAAGAAATAAAACCAACATTTCATAACATGACGATGAAAAATAACAGCATACGTATGACACAAGGACAACAGTACAATGACAACACAGGGACAATTACATAATGACACCAAAGGACAGCAACATAATAAAGACATCATCATCATAATGAAGACACAGGGACAATAACATAATAACAGCAAGGGACAGCAGCATAATAAAGACATCATCATCATAATGAAGACACAGGGACAATAACATAATGACAGCAAGGAACAGCAGCATAATAAAGACACCATCATCATAATGAAGACACAGGGACAATAACATAATGACAGCACAGGTACAAAAGCATAACGACAAAAATAATACTAAATCAAAACAGGCAACTTTTAAAGTAATATACATGAGCAGGAATTATAAAAATGTGTACAAATAAAACATGATGTGACGAGTATTTAGAAGAGGGGAAGTGCGTGGGTGAGCGAGCGAGAACGAGAGAGAGAGAGAGGTGGGAGAAAAGGACAGAGACAGGAAAAGATTAGAGAGAAACAGTTGAGAGACAAATTAGTAGAATCTTTACTGAAAGAAAAAACTTTGAGATGGCACAAAGATTTGTACGAAGCATTTTTCAGCTCAGTCTCAATCTGGCTATTTCTCGATCCTTTTCCTCCCTAACTAAGCCTGTACAGAGGACGATACAGTAATGTAGCAAGGTGCGAGCGTGTACGTAAAGATGCAATCTGAATAATAGTGGGGATGAATAGCATGACATGTTAGAAAGATGTAAATTAGTTCCCCAATTCTACTGGAATAATCCAAACTCATAAAATTTGAATCTGTATTTGGTAGCACTAAACAGATGTTAAAACAAACCTAATAAAATTTATAAGAATAACTTGTTAATTGTCTACAAAGAGAACAATTATGTTTGCTATTTACTTATCTGCATTTACTCTCTATATATTTTTTATAAAGTTCTAAGATATTTTGTACATGTATTGATTATGTATTGAATTATTTATATTTACACTGCATTTGTTTTAAATGTCTTTTAAGGGTTAGTAATAATTTGTTTGAACTTAGTGCTTTTACATGTGTAGTTTCTGGAGAAGCTTACCTCTGACATTAGAGAGCGCAGGTGCACAGCCAGGTTCCCACAGCACACTGTGTGATTGTCTTTATCTGTGGGCGTAAATCCTCTTTCTTTGCACGCGGTCTCTTCTAGTTTAAAACAGTAGGTCTTGGGAGCTGACACGTCCTGCAGTTGTCTATCGTTGGTGGCATTAGTTCTACAGTCCCATGGTGCCTGTCTCACTTTGTTGCCCACAAAAGACACAACCAGTACAGCAACCACTAAAACCATGTTGAAAACCAGGGCGAGATGTATGCTGCGCTTTACACACTCCATTGTTCTTATGACCACCTTATTTAAAACAGCACCAGTAAAAATGCTTTAAAATTAAATTAGTAGGATTGTTCTTTTAATGCCTGGATTTTCCCACTTTTATTGTTTCCTCTTTACTGATATGTAGTTGTCATCTGCATCGTCTTCTCCTGACTTACAAGACTAGAGAGACCGCTGGGGTCGGTACGAGCTGGCATCCATTATTCCTCTATAAAAATGGAAAAGACCCGGATGTGCCTTTAAATAGTTGGTGACAGTTGGCTTAGTAATTGACGGAAGAAGGACATTGCTCTGTAAAATATAATAAAAAAACAGATAATATCCTTGACTAGGATAATGAGTGCATAGTATTAATGTTTACGTGTGAAAAACACTGGCAAAGTAACTCCTGAGGTATATTTACCATTTTCATATTCTCTCTCTCTCTTTTTCTCTCACACAACGTGCCCGCGCACACAAAGATTTCAAGATACACTTTCTCACTGACTCAGCTCTTACTGACGTGTGCATAAACACACACCCACGCACGCGCACACTCACACACGCGTTTTCTACTGACTCAAACACCCTCTCAATGGTGCACGTGTGGACAAAAACGCACGCACACACACACACACCCACACACTTTACAGCCCCCACACCCACACACACATTGTCACTGGTACACACGGACATTTTCTTTTGCATACACACGCACGCGCACACACCCACACACCCCTTGTCACTGGTGCACACGGACATTTTCGCTTTCATACACAAGCAGGCATCCACACACACACACACTGGTACACACAGACATTTTCGCTTGCACAGACAAGCGCGAGCGTACACGCACCCAGCCACCGCCACACTTTCTCTTTCATGCACATATATATTCACGGGCACATGCATTCTTCATCTTTTACTTACACTTAACGATAAGGAAAACTTATCAACTATTTCAACATAAACTCTCTCACCAGATCTTGAGCTGAGGTCGACGCCAGCGGAAGCAGCAACAGCTGTTGTAGTTGGTTGATTAGTTGGTTTAGTAGGAAAGTGCTTCCACCTTGAGACGATTTCGTACTACGAAGGAGAGGAACGATGGAGGGTGAAGGGAAGAAACCGGAGTACACAGAAAACCCTGCACTTCGAACAAAGTGTCACACACGGACCGTTTAACTGGACTGTTAAATAGCGAGGGTCTTATCGACTACACTACCGGGCCTCCACACAGCCAGCCAGCGAAATCTCTGACAAACCGAAAGTACTCTACTGAATCATTTATAGCAGGGACGGGAAGCCCGCGGTCTGTATAAGACCCGCAAAATTATTTGGTCTTGGCAGCCGCAAGCGGGAATTTACAAAATCTAGGAGTTTTTTTCATAGTAACATAAATTTGTATCAAGTGTGTCATAATAACAGCGTAAATTCTGAGGGACAAGCAAGGAGCGTCCATCGCGGGGATAGACAGGACACTTGCGAGTGCATGAGGGGACAGACACGTGTGCTTCTCGTCGGGACCCAAAGGACGGTCAGACTGGGAGCGTACATGTTGCAAAAGTGTTAATACACTGTGGAGAAACTACGGTTTGAGCAAATTTTTAAGTTGATAATTTTATTGAATGGCCCACGACTGATGATACAAATATCCTAATGGTCTTTGGAGGAAAAAAAATGTTTCCCACCATTGGTCTGTAATTTAGAAGCAGAATTTTAGAAAAGATTTCAACAATATGTTACTGACTTACTTGTAACTCATCTATAATCTGTTTTTAACTCTTTCAAATATCTCGTGTAAATATTAGTAGTGTTTTCTTGGGAAAAAATTGATTATTTTTTATGGAGGTAAAGCAGTGCGTTTATTATCAACCCTAAAATAGTTAACACTATTTTCGTGTGAAAATGAGCTTTCATCTCTTTTGTCTAGAGAAATTTCAATAATATTATGTACTTTCATTGTTGCCACAATTTGCCCTGCTGTTAAAAGTTTAGTGCGTTTCAGTTTTTTTTTAATGGTAAAACTCAGATCGAGAAACTACATTCTTAAGTCTGGATGAATATCCCTCTTCAGCTCTCTAGATGCAAGCCTACAAACACTACTATACACATAAAAAGGTCAAAATCGTGTCTATTCACTTAATTAACATATGTTTCTATATTCTCTCATTGCCTGAAACCTTCATAACATTATTATTCATGATCAATCCTGACATCTGTGTTGTTTTGTTCGAAGTCATTTCGCTCATAAAAAATATCACTTCCCAGCCGAGACGACCGCCTGTGTGGAGTTCATCCTTCTCCCTGTCTATGTGCGTCTGTACATTGGCTTCATTCCACGTGCGTTGGGTCTAAATTTAGAAGTTTGATGATGTTTTTGTGATTAGAAATGTACCGTAGGATTAGGAACTTAACTCCTGCTTACATGTATATCAGCTAGCCTTCGGTAAAACTGGTTTCGTTATGCGTCGATTCCAGTCGTGGTTTACAAGAGCCTGTCTACGACGTTAAGAGACCACCAACTGTGTGGTGTAAGAGACCACCACCTTTATGGTGTAAGAGACCACCACCTTTATGGTGTAAGAGACCACCACCTTTATGGTGTAAGAGACCAACACCTGTGTGGTGTAATGCGAAGATTTAAAGGCTAACCCGACTGCTCAGCAAAAATCACTAGAAACAGAGCTCAAAATATCACAAAACATATTCCGGTAGTATTTTGTGACAAAGAGGCACGAGAGATTTTATAATAATATTTTTCTCTTAAGCACAACTTGATTTGTCGAGAAAACAGGAAGTGACGAAAGGGAAGTATTTCTAAAAATAGCGTCATCTGCATGAGGTGAATTCGAAGAGAAAAGATGCAATCCTCGGTAAAAGAAAACTGACCAGAACACAATGTGCTGTTGCTGAATGCTCCTTTCGACACTCAGATGGAGTTTGTACTCATGAATCCTAAAGATAATGGCAGCAAACGCCAGTGGATTAACTTTGTTCAGAGATGTGTATATACAGGTCTCTGCTTTGTTCAAACGTACCGTGTGAACTTCGTCCCCACACCACACACAAGAATTTGCTCAAAACATTTCAAAATCGATTGTTATCTAGTCACTTATACAATGCAAGCAAGTTTTGGACTCATCGTAAAACGAAGAGATCTTCAATCAGTAGTGCTTACAAAACTAGGAGCTGTTAAAACCAACTACAATTGCTGGTAAAAAACTTAAACAAAAATCAAGCACCAGATATGCAACATCGACAGTTTCTACACGGTCTGGTCTACAAGTAACATCGTGTGACAGTCACAAACACATCATCACCAGTCATAGTTTTATTTAGCACAATGGTAAAAACAACTGACAGTGTGAGGGCACCATTTATATGCGAGCTCAAAACAGCTTAAAAAGAATTGAGGGTGATAAACGTATAAAGGAGCTTAAACGGGAACATGTGTGAGTATCAGTAAGCAAATAGTAAATTTTGCATGCAGATGAACGAAGAACAAATAAGTTTTTACATCAATAAACATGTTGCAAACTATTGTTGTATTTTTAATGATTAAAAAAGTCATTATCAGCAATCAGTTGTAACTATAAAATAAAAATGCAATGTTTGAAATTAACCATCTATCAAATAAGAAAAACTACAGGAGTTTAGACAAACACATTTGAAATGTGTTTTTATTTTATTAACAATAATACACATGGAAAAATTAACTAAAATGCATCCACTTAGTAACAGACAATCACATAATAATACATCATATTATATATACTGCAATGTCCGTGATTGTTGCCCATTAAATTTTGATCTGGAGAAAATTTACTTACCAGTCTGTTGAGGGACTTCGGTATGGACCTTTTAATTATTTTGTTTAACTTCACTCGAAGCTTCTAACTAAAGTTCAAATCTGTATGGCTGCATTCCAAAATCAGCAGTTTTATTTTCTGGGCAAAAAAATCGCTTCTTGAACACGAGAACCTGAGTGATGTTTCTTCATTTGACTCGAAGACATGCACAGATTTCTGTAACTAAGCCACACTCACTGTTACAAATACTACTGGGGGATACGAGAACTCTTCAGTAAAGAAGAGTAGTTTTCTCCTACTTTCCTAGTGGCAGGTGAGAATGCCGATGTTTGAAGGCTTATATCTTTAAAATTAAGCATAATCATGTACTCATAGTTTGGATTATTACTTTAATATGGACTAAACCGATCATAAAGAAAAAATGTTTCATTCGGCTTGTCCTTTAAGCACCACAAGCAGTTGACTGGAATTCTGGGAAAAATAAAGAGTGGAAAGAAAAAAAAACCAACATGAAACTGCATGAGCTACTTTTGTTATTAACAGACCATAGTACCATTATTTCTTTCTCTCAAAATTTTTTATTTTGTTCAGAAAAGCACAGACTCAACTCTTGACGTCACTGAAGAAGAGGGAAAGTTCGAGATAGAGCTAAACCTAAGAGCAACATCACTCAGCCTTTCTTTCGTGATATAGCTGAAAAAGATATGCCTGCTTTAGCATGAAAGTTCTCAGTAATGTATTGTTTTTCTAAATAAAGTGGATGAAAAATGAGATTGATGGAATTGACGGATCAAGGAATAGATTGATAGATGGAAGAACAAATGAAGAAAAAGAAGGGAAGAAGATGAAGGAAGAATGAAACATGGAATGAATGGAAGAATGCATAGTTTTTTTTAGAATAAATAACTTTGAGCAACAATTTTGCCTTATTTTAGATCTTTAGGGTAACACATCCATCAAGCAGAAGAAGGGAAAATAAAGATTCAGAGTACGCATAGGTACATGTACTTGGCATATGAAGAGTAACCACTACAGTAAATAGGGAACTGTAAAAAAATAAATCTTAGTTGCCTAAATTAAAGCATGTTTAAGCTGTAAAACACACCTGAGCCACTCATGTCACTTTAAAGAAAGACTATCAACATCTCTGACAAAAATATCAGTCTTGTACCTTCAGAAATATCCTACACGTTTTTTGTTCCTGTTTTTCCATCAAGAAATACTAATATTGAACGAAGAGACTGGAGAAAAAAATCATTCTATATTTCCAATCCATGATCGCATCCACTGTTAACAAGTAAAAAGTTTCACGTCCAAGTTAGTTTGTAAAATTTTCTAATTCTTCCAAGTTTCATGGATTAGTGTGGAGCACATCTAAATGTAGACACTACATCTGTTTGCATAATTAACCCATCTAAGGAAATCCAACTGTAGTACATTTCTGATGTTTATTCTAGAATGCGTTAATGTGTGACCAAAATCAAAAGTGGAATACAATTCAATCGTACATCGGGAACGCCATAACGACATACAACTTAAGATTTACGAAATAATACTTTATGAAGAATAATAAAGCATAAAATTACTGAAATAAGACAACTCCCTAATCGGTAGTAACCAAAAACGTACATCGCTGACCTGCCCTTACTCAAAGACGAAAGCAATGTATGATGTTATAGTCACTGGCTGACACACAAGACATTTTCGTAAACGTGTTTTTGCTAACCACATAAAGATTGGAAAATGAACGTTAGTTTTCGGTTGTGGGGCCAATTCAAGTAGCAAAACTGCTATATCAACGTTCAAATTCACCACCCCCCGCCTACCCCCAGAAAATTAAATATTCAAAGAGCGTCGATTAACTTCGCCATAACAACGATAAAGAAAACTTCAGAGTGTCGACCCTGTACACTGTACCTGTACAGTGTGATTTCTGTTTTTCATATTACACCAGATGTGTGATGTCTGATGTGCGGAATGTTGCAACAAGTAGGTTGAGATTAGTTTAAAAAATGCCAGTTGATTTAAAGATTCTTTTGACCATATGTAAAAGTAATCTAAGCCACATTTAATTTCTACTTATTTTTTAATTAATATTTATATGCCTTTTAAAAACCTGTTTTTATTATTATACTTTCTGTTGTTACTCCTGAGTGAACACGAGTAAACAAAATCTGGGACAACAGAAGCGTCGACTTTTCCACCAAATTCAGGTTCTACAAGTCTCTACATGTCTCTGTAAGGCACTACAAGCCTTTACAAGTGAAGTCTCTACAAGTCTCTACATGTCTCTGTACGGGTCTACAAGCCTTTACAAGTGAAGTCGCTACAAGTCTCTACATGTACTCTGTAAGGCTCTACAAGCCTTTACAAGTGGTCTCTACAAGTCTCTACATGTCTCTGTACGGCTCTACAAGCCTTTACAAGTGGTCTCTACAAGTCTCTACATGTCTCTGTACGGCTCTACAAGCCTTTACAAGTGGTCTCTACAAGTCTCTACATGTCTCTGTAAGGCTCTACAAGTCTCTACATTCTACAAGTCTACAAGTGGTCTCTACAAGGCTCTACATGTCTCTGTAAGGCTCTACAAGCCTTTACAAGTGGTCTCTACAAGGCTCTACAAGTCTCTCGGAGTCTCGGGACCTTCTCAGTCGGGTGGAAGACCGGCCCTGGTGGCGTCAGTTCACCTTTGCTGCGCTCCAGCAGATTTAACTGATATAATAATATCACAACAATCAATATTATTTTTAGATCCTGATTTTCTTTATACCAGGATTCTGTTCGCTCTATTTTTCTGTCAAGGTTTTGTTTTTCACCTTCACCCAGGTAGCAGCTAGTACAATTTTCATGGTCTAAACATGATCGAGTGACAGTTTTTTGAAGTCAGTGATCTTTCATCACTTTCATCATAACAGGACCATCCAGAAGCTGACACATTTAAAGTCAACTGCCACGTCGGGTTTGTGCCAAGTATTTAATATTCTAGTGCTTAAAAAATTGAATCGGTTTTATCATGTGCAAGTTCTATAGAGTCCAGCTGAACGGACCAAATGCTCACTGTTCAAATAGCAGGAATTTAACTTTTCTTTCCTTGCAAGAATTTACTTTTAGTTTGCACACTGGTAAGTCATTGCAGTTTTACTTTCGCTTTGCACTTTTTTTTAATCACAACAGCTTGTACATAAGGGACATTCGGGTAGATTTTCTGGGTATTGAAGATTAGGAGTTTAGGGATTTAGTTTTTGTCTGCACTAGTTTTATTTTTACTTTGCATCTTTTTTTTAATCGCAACAGCTTGTGACATTCGGATAGACTTTCTGGGTATCGAAGATAAGGAAACTTGGTCAGCACACCGTAACATTTATAGATTGACAGCGAGAGCACGATGACAAGATGCTAAATTCAACTGCATGATGGGCGAGTTTAACTTCCCAATCTGTGGTTCTGCTTGTCTGAAATTATTGTAGTACTTCTGCCTATCTGTCCTGTGTGTTTTGTTTCTACCAACCAGTCAGTATTAAGTATTTCTGTTCACTAAATAGACAAGCTACAACAACACCTGTAGAAGACAAAATGATAATCAGTTGATGGTAGAGCTGGGAGTGCCTAAGAAAAGTAACTCGTTGGGTTATTAACTTGTTGCCCGAGAAGGAGGGAACTCTACGCATATCGAAGTAAAATGGCGGCAAGCTCTATGGTCTTGTCATCTGAAATAGTAAAAATACATAACAAATAAAATAAACCAAAAAGCAATAAAATGAATTAAAAATCGAAAGCAAAACTACAGAGCGATAAAGAGTTTACAAGAAACATTGTTGAGATCTTTCTGTTCACCATACAGAGAAAGATACTGAATCGAAACAGGTGAGTTAGCATCACAAATAGAAACACCTAATGAGAATGATAGTTCAGGTACCTGTAAGGGAGATTGATGTCATAGAAAGTGGACACCAGGTTCAAAACACGTGACTGTTTAAAGCAAGAGCCTTATAAATGCTCGAACGAAGCCCCTGAGCGCAAAAAGGGTAGATCGAGGTCCATCTACACATATCAGCGTCGAGGTCAGTATTCAGACAATATGGTGTTTTGCAATTAACCGTATGTAAAATTTCTTTTAGTGGTTGTCATAATATGTGCTGTCTTGCAATGTGTTTATTTTTGAGAACGACAGCCGGATCAACTTTATATTGCTGCTAATACTGCTCTCATTATTTTTTCTCTCTCTGTATATACACATCTCACGTTAAAACTCCGTGATACATATCACTAATTGAGATCTATCATGTAAACTGTCACATAAATCCTTCAGACACTCAGAAAATCGTTGTTTCTCTGACGATATGTAATCTACGGCAAATGATGCGTTTACCATTTCAGTAAATTATGTTATCGGCCTTTGTTAGTTACTCAAAGCGCACGAATGATATCGTTATATGTGCAGTGCATTAAGGAGCCTGAGTCATGTCTGGTAACAAAGACACGGTGCCTTTCTATCATTACACAAACAAGGAAGGTGTAAAAAGCATTCAGAAAAGCGGAGTCATTCGTCAAAGTGAAGATTCGGGTGGCCGAGACGATGCAGCGTTTGGAGCAGGTCAGTAAATATCTACTCATTAAAATGGGAGATATAAACGAGAGAAATATGCTGATGAAAGTACCCTTGAGCGATTAAAGCCCTAAAAGGATTGAAAACTTAAATTAAAATGAAAGATTTTCGTATTTTTTTCTGGGTAGGACAAGTAAACTAGCAAGTCTGGCTTAAATTATGAATAACGACTTTCTAATTTATTTTCACTCAAAAGTTCGGCTTGCAAAACCTAAGTAACCAGAGAAAACCCCCAACGGCCGGCCCTGTGAACAGGTGTCACATACAGAGGGTGTCCCGAGATGAGATCTGAACCGAGGGCCTCTTACTATAGTGGTGACAAGCGAGTGTTCTAACCACTACCATACTAGTAAAACATAAAGAGTTCGTGTGGCTATATGCTCACTTTGACAAGAAGAGGGAAGAGGGTGGATTTAGTCGAACATTTAGAGAGAGAGAGAGAGAGAAAAAAAGAGGCAACAGTTCCAACCTATCAAACTCACTCTCTTCACAAAGCACTACAATGGTTTTAAAGATCCATTAATTTATTCGCTGTAAATTAGAAGCGTTACAACAACAGTAAAATACCGACCAGCCTAAACTCGAGAGTTACCGCCGTCTCCCTCTGTCTTTCCGTCTGTTTATTATGTGGCACCTACTATAGTTATATGGTGACAAAATCCTTCATGTAACATCTCTAACATTCCTAAGCGTGCGTGGTCACAAAACTCAAAACTGCCATTTATCTCTACCTTCTGACACTGTTGCACCAAATCTGAAAATTTCCCCCACGTTACTCGTGTTAGTCACTTTATAAGTTTGAAACTGACTTTTTTTCTGTGTGAATTGCGTCCATGTCTCTTGCACTTACTTAAAGGACAAGCCGAGTGCAACCTTTTTTCTTTATGAACGGGTTCAGTCTATATTAAAATAACAATTCCCAAAATATGAGTACACAATTATGCTTAATTTTGAAGATATAAGCCTTCAAACAACGGCATCCTCACCTGCCGCTAGGAAAGCAGAAGACAACTACTCTTTTATACTGAAGAGCTCTCTAATCCTCCAGCAGTATTTGTAGCAGTGAGTGTGGCTTAGTTACAAAAAAAATCTGCGCATGTCTTCGAGTCAAATGAAGAAACATCACTCAACAAAACAATTAAACAAAATAATTAAAAGGTCGAAACCGAAGTCCCTCAACAAACTGCTAAGTAAATCTTTTCCAGATCAAAATTTAATGGGCAACAATTACGGACATTGCAGTATATATAATATGTTGTATTATTATGTGATTGTCTGTTACTAAGTTGATGCATTTTAGTTAATTTTTCCATGTTTATTATTGTTAATAAAATATAAACACATTTCAAATATGTTTGTCTAAACTCCTGTAATTTTTCTTATTTGATAGATGGTTAATTTCAAACATTGCATTTTTATTTTATAGTGACAACTGACTGCTGATAATGACTTTTTACCATTAAAAATATAACAATAGTCCAAAACTTGCTTTCATTGTATAAGTGACTGGATAACAATCGATTTTGAAATGTTTTGAGTAGATTCTTGAGTGCGGTGTGGGGACGAAGTTCACACGGTACGTTTGAACAAAGCAGGGACCTGTATATACACATCTCTGAACAAAGTTAATGCACTGGCGTTTGCTGCCATTATCTTTAGGATTTCCTTCATGAGTATAAACTAACTCCATCTGATTGTCGAAGAGAACAATCAGCAACAGCACAATGTGTTCTGGTCAGTTTTCTCTTTTACCGAGGATTGGATCTTTTCTCTTCGACTTCAGACTGCAGACGACTCTATTTTTAGAAATACTTCCCTTTCGTCACTGCCTGTTTTCTCGACAAATCCAGGTGTGCTTAAGTGAAAAATAATAATATCAAATCCCTCGTGCCTCTTTGTCACAAAATACCACCGGAATATGTTTTTGTCATACTTTGTGCTCTGTTTCTAGCGATTTTTGCTGAGCAATCGTGTTGGCCTTTAACTCCTAAAATCCCCTTTACTCTGTGTGCATGACTACCAGAATTATTTATTATTAATAAATAAATATTTTTTTTAAATAGCCTGTTATAAGGAGACCGTTTCTACTTTCCGCGAATTTAAATTTATCTGTGGTCATTTGGAACGCACCCTCAAGGTAAAATGTATCACTTTTACTGCCATCATGAAAAGACATTTTGGAAAAAGCGTCATCACCCCTTGCAGCGGATATCGAGAGACGGCTATAGTGACTTCATGTGAGAATAGGTGACGTTCTGCTTAGTATTCCTAAACAGGATTCAGGACCGCAACCGTAACAACCTAACAATATAACAACCTAGCTATGTGTGTATTGGTTTCTGTGAGTGAAAATGCAGTAGAAATATAAGTAATCAGCTATGTGTTCGTTCTTTTTTTCAGGAACATACGGGACATCCATGCAGCCTCACAGAGGGAAAGAAGCGATTGCTAAGAATAACTACGATGGTGCTTCAGGCCGACACCAACTGGAAAAAGGGAAAGTGGATTACGCATTTAAAGTAGAAATTCCTAAAGATGAGGTATCCCGAGAGGACGCTGGGGGCCGCGACGTCCTCCGTTACGGGGGGGACCTTCACCTGAAAGACTACTCGCACACCATTCAAAAAGTACCAGATACCAAGAGTTCAAAGTGAAAGATCCATGACTACGGAGACAAAAAACAAGACTTCTTAGAGTATATTCAAGTGATTCACAAAACACTTAAACAGATAATACAAAGAAGACAGTTAAAAGAATAGCAAATTATAAAAATTAATTGATGTTCAGATGGCTACTCTTCTGGTAATTTCAAACTGTCGCTGAAAGAACATCTGAGATATGGCTAAGTAGACATTTGAGTATTTTCTCAGCCGAGCGTTAGAGTTATTTCTGACATTTTTGACAGGAAGGGAATAGTGATGTTATAGAGTTGTAACCACTATAATAATATTTATTGGTTTTAACTTGATATATATGTATTTACTAAATCTACCTTTACAACAGAGCATTTTTAAAGCAACGAGGGGAAATCTGAGTATTTCTGTAACATGTTGGAACTGCTAATAGCTTAAGCTTAGCATCTGGCCAGGTTTTTCTTAGTCTCATAGGCTGGAGAATTCGATATCATGTTATCGCAGCCTGATTACATACAAAAGTCTTATCACTCCTTTTGACATACCCCAAAGTTATTGAACATTTTGGAGCGAGTAAATGTTTTCGAGATTTGCCTGAAATTTGTTTACACGTTTTTTCCAAAAATTCTATAATCACTAGATTCTTTTATCAACCCCCTCCCTCAGGAAATACACCGAACAGGAAAAGAGAAAATATTTTGAGAACATCAGTAAACGTTGTATGATGCATGATCAATATACTGAAAAAGCAAGATTTATTTCACTTGTACAAAATATCATCGAAATTAACATAAAATAACATAAATTAAAGAGGACTTGGATATCTAAAAGCGATGAGTGGAGTGGTCATTCTGACTTCATTATTTTAGTTTTTTCAAGTGATAGCATTTTGTTTTATAGCTAGTAGAATATTGGATATTAGAGCTCTATGTGTAATTCTCGGAATGTATAAGACAATAAATGTATTTACATTTTCATCGAACGTTTTTCGTTTTTAGTCACATGGGAATTTTATTTTCATTTTTAGAATGTGTGATGACGATGACGATGTGAGCCTGGATGCATTCAATTTAAGAAGAGAGGGAGAGGAAGAAAGAGAAAAAACTATAGAGATACAGGGGCAGGAAAAGTCGACGGAGAAAAGGAGTGAAGGAGAAAAAGAAAAGCGGCACACACACACACACACACACACACACACACACACACACACACACACACACACACACACACACAAGCTAATCTATACACTGAAAAAATGTAATGTCATATTTACACATCGTAAATTACAGCGTCTTTCTCGCTGTGTTAACGAACGAACGAGTGAACGAACGAACGAACGAACGAACGAACGAACGAACGAACGAACGAACGAAAAAACCAAACCCAATAAATGAATGGACAAGTGTAAAGCAATGTTCATTACAAATTTAACAAATTATCCTTATTTTTTAAGATTAATGTGGGTTTTAACACATGTATGCACTTCGATAACCAAAAAGATGTCCTTTCTTATATTACTAGGAAGGCATTAATTTTGGCATAACATATTCTATGACGCTGTCATCAAGGCCATCCCCCTTATTTTCTGGGCAGATTTTTTTCATATTGCACTACAAACGCAGAATAGTTTACTTAGTGAGCAAAATGATAAATGACGAACTGCACATCAAAGAAGTATTTAAAGAGAGCAGATATGTATATATGGATCCCATAGAAAGTATATGTGGGATTCACGCATCTACGAACGTACACTTACATTAGTAAATGGATTAAAGTGTACTGAAATACCTTCCCACTCGTTAATTTGACAAATTACAATTGTTCCCTATCGTTGACAAAAAAAATTAGTACAAGACGTAAATTTATTATTTAATAAAAAAGAAATACATACATGTTTTCCATATTTTATTCATTATTATTACAGTTTATTTCAAAGTAAACTAAAATGATATGGCGTCATAGAATAGCAATTTAAAACATACAAAATGAATATTAACATAAAAAACTTCTTAATTGAAAAAAATGATTGATTGGTCAAAGTATTAAGTGACTAATAAATGACATAACTGATTAGAAATTTATCGGAAAAAAGAACGAATATGGCCTTTATGTAGTAGAAATCAAGGCTCATAATGTCATAGCAACAACACCGCGTGGAATTACCAGAGGTCTATTGAGGATTTTGCACGCCTGATGGACGTGCAGATATTCTGCAAACATTTGGAATGTCTGTTCAGTTTCTTTCCTGTTTAATGAAACCAGTCCGTTGTAAACACTATTGAAGTACTTTCAGCTTTCTATACTCTCTTCTCCTACAAAAGATTCCCAAAATTTATTAATGTTTGTCTAAGGAAATACTCAGATGTTCATTATCAAAAATTTTTTATTTCACGTTTGCAATTTCTGATTACCATCATAGTCTTCAAACGTGCGAGACAATCCATGCAATAATACGATAAGGACACTAATGTGAAAGGTTTTACATCATATTAGCGCCACACATCATGTAATTTCAAGACAGGAGGAGATACATCTTGTACTGATCCTAAACTCCTACACATAACATTTACAACTTCCAAACTTGTTACTATACCTCAACATATTTTGACTTTAGATAGCTAAGGATAAAGACTCTCTAAATGTCAGTTAATTTATGTTTGATTCGTTTGTTTTATACCTTAAACATTATTTTGTATCATCAGTGTTTTTGTTTTCGTCTCCAGTTTGCAAGAAAGTTTCCGTGAAAAGGCAAATGCCTTTCACTTTGAAGGCCTTATACTGGCATTAGTATCTTGCACTGTGTGAACGCTGTATTGGTAATCTTTCAGGTGGATATCTCCCTGGTGACGCAGGACATCGCGGCCTCCAGCATTCTCTTTGACAACCTTATCTTTAGGAATTTGTATTTTAAATACGTGGTCCACTTTGCCATCCGCCATTTGCTTTCGTGGTAGGGTTTTGCCATCGTCGTAGTTATTCTGAGCGATGGCTTTTTTCCCATTTTGAGGCGTCATTGACGTTCCGTATGCTCCTGAAAAAATATCAAACAGCAAAGTATTTGTTGCTAGTCGGGCCAAAAACTAGAGTATACACACATCGAGATGGCCATAGTGTTAAAGTTGTTATGCTTGACTTTATGGAATAACTTTATATGTAACGATGCTGTGTTATTTTCTTAGGGACTTCAAGCCTCTCTGGGTAGTTGTTGCGACAATGTTCACCTGCATTTTTCTCCTTAAGCCTTTTCTCGGAATCAACTAAAAGGTGAGATCACCTATTCCTAGATCAACAGGATTATTTTGCAGTCTTATCGAGGGAAGGTTTCAAAACCTCCCCACACCCCGAAATGTGACAATACCACAGAACAGTCATTATAGCTTCCCCCCACCCACTTTCCCTGCTCTTTGTCGGCTGCTGGTTGGGTGTTCGAGTCAGACCACGGACTTATTACTGGACCGATTGCAGACGATTTTTTTTCAGTTAAGTTATAGAACGAGGCTCATGACTACAAAGCATCCGGTTTAGTCACGTTTCAGCTTAACTACTAGAACGAAGCTTTTGACTACAAAACTTCCGGTTTAGTCACATTCATTGTTTGAACTCGCCGAGACTAACAGCGGAGAACTTCGCAAAAGGCTCAGCCTTGGTCTCGGCAGACAGACAGCAGTCCACCCACGGACTTGTATTACTTGTATTCGTGGTCAGACGTGAATACACGCGTGCAATGTGTGATCAAAAAATTATTCAACTAAAAAACCGTCGTGACTAGAACGGAGTGTCATCACGGACATGTAATACAAGTTCGTGGTGTCATCGGGGGCCAACAACAACTACTCTCCCACTCTCGCTTTTACGTGTTTCTATTTATAGACCTATCTGACGTGTGCCGGCGAAATTCCAACCGATTCAGCAGTATTTTATTTTACTTTTCTTTCAGGAATCTAGTTATAGTTTGCAGCAGTATAAATCTGTGCGACGACGATATTCTGAACACAATTATCAGTTGCACACCAACCAATAAAAAGATAACAACATTATGTTTGTAACCAGGCGAAGTACGTTGATGATACGTTGTAATGTCTCGGTTAGAACTGCTTTTTAAACGACAATTTATCACATGATTTATAAGTAATTTATCAGATTCGAGCGAGCTCAAAACTACCAACCATCTCCAAACGCAGCGTCGTCTTGTCTACTTGTACGTTCGCTTTGTTTGATGACACCACTCTTTTCAATCGCCTCTCGGCCTTTCTCATTCGTGTAATGATAGAAAGTCACAGTTTTCTTGTTGTCACCAGACATGGTTCAATACCTTTTTGCACCTGTAGGTACATAATGTTAATTTCTTATCTGACCTAAATAATGATACCGATTTTAATAATTTGAAGTGTCTTATGCCATTACTTGCATGGCATCAGAAAAAACAGTTCAGAAAGTTTTGTAAATATGTAAAGATTTTCATGGCAGATGATGTGAGGAATCAAGATTCAGATAAAAAATAGATGACAAAAAGCACGTGGAGCATAATATAAAACCAACGAAGGAGCAAGCGAGCAAGACAGAACGAAGAAAGAATGGGAGCCAGCGCAATAAATACTCTAATAGAATTGCTGCCTCCATTTTATCTACATAATAGTCACATTGCAAGATAATACCGATTACTATATTTATTAGAGGAAACTTTGCATTCTATTAACCCTCTAAACACAACAGAGTACTGACCTCGAAGCAGACACCTTGGCGTGACTCTCGTTCGCTGAGCGGAATGTGTCGAGGGTTTATAAGTCACACAGACTTACGTCTTTAAAATCAGTGTTAGGCAATGTCTATGCCTTATCCCATGACATTTTATTTCCTTATCACGTGTTTCTATTTGTAGCCCCGGCTCACGTGTGCGGGGAAAGCTGTGATGAGCGAAGACTTTCACAAACTTTGCTGACAGCAATTTTTAGGGGCGAGGACATTGACGTTGGCTGGCGAAGCCATTACGCAAGCTGCACGACTGCTAGAGTTCCGAAAAAACATCTTAAACGCATGCAAGAGAATTCCATCTTCGGCTTGAAAATATAATCTGTTGAAATTAAGAATCACGATAGACTTAGGGTCTCATAGTATAGTGATCAAGTGAGGTTTACCGTGTCTAGGGAACGGCAAGGGGAAGACAGCTCCACACTTTCATCCCGCCACTTTTTATTGTCTGACAAAATCAGGCAACTATCATCTGCTGTTGTCTTGAATACAATACACACCAGCCTTCCTGTCTGATAATGAAGTAGACTAGATGAAAGACAAATTTCCTTATGTATTGTCATGTCTGAATCCATTATTGTCTGGCAAGGAAAAAGTTCCAAGCTACTGCGTAAAGAAATATTCTAATGGTTATAAATTTCGTGAGTTTATGAAATAAACCTTTACAAATAGATTTATTAAATATTAATATTTCAGGAAATATGTAGGAGATTGTGGTACATTTCTATACAAAGCTCTTGAAAGCTTAAATGTTTACAGTGTTGGCATGCATACTTTGCTATACATATATATATATATGTTATTTACGCATTTATTAAATCCTGGTCGCATTATGTACTATGTACAAGAATATCTATATTTTTGGTAAATTTTGATGTTTTTGTTCTGCTGGTAATAGTTATGTTGTTCTCACCATCCTAAGCTCAAAACGACCAACTAACATCTCAAAGTAATATTAAAAAAATGCTTTCTATTTTTAGGTCTTGGCTTGATTTTGACCTTTTAACAAAGTCTTGATGATCATAGAATTGCGCGGCCATGCCGTGTATCTTTCTGTATGCTGTTCATATTCACAGAGTTTCTGTGGCTTACAAAATGTCAGCAAGCTCTCGTGATCCTGACCTGGAACAAGATCATCTAGTAGCTTTATACCCTGCAAGGTCTACTGGCTTTTCTTTCTTTCAAGAATTTAGTTTTAGTCACTTAACCTCTCTTTGGATGCTTTAACAGATCTCGATATTTGTTTTGTAAATTATCCATCATTTAGCAGTTTTACTTTCGCTTTACGGCACTTAAGGCGAGAGACAATCGTGTTGTAGTACAAGGTGTTCGGACTGCTGAACAGCAGTCTTTTTTACTGTGTGTGTGTGTGTGCGGTAAATTTTCTTTAGTTTGTTTTTGTTCAAACCATTTAAAATCTGAGGAATACTAGACATTTAGGAGCAAGTTAATAATAGCGGACATGTGTGTAAGACTTTTGCTACTAACGAGTTTGAATTATTTTGATCGCGTTTTCTCTTTCCTGCTATAACAAGCATCCTTAAACATGCCCGAAGAAACAAAAGAGACGGTTTACCATTACACAGGCGAGGAAAGCGTGAAGAAGATTATTGCAGACCGTACCATCAAGCAAAGCATAAATACGGACTCAGCAAATGCTGCCTTTGGTACAGGTTAGTAACATTAAACAATTAGAGTAAAAATCATTAAAAAGTGTTTTCGAAGTAGCAAGTCGATCTGTAGATATATCTGAGAAGGCTGAAATTGTGAGTAGTAATATAATGGGCTATTTAATTAGAGTAGGCGTACAGGTAGACGTACAAGTAGTGATCGTGAATTTCGCCGGTCATTGCCCTTCTCAAGTGCTCTTGCATGATCGGATCAAATTGAGCAATCAGCTGAACTAGCCCAAGAAAGCTAGAATTGTGTGGTTCATACAGTTTGATCCATACTGATCCACGGAATGCCATGTTGTGTACTACTAGGAACTGCACAATAGCAAGCAGACGTTCAAAAACGCTTCGCCATCGAGACCTCTCTTCTTTAATTATTTGCTGGTTAATTTTGTCCACTGTGCAATTCTTATCCAGTCGCAGTTCCAGCCACTCTTTAATTGCTGTCATGTGAGATTCTGATCTTTCATCCTCAAAAAACGCACGCTTGCATTTTTCCAATCACGGAATCCATCAGACGCTAAATCGGAATTCATGTTTGCAAACAGCTTGGAGCAGAAACAGAAGGCGATTTGGAGTACACCAGCCATTGACGATTTCCAATCTGTCCATTTCGTAAGCTTCTCTACAGGTAGTTCATTGAAAACCTGCGCTTTGTTTCACGGTCTCTCGGAAATTCCATATCTTCAATTTTTAGCAATCTTTCATCATACCTTTCCTCTAAAGCCAAAAGGAAACGAAGGAAAAAAATCCACTGACTTAGGGTGGGACCCCTTCACAACCGCGGGCCCGGGTACACCAGACCCACCTGTCCCCCTTCCCTACGATTGCGTTTGTTGGAGCGTGAACAAAAGCTTGACTATTTTTGAATGAATTGAGAACATCTAAGCGAACCCAACCAATGTTATTTTCCTTCCTCAAAAGCTACAGGGAAAGGGCTAAGGGGAGATATGACTCTTTTAAAATCCTGCTTAAAAGATAGAGCATGCAATGCGTCATTAATCTGGAGCCTAGTTACCATATTAATCAAAGACGCGGGGCCCCCTGAAGCGCGGGGCCCTAGGCAGATGCCTCGTCCGCCTGCCTCTAAGCACGGCCCTGTGTCAGTGGGTTTGTTTTATCTCGACTTGTTATATTTAACTTATTTGTTCATAAACTCCAAGAAGTACAGAGCCACGCTGCGTGTTTGGTACTTAGAACTAGAAAACAGGTCCAAAGAGATATCCTCTATGAACGGGACCACATGTTACTCATCTCATTCATTTTCTGCACTGGCTATCCATCCGCTCTCGCATCCAATACAAACTGTTCGTGTTATGTTCTAATGTCTTTGCAGGGTCCTGCCCTGATTATTTCTCGAAACCTTCCCCCCCTACATCATATAGCCAGACAACGGCATTGATTCTTCGTCTGATGACTGTTTCTTCACTCTCCCTGTCACTAGAACAACAACATATGGTCACTGGATTTTTAGTTACTGTGCTGGAAAACAGTGGAGCTCTCTTCCCTTCCATATCCACATCTATCCACCACAGAGTGCTTTAAACGCGCATTAAAACACATATCTGTCCCATTAGCATTACTCCTTCTACCAATCAACTTGGTTGTCAATAGTCGATTGACTAGTGCTCGTCTTCCTCTGCAGATTTATGCTACTCTCCGTCCTTACTTTTTGTATCCTGACTCCTTTTTGTGTCTCCTATGTTTGTCTGCATAGTTGTTTCCCCGCGGACTTACATACGTGGTTTCTCCTTCCGTCCCTCGTATGCTGTCCAAGTCTCCTGCTTGTCTTTAGCGCTGAAAGCATGCTCATTCGTGAACGTGATTGTGTACAGAGCTTTACCCAATCATTAGATAAAATAGTTTAGCACTTAAACTAGTCAATAATTTTTTTTAAACCCTAGGAAAATAGCTTGATAGCCGGACTACAGCTCACATGGATGATGAATCGCTACATCGTTAATTAGTGCATGTACTTAAACCGATAAGAGAGGGCATGAAATAAATTTTTAGGGATACTACCATTGCTACTTGTACGAAGTCGGCTTTTTGGTGATTGTCGACTTATATTAGTTTGAAACAAGTTCCTGCCAAATCAAGCGCAGGCTTTCTTGAATCCGGCTTAAACATCACCAGCATCCAACCAACAGGGGAGAGAAGTTGCCACTAAAGGTTCTATCATTATTGACATTTACTTCCCCTAGTTCAACTCTGTTCTGACCCATTGGTCAATCTTCGCGTGACGGACACAAGCTACGCAACATCTAACACCTTCACGATGAGAGTAGATGACAGATGCGAGTCAAAACGCTAGCCATTATGAAATGTTATTAGAAATACTGTTTTGTTTTTGAGTGCTGGGCAAGAGAGCGCTTAAGAAAAACGAGATTTTCTGTCTTTTGTTTAGTGTTTTACTTTCGCTCTATGTGAGTACTCGCAATATCAACATATCATGAGGTGATTATTTCGGAAGTGTCATATCATTTCAAAATAGATAATTTGAACAAGTTGTAATGTAATTTGTAAATTTAACAATAGGTAAACCGATCGCGGTGACTTGTGAACCATTACCTTGATATTATGAGATGATTGTGTAAATGTCTGGAATTCTCTTTTTAAACTTCCTTGATTTTCCTTAATTTTTCCTAACATTAACACCCGAACCTATGATTGACGTGGTTGTAGTAGCCGTAACTGTGCATCTAGGGGAATGTTTTCTTAACAAAATCATGCAAATTGTGTTAATAGTTTGCAGGATTCTACGTGTTATGTTCTGAGAAACAAAACACTTTCACAATTAATTAAGTAGGAAAATATACACACGACACCAAGCACCTCCACACGCTAGCACACTCCTTGTATATATATATATATATATTTAATACTGCAGTTGTTACTTATAGCCATTTAGTGAAGATATAATATATAAAAATAATGCTAGGTAATATATATAAATATATCGATGCATACATTAAATACTTGTATAGATGGTAGATTCATTTCAATATAAATGTATATAACTTATATTGATCCATATATTTATAATTATGAGAAAGTGGATAATTTTCAAAGTAACATTTTTTGTACATCACAGTTTGATCACCAGCATATGCTTGATAAAATGAATGGTGCAGCAAATGGTCAGCAGTATGTCACAGACTCGATGTCACGCCAAAGGTCACTAACTTCCTATTTTAATCGCATTGATGTGCTGACAACACAAACAGAAGTAGAAACTGATTACAGCAAAGGTATGAAACAATTAAATATTTCTGAGGAAAAAACATAGTAGACATTACCAGTTTGCAATTTTTATGTTTAATTTGTTAAAATATTTATTTAAGAACATATTCTATGTTGCTTAAAATGGATGCCTTAACAGGAGGAAAAGTCAGACAAAGTGTGCTTTGAGAATGCTTTGAGAATGATCAAAACTAAAAAAATAATCATCAACATTATCAAGGGGATAAATATATATAAAGATAGGAATTAATGCAAGTGATAGAATGTAACTGCACATTTCTTTATTGTCCTATAGTTCCATGGCAACTGTACTGAAATTTAAGCTAGTATTTGCTTGTACTTTGTGCAATATCACTGTGCTAGAATAATCCCAAGAATGCATATGGCACATATTGTGGTTAGTGAATGTGGATTGTCTAGTGATATCTTTTAGTCTTTATTTGATATATTGCAGTACATGCCAGTTACCAAGAAGTATGCCGTAAGCAGAACTATAAAGTCATTCAAAGGGTTCTATATACCATCCAGGAAATTTAAGCAATGTTTGAATAGGATTTTAAATCGGAAGTGAATTTTTGTTTTGTTTTGTTTTGTGAGGATTCACACTTCTTTTATGAGAAACGATGCTTCTTTTATCAGAAATCACTCGGCAGCACTGGAAGCCCATAGAGAATGTGTCGAAGTGTTTTAATCGAAGCTGTCGCAGGCAGTTTTCGTTGCTGGATCGATACCATCATTGTAGAAGGTAAATTTTAGGTACAGTCTTACAATTTATGTCTGCATGCATACTAATGAATTAGTGAAAAGATGAACATTTGTGATTTAACATGCAAAATTCACTTTAAACAGTTTATATAAGAAATGTATAAAATATTTGTCAATTTCTCCTACATGTCTTTCATTCTCTGATGTAATATTTTGTAAGCAACAAAATGGTTGTCCATTTTCCCTGCATCTCTATCCTGAACTTTTATTAGATATCACGAAACAGCATTCCACATATACATCATAAAGCACTGCAGCAGGATATTTAAGGTTTATGGGCTGGTGTTAATGAAATTTTCAGGTGTGGTGAGATATTTTGTGGTGCTTGCGTCCAGTATAAACGGAAGCTAAATAAGCTTGCCCATCTTGATCCTCAGGGTCGACTTTACAAAGCAAGTTATATATCTTTATAAGTCATGTATAGTGTTTTAGAGACAAACATTTTGGGAAAGACTTTTTATTAAAAAAGGAAAAATATTTGTTTGTGCATAAGGGATCTAACTTTTATCTTTTAACATTTATCTTGTTAGCTTCCTAATACATATCATTGAGATTTTTTGGTATCTTAATAGTAATATTAAATTTGACTGAGGAAAAGTAAATGAAAGTCATTCAAAAATATATATTTTTTCAGTATCTTTTTTCACTTTAAAAGCTTTTCTTTTAAAATTCAGGTATGCAAAGCATGTTATGAGGAGGGTCAAAGTGATGAAGGGGCAAGTCACAGTCATTTGCAGATTTATAGGCAAATGCGACTTCGCGCTCAGCAGAGTGGGAGCAATAATCAATATGGAAGAAAGGGACGCAGGGATGGCGGATGGCGTGATCGTCTGAACAGGAATGCTGAATGTGAACGGCTCATTGAAGGCTTTCGTAAGAGCATTGCCAGGTCAGAGATGGTGCGGACGCTCCAAGAGCTGCGAAGCATGGTGTCGCTTCCTGACTGGCAGAAGTCCAGCGTCTGGCTGGTGAGACAGTCTCTGATGTGTAGGGAAAAGACCTCACCTCAGAATCCATCTCACATGTTTTAAAGACCACAAAAACATGTCGCATGTAATATCACCTCGTGCTGTATATGTCAGAGATTGCAAAGAACTTGATAACATGTAACACTGCTGTGCATGTCATTGAGATTATTCAAAGTCATAAATTCCAGTCTTAATTTGTTATCTTGCTACCCATTACATTACCAACCCCTACCTTTTGCCACACTTTGTAGTTAAACAGATTTCCTCTAAATCTACCACCAGAGGGCTATATACCCTCTCTTTTTGTTGCCTCCCTTGCCTCTCTTATGTGGTGGGCAGATTGGGGGAGATAGCAAAGACTGGGATTGTATAACAATTTTGTTTATGTGCTCATGACTGCAAAAGATATGATGTTAAATGGAGTTGCATGTTATACATGGTGTTCATTGTTTTGTGCAAACCTTGTGATTTTATTTCAGTTCAGGTATTGTAGTAAAGAGCAGAGCATGTCTGTGGTTTAGCACCTATGAGTTCTGATTTCAGTTTATGTAAGGTTTTCTTTCTGATGTATATGAAGATTAAGATAAAAGAACGAATGATGCACTGAGTTCTAAATATAATTTTAAGATTGGTCTTTCCTTATTTCAGCAAGAAAGCTTGGCAGAAACATGTCAAGTGTGCCGTGAAACATTTGGATTGTTGCGAAAGCGACATTTTTGCAAAGTGTGTGGCACTGCACTTTGCAAATCTTGCTCCACCACTGAACTCCTGGTATACATACCAGATGAGCAGCTGTTAAAAACAGGAGGCAGCAGTGGGAACAACTTTGTGGAATCTGTGGATTTGGAACCTCGTCTTGCCATCATTCGAATCATTGGGGTGAAAAGTTACTTATTAATTCCAACATTTTGTTTATTATCTGGACAGCTTATTCAGATTAAAGGAATTTCATAGGTCTGATCATTTATGGCATTGTCAATAAACTAAATTTTGATTGTTGTGTTATTGTCTGTTTTTTATGTTTTGTCATTGACTCCAGATATTCATTCCTAATTTGTATTGATTTGGGGAGAAAAAAAAATCAGTCTTCAGTGTAAGCTGTTCATTCTTGCATATTATAATACATGAAATGCTTGATTTGCCTAAAATTAATATGTTAATAATAATATTTTATACAGTTAATCTAAATGACACACAGTATTTTGCAACTTATGATGCCAATTCTGAGACCCTCCACATTTCTGGATCTGCTGAGGATGGTTCTTTTGCCTTTATTGACCCAGATATATCAAACATATCTATTCAGAAAATCCTACGTCTGTCCTCATTTGATCTAACTTTTTTTGACTGGATATACCTGAGTACTGCTTTTCATGCCTGAGGATTGGATTGTTTGTCATGTTTTGTGAATGGTGTTCATGGCTGAAGGAGCTCACCTAATACTTGCTGAAGAGGCATTGTATAAATGTTGTTTTTCTTCTTGTTATTGTTATGATGATAGAATGTCATTAGTGTGTGTATTTCTGTGCAGTGCCCAGAAGTTGAGCCAGAGATAAGTCTGCATCTCAGGGTGTGCTCAGAGTGCCGAGAATATCTGGTGAAGCAACAAGTTGAGCGAGTAGTTCATGATGAAGAACCAGCAGAACTGGACATGCTGACAGAACTGGCTGCATTGCATGTAAAACTGTCGGCTGCTGAGTCCAGTGTTAATTCCCAGCTACAAAAGGTTCAGAGTTGCTTAGACTCAATCTTTTCAGTACCATAAAAATTTCTGTTATTTTTGTTCTAGTTTTCGTTATACAGTACAACCTCCTCATCAAGACCTTCCACATTGTGACTCCCTCTTAGATACAACTGCAACAATTCTCAGAGTTTGCTTTGGGACTGAAAGCACCAGAAAGGTTAGTTTGATATCTTATTCGTTAGACTACTTATTGAAGGAAGCATTCTTAGTCTAAGTTTTCCTCATTCTTCTTGTACTTGACAGTATCAAGAAATTGTACATTCACTTGAAGATAACTCACGCACATCAGGCAGCAAAGCACCAGGCAGTAGCTCCCAGAGTAACATGCGGACCCTCGCCAAGGCTCAGGTAAGTATGGAATGAAGTACAACATAATTTCTTGGTAAACATCAACTAAATCATACTCTGCCCATTATCAACCCATATTTTTATACTCCATTCTATCTCTAATCTTTTGATTATTGTTTATTGGCAGGGGGATCTGACAGACTTCCTGGCACAGCATGTGCTATTTATCCAGCGTCTTAAGCGACTAGTCCCCAAGACTGATGCTCAATCAAGGTTGCTAAAAAATTACATCAAGGTGAGATTTCTACTAACTCTGCCATATATATTTCTACATAGTTAAATTAGCTCATCAACTTTATGCAGGTATAAATGTGTGTGTTATAACTCTTTTTCTAACAGACGATTTCAGTAGTATAAATTATATATTTATTATTTATAAAATATATAGTATTGTTCTGCTTGTCTTGTCTTTGACTTATATGATGTTGATTCTTATTTTAATATTAAGACCAATTTCCCACAATCTACAGTTTATTTCTTTTGCTTTTTCCTGATTCAATAATGTCAAATATCTGGTGAGCACATCTGTATACTAGAAGTGTACAAGACTTGGCTGTTAATTCAACCTCTTTCACACCGTGAGTCCATCTCAGTAGTTAAGAAGAACACCGACTGAACAGAAAATGAGTTTTTCAGAAATCTTTGCTGGCACTAGTAGACTTAAAATTTCAAATATTATTAAGTGGTCAGTTTATAGTTTTATAGTTTCACTTTCATACCTTTAAACACTTTGTGAATTTTGGGTATACTGTATTGTTTCTAAGAAACTTTGTTCTGGTACTTTGATTTACAAGGCCAAGTGTGATTTCTACTTGGAGAACATGTCCATCTTCCGGAAAATGAAGTCAAAGTTGGGAGAGTCATCTCCTCCTGAAGTGCTGGAATTCATACAGAGGATTATGGATAAAAATGTAGGTATTTGAGTATTGTCAAAGTTCTGTGGATAGCTTATCAAAAGTTCGAGAGATCAATGCAGAAAGAAAGAAAATGCTCAGGTACAGTACAATGCCGCTGATCTGCTTATATACACCTCTACCATGTTCATGCCAAAGTTTTACATCTCTGTACACTATGTGTATATTCGTAGTAATGATTTTCATTATTGAAATGTTGAAATGTTCAACTTGTATTATTATTTTTTTTTTAATCCCAGATGTAACTGATGTGTTATGGACAAACAGTAATTTTGTAACATTCATATTTCTTTTGCAGGACTGGACTGATGTTTATACATATAGAAAGAATTTTTTTTTATTTGTCACAGGCCATTGTAAGCGCACATTTGTATTTGCGGCAACTTGTGTATGAAGCAATTAACCTATGTGAAAAATATGAATTGAAGGAGAATGCACCACAACTGCTTGTCTCCCTTGAGCAGGTAATCCCATCGATTTGTTTTTTAAACCCTCAACAGATCTCAACACTACCTTCTACAATATTTTTTGTGAAGGAGACTTAAAATCTTGGCATTTATTTGTGTAATGGTTGACAGAAAGAAATTGCTACCTGAATAGATACATATTAAATAGAATTTTAAAAATCATTTTTTGATTAAGAAAGTGATGAATAAAAGTTTTCATAAACAACTATTTCAGATGGTAGAGAAGGATGTGGAAGTATGTCTCCAGATGGAAAGGGAAGATATGAGTCAGCATCTTCAACTGATGAAGGAAATGATTCGCATGCAGATAAAGGTACTTTGGAGTGCAGCTTGTGATCATCCTGTTTTAGATATCATCCCTTTCATATATAATCCTAGAATCTGTCTTCTAAAGGGTGTGAACATTGGAGGGGGTAAAAAACGCGGCATTTCGGCCACCTTCAACATGTCCATATCATAATCTCTCCCAGCTTAGAGCAACAAAAATGAACCATCAAGCTTATTTATGCCTTTAACATTTAACCTTTTGTTTTGTCCTTTAGGAAATGTTTACTAATTGTTTGTCTGCAGAGCGCTGTGAATGTTGAGATGTCATTTCTACCTTTATCATATTTTCATAAGGTAGTCAAGAAACATGACTAACGAAAACTGTTAAATCAACTTTTATCTCTTGCCTATGTGACAGGAGCACCAGTTGATTCGCCTCTCCCGAACAGCTCTCAGGATTCGTGGTAAAGCACATGTACAGGAAATCCTGAAGATGCGTATGGATGAGGTGCTCAATCAGGTCAGCCTGCAGTTAAAATTAAAATCTGCCCATCGAAGCTTCTCACAGACAAAGAAAGCCTTGGAGCAGTTTTCTGTTCCAACAGCTGCTAATTAAGTTTGTCTCAAAAAGCCTTGAAATTACTGATAATCCGATGATTATAATTATGTTTTGTTTTAATTTGCATATTTGGACAAAACATACTATCAAAAGATAAATAGCAAAGTTTGGCAGCTACATAGAGTTTTGACAGAGTGGATTCTTGGTGAATGGACTTCTGTCTTTTTAACAGCAAGATGAGTTATGTCTATTCACACCTGATTTAGATGAACAAGGAAAGGGGGAGGATGCCTATTCATATATTCATGATTTTTGAAACCTTTTGCAGAAGAAATGTTCAATTCATATTTGTAACAATTCCAGAGGTGTTCTTTAACAATACTCAGTAGAAAAATATGTTAAAGGAGTCTTAAACAGCTGATGTAGTAATCATGATTTCTAAGAGATCTTGGCAGCTTGGGCAATTGAAAAAAGTTTTTAATGATGATACATGGGCACAAATTGTAAATGAGCAGTGCACAGATTCAAACCTACATAGGCCAAAAGATCACAAACTGTCTGTACTTATTTGATTTATTCATCTTTTAGTTTTATTCATGTTTATTTTAAATATACATTAAAGCAGATATGTGATATTGTTTGTTTGAAATTGATAAGCAGCTACAAAACAGAACTGTCTTTTTCTTTGTTGTTTTATGGGAAAACATTTAAAATTTGTTTTGATGAGCAATATTTTTATTATTTATCTTGTTAAATATGTCATATCATGAAAATCCAAGCTTTAATGATTGCGGGATTAAAAAAGGAATACAGAATGAGTAAATAAGTTCAAAAGATTGAAGTTTTGACAAATTTAATTTTTCAAATTTGTTAATTATATACAAACTTTAGATTTTTTGAGTGAAGGAACAATCGTTTCGGATATAGAGAGAATGAATTTGTAAAGCTTGTTACCTGTAAACTTTTGAGAGTGGATATCTTTGTACACGACTTAAGTTAAACAGCACTATTAAAAAGAATTCCGTATAAAGCTAGAATCACCTATTGAACAATATCCACGAATAAATAATTGTTGAGTTTGTTGTTTGAAAACTTATTGCTGGGAATGAATGGCATGTGCAATGTCTCTTAAAACAGGTCTTAAAATTTACTCAGACTCTGATTTAAACATCTAGCAATCTACTGCCAATTTACACTCAGAATATTTTTGAAAGTTTTTGCATGATTTAAGACTAGCTAGTTTCAAACCTTTCATGTAGATTGTTTACAAGTGTTGGGTGTCCTATAAGCTTCTTTCTTCTGAACAGGTTGGTCAGTTATTTCATCAAGCTTATTGTCTCAGAGTGTTGGTATGATTATAATAAGAAGAATAATGACTAGTTTTAAACATTTCCCCTCTTTAAAATTATGGTCAACAATGTACTGTGCAGAAATAAAAACAAATACAGATATAGACTCGAACATACCACACATGCATAAACTGAAATGTATCAACTAATGTACACAACATCCTCAAACAACATCTGAACATTTTTTTATATGTTTGGAATGAACTATGTGCAACACAGCTGAGTGTAGAGTGCAGTCGTGGGAAACCAGTAATGAACACCACAGTAGAAGTATTCATTTAGCTAGTAGCTGCTCAGTTGGTCATTTTTTTCATCTGAAAATAACTTCCATTTATTGGAGAGTTTACACTATGAGGAACAGCAGTGGTCTGAGACTAATGGACCCACTGCAGTTGGCTTTGCTTGAAGTTGACTAACCACCTTGCAAGGAAATAGTGTCAGTACCTGGACTGCCTTCCTGACTAATTGAGCTCACCTCCACATGAAAAATGTGCACTATGTATTCAAATATAAGAATATTGGTATGAAGATAGCTGTGTGGTGGCATCAACAAATGTTATTGTGTGCAAGGTCTATCCAGTAGTTATATAGGTCAGTGAGGAAGTAATAAAAGTAGAGGAAACCAAGAGAAGAATTTTTGATGAAATGAAATGAGACTACAGTAAAGAATAAGTGGATAATAAAATATTCTTCTAAAGGACGTTTTAAAATGTAGGTTAAAGAATTAGTTTTCAGCTTTTCTGATTTACAAAATTTATTTTGTTTAAAGACTTTATAAGGGAGATAATACTTGTGAATAAGGCATTCTAGAAGTTACCTCCCCGAAGTTACTAGGCCTTGTTGCATAGTGACATGCACTGTGCCACAGCACTACGCGAATTGCATTTACACAAGAAATGCTGCAGCGAGTATTATAGACGTTACAACTGGATATTACCTCGCAATTTCTACGTTTAGATATGGGGTTTTTGTCACTATGTTGTCTGTGACTTCTGGGACAACTGGCAGTACAATTAATGAAAAAACTACAATGAAGAATAAAAATATGAAGTCAAGACGACTGACCATGTCATCTGAGGTGGGTCATGGAATAGCGAAGAAGAGCAAGACATCGAGCAAGGGGTGATCTTCAAATTATCATCGAAGCTGGGGGACTATCCATGCTCGATATGGCACAGGAAAATACGGGTGGTTGTGAAAAAAGCTTTTTTATGTCACCGTCAGAACATCAGTTCTCAGTTCACTTTCAGGTTCTTTCCGATATTCGTCCCCTTCAAATCCAAATGTCTGGTACTGGAATATAATAACCGGTTTTACAAACCAAAGTTTTCTGACGGATAGAGAACTGATCCTTTGATAAAACACTTCTGTTGGTCAAAGTGTGAAAAAGGGTGCTCTCCTTACAGTTATTTGTGCCGCCTCCATCGTTTTTATTTGAAATGTAATGGAAGCAGTAAGAGCGCTAACAGTCAAAATGACTTGGAAAGAACACAGCAAGAACAACAACAACAACAAAATTAGTCAAGGTAAATACAGCTTTTTTTGTAGTAAAGCGACAGCTGTGGACTTTATCTCGTGTTTTGTTAAAATTTGCGTGTTCTAAAAACGTGTTATTACACCTTCAACATATTCAAACCAAACAATTTCTTTGAACGCAAACAGTTCTGAGGATTATTAACATTTTTGGAGTGTTGCACAACGTGCAACAGTTTGAAAACCTGGGATCACGATCCTTGATTGAAACGCAATCCAACGCGAAGCCCGAGTTGTTCTGGTCCACAGACCACTGAGACCAGAAGCTCATAAAATTTGAAATGAATGTCTCCTTGTGTCGTAAGTCGCGAACAGACAGCCAAAAATCAATCAGTTCTCCTAGACTTTCTTTTGGAGTCTGAGGGGTTTGGGAGAGGGTAGGGGGACAGAACAGCGTCATGAATCAAGAGAAAGATCTCCCGTGAATTAACATTTGAACGACTATAGTCGTAAAGCCTTGCCGATGGACAGGTTAATTTTCTGGTGTTTGCGTTACATTTTGCACTGATTTCTTGCCGAACCAATTTTCATGAGCTGGTATGTTGATGGGTTACGAAGTCTAGAAGACATGACGATGAGTTATTTAGTAAGCCAGAAGACTTAACAAAATTATTGCACTATAGTGTGTACAAATGTGCATATGCGCTTGGGTGCAATAATAATAAAATTAATAATAATATTTGTAGAACGCTTTTACCTGTATGTATTTATATATATATATATATGTGTGTGTGTGTGTGTGTGTGTGCATGCTGTATGAAAAAGAGTTATGAGAATGCAATGTTACGAGAGCAATGCAAACCTATACTGCTCAAAACAATGGAAAGGCCACCTTCATATTTTCTACATTTCTGTTAATCGTGTTTGTACCAACAATGAGCAATTCCACCAAAACCCTTTTTTTAAAGTGTATTTGTTGTGTGGGAGAACAGTCAACATGAATTTGATGACAATCCAGTTTGGTCTTGTGCGTGCTCAGTACAACAGTGAAGCAATAAAGGCCATTCAGCCCACAAAAATGCGTGTAATTGCAACATATTCATGTTCGAGAAAATGGCTGCTGATTGGGAGTTGTTCACTCCGTCATTTCAACTCTACGAGACCGCACAGGGAAGTGTTGCAGAGCGAAGACACCCAGGACGCCCGCGGTCAACTACCAGACAGCAGGACAGGTTCATTGTTCTGTCGGCTTTAAGTAAGAACAGCCACTGTCAGCACAGTCAGGGGACAGCTGCAGTCAGCTGCTAATAGAACTGTCAGTGACCAGACGGTTCGCAACTGAGTCGGGGAGAGCAATCTTTGGTCAAGACACCTGCACACCGCGCTGCTCGTCTTGCATGGGCACGACGCCATCTGGTATGGACAAGGCAGCAGTGGACCTCTGTCCTCTTCACTTATGAATCTTGTGTTGCCAGGTCCTTCTATGATGGCCGAATCCGCATCCGAAGACGACAGAGAGCGTTACCACGATCCCACTGTGGTGGAGTGTGATCGCTATGGTGGTGGATCCATCGTGGTGTGGGGTGGGATAGGGACGGCCTACAGAACTTGCGTCTACCTGGTGCAAAGCAACTTGACAGGCGTGGCATACAGGGATAACATTTAACAGCCTCTGGTAGTGCCAGCACTGCAGGCCATTGGAACAGGCGCCGTTTTTCAGGACGACAACGCCAGAGCACACAGGGCGAGGGTCGTCAGTGACTTACTGCAGCGTCACCATCAAACGCATGGACTGGCCAGCCTGTTCCCCAGATCTGAATCCCATTGAACATCTGTGGAATATCCTGCGCTAGCGACTTAAAGCCAAACATTCCCCCTCTCCAACTAGCAGCTGACCTCAATCAGATGTACCAGTTTCTTCAGCAAGAGTGGCGGGCAATTCCTCAAAGGACTCGTTCAGTCCACGAGACAACGGTGACTTGCCTGCATGCAGGCCAATGATGGACACACACGATATTGACTTTCTTTTTCTCTGATACCACTTTCCTGAATTTTGAAAACATGGGTTATGTCAGTTCAAGCTCAGATTCTTGTTCTTAAAATGATTTTGTTTCAAAGAAATTGTCTAATAATGTTTCATTTAATGAATAAAGAGATGCTTTGTTTCAATGTTATAGTCTGTGTTAATGGGCACGGAACAGTGATTGCCTATACAACTAGCCTTTCTATTGTTTTGAGCAGCGCATAACGTAATAAAAGATGTCCAAGGATTTTATTGTATTTAACTTTCTTTTCATTACAAACGAAACAAAGAGTTAAAGTCATTAAACAAAATTAAAAAATTAAAAATCGATCCATTTTGAAAGCCAGAAAAATGGAAGGAGAGCGCGAAAAAGCTTTCTCACGCAAATTATGCCAATTTTTCCCCTCAGAGCAAAATTACTTGTTTATTTAGAGAGCACTGAAAGATTGGTTATGTCTCTGGTGCACATTTCTTCGTTTGCTTAACATCAGAATAAAGAGGCTTCACGTGGTACAGCGTGGAGCTTTTGACGAGAACTCAAGAAGCCGAAGGCTGTAAATATTTCTTGACTACATAGACAATACTCGTGTCGTGGAACGGTTTGGCTTATCAGACATACTTTTCAGCGTTCGGTTCCGAACCATTGCTACTTTGAAAGATCTAAAATAGTAAAATTAGTTTTTAAAAAATCGTTGAGTTGATTTCAGAACCCGATATGACTTCCCATGGAGCAAATGACCTTTCAAGGATCTCGAGTTACAAACCTTCAGACATCATTGTGACAAAAGAATATCCAATCCTTGATATTTAGAATGTCCATGGATACATTATTAAAAACAAGTACTGTCCCGTTTATCCCAGTTGCTGATTTCTTGAGATGTGCTGGTATTTTCATGGGGTTTTCATTCTTTCTGTCCATGTTTGTAGGGTTTATAGGAGTGTATCCTAGAGAAATAAAGTGAAGATACTCCCTTAGATATTAGATATCTTGTACAGAGCTCAACCTAGTCGTCAGAAGAACATGTTTTTTTATATGCACCTTTAACACTGTAAGGACAACTTGCTGTGCCTCCTGACCCTTCGTTAGCAGCCAGAAACACATTCTCTGTTCGAGTTCTCTCTCTCTCTCTCACACACACTAGCTCCATCACACAAATTTCAAGAATTCACTATTTGAGAATAGCGCCCAGTCCTATAAAATAAGCAGCAAACTCTAGAGCAATGTTGTTAATGTTAACTATACGTTGATATGCACGATATCAGTCTTATCTATGTGTGAGGGCGTCTTTCTTTTCCTCGATAAGGTACTTGTATGTAACCGTCACATTCTTAAGTGTCACTTAAAAGGAAAGAGGTCAGATGAATCTTGTACGGAAATCTCAAGAAATAATGCCTTTCTCATAGATTAAATTTTCCACAGTTTCTAATTTGCAGACACAATTAGCTATTCGTTAATGCCACACACATAACCCTAGCCGAAAAATCAGCTTTGATTGATTACACTATAATTCCGAATATTATTTTAAAACTTCGATGAAATTCGGGACTGGAAGTCATGAGCACTTTTATGTCTCTTTTCTGTCCATAAATTTCATATAATCAACAGCAGTAAGAAAAAGGTTGTTTATGAAGTGGGAGGTGTTTCTGCTTCTCCAACTCCTCCCCCCACCAATCCGGGTGGTCAGTCCTCTCTGATCCTGGCTTCACGTTTAGAGTCCAGGAATCAGAACGCCGTTGCATTTAAATCGCCCCCTTTAGGCTATAAATTCTCATTTCAACATTTTTCTTTTCTGGTGTTTGCATTTTCGACTTCAGGTTGCAGAATTCTCGTGACATTCTTTAGTTTAAATAAATGACTTTGCGCGCGCGCGCGCGCGCACACACACACACGCACATTTTGTGCGACCAGTGGAAATTCTGAGTCTCCAGCCATCCTGGTCACCTAGCTATTTTCGTGTGAGAGTTTTAAACAATATTGGTTAATCCCTTGCCTCCACTGGAAAGTGCTCTACTTATCTTCAGGGTTTGAGCTGGCCAGGAAATATCTTGGATCCACGCGTGAAGGACGTTTTATTTTTCCTCCTTTTGAGTCAGCGTCGCATAGTTTGTACCTTTGTAGGTAACAGGTTAAAATGGTTGCCTCTTTTCACATCATCGACAAACAGGATTTGCTGTCTTCTCTTTCTTATCCCCCCACATTGTTTTCACAGGAGTACCACGCTTCTTTAATTAGGCCACGATCTTTGATTCATTCTAACACGTCCATTAAAAAAAATCACTATCATTCATGGGAGGGTGGGTGCGTGTCTGGGAAGGGCAAACGTCAATAAACAGACCGCCCTTATTCCAATTTATTTCCAAATATGGATTCATCAAAGTAGTTTACCAAGTAAATTATTTGTCTATAAAACATTCTCTGGGATAATGTATGCCGCCTCCTATTCTCAAGGGAGCTTACCCACGAGAGAAGGAAGTGTTGCAGGAAGAGGGGAAAGAAAGGAAGATATAGGACGGGCGGAAAAGAGTGAAAGAGGGAGATAATCTTTGATTCGACCACGCTTTCCCATTTAAGAAAAACCCCTTAATA
Source organism: Marisa cornuarietis (assembly GCA_004794655.1). Lineage (NCBI taxonomy): Eukaryota > Metazoa > Mollusca > Gastropoda > Architaenioglossa > Ampullariidae > Marisa > Marisa cornuarietis. The sequence continues at coordinate 3,173,570 of SMMW01000627.1, read as the reverse complement.
TATTACCCTCATTACAGGAAAAAAAATCCATCTCAATAAACAGACCGCCCTATTCAGGTCTCCAAGCCATGTAGTCATCGACATCTCAGCGCCCGCACAAGCTCACCTCATCTCGTCACTACTGTATTGTCTCACCCTTTGTCCCGACGTATCATCGAACCTTTCTCGCAAATCTTTTCCGAATAGCCATTCACGAGGAATAAAACCAGTAAATTTAACAGTAATAGTAGTTGTGTGGCATTGTGCACTGCACCTTCAAGGATTCCGGGAAGCAAACATCCCCCCCTACCTTTAGAAACTTTTTCTCATTTTTGTTGAATCAAACACGTATGTGGTTCAGACACGGTCGGCTTTAGCGTCCTTTGAAAGCATCCCCTTCAGGATTTTTTTGCATGATATTTTCATCATGAAGCCCGAGGGCATGTAGTGTGAAGGCTATGAACTCCTCCGTAATCAGCTCAGTCGGTGTGAAAGTTATGAACTCCTCCGGAGTCAGCTCGATAAGCGAGAGTTCGTCTGGCATCAAAAGCCACGAAGCTCTCAAGTCAGGGTTTTATTGGATTTGGTCGCGAAAGTGGAGTTGCAGAGAAACATGGTTGTCCGCCTTTAGCTTGTGGATGGTCGTGAAATCCAGGCTACTCGCAACTGCCACCAAGACTTTATTTTCTTTTTGATTTTCTTCACACTCTGCGTTGAGTCTGTCGACCAGCTCCTTTGCATTGCATTCTCGCACTCGACGCACCATCTTTGCTCTCCGTGTCAGTCGTAGACTAAAAGAACTGTGATCCTTCCCCACATAAAAAAACACGAGCACGCAATGCAGGCTCCTCCCCCCACACTTGCTGTTAACTACGAGGACATCAGAATTTCTCGTCCTTATTATTAGTGACAATCTTCGTATGAACGCAGTCTTTCCTCACCAAGCAAGGACAAGTTTTATTTTTGCAGTCGCCGTAACCTTTTGAACCTTATCGTTCTTAAAAGTCTAAAAGCTTACATCTTTACCTGTCAGGAGCACGAGCTTTCCTTCTTCCGCAACACAGCATTGCACAAGCACGTCTGGCTGCCAAAACCCCTTTCTCTTTTCGCCTTGATTTACTGATCTCTAGTGGAATCACGGTTTTTGCATAAGCTCTTTTCCAATCTCCACTGAAAGGCGCCATTGGGGTTTGAGTCGAGCAAGAAATCGAAGGGAAGCGAAGAGACAAAATTTATCACATGCAGGCCTCACGCGCTCTTATTAGAGTTTGAGTGAGTGCGTGCTTTACCTTTTCCGATTTTATATTTCAGAAATGGTTAGAGGTGGTACAGTTAAGAAATACTACAGTTTAGAAATGTTAGATCACCATTGTATCAGATACCAAAGAGAGCAGGCATGTTCTGTTGATTATGTTTGCTATTGATTACCAATCAGTTTTTTGAGGTCACGTTTGAAGAAAAGGAAGAAAAAAAAGAAAAAGAAGGAAAAGAAGGAAAATAAAGAAAATAAAAAAGAAATAATATAGGAAAGAAAGGATTTTGAAGCCTGACAAAGAAGAAGAGAGAGAGAGGAAAAAAAAACCCACCCCAACCCCATAAACTAGGATTTTGCTACTGTTTTACTTGCCCTCTAAGTCAAAGTCTGTGTCACGAAGAAGAAAGTTCGTAGGAACTTGGTGTCCTTATTAGGCGGTCAGCGTGTGAACTCAGGAGGCCGAGTCTCATCCAGCTTGTTGCCACCCAGGTTCCCTATTTCGTAAAAAAGCAAACAAAGTGCGCGTATTTTACAAAGCTGACCTTTTTGATAATCGAATTACTGAGCAGCGTTTTTTGGGGAGCGGAGGGTATGGGCTGTGGCTGGATGCAGCTAAAAGAAATTAGTGCATTGATTGAAGAAGTCTGCCGTTGGCAAAACAGCAGTAGCCCTGTCAGTGTTTTTATTTTCAATTTATGTCCTGTGCCTTGAGATGTATTTTTCCGCCAATAGCCTCTAGGCATGCATCGTGTCGTCCTGAGCATCTTGCATGTTCCCTCTTCACAGTTTTTTTTTGAAGAAAAGAGGTTAGAGACAGAATTTTGTGAAGAATACTAATTACAAAAAGAGATAGAGAGAGAGAGAGAGAAGGAAAGGAGAGAGAACGAAAAAAATTGAATTTGAATTTATTGAGCTGGCCGTAGGTCCATATCTAAGGTATATAAAACAGAATAAAGGCTTGTATACGCCCAGATGTACATATCCATATAATACATGCTATTTGTAGTCCAACCAAAGAAAAAGACTCACCAAAACAAAACAAAAAAATCTCCATGCCAATCCTTTCTGGAAGAAAGAAAAAGAAAGGAAGAAAAATTCGTCTTAATAAACGAAATAAAAAATAATAGAAACAAAAGCAAGGCCATTGCTAATGTAAGACACAAGGTAAAGAGATGTCAGGTACAAGACGCACGAGAAAAGTAATTTCCTTGTAAGAAGTAGTTCACTCGTAAAATGTCATGGTTCGCGGAACACCACGTCGATCGTACAGCTAAATGTGTTTGAAGTTTAAGCTTCATAGTGGTTAGTGGGACTCAGGAGGTAAATGTATGTTATGTTATAATAATAACGACAACAACAATGACGAAGATGATGATAGTAAAATGGATACATGGTCGTCAATTCCTGGAACATTTGATTAGTTTTTACGAAGTAGATAAAAATCAATGGAGCCGAATAAACACATTTCTCATCTGAAGTGCAGTTGACGTTGTTGTCAGGTCAGAAATCTTCACGTGTAGCGACCAGCTACGTGACCCGTAGATGACAAAATGTGAAAAGTGCATATCTATAGATCAGAAACAAAAAGTTGTAATTTGGACAAATGGAGAAAAATAATCCCGTAATGCAAAAAATTGGATGACTAGCTAAAACGAACAATAAGCTGCAGAGACCGTTAATGGAAGAAGTGGTCAATTGGAAACGATTTGTCGAAATCATAGAACAATCCAGAACAAAGATACACGGCGCAGGAAGAATCACAGAGCAACAGGAGACATCAACATGGACTTGACTCCAGGGACGAGACATAAATAGCAATAAAAGGTAGGTTATTGCCGGTGATATTTGAAAGATGCATAGCGTGAAGAGATGATAAATGACCAGATGTGGGTGACGTTAAAGCACGTGATGCGGGGAGATGCTAAAATTGAAGATGTGGGTGATGTACGCGATATTACGGTAAAATCACGTGAACGTACACGATTCTGAGTGTACACGATATTTTATCTACACGCTCGTACCTAACCTGAGCAGTTAAGCTACGTGATCTTACGTGATGCTAAATTACGTGAATGTACGTGATGCTTATCTACCTGGCTGTCAGTAATGATAAGCTACATCCCTGCACGTGACGTTAAACATGAGTGACACGAGTGTACGCGACGCTAAATTGCCTGCACGGGATGCAAATTACCATGAGCACACACGATGCTAAGCTACCTATGTGTTGGTGATGGAAATAGTTAAGACACGTGGATGTACTCAAACCCTGACTGTAACTGCAAAGCAACATTAAGATGGAATCACCTGCATCAGAGACAGACGCGCGGCATGAGGGACGAGAGACCCACGCGCTTGCGATAAACGTTTGCAGGTGCAAAAAGAAAAACATCCGCAATGTATTTCGCTGAGTACCTTCCGAGGCAGCACAGTGACTGCCATTTGTGAGTACATTCAGTATGTATATGTATTAAGATGTTCGTGCCATGAACTTCTGCAACTATTCGTATACCTTGTCTCTCTCTGTTCGTTTTCCATCCTCGCCGAGGCTCGTTTTCCACCTCACGATGATCCTCTCCCCTGTCTCTACCCCTCGTCACAGTTAACGTACCTGTTTTATTTACTTTGGATGCTTGGTCTACAAAAACCTCGCTGGTGCACACACACACACACACACACACAAACGATGGAGTGAAGAAGAAGAAGAGGAAAAAAAAAAAGAATTTTTTTCTCGAGGGACCGTGCGAGGTGGAGATTACGGCAGTGTCTGAAGAGAATGGTTCAGTTCCCCCGCCTACCCTCTCCTCCCGGAACAACAAATCCGTCAGCGTCGTCTGGCGTCTGATACTAAATTTTTACATGAAATGTCGAAGTAAAGATAATGCCAGAGGTCAGTGTATCTCAAATCTTGAAACCCGTACGTCTTCCGAAGCTCGTATCACTCCGTCTTGATATTTCTAACCGACATAAGTCTTGAATGAAAAAGTTATTTTTAGTGTTTTGTTTGGTTTTAGTTTTTATTGCTCTTTATTTCTTCCACTTATTGTTTTATTCCCCCCCCCAAAAAAAAAAACCATTTGGTGTCCCACTATCTATTATTTTGCACAAAAAATGAAAAATGTTTTAATTCAAGTTAGAAATTTGTTTTTAATGCTAAATCTCATTCTGTCGGTCTTCAAAGCCATCCTATCATTCTTAAACTCCTTTCTTTTCCCCAAAACATCCTCTAATTATCGAACCTACTCTGTCACCCTTTCTTGTACCGTTCTTAAGACCGTAGTCTTTTTTTAATTCTACAAATCCCGTTTTTATATTATTATTCAAATTACCTATCTCGTACTTCTCACACCTATCATACGCCCTACCATCTTGGAGCGGATGATTAAAATATCATGGCTACTGAGATGTTTACGACACGGAACATGTCAGACGAAACACTAAACAATCTGGTGTTTAAAAAAGGACGATGAAGTCAGTCCAGTACATTGAGTGGAACTGCTGGCATTACCGGACAGACCGTACTTTTGAGAATCATCTTGGTTGATTTTGTCACTCGAGCGCGTGCATTGCCTTTCGTGTTAAGATCATGACGCCATCTTGTCCCTTACTCTCCATCCCCTACTTAAGAAGTCTTAAGGTCGAATCTGGCTCAGATATATTTTCTACACACTAGGATACTCGAGAGTTCAGGTCCTCATCTGATTCTGTGACGATAATAGTCAATTGCAACATTCACATCGGACACGATTGGGGTGGGTGGGTGGACAGGTAGGTAGGTGAGAGAGAGAGAGAGGAATAGGATGAGAAGCAGGCGCCCAGTTTGTAACGTGCTAAACTCTGCTCAATAAGAGGCAGCAGCTTCCTAATGAGAGACTAAACCGTTATTTACGACAAGCTTTTACAAAACCAGATGTGTCTTGATGGTTCTACCACTCCCCTGCCTGGCTTTCAAGCACGCTGCACCTGCAAACAAAAGCGCCACTCGACCGCTCGAATTTGTTTTACACTTTCGGCATCTGCAATTGGTGAGGTTGACACACTTTAGCCTGCTGTAACAAACATGTGGAAGGCGTTTTAAAGGTGTCTTCCTACCTCTCCTGTTTCATTACTACTGTGAGAACTTCACTACAGATGCTGGCAGGCAGCTTTGCGGGCAACGATGAACATAAAGAAAGGTTCCTGGATATAGGAAACCCCTTGAGGATTCACGGCTGGTTAAATGTGGTTGGAGAAATAAGAAAGGCGAGGTGAGGTCGGTGTGTGTAGAATTCGACTTAAAGCTAGCTGCAGATGGCATTCCTTCGACCATTCCTTCGCTTTGTGCAGGTAGAATGGATGGCAAGCAGGTAATCTTCCCTTGATCTAGAATGGCAATGGAAAGACTGACAAGCATGCGGACTGTAACACACACACACACACACACACACACACACACACACACACACACACACACACACACACAGAGGCCAAACAACAGGGAGTCACAGAGACAGGCATGAAGACACACAGGTGTTAGTTAACATAGACGCAAGCACACAGGCTAGGCGGCAGACAGGGATTCATAGAGACAAGGATTAAGAAAAAGAGAGATTAGTTAAGACACACACACACACACACACACACACACACACACACACACACACACACACACACACACACACACACACACACACACACACTAAGACAGAGAGGGTCGTTTCCTCCGTCCCCCTTCAAGAGGCAAGACTCACTCATTCAATGACGGCTTCTTAAACCTCAGGTGGACGAGCAGACACCTGAACTAATACACAGAGACAAATAATATGTTTAATCTCATCTAATATATTTTTTAATTTTTTTTATTCCCCCTCCCAACCGAGACAAATCCCTGCTGTCGCTGACAGCTCTTGTGTATATTCCCGCTCTCGTCTGCTAGGTCATCTTTTCCCATCCATCATGTCTGCCATTTTAATATTTCGAAACATCACGGCATCATCCACAAACGCCAGACTCCCTGTTCGAAACTGACAGCCAGATAAAAGATTCTTCAACAAGGCCCACTCAGACAGCATCCCCAGCCGCCACGGTAGCAACAGCAGCAGCAACAGTCGTACTCCATCACCACTAGGGGCAAGATCACGACCCGAGAGTAAACCATCCTTATCTCCCTTTTCATACAGACTTTTATACTGGCTTTTAAAAAAATGTCTGACAAATACTGCAGCCTGCGCCAACACATCGGCAGCCACACGTTGTCCGTCTCAGGTGCTAATGTCAATCTCCGACAACAGATTGGCGAAACGTGAAGAGGTGAGTAGGTACGATAACTTGTATGATGCGTGTAGCGAGCTACATCGTTGCGTCGCTTGTCTCCCCCTTCGGCGCTGGGGGAGGGGTGAGGTTGGGGGGGGGGGAAGGGGCGGCGCCCTCTCACCTTTTGCGGCGGTTTTGGCAAAATGTTACGAACCGCTTAGCCCGATACCTCGCAGATTCTGTCAGTTCAACGATAGCGGTTTTTGTCGATCTTTAACTGGAAAATGTTGTGGGCATCAGAGTGGAAAGGTGAATGGAAAGCTTTAAACACTATAAAAAAAGAGAAAGAAGATGGTTAAAAAGAAAAGGATCAACAAAAAAGAAAATGTTTACAAGGACATGTTTTATTTCTGCTGCTAGCGAAGAGATAAAATAAGGGTCAGGTGTACAACATTTCTCTAACCAAAGTTTCTTGAACTAAAGTTTGCAAACTATTAATCAACATGCCCATATACTCCTCCACACCAGACTTTATTTATAGACAGAGAACACTTTGTCTAAGCAGAGGTCTTAACAAAAGAGTTCAACCCTCATAGTATAAGTCAGATAAATATTCACTGCTTTAAAGCGTCTATTAAAACGTCTGCATGAAAATATTTGACAAGATTATTCAGTAGAGTTCAAACTCCAAGTCATATATTTTACAGACTCCAAGCAGATGTTTCAGTATGCTATTCATAGTGAAAAAGCATAGTTTTCGTTCATCTAATTGCGAAAAGTCAGATTGTGGTGACTCAGAGGACACCGTTGGCAGGCAGGCTGGGATTGTACACGTTGCAAACTGGAAAAACTACAGCTTGACCCAACAGCGCAGGCTCAGTTTTAAGTAGACAGTAGTACGGCCCGCGAATGATATTACAGATAAAAATGGTCGTTGGAGGAAAAAAGGTTCTCCCCAAAACTGCTTTATTAAAGCAATTAAATTACAATTTTTCTTAATACAAAGTGATGGATTTTTTTTCAAAATTTCAGTTAAAATGGACAATATGCACGGAGCATTTACAATTTTATTTAAACAAATAATAAAATTAGTGATTTTTCTTCCAAATAGGAAGGAAATTACCTTTTCTAGGAAAGGAATTAAAACGAAAAACGAATGCCAGGCTCGCGCGCGTGCGCGCACACACACACACACACACACACACACACACACACACACACACACACACACACACACACACACACACACACACACACACACACAGAGTGCCAGCGTGTTGATCTTTAAGCAGTCTATTCAGGAATAATTTATTTATGTTCAGGTGCTAAAAGTGTGTGGTGAGCTCTAGCGAGTGTTTTGGTCACCGGTGTACAGATTTCTCATTTACTGGCAGTCAGCTCGTACTCACACACCGCGATACTCATTACTGCTATTACCTCACCACACACACACACACACACACACACACACACACACACACACACACACACACACACACACACACACACACACACACACACACACACACACACACAACGTAGGGCGCTAACCCTTTATTTTGTTTTCTTCCTCTAAACGAATTTGTTCAGTAGCGCGCGAAAAATGTTTCCTGGCAGCACAGATTTCAGTTCATTGTCGTAAATGTCTGTCAGACAGTCGTAAACCTTTGCACGACCTGTCGAGTGAGGTGCGAAGTGTCGAGCGTCCCAGTGCACGAAATTCCTGATGAATAGTGATTGGGACTGCGGCCAAACAGATCTTAGGTACACCTTTCTGTGCCCCATTCCCTTTAGAAGATTTTGAATGGTTTATTGTCAGACTGACAAATAACCAAAAATATTAATCCAACGAGGAATTACAATTTAGGAAAGTGTTCACAGTTACAAAACAAAACAGAATATATACTTGATAAGGTAAGTAAGTATCATAGCAAAAATACAAGCTTTAAAAAATACCTCGCAGTATTTCATCTCAACCTTTTCAAAGACACCCGACGACATCTCACCCGACATTTGATGTACTGTTGAGCATCTGAACTGTTGAGCTCACTGATGTCAATCGTGTAGTACATCTGCCCGCTGACATAGCATAACGTTTGCCTGGAATTTAATAAAACATATGTTGACAAAATAAAGCTTTTCTGACAATTGTTCGGTCGCAGAATAGCTAAACCCCTCTGCTTGGGACCAATGACTTTAGAACAAATATGGACAATATTATTAAAACTGTTCATATCATGGACAAGCAAACTGCGAAACCAGCCATCAACACAAAGGGTTATGATAGAAACGGCTCAAGATTGCTATACTGACTGAGAAATATTTAGTTTGCGAAGAAGCTACTCTGTTTGCTGACCATGTTTAACAAATGTTCGGTGTTTGCGTCCTTTTAACAAGACAATCAAAAACTGCCCCAGGTATTTGAAGGAGTCGACAGTCTCAGCAGGTTTGTCGTATACAATGCTAGCAACAACAGCTCCTTCCTTTTTTCTAAAGTCTGTGCTCATCTCTTTTTTTAATCTCAGAAAATTTTCGTCACATCAAAGTTTCTGTACATTAGTATGTTGTAAAAGAACAAGAGCATGATCATGAGGCTTACTTAAATAACAATGAGGAATAAGAAAATGTCGAGGTAACACAACATGTTTTTGATCAACACTTTAGGGATGTGGAATAAGAACATTAAAGAACTAACCCTGGACAAGAACCTTAAAAAACCTCTTGGTAAGGTAATAAGAACAAGGTTTGAGACAAGAACATGTCTCTGTAAAATTGTAAAAACATTTCCTATTAAGGACAACAAAAAGTATCAGTAGGTGCTGTAAGAATTCCGAGAAGGGAGAAGATTTTGAGTAAGAATATTTAATGTTTAATTTAATTTAATTAAATTTTTAATAATGATATTTAATCACAGCGCATATCAACACGAGCGTTGGTGTTTGGGGGAAAAGAAATTCAATTTCCACAAGCATTAAAATATCAAAGTTGGATGGTTAAAATTGTCTGCATTTAGAGATTTTAAAAATAATATCATACCGAGTTAATATAAGTTACTATATAGTCTGAGTCAGCAGACGGAGAGAGCCATACGATTAAACAATATCGCCAAACAACCCCTTATTGGAGATAAGAAATCAAAAGCAGATGAAATAAAAATAATTATGCATGCGTAAAACAATGAACGATTTTCGTGACATTTTGCTTTGGGAGAGAGAAGTAAAAAGAGAATAAGAACAGAGAAAATAAATCGAAAAAAAGCAATTACAGGAGAAATGACGATATAATTAATCATTTCCTACAGCAATAAAGTACCGTCAAAATAAAATAACAAGTAAGCTGGATGGGAAGGGAAATTTATCACCAGCCTGTCCTGTTCGATGCAGGACTGAATTCAGCACGAGATATGGATATTTTACAGACCGTTTTCTGAACGAAGCTTTCTCCCCGAGTCTCTTAAAGTTAAAGGCTAACTCGAGTCAGACTTGAAATTAAGATCAAATTACTCTCAAAACTCAAAGTTGTTTTCAAGTTAACAAAATGTAGTTGGTTTATAAAAATGTGGCATGCATTTTGTTTTGCTGCGAAAAGCACAAACTGTTGTGAATGGAGAAAACCACCATGGGACGTGAGTCCAACTACTGAGGTCACTGTAGGTTGAACCCGACGGTAGTGCTGAGAATGAAGCCATGCCAGGCTTGCTTGGCTGGTTGGTTGGTTTATTTAGTAGGAAAGTGCTTCCACCTTGAGGGGATTTCGCACTATGAGAGGAGCACGGAGAAACCCCCCGAGGCCCAGCCTTGCGGACAGGTGTCACATACAGAGTATGTCCCGCTACGAGATCTGAACCCTTAGTTTCTCACTGCAGTGATGACAAACAAGTGTTTTAACCACTTCACTACCGGGCCCCCCAAAGTCTTGGCTATTCAGTGAGACCACTTTTCTCGAGAAAAGAGGTTTCAATCTGTTTATAAACCCAGGTGAGAACTGTGATGTTCGAATATGGGATGCAAAGAGGGAAATTCATCCCATACAGGGCCCCAACATCAAAAGTCAGTGTCCAGAAAAAAAACAAAACAAAAAACAACAACAACAACAACAAAACCAAACAGTCAAAGGTGAGAAACTTTAAATGACTATGTATTCAATAGGCAATAGAGTTAGAATAGATAATAGAGTAATAAAGAAACGACTTTTTCAGTTCTAAGCTGCTCTGTAACGAACAATCTTATCTTTGCATTTAATACAAGCAATAATGTAGTGATGTTTTGGTGACGAGAAGGTCTAAGTTAGTGATCAATCACTCTGATTAGTCAATCGTTGTGAGAGCATGTATGGGATGGATTCTCTTCTTGGCATCCCATAGTCGTCGGCTTGTGCCTTGCACATAGAGCGGAGTTTCTCGGTCAGATTACTCTCCTAGTATCATGAGGATCTCATAGTCTTATAATTAATATCAGATAAGGAGTTAAACTCACACCTTTGAAAATAATTTGCTCTCGAGTTAGCCTTTAAAACATTCTAACAAAGAGAGATGGCACACCGACAGACAAGCACACGCACCCCCCCACCCCCCCACACACACAGACCCCTCCCAGATACATGTGCGCGCACACACACACACACGCGCGTAACCTAGTAACGTGGTTGTTAACCATTCTACATTGAGACTGCATGTAACTCAAGACGGGATCCCATTTGTAATAACAGCTATACACAGTTAATTATTTCCACTTAATGAAAGGGCACCCACTCAGCTCCAATAGTTAATTGACAGACAAGCTCTGTTTGTCCCTACAACCAATTCCAACAGGAGGAATGTTTTATGATACATTTCTCTTCACGTTTTATTACAATTTTCGTTTTTTTTAATTACTGTGCATTGATGATCGAACGTGCCAAGCAGACATTTCACACACACACACACACACACACACACACACACACACACACACACACACACACACACACACACACACACACACACACACACACACACACACACAAAAGCACACTCATAAGCTCATACACACAACGTTTGAACTGTGAACCACTCACAGCTGTGGTCATCACAAAACTGAAACCAAACCGAAGAAACATCTCTCAAAACTTCTAGACCGGCGTAGCTGCACGACCCGCTGTTTCGGGAGATAATCTCGCAGAAAAGAAGTCGGAAAAAGCACAGGTCAAAGGTCGATGGGGCTTTCTCTAACTTATGTCGAGAATGTTTGGCAGGAGCTACCCTCGACGTTGCATATCGCAGAAAATATTTCTTCCTTTTCTTTCTCTCTGACATTGCGATCAGGAAAGTCCTGAATCCCCCCCCCCCCCACCAGCTGTTTTTTTATGGCTGGAATATTGATTGCTTTAGCTAACGCAGCTGTAAAGGAAAGTTTTATCTCCTTCGATAAGCACCCTTATCACCTCGATCAAACCTCGAGCCCAGTCTAAGGTCTACCAAGCATTGCACTGCGAATCACCTTCATCATTCCGTCGTCACTTGTCGTCTTCGTTTTGATCGACAGCAGCGTTGATGGTGCAACATTACTGTAACTACCGCTTCAGGGTAGCTTCTCCAACACATCGATGATGACAATTGTTTCGCAATCAGCCCCCCTCTGTGAGACACGTGACAGAGACCGAAGACCTTCGTTGCCGGGCGTCACGTGCTGCGTGACGTCACGGAACCTCGAAAGGACAACGGAAGTGGTCAGTGGCTGCGACCCATTCTTGTCGACGTTTATTTGTTCCGGGGAGCAGCCTCTTCACCCCTCGAGGCTGATCGGAAGAGCAGTCGCCGACAGATCAGATCCCCACCATCTTTTTTCCGCTCCTCTTCCTGTCGGCCTGTGCCTGGGGGAGTCTGTCACCTGTCGCTTTCGTCGAAGCTCCTGACGAATCCTCGAGTCCCTTTCCTTCCTGCAGGTCAGAATCGCACCGAGGTGGAGGCGCACTCAATCAAACTCGACGTAGACAAAGGAGATGGCTGGGTGGCAGGAGGTTGTAAGGTCGCCTGGGTACGAAATGGCTGAGGCTCTTTTTCCTGGTAACGATCGTAGGATGATCGGTTCGTGGACTGTGGTCCATCAAGTGGACTGGCTGTGGACCGTTTGTAGACAGTGGACCATTAAAAGCGTTGTTGTGGGCCTTTCGTGAACTGTGGGCCTTCAAGTGGACTGGTTGTGGATGATTTGCGAATTGTGGAACAAGATGGTCAATGACTGTGGGCCATCAAATGCTTTCATTATGGGCCTTTCGTGGACGTGAGTCACTATGTGCTGTAGTTGAGGTTGTCTAGTCTTCTTGTTTAACAACATTTCTTCTTTCTGTATTTCTCCGTTTAACTGGTTTTCTTTTTGTATTTCTTCCTTATTTTTCGTCCACATTTCCTCCTTTTTTCTTGTTGTCGGTGACCCCACCCTTTCCTCTTTCTGTCCTTATTAACTTTTTTGGTTGAAAATTCCCTCAAATCGTCAGCTAAGACATTTCTCTCTTAATTTCTCTTTTTGCATCCCTTCCTTCCCTTCGATTCTCTCCTCTATCTGCAGTCATCTTCTCTTTGTTCTTTATCTTTCTTTTCTTACTCTTAACACTCTTTCCTCTTTCCTCAGTTTTGCAGCTCGAAAACCTGCTGCGAACGGTCGATAAATTCTTGAGCAGGAAAGAAAAAAAAACATTAAGCGAACACACGCCTAGACCTCCTAAGACGGAGGAACAGCAGAAGCCCAGATACAAATCCGTCAGAAGAGTATTTTTACTGCATTTCGTTAAAAACAAAGTAAAGATTTTGCTGGCGTCATCTTCCTTCACAATATCCCAAGCACAGCTTCTCAAGTGATTATCAAGTTCTCAACATGGCGATGGAGTCTTTGAAACATTGCATATTATTATTTTTATTCTGCGATGACTTTCTTGAAGATTTAGAAGGGAAGGCGGAACCAGCTTCGCCAAAACTATTTCAAACCTTGAGGTCACTGATGTTATGCTCAGGTAGGCCCCATTCCTTAAAAACCTCTTAATAGCCTCGCAAGTTATTTTTACCCAGCCACCAAACGATAACATTGTTATTTGAAAGGCCATGAATTGTCTGAAGGACCATGTCCCTGTATCGATAGTTGAAAACAGATAACTTGTCTCACTATTAAAAAAGCATATTTGACAAATGCTCATTCTAAGGAGCAACAACATTCAGCAGCAACCACAAAAGTGTCCTTCCCTTTCCCAGTTTGCCAGTTCTCAGACGATGCCAAACGACCTCGCTTGGTGTTGTCCTCTTCGCACTAGCGGTCGATGACGTTGCTGGAGGTGAAAGGTTGATGCCTGTTACGATCTCTCAGAAGTTTATACCATCCCTCGCCACAACTTAAACCTTTTTAATTTTAGAAAAAAATGAGGACTCAGTTTGGAAATCTTAAAAGAACCCCCCCCAAACAAACAAACAAACAAACAAACAAACAACAAAATAACTAAAAAAAACCCCAAAATAAATTGAAGATAAACGAGAAAATACAACGAACAGCTACTGAAACCAATAAATAAAATTATACAAACATTATGATGAAGACAGTTTTTAAAATAACAATGGTAATAACGACAAATTGTCGTAATAGTGATATCAGAAAACAGTTCGCAAACTTTAGCTATCAATTGAAATCTGGTGTTAATCCCTAACCGCCGAAGGTAGCTACACTGGGTATAAGGGGCTGTTGAATGAACATGAGGAATCCCTGTACTCCATCCAGTGTGCACAACAACAATTCTTTTCCGATGATAGAACATTCATCCAGGCGCATTTACCTTAATTAAAAACTGCTTTTACATTCAGAAACAAATTGGGGGAGCAGGCCAGTGTTATTTAGAAGTAATAACGGGAGCCCAAAGGAAAATTATTGCTTTCTCGTCCCAAACGAGTTGATCTCTCTTTATTGAAAAGCCCCCTGAATCCTTGGATTACTTGGCTATCATCTCTTCGTGATTTCTTAAGCAAACGGACTTCAGGGCAGAACAGGTAGCACAGGGCACAAGAGAGTGACCACATATGACAGTATTATTTACCTTGGGAATAAAATAGAACAGGCTGTTAACATGAAAATAAAGATGGCATTTTCCATTTCAGCAGTAATATTTTTTTAAAGACTGCGTCAGATGTGCAGATACGTTTACAAAAGAGAAATATGCAAACGTCTGCAAACGACCTCCACAAATTTAAAGCATTCGTTCGTCTTTCTGCCCAGTGAAGGGAAATAATTATGGAATAAATCAGGCGTACACACACACACACACACACACACACACACACACACACACACACACACACACACACACACACACACACACACACACACACACACACACACACAGAGGGACACAAACATTTACACATTCACTCAAGCAAATGCACGTGCCCATAAACTATCAAAAGAAATAAAAAAAAACTAAAAAGAAAAGGAAAAGAAATGAAGACAAACACAAAATAAAAGAAACAGAAAAGAAAAAAATTTACAAAAAAAATGAAGTAAAGGAACATAAAATAACGAATCGGTGTGACAAGCTATTCAGATGACTAGCGGTAAGCCGGTTGCCCAACTGCTAAAGTTGACGGTTACATCTTTCACAAATCTAGCGGCAAGGTCCCACCCACCACCCACTACACACCTAGGCTACCCTTCCCCCCATTCTCGCCTCGCTGCTTCTTTGGCAGCTCTTTGCTCACGCCTTCTCTTCTAGAACACTCTTTTTTCTTTTCGGGCCGCCGGTCCCTGCTTCTTGTGGCCTGACCCCTGGTCTTCCGCACGGGCGGTTCTCATGCAGCGCTGCGTCGCCAAGTTGCAGTTTTATCTTTCTGACAATGCCATGAATCAAACCGTCACTCGCCTCGAATGGGATCGTTAAGGGGGCTAATAAATTCAGACATCAAGACCTCTCCCTGCGCAAGAGGGAGATAAAAGGGAGGGACATTTATGGATTCGCTCACATTCTCCATAATGGGAAACATTGGTTGAAGGGAAGGGGTTAGGGGATGGTTTTTTTTTTTTGGGGGGGGGGGGAAGAAGTGTGTGGCGAAAAGATGAGGAAATGCAGAAGATACTCTAGCTCCGTGGACTTCTGTTACAGATGGTGTGGTTAAGTCCTTGAAGACATTCGAGCTCAGCCTGCTTCCAAGGGATTTGGGAGCACTTTGACCTGGCCTCTAGGAAGAGGAAGTCTTAGCATGATGCATCCTTGTACACGATGATCTTAGGATGATGACATGCTAATATGAATAGACTGAAGATGATGACATGCTAATATGAATAGACTGAAGATGATGACATGCTAATATGAATAGACTGAAGATGATGACATGCTAATATGAATAGACTGAAGATGATGACATGGTAACATGTACACATTGACTTCAGGATGATGACAAATAGGTTACAGATTGCTTGGCGCTTCTTTATGTCGGGAAATGTTCATTTTTTAACGTGAAATTAAATCGGGTGTCCTACTTGATCATCCAAGTGTGCCACCCAACTGCACGCTTGGATGAACAGAGGAGGGCAAGATTCACTTGATGGCGGGGAAGGGAGCTCGGTCGAGGAAACTGTGGATTAAAGAGAACAGAAAGACTGCGATAACATTCGACAATTTCTTCCCTCAGGGAGACAATAAAGCCGAAAAAAACCGACTTCCTGCAGCTTGTGGATGAAAAGCTCGTTTGTATATTGCTGTAACCCCAGTGCTTCATATCCATAAAATGTTACAGGGTTTTCAGATCCTCAGTTCGAGTTGCCGGTGGTTTTACCCCCCCACCATCTCCACACCTCGTTTGTTAACAAACTGTTACACTTCATAGACCAGTTGCAGTACAAAAGGACACACCATTCTACTAGTGTTCAGAATATCCCGATATATAGGCCAAGAAACTGTGTTATGAGCGCCATTTTTATACACGAAAATCTGTGTCACTTATTTGATAACCAGTAATGAAAATTTCACGCACGTTTTATTACAAAATATCTGACACGATGTCTTAAGGTACAGATCCTCCCTTTTCCTTTAGGTCGTACTGGGAGGTAGTTTTGAATAATATTAATGGGTGAAAGGATTGCCCATACTCACGCTCGAAAGGAGCATGCTCGTAGCGCTTGAGACATGAACGAGACTTGGACAACATAAGAAGGAACGGAAGGATGAACAACAGTATTGATGACTAACAAAAGACAAATATAGAAAACGCAAGGAGGATTCAGGTAACAAGAACTAAGAGTGTCATTATTCAGCAGAGGAAGATGAGTAGGGAAGAAGCAATACATGGAAACGGGAGACGGGGGTTAAAAATAGGAGAAGCATTGTGTGGACCGTTATTAGGAGTGATGCTCAAGAAAGAGGTGAGTTTTCAGTACAAATTTAAAAGATTCAATGGTTGATAGGTGGTGGATATGGAAGAGGAGAGAGTTCCATTGTTTCGCTGCACAGTAACTAAAATCCCGTGACCATATGTTGTTGTTCTGGTGTCAGGAATAGTTAGGAGACGGTCATTAGACAAATAGCGGAGTTGTCTGGTTTGGGTGTAGGGACAGATAAGGTCAGAGAAACAGTCAGGGCAGAAGCCTGCAAAGAAATTAAAACACAGCAAACAGACAGTTTGTACTGGTTGCCCATCCGTTCTCGCAGAAAAGGAGAGGAGTGACATGGTCCCAATTCGTAACTCTAAGCACCAGACGAGCAGCCGAGTTCTCTACTTTCTGGAGTCACGAGCACCATTTTGATACACGTGACTAATAGATAACCGGTAATGACACTCTGAGGCCGGGTTTATTACAAAATGTCTTACGCGATGTGTTAAGATGTCATAGTTTTTTTGTTAGGCGACTCCTTTCGTTTGCTGTGTTACTTTCTACAAACCCCTTTGCAGTCACATGCCCGTTAGCGACAGCAGGTCGACTGACGTAGGAGACGTAAAGAGGTGCTGTGGCATCCGGGTATCGAACCAGCGCCTTCTAAATGTCTTATCTCCAACCTAACTCTTTCTCGCTTTCAGACCCCCTTGTAAAAATTGTTTAAATTATTTGGGGGTCTGTTATGTGGTTTACGGAAGTTTCTACTCGACGAGGACACCCTGTACGACAGGCAAGCAAATGATGCGTGAAAACAGATGACATCAAGCAGCGAAACAACAGAAGCAGAAGCCGTTGTCTTTATAATACAAATTAATATCGCCTCCATATGCATCAGCAGTTCTTAGAAAAATGCATTAACCAGATTGAAAGCTTGAAATAAGCAGAAAAAATAAGCACACATTCACAAACCACGCATTTGTTTTGCACATCGCTACGTGCACATAGACGCGGACAGCCTAGTGATGAGAACAACACACGCACGCATGCATGAACACATTAGCACACACACACACACACACACACACACACACACACACACACACACACACACACACACACACGGGCGCCGGTCCGATACTAGCAGCATATTTTCCACAGATGATCCAGCTGAGGGATGGTTACCTGACTCCCTACAGGTAGCGCGGGAGAGGAGATAGGCACCACCACAGACAGCCCCCCACACCTTCCTAGATAAACATAGTCTTTAACACCTCGTTCCCCAAACGACTGAAACATCACGAGACCTGTAGCTGCTCCTTGTTCGTGCAGGTGTGGAATTATGGGACAATTATTCTTCAGTACAGCTGCCATACCCCTAAAGACTCCTTCCATGTCACTTATTAATGCCTCGAGCATGAAATCGCAAGGAGAAACACGAATCGAGAGAAATTAAATGAAAAAAAAAACTGATTTCGTTGCCTGTTCAAGTTTCTATCCGGGCCCTGAAGTCGTGTGTGACGTCAGTACCGGTGGCGTCATGGCTGACCACAGTATGGCTGATAAAAGTTGTTCAGAAAATACCTGTTGTGGAAAGCCTTAACACAGGTATGGAAACTACTGTCGACCTTCTTAAAAGTTTAGCTAACGGTGGGTTTTATATGATGTGTGCAGCAACCATTGTTTGTGGCAACCCCATAATTTTTGTGTGCGGCAACCCCATAATTTGTGTGTGGCAATCCCACAACTTATTCAGATTCTTGAACAGCACAGAAAAAGGAAAATGTTCTGTAGACGTCTCATTTCAGTAAAAAAAAAGAGATTACTGACACAAGCCAATCATTTGCAGAGAAAATGTTTTTAAATTAAATTTTTTTATATTAATTTTTTTTAAATCTTGTGTGACAGCTACATCTGGAGAAGGTTCGATAGACTATGCTGTAAGTAAAGAGAAATAAGAAAACTTAAAGGAAATTGAAACATTTTTCGCATTCACCCTTATTTTGGATTTTTTAGTTTCTTTTGATAAAATTCCAAAGTTTGCGACGATTTAATCAATAGTCTTCTCAGCATCTGTCATCGACATCTTTATTTGAACGCATGCTGTAGAATGAAACCAAAGAAGCCATCCGTTTACAAACTGTTCGTCCGTTAAGTGCTTATTCTGTACCTGTTGGAGAGATTTGTCTAAGCAGAATTTGAAAGGGAAGAAAAGAAGAAGACAAAGGAAGAAAAGAAGGCCAAAGAAATACAGAAAAATTGGAGAAAACAATAAGGTAGAAAGAATAAAACGAAAGAAAGAATGAAAAGAGAGAAAATGGATAGAGAAAAAGCAACAATGGAAAGAAAACAATGGAAACAGGGAAAGAAAGAGATGAAGAAAGAAATAAAGAAATGATGAAAGAAAAAAAAATAATATCAGGAAAATTGAGACAAAAGAAACAGAGCTAACGCAGGAATAAGAAGAATAAAAGTAGAAGCAAGAACGATCTCTTAACAAGAAAGAAGAAAAGGGTCTGATGACAGCGACGACAAATCAGAGGAGAATAAGGAGAAAGAAAATTGAAATGGTGAGAAGGTTAACGGGAGGAGCGACAAAAGAAAAGTGTCAGAAAGAGAGTTGGAGATGAACAACTGAAAACATGTTGCCGACAATCAGATCATGCGTACAGGTTTGTGTCTACTAATCCTTTGACTAGAGAATGTATTCTCAGTCTTCTTAATCCTGAGACTGTAGTAGCTGTTCTTAATCAGTAAACTTTTGGTGTTTTTAATACTGAGATTATAGAAGATGCTCTTAATCCTAAAAAACAAAAGATGTTCTTACTCCTGAGACTGCAAAAGGTGTTCTTAATCCTTAGATTCTTGAAGGTGTTCTAAATCCAGCGACTGTTGAAAGTGCTTTTATCCTCGAGCTGTAGGTGTATTTAATCCTTAGATTATAGATGTTCTTGATTTTGAGACTGTAGAACATGGGTGAGCAAAGTTTATTTGTTGGGGGCTGGTCTAGAAATTCTAAGCTATGCGGCCGGACGCCTAGTGATAATGGAATGGATAACAAATGAGTAGATAATGGCGTTCACTTACCGAATTTATTGTGTAAAGTAAAAATGATTGAATTCTCCCACAATAAAACTTTAAAACCAGCCTTTCTTTGAAAACATCCCCCTCCGATGCTCTTTAACATCACCATCAGACATGTCAGCCGTGTTATTTGTTATCTTTGTACCTTGTCTGTGTTAGAATGTTACGGACTGCCAATTTCTAACGCTGTTGTACTTGATAAATAAAATTTCAATAAATTAACCTAGGCTAAATAAAAAAAAATGAAAACAAGTGCACTTCACAGTTTGGCAGACGGGCCGGTCCAAAGATGTCCGCGGGCCGTAGTTTGCCCACCCCTGGTGTAGGTGTTCTTAAACTGGATAAAGTGAGACGGTCAAATGTGCTCTTAATCACGAGACTGTAAAATATCTTCTTAATCCTTAGATTCTACAAGATGTTCTTAATATTCTGTAGAAGGCGTTCTGTACAAGCTCCATGACCTAATGGTTAGGGCCTTCGACTGTGGAGTTGGCTGGAAAAAGTCCCGTACAAATAGGTACATGATTAGGGTAAAGGTAGAGTGAGATCTTTCTTCATGCAGACAAACTTGGATCAACGTTCGATCAAGTTTGGCAAAGTGTTTACATGTAGGTTATATAAAAACTTTGGCAAACTTCGAAAATTTTGGCAAACTTCTGCAAATGGTCATCCACATCTATCTGAATGAGAACCTGGGCTCCACCCTCCACTTGCCCTACTCTTGCCCTACACATGATCCACACGGTCTTAGGGGTCCAGGCGGTTTTAAAAGAAGTTCGGACAAGCTGTGGGTAGCAGAGAATGTCAGTGTAGTGAAAGTCTTGGCTTACGCACGGATTTTCGAAGCGTGTCACCTTTCATTATCTGAGGAAATCTTGAGGAAACACGGTGTTGAAGTCTCCATCCAAGCTTTATTCCTGGAAACCAAAATGGACATCAAAATAATTTAGAAATGTTGGCAAAACATGGTTTATTGCAAAATAAATTGGTCTACGAGTGCTTTCAAGCAGCAGACGCACACTAACCTCCTTCCCTACAAACGACTGCAAACATACACGAGCACGCACGCACACACACACACACACGAACGGAAAAGCTCGTCTACTCTACTTCAATAGCCCGCAGCAGAAAGACAAATTACATTCCCCGATGGAGGCTTTTACTGGCCACCCACTAGGTACAAATGGGCTCGTTAGCGGCTCCATCCATTCTGCACGCAAGGAGCTTTCAGGTCCGCGCATGACCGGAACTTTGCGTGCGACGTGAGCGACAGGAGGCGCATCGTTAGTGACCGGTGGGTCTGGAGGACTAACCTTGTCTACTTCCCAAGCGGGTGGTTCAAATTGCATTTCTTGGACTCCAGGACAGGGTTTAGACAGCGAATCAAAGCTTGATGGACTTAAGGTAGTGGCACTTGACGCGCTAGTGAAAACCATCTTTTAGCGTGTAGCCGGCAAATCCATGTTACAAGATGGAGGAAATTCAGGGTCCCCGAGGAACTGCGACAACAGCGTCTCTGATTTATCTGTATTTCTCTTTAGGCTTGAGGTAATTACAAAGTCGGACTTATTTTTCTGAGTACCTCGGTCTAGCCTAGTTAGAGACAAGCTGCGAGTTGATTTGTGTTGACTGGGTCATCGCTGCTTCTTCTGATGACACTTGGTGATTTAATTGTGATCAAGTTTGATTCAGTTTAGAATTACTGTTTCAGTGACTCTGCAAACTAAACAGAGCGAAAGGCATGACCAAGGAAAAAGTTGGGAAAATTATTTACCATGTCCATATACCCCAAGCACACACTAAACCGAAGTGTTCCATTTCTAAAGGGCACATGCTTTACTTGCTTATGTACTTGTGTTGAAATTTGTCCTGTAATGACCCCAACGATGACATGGTACATATTTCATATGTATGCATATACATGCATATCTGGACCCCCTAAAAACATTTAAAACTATTAGGACATCACCACTAAAGCACATGTCGAGATGCAGAACTGTGCAGAAATGGAACACGTTTGGTTTAGAAAGCACCCGACAGGACAGGAGATCTGTACACGTATTTTAAAGACTCTTCTTAATAGGACAAATATGTTCAAATGTTTGACAAAGTTATAATCGTCATGTCAAAACGTATCCAGGTCAATACAAGTGCAACTTTTTTCTATGATCGCGTTTAGTTTATTTTAAAACAATAATTTCTCACATATGAGTACATAATTAAGCTCAAGCTGCAAGATATAAACTTTCGAACATCGACATTCTCACCTGCTGCTCGGAAATGTGAAAAAAGCGACTCTCTACGACAGGAGAGCTGTCACGTGACTGCGGTATTTATAGCAGCAAGGATGTAACTCCCCCTCTCTCTCTCTTTCCGTATCTGCCATCTAACCAAAACTGAATCTTTTAAATGAAAACACACCTCTTTCTGAAGCATTACTTCTAACACCAATTCCCACAATGCTCGTCCTTTTTCACATCCTTCTCCTCTTTATTCCTCTTATTACTACTGTCCCTGCTCGTCTTCCTTTGAAAAATCATTATACCATCAGTCCTTGTTACTTGGTTCTTCTTTGAGTTTTTTTGTATTTGTCTTTTATTTGTCATCAGTACTGCTGTTTATCCATCCGTCTTTCATATGTTGTTTGTTTGTTCTTCTGTCCCTCATATGTTGTCCATATCCATGTCCTTATGTGTGTGAGTATGCGCTACACAAATCTTGCGTTTATTATTGTTATTATTATTGTTATAACGTTTACAAGTCGTCAAAAATCAACATCAGTCTTCAAATAATTATTGAGCGAGAGAAATTTTATTTGCCTGAAGTTTTACTCTTTCTTTGTTTACTGTTATCTGTGAGAGCAGTACAGGTGTCGTGTCGTCACGTGCGGACGTCAAAAGCACTTACCTTCCATATATTGTAAATAATCTATAATTTAGGCTGTTTCTGTTATTGTAAACATTACAGTTCGTGCATTTGTTTAAGGGTAGGAGGGATAGGTCAGGAACATGGCGCAGATATTCAAATTGAGGAAAAGCCACAAAGTATGGTAACATTGTTGTGCTATAAACGCCGTAAATCTGAAATAAAGTTATATGAAGGTGTTTTAGTCAGACGAACAGAGGATGCAGGAGGGACTAGATACACGAAGCACATGTGCACATGTATGGAGGAAAGTGGCTTCTCTCTCTCTCTCTCACACACACACAATCACACGCACGCACACACGCATTATCACATAGTATTTCTATCCGACCGTGACCAAGTCAAAAATGCGCCACACATCTCAAGAGAATTCTGTTTTATCTGGTTTCAGGAAAAGTCAAGAAGTTAAGGAAAACTCGTCTGTAATTTTTCGTTGGCCCAGTTGTCCCAGCTGCATGGTTCACGCTCGCTTTTTGCCATGGCAAATTACCGCAAATTGCCCGAGACTATTTTGTGCTCAGGCGAATGTCAGAGCTCATTACGAGGGCTATTAAATGATGGGCAAAACCCAGATAATGAAAAGCATGCGAGCCTCGAAATTTTGCAGTGCTCAGCAAACAAAAGGGCGACCACCTCCGGTAAGTGTTGGAAGGCGGTGACTTCTCTTTCTTGATCGGGGTCCACATGTCATAAGTCTTGGCGCCATTTTCTGAGCTCTGCATCATTTACTTAGACTTGGAAATCTATGACTTATCGACTCGAACAAGAAAAAAGACAAGCCGAATCCTTTGACTACTAATGTGAACACTTCTTACAACCATTTTTTTCTGTTCATCCTTAGAACCGTTTTTCAAAACAGAGCTGACATATTTCATCCCTTGACTTTATTTCAACCAACGCCTTTAATCTGTTTTTGTTCCGCGTTTTAGCTCTGAAGAGCTTCTGCTAAGACGAAGGCTTATTTTCTAAATTTAGCTGTCTTTGTCTGGTTTGGAGGGAAGACTGGCGCCATCTTTTCTTGCACTTTACATATCTTTCATAGCTGATAACAACCCCTACCTCCAAACAGTATGAGTAAACGAAACAATGTAGGCAATGACTAATTTTAAGAATGCGTGTTTTTTTAAAAGGAATATATAATTACAAATACGTCCTTTGAAATTTTTTCTTGAACGACTTTACACATTTTTTTAGAAAGTGGTAGACCTTCTAGTTGAAGTAATGTGTTAAAAGCTGGAGTGTCACAAGTTAAAGTGGTTTATGTTTGATGTCAATATCAATCACCCAGGGAAATCCGTGTGGCAGACATTTACGGTCACTGGTTTTGGAAACATGATACAACTGGGATCAGTATGGGGACTAAATTTAATTTGAGCTTTCTTGATAATATATGAAAAATAAACGAAAACGACCCCCCACACACACGCATGGAGGTACACATATACATATTAATGTAGTCGCACGCACGCACGCACGCACGCACACACACACATACACACATATACATACACACGTTCGCACGTACAGGTACACACAGAACTACGTATACTTTTCTGAAAAATGTATGATACCTCGTGAAGATTCTAGCCTACCGTGTATGAAACAATTATGAGGTTTGACAATACTCAACCAGAGTTTGAAGCCCTGGGGTGTCTAAAAGAAATGTTGGCCAATTGATCTGGAAGACAGCAGATGGTACAAATGGAGTCGGAACTAAACAAAACAAAATCAATGCAATCTGTCCAATATCCTGTAATAAAACTCCATCGTCGACACTACAAGAACCGTAACCGTTTTGGGTGATCAGCCATACTGCATTTACGTAGATCCAGTACTAAACCATCCACACTGACGTATAAGGAACAGTTGGTTTGCATAGATAAACACATGTTTATTTGCATAATTCTGGTTATGACTAAAAAAATAACGAGTTTATCACGTATAAACGGTTATCTCGTAAAACATATTTTTAAATTCTAAAACACGTCTACCGCGCATAAACGCATTTCTTTTAATGGTAACATCGCGTTTCTCCTGCGTAAACACGTAAACAATTTCGAAGTCAGCAGGAAACTCAGCTTAATAATACTTATAGATAACTAAATGTAGACAAACGGTTTTTAATTAACTGTCAGATAAAAATCTTTGTCGAACTTCAGCATGCTGGGTTAAAAACGACTTTAACAAACAAATTATGCACAAGTATTATAAGTAACAGCTACGTTCAGTTTACGTGATCAAGTACGTGGTTTCTCCCTCCCTCTTCCATACCTACACTGCAGCATGAATAGGAGTCAGAGTGTCCAGAGAACCGGTTTGATATCAAGCTGCAAGAGGTGCTAGCAAGTCACACAAAGGGGATTTTAAACTCGAGATACCCAGCAGTTGCAGATCACGTGATTTTCACTGTTTAATCTTGATTTTAGGGTCGCACGTTTTCATCAATCTGCAGCTGGGAATCCAGTCCTTATCCGCCGAGAGCCTACTGTGTTACAGACACAGAGAGAAGCAAGAATTTGTTAGCAGATGAATAACAGGACGGTCTGTCATTCAAAAAGCATTCTGTCTCTATTTTAAACAGCGCAAACGGGTTAAAAATGTTTTTTTCTGCTTAATAGCAGAATCACAATTGTCTTTGTATATCTTCTGTGAGTTCCAGTTTCATTTACAGTGCGTTTTCAAAGTCAGTATTATGAAAATTGTTTGTTGGCGCCAGAGAAAGTCTCTTGGAAATAATAATAATAATAGGGAGAGTTTCAAGTATACAAACATTTAGAACTCATACTTCCTATTACGATATTTGAAATTCTACTTTTATGATAGAAATAGTTGGTAGACATATTTGAGACTATTGGCTGGCGAAAGGATTTTAACCACTCTCGCCCAGAACACACACACACACACACACACACACACACACACACACACACACACTGGAGCTTCGTACTCATGTAGAATGCTCCGTCTGTAGGAAATCCTTATCAGTACTAAAAGCCTCAGTGCTGACCAGCGACGCATATTTTTCAATGGTCGACGTAGCAACAGGGTGAGAGGTCAAGCTCTGCAGGACGGTTTCTTCCCCACATGGTAAGTACCATGCTGGGACCGCTTGCAGCTGTCTGCCTGCCTTCGTCCCTGCTCCATCATACTTCCTCTTACAACCTACACTTCATGGTAATTGGCTGAATATTTATCGATTCATATACTGGATCGGGAAATCAAATTAGGTGAAGGAAAAAGATTTCTGGGCCTGAATTTCGCTTGTCAAGTCTCCCTGTCCCTCCGTGTGAGATTGGATTAGGCCTTGGTTCTCGCTTGGACCTAAACACATTTAGCTGAAAGCTTCGATATTGCTAATGCAATGAGGTACGCTTTCGCGTCTGCTTCTGCGGCAGGCTTCAGCTTGCGAGACACTTAGACTTCTCTTTTTCTTCTCGGAGACGGACCTGGCTTTTGTGTGAATAATGGCGATGTGGAGGGTTTACAAGGCAAATTAGACTTAACTGAAATATCAGCACACGTCAACAACGTGTCAACAAGAAAATCACGTTGTCTTTAGTTGGTGACCCTGAAGA
Source organism: Marisa cornuarietis (assembly GCA_004794655.1). Taxonomy (NCBI): domain Eukaryota; kingdom Metazoa; phylum Mollusca; class Gastropoda; order Architaenioglossa; family Ampullariidae; genus Marisa; species Marisa cornuarietis. Next base: position 3,147,201 of record SMMW01000627.1, on the reverse strand, counting down.
AAAACGTAGACTGTTTAAGATAATGGAGAACGACATCAACGACAAAGGATTGGTGGATTAGTGTTTTACGCCGAGCCAGCAACTAAGGCTATATTACGGCAAGGCAGCCTGGCCTGTAAACCGATTCCAGATGCAGAGGAAGGCCAGCGTGCCCGAGATGAAAGGACAAAGGAGGCTGCTGACATTCAGTGATAAAAATATTAGCAGGCTTCTTCTAGATGCAGTGAGATAACTTGAAAAATTGCAAATTATGTTTCACTATAAGGAAAAAACAAATATTTTTGTACAGTCACAAAAGTAAAGTGATAATACTAAGATATATTAGTTCACTTATCAGGTTTAGTTGTAAAAAATTAAGGCACGACGGAACAAGTTATAGCTAAGTTAATTCATTCATGAGTGTGTGGAGGAAACCTACGAGTTATGTTAAAAAACTAAGAGAGCACACCAGCAAAGGAGAAATCGATTGTCGCAGACCCAAAGTTGTGCTGGTTGTCCTTCATGTCCAAAGATGGTGAGGATTCATTTATGTTTGTGGCTTCTCAAATGACTCCGCAGTCACAATGTGGAAACCCAGAGTCTGGCATATGTGGGGCACTGGACCGCCGTTGTCGTGATAACTGCCGGATGTGACGTCGCTGTCGTGCAGCAACAAGTCTCTGCCGGCGGTTGGTCTCAGAGTTTATGGGGGCTGAGTAGATCAGCCTACGCCTTTGGCTTCTGTCGCTGTCTGCAGCTTCCAGTTCTTTTAGCTTTATGTTGCACCACTGGAGGTTCTCCTTTAAAGTGTCCTTGTAGCGTTTGCGTGGGTGACCTAACTGTTTCCTCTTGTCATCCTCTAGATTTCTGTACAGCAGTTGGCGAGGAATGTGGTGACCTTCTGTCCCGATGACATGACCCGTCCAACAGAGTTGAGTTTTGAAGACTGTGGCTTTGATCCTGGTACAGTCTTACTTCTCCAGGACTTCTAGTAATTATGTCTTGCCATCTAATGCCAAGAATGGAGCGAAGGGATCGCATGTGGAAATTTTCCAGCTGTTTAAGATGCTTGTGGTACAGAGATAGGAGGGATGTAAGTAGAAGAGCTTGTACACTTTTAGTTTTGTGAATAGTTTGATGTTGTTCTGACTAACCATCTTGTTGCGGAGTCTCGTCAGTGCCTGACCCGGTTCGCTGTTCCTGGAGGTGATGTCCTTCTCCAGTGATCCATTACTCGAGATGATGCTTCCCAAACACTTGAAGCTTCCGGCGCTTCTGAGCAACGTGCCATTAATGTTGATGCTGGGGTCCACTTCAGCGGTATTGGGAACAGGCTGGTACAACACCTCGGGCTTTTCTAAGCTGATGGTAAGACTAAAAGCTTTGGATGCCTCAGAAAACCTGTTGAGCATAAGCGGATGGTTTTTGTTCTTGTGGGCGAGAAAAGCATAGTCCTCAGCAAAAAATAGCTTCCTGTATGAATTTGTGGAGATACTTTACGTTCAAGCGCCTGAGGTCGAATGGCCAGCCGTCCAGACGATACCTCATGCATGTTTTATAGGGCTTGTGGCAGCATAAAGATGAAGAACAGCTTGAATAGAACTGGGGCAAGAAGACATCATCCCTGTTTCATTCCGAGAGGTCATTGTTACAGACACCTAACCTGTCATGCCATCGTGGAGCAGCCGTATCATCATTACAAACTTGGGTGGACAGCCATATTTTGCCACCATATTTCAGAGGGCCTTTCCGTTTACAGTGTCGAAGACCTTAGTCAGGTCTATAAAGATGGCATATAGGTCTTGTTTTGTTAGGTACATTTCTCCTGCACCTAACTCAAGTCTAGGCACCATATAATTAGCTGCTCACAAAACAGTAGTTCGAACTGGAGATATGTATAAATGTAGGAAACATGTTTACGAAAGTTTGGCAGTACAGAAAATCGTAAAGATGACTTTGCCATTTCCATCCACTGAATTGCTGACAAAGAAGTAAACTATCTTAAAACTAACGATACATCGTAGTGTTACAAGATTTGTTTCAGTTGCCCCCACCATTTTTAGTAAACTAAATCACACACTTGCATTAGAAGAAGATGTATGTTCTTTATTGTGAGCTGACTAACAAAGTAGCATGCATACAAAACCAAGCACGTTTCAAGAACACGCCAAGAACATGAGTAAAACATCTTCAGAACATGTTCTTTTATCCCTAGCAACGCCACTATGATTGCCAACATGTTCTTTACCACTAGCTGCGCCACTATGATTGTCAACATGTTCTTTATCACTAGCTGCGCCACTGTAATGTCAACATAAAACTTGAAGCGAGCACGTCACGTGACCTGGCAATTTTGCACGGCGTTTAATGTCATCGCTTCACTTGGAAGAAGCGCGGCATGACCACGCTGGGAAAAATATATTTGCCATCAATCTTCTGCTGTTTTCTGAATGGCCAGGTACCGCTTCGTCATCACACAGTGGCCCCCGGCGACCAGAGTCGATCAGGAGTGAGAATTCTATTTATTTTTTCGTCTCGTGCGAGGCCTGGCCCTGGAGGCAATTCCATTTTCCCAGCGCCTCGTGTACGTAAGATGAACTTCATCTTCCAGGCAAATACAGCTACACGCAAGGACGAACTGAAGGCAAATTACACATTGTTTGTCTTAAACTTTGCATGGCTCTGAACAAAAACGATAAAGTTCCGAGATGAAGGGTAAAACTGAAGCCTGTCAAATGTCTTTATTATGAGAAAACAGAATGAAAGATTGTGATAGACACAGGCGCGCTAAAAAATATATAAACACAAAAGAAAGAACACGCAATTCGCATTTCTTTTGAAACCAGAGAATTAAATAGATAAATAAAATAAATGGATAGAGACATTAAATAGATACATTAATTTAAAAGGGACCGATCGGTTCGATTATTTGCTGATTTGACCGCTGCCCGAAGTTGATTTGCTCAGTTTATAGTAGATTCGACCACTGGACTTATTGTTGATTCGTCCAGATCATCATGGATGTGATGTTTTAACCACGAAATAAATGAAACTCGATTTTGTCTCCTTTATCTGCACTGGCTGACCTGCGCACGTTGATCTCGCTTTCCTGTCTTGTGTGTGTGTGTGTGTGTTTGTGCGCGCGTACGTACGTCCTTGTAAACGTGTGCATGAGTATGCACGCGCGTGTATGGGGATGTTTGATGTCTGTACGTGTGAATGCGTGAGCTTTTGTGTCAGTGGCTGTGACTCTGTGTGTGTGTGTGTGTCCGTGTGTGCGCCTAGTGAATATAAATCACAGTTCTCACTCTACTGCGGCAACACCAGTGTTGCTGGGTGTGAACCCGACTTCAAAAGATGTAAGAATATGTAAGAATCATTACTCTCAGGGTTCGCTCGCTCATTTCGTGTGAACCCGACTTCAAAAGAACATTGTGTGGTGAGCTAAACATCTCTTGTCTGTGCGGCCCCCTCTGTTTCTTTTGATCCTTTGTGTGTAGGTATTCGACCGAGGGCGAGTACTATCAATAGTGCTTTCTGTAATCGTTGGTAGAATTGACTCCTGGCTTCGGTCGAATCGTCTCTTAGCGGTGGTTAAATCGACTCCTGCGAGGTCGAACTGGTATAGATGGTCGAATCGACCGATGACCAGTAAAGAAGCGAATAACCAGTTAAATAACAGAAGAAAGAAATAAAGAAAAAAAAACCCCTTGAAAAAGAGAGAGTTGGATCCCAAACTGAGCCAAACGGATGGCAAGGATTATCGGATGTCCTGTGAGTTAAGACAGTGAAGTGTTAAAGAGAAAGTCATGTCATCAGCCCTAGAAGCCACGTGCCACATGTAAAACACAAGTTCAGTCTAAATTACTAATAATAACACAAGTACAGTCTACATTATGAATATCAACACAAGTACAGTCTACATCATTAATAACAACACAAGTACTGACTACATCATTAATAACAACAGACTACATCATTAATAACAACACAAGTGCAGTCTACATAATTAATAACAACACGAGTATAGTCTAAATTAATAATAATAACACAAGTACAGTCTACATCATTAATAACAACACAAGTACAGTCTACATATTAATAACAACACAAGTACAGTCTACATAATTAATAACAACACGAGTATAGTCTAAATTAATAATAATAACACAAGTACAGTCTACATCATTAATAACAACACAAGTATAGTCTACATTATTAATAAAAACATAAGTACAGACTACATCATTAATAACAACACAAGTATAGTCTACATCATTAATAACAACAGACTACATCATTAATAACAACACAAGTACAGACTACATCATTAATAACAACAGACTACATCATTAATAACAACATAAGTACAGTCTACATCATTAATAACAACACAAGTACAGTCTAAATTACTAATAATAACACAAGTATAGTCTACATCATTAATAACAACACAAGTACAGTCTACATTACTAATAATAACACAAGTATAGTCTACATCATTAATAACAACACAAGTATAGTCTAAATTACTAATAATAACACAAGTACAGTCTACATCATTAATAACAACACAAGTACAGTCTACATTACTAATAATAACACAAGTATAGTCTACATCATTAATAACAAAAAAGTACAGTCTACATTACTAATAATAACACAAGTATAGTCTACATAATTAATAACAACATAAGTACAGTCTACATCATTAATAACAACACAAGTACAGTCTAAATTACTAATAATAACACAAGTATAGTCTACATCATTAATAACAACACAAGTACAGTCTACATTACTAATAATAACACAAGTATAGTCTACATCATTAATAACAACACAAGTATAGTCTAAATTACTAATAATAACACAAGTACAGTCTACATCATTAATAACAACACAAGTACAGTCTACATAATTAATAACAACACGAGTATAGTCTAAATTAATAATAATAACACAAGTACAGTCTACATCATTAATAACAACACAAGTATAGTCTACATTATTAATAAAAACATAAGTACAGACTACATCATTAATAACAACACAAGTATAGTCTACATCATTAATAACAACAGACTACATCATTAATAACAACACAAGTACAGACTACATCATTAATAACAACAGACTACATCATTAATAACAACACAAGTACAGACTACATCATTAATAACAACATAAGTACAGTCTACATCATTAATAACAACACAAGTACAGTCTAAATTACTAATAATAACACAAGTATAGTCTACATCATTAATAACAACACAAGTACAGTCTACATTACTAATAATAACACAAGTATAGTCTACATCATTAATAACAACACAAGTATAGTCTAAATTACTAATAATAACACAAGTACAGCCTACATCATTAATAACAACACAAGTACAGTCTACATTACTAATAATAACATAAGTACAGTCTACATCATTAATAACAACACAAGTACAGTCTAAATTACTAATAATAACACAAGTATAGTCTACATCATTAATAACAACACAAGTACAGTCTACATTACTAATAACAACACAAGTATAGTCTAAATTACTAATAATAACACAAGTACAGTCTACATCATTAATAACAACACAAGTACAGTCTACATTACTAATAATAACACAAGTATAGTCTACATCATTAATAACAACACAAGTACAGTCTAAATTACTAATAATAACACAAGTATAGTCTACATCATTAATAACAACACAAGTACAGTCTACATTACTAATAATAACACAAGTATAGTCTACATCATTAATAACAACACAAGTACAGTCTACATTACTAATAATAACACAAGTATAGTCTACATCATTAATAACAACACAAGTATAGTCTAAATTACTAATAATAACACAAGTACAGTCTACATCATTAATAACAACACAAGTACAGTCTACATTACTAATAATAACACAAGTATAGTCTACATCATTAATAACAACACAAGTACAGTCTACATTACTAATAATAACACAAGTACAGACTACATCATTAATAACAACACAAGTACAGTCTACATTACTAATAATAACACAAGTATAGTCTACATCATTAATAACAACACAAGTACAGTCTACATTACTAATAATAACACAAGTATAGTCTTACTAATAATAACACAAGTACAGACTACATCATTAATAACAAAATATCCTTTTCTGACCCCCTTGGTTCGTCTTCCAATTTGCCAGGGTTTTCTTTTTGCGCTTCCTGACTGGTGTCACGACTGTTTGTATAGCCTTTACGTGCTGAAATATATCACTCAGTCACCGGCAGCAGATGGGCCTCGGAAGTGAACTCTATAAATTGTTTGATTTTTTGATTGTTTGACCTTTGAGAGGAAACGAAGGTTCATGGTTCTTCGTTCGTCGTCTAGTGCAGACTCGGAACTTTGTTATTGAAGCGGGTTGTGATGGGGGGGGGTCGTCTAAACAATATTCCTGGAAATAGGAACTGGTGCTCCTATAGGTTAATACAGGCTCCGGGGTCTGAGCAAAGTTACTGGAAATAGCAATGGGTACACCTATAGGTTAATACAAGGTACATCTTACCTGTACCTACAGGTCTTCCAAGTGCACAGGCATGGAATGAGATTCGGAGAGGCAGAATATGCAGGACACACACACACACACACACACACACACACACACACACACACACACACACACACACTCACACACACACAAGAAAAACACAAACGCACACTAATACACAAACACACACAAGCATACACATAAGCACATACACAAGCAAGCATAAATAAATACACACATACAAACAAACACAAAACATTCTTTCTTTCGTAGTCATAGGTGCGCAGTCATATACAGACATAAACACACACATACACTCACAAACAAGCACATAGTATGTGTGTGAGCATGCATTGTCAACATGCGTGTAACCACCAGTATGAGATGTTAATATGGGCCAGATGGCCTCCATAAACTAAATAAAATTATTATTAAACAATCACATACATACACACAGAAACACACGCACGCACGCACACACATACACACGCACACACAAATATTCTTTCTTTCGTAGTCATGGGCACGCTCATGTAAATTTTATACGTAAGACCTGGAAAAAATGTAAAATCAAAATATATGATGATGACGCACTTTAACCGCAAATATAAAATTTAGTGCGACACACACACACACACGCGCGCGCGCACACACACACACACACACATTCACACACACACACACACACACACACACACACACACACACACACACACACACACACACACTAATCATGTCTATCCCACTAGTTTTTATGTCCAGTGCAGCAAGGGACTTGGTGAGAGGACAGGTAACCGGATAGCGAGGACTCGGCACTCAAACAGGCAGTGACGTCAGCTCCAGATAAAATGGCGCCTCGTGAGGGACATTGGTTTGCGATGCAGCAGCCTGGGACACGCGAGGACAGTCTGCGAGACAGGCGAATCAACACCAGGGGGTTGGGGGCGCTGGGACGGAGGAGAGCCAGGACCTGTCCTCTAAAAACTGATACCCCACCATCAAAATCAAACAGGTTTAGTCGGGAGCATGTGGGAACTGCTAACAACCAGCACGCATGGCCTAGAAAACTGCACGTGCAAGAAGAGCATGGGGAAACTACACACACACACATACCACCCACCCCCAACCACTCACCCACACACACATACATATCAACACAGACACACATGCATGAACGGGTGATGCTGCCAGTGTCAAAGGTCTAGTCTTCGTGCAGCATCACAGGTACATTGGTTTTTGCTATGTGCATATGTAATTAATAAATAAATAAATAAGTAACAAAACCTAAGATTTATAACGACCATATACAAAATTAAGACACACAAATAAAGAGTGGACGACATGACAGCTGCACGAAACAAAAAATGTTAGAAAAGAAACTTTCGATAAGCCGAGAATGAAAAAGAAAAAAATCTACACGCACCACTCAAAGAAGATGAAAAAAAATTTAGGGTAGACACCAAGGGAGACATAAAATCCCCAAAATATCAACCACCGAACATGCAGTGGAAATAAGAAACAAAAATTTAAAAACCAAATGAAATCAGATTTGAAAAATGTTATTTTTTCTGGTAAACTTTCAACAACAAAAAATTAGTGACCCAGTTGATGAGAAAGAAGAAAAAACCCCCAAATAAATAAAAATAAAAATTAAGAAAGCTGGCAACATGCTTGAGAAGTTGTATGTAGCTGAAGAAATTTTAAAACTTGGTCCAAAAAAAAATTATTCGGTGAGCCGGCACACACCCCGAGTTAATGCAGGGTTCAGCGAGATGACAAATTACAACAAGACTCCTTTTGATGACGAGACTGACACAGAAAAAGTTCAGGGTTAGAAAATTAAATTTAATAAGCTCAATTACAAAAGCAATACGACGTTCAAGCGAATGTGATGTAAGACATTTTCCGGGTTCCTTCCTCCTCACTCAGTCCAAGACTGTGATTCACAACAAGAAGATTTTAAAGAGTGTGTTATCCACCATGTAATCTTTAAAAATAATTACAAAAACAAAAAAGACACTAGAAAAAAATAAAAACAGGTTTTCCTGGCACGCTGATAAAAGATAATGACAAAATAAACTTTTTGGCAGCAGAAGAAAATTGAAGTTTATGAAAGAACCCTTCCCTCTGGGCAGGAAGGCATGTCTTTTCTTTAAACCTCCAGAAAGATTATAGTGCTTATTACGCTCAGGAGCTGTAAGAATCCTGATTATAGAATAAAGAGTTCGTTTTGAAAAAAAGACATTTTTTTCGAAAAAAAGCGGGTAAGGCGCCTTTGTCGCTTTTTACCCCTTTTTTTAAGTTAGAAGTTTGTCTTTAAGCTGTCTTAGTCCGAGCCTTAGGATTCTCTTATTGAACCAAAAGGAAGCTACAAAATGTATTTCGGATGGAGGGGGACAGCCTAAGGGCCGAAAGATTGTCTTTCAGAGCCAGCTCGCACGAATGTACGTACTTTTCGTCCATACATAAATCTGACCCGTGAGAACTTTTCCCTCTCTCTAGTTTCTGAGTGCTTTATAGACTGATTACACGATGTCTCATGCAGCTTGGCCCAGCTCACCCTGTCACGTGTCAGCTTGGTCATCCTACGTAAGCGTCATTTAGTGCAATTAAAAAAAATGAAGATGGAAGGATGAAAGCAGAAATTGCGAATCATTTTTTTTTTCGATTTGTATTCATCGTATATATCCCATTTTCAGTCTTGCACTAATTACAGAGAACAGATGTGTGTGTGTGTGTGTGTGTGTGTGTGTGTGTGTGTGTGTGTGTGTGTGTGTGTGTGTGTGTGTGCTTGCCTAATTTTATCAACACCTTCAAGTCTCTCTAGAAAAAAATTGCAAGAGCTAAATACAGAAGCAATCAAGAGAGAACAACAATCTCTTCAAACCGAAGATTTGATGGTCAGAGTTTTAGGGGTTGAAATGTGCTTACACACAACATGTGTTCCCTGCCTTTAATTGCATCAAGCAGCGCCATGGGGGTGTCAGGTACAGGTAGGCGGTGCATTTCTCACCTGCAGCATCGCAGCAGTGACAGACGGAGAACATTAGGCTAATTATCCCGTGTGTAGTTTCCGCTCCTCCACCCGGTCCCGTCTCTCGTTGTCTGATCGTTGCTTCAGTACTCGGCTTCGCCCTCGTGCAAGCAGTCGCACTCGCATAAGCCTCGACTTGGAAACAAGAGAAGAGAGAGAGAGAGAAAGAGATAGAGAGGAGAGAGAGAAGGAGAGAGAGAAAGAGAGAGAAGGAGAAAGAGAAGGAGAGAGAGAAGGAGAGAGAGAAGAGGAGAGAGAGAGAAGGAGAGAGAGAAAGAGAGAGAAGGAGAAAGAGAAGGAGAAAGAGAAGGAGAGAGAGAGAGGCGAAGATATCGGGGTAAGCTGATAATGACCTAGAAGGGATAGGAGAGAAATTAACTGGAAGAAGAGCTCAACAAAAGGCTCCGGGGTTATTTGTTGGTTTAACCGTTTGTCTGTCAGTTCGTCATTTTCTGTGTCTCTGAAGACGACTGTTGTTCTGTCCTGCTTATTTTATTTTTCTTTTGTAGGTTCCTTTGCTGCCTGTCTGTCTGCCTAACGACGACCTTGGGTTTTGTTTCCACCAGCTTTCACGCATTTATCGATTCTTCTTTTAAACGAATTCTAAAATTTTAAGTAAATATTAATTTTATGAACAATATTCTTTGCTTTACAGTGTGGATTGTAAAGGATAACATTTATGGCTACTGAAGTCCCCAGAGCTACAGTCAGTTGTGGGTACGAACTGGTTGTCAGTACAGAGAACTGTATGCGCTGTCTTCCTGGCTTCGCTGCACACACCTGTACAGGTATATTGAACACTCTGTGATCAAACAGCATGGCAAACAGTCCGCCTATAGCCGTTTGAAAAATGAAATTAGCGCTAACTCCTTTAAAAAACTGATTGCGAAAGATTTCTAAAATAAGTGTATAATTAGTCTCTCTCTTAATCTCACTCACTCACTCACTCACTCACTCACTCACTCACTCACTCACTCACTCGCTCACTCGCGCGCACACACACACACACAGAGAAGGGAGGATGGAGGGAGAGAGAGAGCTCAAACTCTTATTGATCAGGCCTCAGTAGAGTTATATTAGCCCTGACTATCTTTCATTGGAATTATATTTACAACAAGGCGACAATAACGACATCAATAGTAACAGTAATCATCAGCATTATTATAAATTATGGCCTCAACACAAGTTGTTTCCACAAGTTGTTTGTCAGTGAATAAAGTTTTGAACTAATATGGAATTATAGCCCTTCATGTAGCAATGTTAACAGATAACTCACACATTGAAATAAGAAGAAGTCAAATAAAAAAGGTATAAAATGTTCATATTAAAAACAAGAACATATTCTTATGTACACATGCACACAAAGATCACACACTCACACACCGCACTGACTCCTTATTTCTCCTTACTAGTGCTTTAGAAGAGAGAGAAAGAGAGAGAGAAGGCTCTAGGTTCATCATCATCGGTTAAAGCTTCAAGGGGTGTACGAAAAAATTGAATTACAAGGCAAGTACAACAATGCAAAAAATACAGTCACAGAATTGAGATACACACAGGGTTAACACTAATATCATTGTGATATGATCTTTTCCCCGCGAAATGTGTGTCCGGCCTTTAAATGGTATTGTTGCTCGCTGGTTTTTGTGTTGAACACGATGGCGAACAGGTTGAGATCATCCTGTAAGTCATCTTGCACATATGATGTATGTTTTGTGAATAACGGTTCCCACCATTTAAGTGTTAATATAATTGTGACTACTCCCCCCCCCACACAGAGGGTTAGTTTCTATATATATATATATGCAAAGAGAGAGAGAGAGACATTGCCAGTCTGTAGTCGGCTGGTCCACTCGGACAGACAAACGCGTATACACTGGTTTAATTAATTTTTGATTATGTACACGCGTGCAAACACAAGCATATAGGATGCATGCACGCGCGGAATTGCATGCGCACACGTGCGTTACCGACATCCAGACAAACTTTCCGTTAGCGTTTTCTCAAAGGTATTAACATAAGAAGCTTCGACGAAAATTACTTTCAGCCAAGTCAACCCAGGCTGCATTGTGCCGACGCTTTTCTCATCACGAGAAGAACTGGTGATAACCGTTATAAACCGCAGGCTACACCAACATCACAAATCAGCGTCTGCATCTCGCCGACGCATCACTGATCACTGCCACTTTCACGCACCAGAGGCACCCGTCACTGCAGCGCTCCCACAATCACTGGTTGGTTGGGCCAAAAAGATACTGGGGGGGGGGTCTGTGTTTCTCTACAGTCCCCGAGATTCCCCGCGAGAACGTTTTCGTTTTTCGTCTCCCTCGCATCCGGTTACTAACCATACCCGACACTTTCCTCTCCTTGGTGATAAGCACCCCTTTCTCGCCCCTTGGCACTGGTTGATGCTCTCACTGGGAGAACCTGCAGGTAAAGGCTCAAAGGTCGTCGAAAAAAGATTCCTCCACTTGTATCAAATTTGTTGGTACTTGGGTGTGTGTGTTTGTGTGTGTGTGTGTGTGAGTGCGTGTGTGTGTGCGTGCGTGTGTCCGTTTGTTATGCAAAGAAACACGCTAATTTGCATTATCCAATGGGCTAATATTAGAGACATCTCTGTTTTTCTTTCAGAACCAAATGGAATAAATTGCTTACAACGTACTGGACTGGTTACCCTTCAAAGAAGTTCAGTCTGATTATTAGACTTTGACTCATTACACTTTACACGGTGGTCACAACATTAAGCTGCTTACACTTTAAGTAGAGCTAGGCTTGTTATGCTTAACGGTTTTACACTGGAAGCTATTTAAATTTTAGGCTTGTTGTATGTGTGTTAATGTGTGTTACTGTGTTACTGTGTTAGTTAGTCTATTTACACGTGGAGGAGCGTGAGGCTTGTTGTGCTTGATGGAGAGTCATGAGGGTTACACCTACAAAAAAATGAGGCTTTTTTTTGGTCAGCGGTTTTATATTTAAAAACGTATTAAGCAAAATTATATTATATTGGTTTACACTGGGTTAAAAGAATGAAAACAGATATTTCGTGATTTTACCGATGCACATCAAATATTAAACCCTGTGTCCCGTTATGCAGTTTTCTTGTCTACGCAGAAGACTTTTTAATTCGAAAGAATTTTACAAAACAATTATTAGTTTTTCGACGCTTTATATTCTACAGTAATGACTGTCGCAGCTCCTGTGATAACATCAAGTTCATTAAGTTTGTCAACAACTCCAGCATCATCGACTATCATCGAACCGGAGCTCCGCATAGGTCCGGTGTCACAACGGTTAGTGCTTGTCACCAATACAGTGAGGATTGAATGTCAAAGGTTCAGATCTGTCTCGGCCACGTTGATTTTTCTCTGCATGTGGCATCTGTTGATAGGAATGGCTGCTTTTACATAAGATAAGCTTAGTTGCTGACTCGGCGTAAAACACCAATCTCCCTTTCTTCCCACGAACCGGAATTCGGTCTCGGACTTTGAAAGTGAGGCTGAGAATTATCCCTCTGTTGCAAGAGCAGTTCCTTGAACTTAAAACGTCTCAAAAACTAAGAAAATCCTCATTGATTTTAAATGTTCTCTACAACAGTTCGTTTACTTGTCCACGGGAAAACCTTTGAGCAGGTTAAGGTCGTCGAGTACCTTGACGTCCACATCAACTCCAGGCTGTCTTTCACAGACCACGTTGACCATCTCTGCAAGGAAGCCCAGGGCAGGTTGTACAATGTACATACTTAGCCAGACTGTATTCGTTTGTCACCAGGACTTAGACTCTGAAGATGTTCTACATCTGCTTCGTCGAAGCTTTGCTTAAAATTCTAGTTCGTTGTCTGGTTCGTGATCCTGCCTTTATTCCTTCCGACATCCGATTGATGAATAATAAAACGTGATATAGCCACGTGTGTGTGTGTGTGTGTGTGTGTGTGTGTGTGTGTGTGTGTGTGTGTGTGTGTGTGTGTGCAGATATTTTACGTACGTTTATGATTTTAGACATACCCATCTGTACACACATATTGTGTAAAGTTCTATGTCATTACAGCAACTAAAGACAACACAAATGTGTGAATAAAATAAATAACACAATAACTATAAATTATAATTCTTTTACAAACCTTTTATTAAGCGAATAATCCTACTGAGCTGGTTCACATTGTAGAAAGGTTAGAACACAAGAAGAAGCAGATTTGCCTTAGTCGCCTGTATTGGAGTGTGCGCCATTCTGAAACCAATTTTTGTCTCGATCTATCATCGCATTCTGCTGGATAGCTACCGGGAGATGCTGTCTCGGTTCCTCCACAAATTACAAAATGTAGGAGGCAGCCTGTATGACAGCTAGCATCTGGTCTTTATGAACACACGGTCGTTGCAAACTGTTTTTTTTTTATTCAATAAAAAAAGGTAAAGGTCATCCCATAACCTGTTCAGGTCGTAGGGGAGTGAGGTGTTAGAGACCCCACTTTTCTCGGGGCCAGCTTTTACATGAGGGTGGTGCCAATCTCCTCTCCCTCGCTGCCTTACCTTCCCCAACCCTCTATGGAATCAGGTACCCATTCCCGTCAGCTGGGTTGACTGGGGGAAGTATGCTGCGCTTATCGAGAATTGATCCAGCGCACTCTAGGTTCGGACGCCAGCGCTCTAACCACTCGGCCATCCGCTTCCCCTATTTTATTCAATATTGAGGGGGGAAAATCCTTGATAAAAGCGACGATGACTCGTAATGCATCTAATAAGCACTTGTAAGTGTAGCAACACACACACACACACACACACAAAATTTCGGAGAAGACAAAATATAACGACATATCGGAAGAATCTGTACCCAAGGGGAGAGTTAGACACAAACAGGAATTTTTTTTACCAAGACAGACATTTATTTTTAGGTGGTGAACAAATACAGACAGCATGCCCACACGTGGCAGACTTGATGCACAGTTGCCAGGCTCTTGAAAGCGCTCTTGTCATTAAGCTTTGCAGGTGCGATATTTTGTCATGTGGTAAGCTGTGTAGACGTGTTATCTGAATACATATCTAGAGGACACAGCTCAGCGGCGAACCCTGCATCCAGTGTCCCACGCATCTCTCGCCGCAAAATTGCGAGAGTAGTGTTCATGCGAACATAATTTCCTCCTTTCTGTAGAGAATGGTGCTTGAAAAGAACAAAGCAATCGATGAAATTAGAAAGAATCGCTGTATCCTGCAAAACTAGTGTTCCCCCCAAAAAAAACTATATTGGAAAATATTAACATTTATTCTGGTAAAATATTGCTAATAAAGATGGGCATGTGGATCAAAGGAAAGTGACCATTATTGCACAGAGAAGACTGATTTTATTCAACATTTATTTTTACAATGTTCTACCATCTCCCAGGTAGACTACTGTAAATATAAATTAAAAAAGGAAAAAAAGTAACTGATAATCCAAAGGGTCATATGTCAGCGCGGATAACAACTTATTTATGAAAAATGTGCTTAAGTGAAATAAGGGTACGAAAGACAATTATCTTGATTGCTATGTTTGAAAAGGAACTTTCTTGGTAAAAGTTATTATATTATTAAATTTTATTAACAAAGTGGATTTCCTGTACAGCATTAAGATTGAGGTATACACGTCTTACACACAGAACACAAGAAATGGATTACAGGAGAAAAAAAGTGTTTAGACAAAAGATGTATTGCATCAGAGGTTCTGTTCTGAGACAAAATAGAAATAACTTGAAAAGCTCAAATGTTTTCCGCTGGAAACTGAAATGGCCCTGCGGTACATAATGAGAAGATATTAGGTTAAAGTAAAGAAGACGGGAAAATGATTCTTTTAGCTAAAACACACACACACACACACACACACACACACACACACACACACACACACACACACACACACACACACACATGCACGCAGACATACAACGAGTTTACGAGGCAATAGAAATGACAGCCAACGGGGTATTGTGTTTAATACCCCATTATTTAAGATGCAGTCATATAGTGCATTTCTTCGAGCGAGCTCACTGAACTTTCCTAAAAGATTACAACGCAAATATATACAAAAGAAAAAAAATGCAAACGCGATTGTCCTGATTGAAGGAAAGGACAACAGTTATTTAGTGTTGTCTATTCACCTGTGTGCTGTTATTTTTTCACAGTTCATGATTTCAGACTTTGGATCGGCGCATAATATAGGCCATAAAACACTTGGGTTAGGAAATGATATTATCCTCGGGTGATGACACTAGGGGCAGGCAATGATATCATCCAGTGACAGCATTCAGCATTCACGCGCTTACATAAAATTTACATATTTAATCTTCATGTAAACGCCACACAGACTGTCACAACCACGTGACGTTCGACTCTCTCACTCTCTCTCTCTCTTTCAATCACACGCACGGGTCAGACAAATACGTGTTCTTACGCACAAAAGAATAAGAAGACTTGCCTGTGCAGTTCTACCTACGTTTACTAGAAAAATAAAATAAATAAATAAAAAACAAACATAACACAGATATAAAAAAGAGAATTCCTAACTTCGTTCTAACAACTATTCACGCTGTTTCCTTTCTCATTCCTTTTTCCTCCAACGATTCTTCTCTCCAACGTTTCTTTCTCTCCAACCATTCTTCTTCCGTCTCCGTTATTTTCTCAAGATTATCTCTAGTCTACTCTTATTTTACTCCTCTGACGATTCTTCTTCTCAAACGATTCTTCTTCTTCAACAGCTCTTTCTCTTAAATGTTTCGCTATCTCTAGTCTTCTCTTATTTTACTCCTCTAACGATTCTCCTTTAGCCTCTTCTCCATTGTTTCCCAAGATTCTCTACACACGTCACAGATCTTTTTGACATCATCCATACGCATTCTGACAAACTGACGTCATTCACGCTCTTTCATTCTTCCACGCGGGATGAGGCCTTCTACCTCACCTAGATCTGTGACACAGACAATGTTTCCAGTACGGGCCCACAGACATGCTACATCTATTCTCTTTAGATAACCTCTACAGATAATCACAATTTCATTTCCACCTGGAGTATACAGCCAATGGTAGCCATTGACAACGCTCTTTTAGTCACAGAAGATAAAGTCTCTACCTTCATTCATGTTTTAATCGGACAAAAAAGAGCACACGTTGACTTGTTGATGATTAAACATTTTTCATTGATAACCAACCTCGCCGTGGTCGTTGCTGACAAATCGTTTTGTCAGACAGCACATGACAAAAGTGGCTGACCTTTTTTTTTTTCCCGTCACTCGCTGTTGAACGATCGTTTCCCTCCCCCCCAGCCCCACATCCTCAAACAAATGACCAAATTGCTCTCTGTTCTGTTACAAACTTTCTCTCACTCGCTGTCGCTGTGTTTTTCCTGCGCATGATTGATGAACAAACATCGGATGCTTGCTTCTCTTTAGGGAATTAAAATCTCGCAGCCACGTTTAACACTGTGAGTTCAGCTACTGGTCATAGTAGGGGCGCTTAGCAACAGTGTTTGATGGCGGCCAGCGTTGTGAAAGGTTTGCCCACACGAACTAGCCAGCTCAAAGACCACCAGGGAAGACATCTTAGACCAAGAAATCGATTGGATGTTGAATGACAAATCATGGAAATTTTCCGAAAGAGATTTACTCGATCAGTGTCGTGACTAGTTCGCCCGCTGCGGTGCAACCATAATGGAGGCTGAGTGAGTGAGTGAGCTGCGCTCACCTGCACAGCACGTGAAGCAGTCAGCGACAGTGTTTAAAAAAATACATGTTTTAGCTAAATGAATCTCTTTAACTATCCAGATGTATCTCCATAACTACCCAGCACGCAGCGACATACTCTGCACCTGGTCCCTAGAGGCTTCTGGGAATTAATTTGAACAACTGGACAAGATGGAGCCTTTACGGTTGCTAGGGAAACTGAAATGTTGAACTCTGACGTCAGAATTTTATTTGCTGTTGGCAATTAATTACTTGTAAATACTTTATGCTTGTTTTAATTATTTTATAATCTGTCAGTCATGAAGACAAGAGACATTTCTTGCTAGAAATTACACGCAAAATTTCGACCAGCTAAAAAAAATGAACATTTTTAACGAATGAAGGGGACCTTTCAGGGAATTTGCTTAGTTTCAGATGAAGGAGACTCCAAAACAGCTTATTCTCAGTCAGTTATCATATTTTTCTGTCTTGACTTCATATTTCTTTTATTTTATTTGTTTTATTAACGATAGGAATCATGTTAAAAATCGTTTGCAGCATAATTGTTATGTTCTAACACCCACTAACATAATGTGTCTACATATGTCTTGACTACACGATGACTGTGGTTACAAACCTTGCTTCTTAATCTCTGATGTCCAGGTTTTGGCTCTTAAGGCGAGTACACAGTTAAAGAGTGGTGGAGATGAAGATGATCTGGATTTTACAAGCCACGAGTTTTTGCCCCGCAATGGTGTTTTCTTTATCACAGGTAAACTCTGGTCTTCAACCATCATGCCTCTTACATTTGCTTCACACAATTCTCTCTTTCTCGCCTAAGCCTGTGGAGTGAGAGGTTACTTCCTAACTCCAGCAGCTGATTAAACAGGAATGGATCCTTCATAGGACCCGCATCACTGTCATGAATCTTGATCATAATTGGCTTTCAGAAAAAATGTTGATGTTTATTTTTCTCTATTAATTCCAGTTTTTCAAAAAAACAACTAAATGCCCTTTAAATCGGGGGTAGAGTGAACGTGGTGAGAGCAGTGAAAAAATGAAGTGTGTGTGTGTGTGTGTGTAAATCAGTGAGAGAAAGAGAGAAAGGAAATTGATGTTTTACACTGCACCAGAAACTAATGTAAGGAAGCCAGTCCTGTAAACAGATGCCACATGCAGAGAAAGAACGGCGTGCCCAAGACGAGATCTGAACCCGACACCCAACCTTCATTGTATTGTTGACAGGCGCTAACTGTTGCACCACCGGACCGCCTGAGAGAGAGAGAGAGAATGAGTAGGTGAGTATGTGAGTGAAAATTTGGGAATAAGTGACAAATTAAGTGAGTATATGTGCGATATGTGTATATGTTTGATCTATGAGTGTGTCTTAAGCCTTTATGTGCTTATGTTTGAGATGTGTGTGTGTGTGTGTGTGTGATAGAGTAAGAGAGAAAGAGAAAGCACCATTCCAAAACCTCTCACACTTGCATAACCGATTCGTCAGCATTGCTGTGAAACGTGTCTGGAATACATGGATATAAAAGGATCATCATCATCATCATCACGACCACCGACACTCGCTTCCCTACCCCCTCTACCTCAACCACCGCTACTCCGTCACCGAAAACCATCTGCTACAAAATCACAGACGACTGACTTTCTATCGATCGTCCTCACCTGATAACACATACAACACCTCCACCCACTCGCCCTCCCACAACCGCCGACAGCGGCGGCGGTCAACGTGCGTCCGATCATCAAGTAGATTGCGCACCACGTCTCTCGCGAGCAGCGCCATCTGGCGAGCAGCGGGACGGACAGGCGGGTGAAGACCCTCCTCTACCCCCTGCTAACAGTATTGACTCATGGAGTCCCCTTCCACAACACTTTTCTTCTTCGTCGCAACCGAAGGGCTGGGAAGTGGGAAGTGGAGTATTGGGATGTAGAGGATGTGAAGGATGTGGGGGGATGGGGAATGGAACACGTGCCGTTTTCTTCCCTGTGCTTACCTGCCCCTGAACGATCGTCTTTTCATTTTACGCCAGCCATTCAGTTAAAACAACATCCCGGCAGGTGAGTTTTTATGCCTCCTCTAGGCTGGCGGTAGGGTGAAATAGTGTTTTCTCTAGACATGAATACGAATGAAGGGAGAGGAATCGTTTTCAGCTGTTTTACCGCCCCTAGAAAAATTCGATTCGGGCGATGTTTGCAGAACGATGTCCACTGTCGTACTTGCAGTTTTGATGTTTAGGAAGTGAGTGGAGGGAAAGCACGAGTTACATGTTCGCATTTCGCGATCATTGATGCAATTTTCGAGTCTGGTCACCGTGCCTCTGACAATCTTCATTTCCTTTGTAGAAACGCGAGTTTGTGACTCAAGATCTCGTCTTCATCTGAACGATGCCATTCTCCGAGTGACCGTGGTTTGAATCACACCAACGATCGCATTCACGGTCCTTTCTCAAGGTGTGAAGGGAAAGGAGAATAAGATGAGGTAGCTAGGCTTGGCGGGAGCAGTCAGTATGGTCATGCTTCTGGAAACGGTCTCAGGTGCTCTTGCAAGCCTGAAATATTGCTGACAGGAATATATTAGACCGAGAATACGATTATACCCGGGTTGTTTCACTTCTAACAACATTGGATAATCACACTCACACACCTACTCACTGGCCTCGTGTGATTAATGGCCACATTACAGAAACCGTAAAAGAACAACTTGAAAATGCAAGTTTTTTGATGGACGGTGGACCACTCGCTTGTAAATTCATGTTAAGAATTCTTTTCATTAATTATTTTCCCCAAAAATAAATGAAGTACGTTGGGAAGTGTTTCCAGACTAGGAATACCATTTTTTCGAGTTTTCTTGATTTTTCTAGCGTGACGGTTGGAGATAAACAAAAATCTGTGTTAATAATAATAATAATAATAATAATAGAAGGGTATGCCAAAGTAAAGGCGAAGACTGGACTTCCTAAAATGTGTTGGCTTAGATGCTCAGCTCATGCAGCCTGTCAAAACAATTAAAGACAATTATCTGCAGAGTCACCACGGTTTGCTTACTCACCTGCTGCCAAGACACGTGTTTTGCTGCTGATATCTTGCTCCATAGAAAAACATCCCCAGCCATCCCCAGATGTTAACATCCACGCCACCTGTGGATGCGCAACTGATCTCCATTTCCGTTTTATATGCAATTAATGAGCTGTTCTCGAAACAAGCTACCCTTTCGTGACCACAGCCAGCCGGTGCTAATCGCTGGCTGTCCCTCACTAATTGCTGCCATGCAAGCAAACATATAGACCAACGCAGGTAAGTATATTGATAAAATGGGGCAAGAGAAACGAGATTTTAAGTGCATTCTGCAGGTGCAGCACCCGCCATGTTATAAGATATTTTTCTCTGAGTGGGGGGAGAGGGAGACGATAATGGACGGGAAAGGGGGAAGGAGGCTGAGGGTGTTTGTGTGTGTGTGTGTGTGTGTGTGGGGGGTATTTGAAAGTTTATGAGAAAAATGTGGGAGAAGATCGGAGTGGCTGTGCGTGATGTTTAGGATGAAGGCAATGGCTTAGCTACAGCAGCAGGGAATCAAATAACGGTGCTAGCTTTTAAGGCCAGACGAGAGAAAAGGTAGGAAAGAACGAACAGCGAAAAGAGGAAAGAAATTCGAGACGATAATGTGCATGATGGCATGGTTACATGTGTGCGTGCGTGTGTGTGTGTGTGTGTGTGTGTGTGTGTGTGTGTGTGTATTCTGACAACACTAGATAATCACACTTACATCTACTAATATAATATACATATTATTTATGTGCGTGTGTCGTGTGTAAGACTAATGGCTGTGTGTGTGTGTGTGTGTGTGTGTGTGTGGAGAGAGAGAGAGAAAACAACTATCGGCTGTGTGTGTATGAGTGATTGCGCGAGTGTGTCAGTGAGTGTGTGTGTGTGTGGAAAGAGAGAAGAACGATCGGCTGTTTGTGTGTGAGTGATTGCGCACCTATGTCAGTGTGTGTGGGTGTATGTATGAAAATCTGTTTGGGAGTCTGTGTGTGTATGTGAGTGAGATGATTCACTGTGTTTGTGTTTGTGTGAGCGTGTGTGTGTGTGTGTGTGTGTGTGTGTGTGTGTGTGTGTGTGATGAGCTAATGTGTGTGTATGAGAGTGAGTGCATGTGTGAGTGTGAATGTATCTGTGTCTGTGCGTGAGACGATAGGCAATGTGAGTTTGGGTGCTTGTGAATGTATGTTAAAAAAATCTGTGTATTTAAAACAGAGAAAGTCTGTGTGTGTGTGTGTGTGTGTGTGTGTGTGTGAGAGAGAGAGAGAGAGAGCCTGGTGACTTCAACAAGTTCCATTTTATCACAAACACTCCGCCACACTAATAATTTAGTTCTTGTTCACCTCCTGCACGTATATCACACGTCAGGTAAGCTTCAGAAAACTAAAAAGGAAACATAAACTACACGAGGCAGACTTCTTATATCCTCCCCTTGCCTTTATGATCCTTAAAAACGTATATAAATATGTTTTTGAAATGTACTCCTGACAAAAACAAATGCCACTTTTGTTTCATTCTAGACACACATAATTTTCATCCTTAAAAAAATTCCTGTCTTTTATAGTCTTTGCTTTGAAGTCGCAGTACTGAACGCCTCTTTCATCTCTGTCCTTTTATTTCTTCTTCTTGATTCAGTTTATTTGTTTTGAATGGTTCATACAGCAAATGCGGAAGTGGTCGTTATTTTGAAAAAATACAAAACTGTTTGGGAAAGTTTCTTATTGCTGATTACTGTGAATGTTAGAAATATAGATTGTTAATACCCCTGGCAGAAAAATGGTGCAATCGGAGTTTCTATAGCCACGAGCGTGATCGTCATCGATAATGTGATGCAAATGACTGGTGTGTCGAACTGATTGTCTGTCTTTTGGCTGTGCGGGTCTAAAGTGACATCAGCACAGGAAACCCTTCTGCTCTGAATATTTACAACGTGGAACTGATCCGAGAGAGACAATCGAAAAGAAACAAGATAAACCGGATTTGTTTTTTGAGAAGTCAATGCCTACATACAGGAATGGCCGTACACTATGGGGTTTATTTCCTTTGATCAACATGGTCCACAAGCTACTGGGTGGAGACCCTAGCTGGGCCTGAAACCTAATCTCCATCCCACCATTCCAATCCCACCCACCCACCACGTAGATATAGGGTTTATCAGGACAGACGACCGAAGGAGAGGGCTAGATTCCACCTTGCAGATGCTATGCCACGGTGAGCCACTTACATTTCAGTCTCTATGGCTTCTAATGGAACTTTTCCTCTTTAACTCGTTCCCCTCTCTGTCTAGATATCTTGCATGCATGGCTTCGGATTAACATACCCTGCTAAATTACCTGGCTGTAGACACCCAGCAGCAGTATACAGCAGCCTACACCCTGAAGTGAGTGAAGTGATAACTGCAACAATCTTAGGGAAGCTGAATTCTCAAATACTGACTTTATAAGCACCGAGACAAGAACCAAGGTGTGGGAGAGGCTATTCTTTCCGAACTATGGGCTTCGTTTGCCTTAGTTGCTCACAGGAATTAGGAGAGACTGGGGAGGCAATTGCTTAGCCTGGGAAGAGATCGCACGATCACATAACTCCCTGCTTAATCCAGCTGTTCTCATGTGTGTATGCGTTTTGGATCGTTGATGAGTCCTCGAAACGTTGTCCACCTTCACGCAGTCAGCACGCGCGACCGTCCTCACAATTACAACACAAAATCGTCCATTAACACACACACACACACACACACACACACACACACACACACACACACACACACACACACACACACACACACACAATAAGACATGCTCAGTGTTTACAAAAATATCACATGTTTATTCCCGATTGCCAACGACAATCCAAATGATTTGACAAGCCACAGACTAAGCAAGACACTCACTTCTGGACAAGTGAAATGCAGAATATCTAATAACAATGACAGATGATTTTGGACAGGGAGCGTAGGAATAGTTGTTTTTTTTAATCAAGTAAGTCCCAGTCTCATTTATAAAAGGTCCTGAATATTACTAAAAACTGAATTTTTTTATGACAAAACTGCAATAGCCTTTAATTTTGAAACCTTCTCCATCTCAATTTTTTTGGATCAGGAAGCGATTCGTTTCCCTTTTTTAAAACTGAAAAGTTGAACTGCTGGGAATTTAAAATATTTGAAGTAGAATACAAGAAAATTAGAAAACAGCGTTTTACATTCAAAAATAGGTAGATTCACGAGTCAGATCTGATCAGAGCTATAGAGAAGAGAGTTAATCACAATTCGCAGAATTACATTAAAATTCACGAAATAGCAAGACAATGATCTATAAGCACCACCATGCTCTCTCTGTATTCCTCCACCTCCTCATAATTCCACGTAATTCAGTAAAAATAGATTAGGACGTTTGGAGGTTCTTGTACCAACGACCTTTGTCTAGCCATAGCCACATAAACAAATGTACGAGCAGGTGAAAAAACGATCGGAGGAAAAATAAATCTTACCTGGGCTTACTTTTAGTCTCATCATTCTTTACTTAGACTATCTGAATACGTCAGTAATACACTTTCTCTGCCTCCCCGCAGAGTATAAAAATATATGTTCCTCGTGAAGCAGATATGGAATCTACTAAATCATTTTGACAGGTACAAGTAAGTTGCACGCGGAACAGAAAAAAAATATCTTATTGTTCTCCATTTTTCCCTTTTTTTCCCCTCGTGAGTGATGCTAGGAATTTAAAGGTACCGTATAAGAGAAGAGCAAATACGTTCTTTCTCATTCAATATTATTAAAATAATTCCCTTATTACTGTCATTGCAATATATTATTATAAAAACTCTGGCTGAACTTGCACTTCAGTAGCATGCAGCAAAAAAATAAAAATAAAAAAAATAAAACACGCAAATTTTTTTCTGGTTTTAGAACTTTTTGTCTAAAGTCCCTACTTCTTTGCTTTTTACAGATCATTTGTTTAAGACACATCTATCGCCTCTATTTTTTAAATTCAATAGGACATAAATGTTTCAGACAGCTCCAGACACTACTGTTTCGTCGAACCTTCACAACAATAACTTTATGGGAATGGGAAGAGTTTGATATACTTTTAACTGCAGTACCCCCTTCAATTTCGGACTAACAGAAGGTACAGAACAAACGGTTGAAAATAATCGAGCAAATGGCAGTAACAGAGATCACAAGGTCTTCCATACATCACTCGACAACAGGATAACTTTCACACAGCTCTCGATAGCATGGTAGATGGAAATGGTCAACAATCACAAACAATCAGACAAAGCCTGCATCACTTCGGGGATTCCACTCTTTCTCAGCCCTGCACTAGCACACAGAGCTATCCCGCGAAGCATGTATCACAAGTTCCGATGTAAATATTAATCATCATTCAAAGAATCATCTTACTCTATATGTAACAGGACTGGCACTTTAAAAATGTGACAAACAATCGGGGGTTTAAAATACAAAACTTCAGCGTACACAGCGAAACATTGTTCTCCAATGAAGCAAATCAAACGCAATATAGCAGCAAGAAAACAACCTTTTTGTGAAGTCAACGAAAACAAATGATGAAAAAAGAAAAAGAAAATGAAGATAGATAAGTTGCTTTCCTATCAAGACAATCTGTAACGTAGAACACATGGAGAGCTCAAAGAAATTTTTGTTTACTGACAGGCAAGGTAAATCGAAATTGTATTTCTAGAAGCAGCTGATAATGAATGCACCAAGGTAAAATTTTGTAAAATATATCACCCAACAGGACAGCAGCTGTGGACTGGTTAAGTGGCACAAAAAAGAGAAAAACTCCACTACAAAGAAAAGGAAATCCAATAATTCTGTTCGAAACACTGTACGCACGACATCGAAAAACAAATCTGACATCTATACTGGCTTTTGAAACGATGACATTTCATAACTTTGGTCATTTAATATGAAGCGTTTAAGGGGTTAAAAAAAACCCAGACAACATGTTGACACACAAATCGTTCAAACAAAACTGTGTAATAAAAACAGTGAGAACGTGAGAATCGTATTTTGTTGCAGGCAGGCAGGCAGGCACGCACAAACATACACATTCTCAAGATCTAGTGATGCACACGTGCTTGACACTAAGTAGTCGCAAAGTCACACACGGTCACACTTTGCAAGCAACATGTAGGGATGTTCCTTTGAGATCGCTTGCAGAATCCCATGACTGTGGTTATCGGATGTAACCACTGATCCGAAACTAAGGGATAGACTGTGGCTGGCTCTGCTTGAAGCCTACAAGCCGCCATATTGGAACTCGTAAGGCGATCCTGTCTCGTGATTTGGAATGCCCTGTCGCTGTGTTATCATATTTTTTCACAGACTGTCAACGCCTTAATCTGTTATGTTTGATGATGATAGTATGAGTGGTAAATGGCGATGGGTTGGTTTCAAAAAGCTTTAAATGCAGATTCTACACAGAAACAATATTTCCTATGTCAGTAGAGGAAAGAATAAAATGAGAAATTTTCAAGAGCAAATAGAGGAAACAAGATAGAAAAATGAGGTATCCTATAATGTCCCACAAATACCATAAAGAAAGATTCTTGAAAATGGACAGATGGCGCCACCAAACCGTTAGAGAGACAGTGACTGAAATATATATAAGTCATCTTAAAAGAAAAATCGCACAATCTGTGGAACAGCAACCAAAGTAAGCGCTCTGCCTGACAATGTCTGAGAATCACTGACCCCCACAGAGTAATAACTTTATTAAAAAACAAATTATTTGAGGTTTTTGTTTCAAAACCAATTCTTGGAGCAAATTAATTTCGGCCTCTTGTTCACCCTATTGTCTTTTGAATTTTTTTTTTATCGCTTTCAGTCTAATTTAAAATAATCAAAGATTTCTTTTTCCCCGGGAGCTATTTTCGTTCGGCTTGAAATTATTTCCTTTTTGCAATATATTTCAATAAACTTTAAAGGCTTTCGTTTCATAACATGAACAGAAAAAATATTAACATTTTTTAGAATTTATATAAAAAAGAACGTTAAAATGCATTTGTAGCTCAGCGAGAAAGTGAACTGTTCATTGTTATACACTCCACGTCTTGAAATGATCTCACAGGCCATACCGTTCTCAGTGGGGAAAAAATCTGACAAGAATAAAGAAAGTGACAACAATAATAAATCTAAGAATATTTCTGGTAAAAGTTCTTCAAAAATACTTAATTATTCATATCCTGGATAGACTTTCGAACAGAGCTCTTGCACGTGGCAAACGAAAGGGAGGCACAGGTAGAGTAATCAAACCAGGTGTATTGCTGAACGGGATGTCTTCGGCTGAAATATGTCGCAGGCTAAGCAGAGGCATTTGCGCGTGATAAGTGCGTGACAGAATGAGTGACGTAGAATCACGAGAGTGTGTCGAGCGTTCATCGCGAAAGTAGATCAAGTTTTCAAGATGGAGATACCATTTACCAATTACTGTGATAGGGGGGAGAATACTTATATTATCAAAGCACAGGCACATGACGATGATGATACGAAAGAAAAAAAAGGATTTTTCACTTAATCAGCCCCACATATTTCAAATGCACACAGGATGGCAAAGCTGCATAAGTTTGTGAAAAACTTCAAGAATATTTCCTTTTTTTTTCAAAATAACTATTGATAGTTGAGTTTTTTTTTCATAAAAATCTTACGGAATTGACAGGACATTCATGAGTTCTTTTCAAGTAAAACGATAAACATATTAGATTAGATCACCTTTCATCTTGCATCTCGTAAACAAACAAAATCAACGCACGGCACAATTCCGATAAACAAATTGACAAAACAATTGTACACGAGAAATGTTGAAAAAAAATTGGCTGTGACGTCATCAACGATGACAGTCTCTGGTTATGTGTATTTTTTTTCAACATGGAAAGAGACTGTTCGCACATTCAACCCTGTACACCATCTGGCAGAGAAAAAAAAACATGGATCTGGAAATCCTCGTTTTTTTTGGATTCCATGTTCTCAGGGACTTCAAGGTTCGCGACAGTGAAGCGTGTTCGAAGGAGACAAGTTTTTTTCATTTTTCAAAAAGTGACACATTTAAATATACGTCAACATCACATGCTAGTGTCCAGTGAACGTGCAGTTGCAGGAGCAAGAGTTCGTTTCTGCTATGACCAAACAGCAGAAGCATTCATCACATCGTCATCAATGGTGCGTTTAAATTGTAACATGCAATTGACTGGCGCAGCAAGTTATTGTTGGTTTGGATCATATTGTCGGAAATCCACTCAGCTTTTTGGCATGCATTTTTGTTAAGAACTGACCTTTGATTTTACATGCACAGCAGACTGTCCCTGCACGCGCATCTAGATCCCTGAAAAGCACGTGCGACAAACACTACCTTCACTGGCACATTCTTAGTGTCCTGGAGACGCACGCTGCAAGACTTTCTTGGCGAGACGCAGACTGAGCACAGGGACACGGGCCATCCGACAGGTAAGAAAGACACTCTAGGTGTTTTTCGAGAGACAGAAACCACAGCACGTATATGGTGCTGGAAACAGCGCGTTCCATGCAGCCAAAGGTTTACAACACAAGTGCAGGAGTCAGTCCTGTGAAAATGCGCAGACATAGAGAAAGAGAGAGACGCCTGCACTGGATTTGTTTGGAGACATTTTTGTTCTGACCTTCTAGCCAAGCGTCCAGCACTCAAGGTTGTCAGTGTGGTCAGCGATGAACACTTTTTATGTCCTCGGTTCTTTGAGGAGTGTTTATGATGATCCAGTTTAATAAAGGGCGTTTCAATCCTGTAGAAGTACTTTTAGAAGTGATTTTCATTGGGTTGGATTTTCTCAGGAACACTCCACCGTGATAACACTTTTGTTTTTCGTCCAAAAGATTACGGCGCCATCAGGATCGAGCTTTAGGAAGGGTCACAAAGTCGAGCCTAAAGGGCGCAAATGCGGGTCACGCGGTCACTTTCGACAAAGATCTTACGAATTCAAGCGCAGTGTTGTTTTTGTTTTGCTGAAAGTCAGAGACTCCAGCAGAAGAACAATAATAGAAGCGGTAACTCCGTCATCATAACGTTTGGCTCATGAAGAACACAGTGATGAAATGATGAAATGAACCTATTGTTTTGCTAATAAACGGGCGCGCAAGCACACACACACACACACACACACACACACACACACACACACACACACACACACACACACACACACAATTGTTCATTATTTCATTCATATTTTCTAAAGCATACCCATTCTATAGTGCATACTCATGTTCACTTAACATAGGCAGATAGCAACTTCCTCCCTCGTAAATTCAGAGATGATAAGACCTTATATTGCTGGATCTTTTGGCTTGCATCTCTCTCTTACGCATCCACGACAGCGCAAATCCATGCTAAGATTATGTTCGCGTTTGTTCCCCACACGTCTAAAGTCACACTGTTCCTTTTGTCCAAAACATTTTTTACATTGTCGAGTCTCCATTCAGACAACAAATATTCGCTCCGTTGTCCTAACCTCATTCCCGTTGTCATCACTAGATCTTGAAAAGGCCAAAGTAGTTTGACTTGGGGTCCCTGGCCACCATGGAGAGATTAGACACCTTGACGAATACTTCGTCACCTTGGCGCAGGTCGAAGATGGCTCCCAAGTAGCTCGTGTACTCTCCGAAGGACTTGTTGGGGCCCCAGCATTTTGTGATGGAGTTCTGGATCAGCTTCTCCTCACCTCCGTTAGGGTAGATGATGTTGTATCTGTAGAGGTAGTGGGAGAGGCTGGGAGACTCAGTGGTGATGCCCTGGGGGTTGCTGCCGTGCACGCTAAGGTACTCCAGAAAAGAGATCTGACTGTACACGTAATATTTTCCGTTTTCGGGGACGACAATGCGGCCGTGACGATAGGTCACGTGGTTAGTGAAGGCCAGGTCCTCCTCGTGGATCCATTTAGCAACCGGGAACTGGCGGCCAGGCACTGGTCAATAGAGAAGGCACATAGAGTTTGAGGTACATACGGCAGAACATGCGACATGAGACAGTGAAACAGGTAAAGCATTGCTGTGTAGAATGTAAATTATTTCTATTTTGATTGCTTTAATATTTCTTGACTTTGTCTTCTCTCACATCTTTATTATATTTTAATGAAACATCACTAGGTCCAAACTAACTATCGACTTTCTGGTTACAAAAAAAACAAAACAAAACAAACAAACAAAAAAACAAAACAAAGAGAGGAATGTGCAAGGAGGAAGCTATTAGCCTATAGACGCACGTTGAGGCGAGGGTAAGTATTTTCCCCGGGGCAACATGGGGAACGATAGGACAAGCGTTTCCGAATTTATAAGTGGTGTTCTGACCCCGGTGATGTTATTTTACACCTAGATCCGTAGTCATAAAACAGTGGCAAAGATGCTCCTGGGTAAAGAAACAGTGTTGACAGAGTGTAGGCATCGCATGGTTACTATGAACATAAGACGCTTTTTCTTGAGTTCCCCAATTTGTCCCAGAGAAACGACTTACTTTCGCTTATAACTACAGCCTCTAGAGATAATGGAAAGGGAAGGACCAGATAGTTATTTACATTCATTACGATAAACCCGAAAATGATAAATTACGCCATTTCCTTGTGCGCGTGCATATATATATATATATATATATGTGTGTGTGTGTGTGTGTGTGTGTGTGTGTGTGTGTGTGTGTGTGTGTGTGTGTGTGTGTGTGAAGGAAATAATTTAATTTAAAAAGATTTCACAGGGATTTTCATTTCGTTTAATAACATAATAGATCACATGACCCGTATATAAAACGCAGCTAGTGTTTACTTATTGTTGCTCTCGCTTAGAGATGGACAGGGGAGATAATGTATCAAAGGGAGCTCACCTTGGTTCTGATCCTGGCGTTGAGGGTAGCCCATCAGGTGGGCGGCCGGCTTAGACTCGGCACTGCTTTCGGATGGCGACGTGTGGGGCCTCATCTTGATGTTTCCTGCAAACAAAGCCCAAACAACAATCAGGATAGACTACAGGGCTACTGCGTCACAGAATCGCAATGTAAGAAAAAAATAAAACTGTTTGGCATCCAGTCGACTGCTATGTGTACCCCAAGCGACTGAATGCACAAGGCAGTGCAGTGGTATGTTGATACTTAGAACACACTTTTCCATAATAATAATAATAATAACGGAACGGAGGTAAGGGATGGAAAAAATAAAAGAAAGAGGAGGAAAACAAAGGAAGGACTCATTATTCAGTACGTAGTCTTCACATCGAACACCGAAACAAAAGAAGGTGGAGGATAACGCAGGAGAGGGGGGCTAGCAGACGTCACAGAGAAGGTGCAGGCTCGCGCTTGTTGGATCACGTGACCCGCTTAATCCCCAGCCACCACCCCATCCTCCACCTCTCTCCCTCCACGGCACACCGATCGACCTCCTTATCCTCCCTCCCGCCTCTCCCCACTACAAGGCTGCTTAACCCCACTTTGCAACGTCCCCGACACGTCAAAATCACGTAGCACGCCGTGCCAAGCTAAACGCAAGGGCAGCGCGGTCAGCGACGAAATCCCTGGGTCTGGAACCGCCACTTTTGTCTTCTCTAACAATCCAGCCAGAAGGCAGGGATTGTCTGCCCACTGCCCGCCGACAGGGTTTTTTCAGCATGGCTTGGCGCTCGGCGCTACGGTCACATAAATAGATTTACGTGCGAGGGCTAAGCGGTGCAAACAGCCCGACCATCACGCCAGGCGTGATAAGCTGTATGATGCCCACTTAAAACTTGCTTCCTATACCATCCACCCCCCCCACCCAGATTCCCCCAGCCTTTGCACGAAAAAGGACGACTTCATCATCATCATCATCATGACGGAGATACTTTGCCGTGCATCGTGTCGCGGTAGTTTGATTGTCAAGAAGCTATAAGAATGCAGCGATGTGGCGGGTACATCGGACACTCGGGTTTACTTCCAGGCAGACGACAAACACCAAATCATGACAGGCCAAGAACGTGTCTATTTTCTGTGCATCTTCATGACAGATGGAACTAGTAGGTAGCGAGGGCACGCATGACAAACTAGAGCCACCAACTTGTCAAACAATCTAGCCAGGTCATTTCTTTACATAACATCACTGATAGCATCACTGCTCTTGTACACTCACACTCTTTCAGTTGATTTATTAGTGGATATAAACCCCGGAAGACGGGGGAATTTCAGCTAAAAACCCAGAAAATTAAAAATCAGATACAAAGTACAACACGAACTACAAGAGAAGTGAGAATCCTACAATACACTACCTACTGTATGCATTGCTTCTAAATGAGTTGTGTACACCTCGGTGTTGACCACATTGTACACCATCTTCTCATGTTTGCTGTTTTCTTAAGTTAATCAGATTTCAGGACAGAATGTGCCTCAGAATCACGTACATAGCTTGCGTTGCAGGACACAATATATATTAATACAGTTCATCCGTGAATCAGTAGAATTAGAAGAACAAAAAGTTTTTAGTTTTGATTTAGTCACTGGACACAAAAAATAAACTAGTTTCTCAGATACAACGTGTAGATGTTCTTAAATGTGCTGCAAAATATTACTCTAACTAGTAAAAGACACGTGAAATCTTTCACGTGTTGAAAGCTAGGAAAGGTGGGAGGTGATAAAGAGTAAGGGGTAGGGGGAACATTGATGTTTTACGCCGAGCCAGCAAGTAAGGCTATATCACGACAAGGCAGCCAGCCCTGTAAACAGATGCCACAAGCAGAGAAAGAACAGCGTGCCTTAAATGAGATTTGAACCCACGGCAGCCAATCTTCACTGTATTAGTGACAGGCGATAACCTCTTCCTTGAGCACTACTCCTAGTCCACAATGCTAGTCCTTACCCCCCCCCCCCCTTCCCTCTTGCTACTTTACCCATCACTATTTTTCTCTGTTCCTGTTACTTTATGCCTTTTGTTATCTGTTTTTGTCAGTACTGTCGTTTTCTTTCGTCCCCTGTGTTCTGTATCTACTTAGTCCACGTCTCTTCCCCGTTTTAAGCGCTAAGAGCATACTCTCTACGAGTGTGAATATGCGCTATAAAAATCTTCACTATTATTATTATTAACCATTGCGCCACCTGACCTCCTGCAGGTGGTGAGGAATCAGTGTGATAGTTTATAATCACAAATCAGGTGATTAAAAGTCTACGTGGAAGCACATATTTAAATTTAGGTTTACACTTGCGGCCAAGTACTAGACATTCAGATTTATTTTCCGTCCATTGTGCAAAGCGCTTGGTGTATCGATAAATCTTTTTAGCTGGAAAATACGTATCGCCAAACAACCATGGTTTAAAAATAATCCCCAACAAACGATAATTGCATGAACTATTTAAAAAGTAATAATTATCTATTCCTCGTTAAAGCGTTGTAGTCAGTTATTGTTTGTTGATTAATACTAATGAGGCTAAACATGAGAACGCTACACGTGATAAAGGCCTTTCCCAATAAACATCATTAAAACTGATGCACGCACAGCTCTCTTCCCATCTCACTTTCATTTCGATTTGAAAAAGACACTCGTTAACCACTGTCTTCCCTAAGGCTGATGGAAAGAGCTCCACACTGCGAACGGATGCAAAAACCTCTAAGGTTTCTTGGTAAAGACGACAACGAGACTGCAGATTCACAGTTCCATTTCTGTGCTGATCGTTAACACCGTTCCCAATGGTCTTTCCTCCCCCTCACTTTGCATGCTTTTCAAGCTTTAGGAACCCCCTAGGCTGTAACGGTTGTCTACATTGATAAAGGTCGTCTGCTCGTACAAACTAAGCCGCTTTTAAAGATGCTGCTATTTTGTTGGCTCGTGAATTCCAAGTATTCACGTTGAAAACGTTAGGATGCTCCAGACCCTTCAATGAGCTTATGCGTGCCTTAGATGATTCATCTAAATGGAGGCTGCACGTGGTGGACTAAGCAAACAGTCGTAAAGAAATGTTGGTAGATACTCGAATGAAGCAAAATAAAGACCCTGCATGCTGACATGATAGACCTGTCCCGCAACATCACGTTGTGGGACGACGTACACCAGAACGGATATGTCTGTCTCCACGGCCTCCCTAGAGCTCGACAGATAACGTCTTCTAACGACCACAACAATATTTTTCTTCTTCAAATGTTATTGCGACTTCA
This sequence comes from Marisa cornuarietis, assembly GCA_004794655.1. Lineage (NCBI taxonomy): Eukaryota > Metazoa > Mollusca > Gastropoda > Architaenioglossa > Ampullariidae > Marisa > Marisa cornuarietis. The sequence goes on along the minus strand of SMMW01000627.1, from coordinate 3,113,756 downwards.
TACATCTCATCGTCCTTAAGGGGGAAAAAATATAAAGTCGTACAATCTTCTTGACGTTTCTGACGATATTTTCACACACAATACCCAACAGCGCTTGGACACTTCACAGACACAGAATAATGGTTAGTTTGCTTCTGACATCCGGCTGTATTGTCGTCAACAAGGAAACGCAGCGTGTGTCGGTTGGCTTTCTTTCTCTACAACGCTTGACAAGCCTCGGACCAAAGGCTTGACATTAAAGACTTCTAATAACCTGCCAGATTCCCAGCTGTGCAACACGAGACTGGAAATGTTCTGCAACCTTCTCAGAACCAGACCGACAGCATGTCTTTGATGCTGCCTCAGGAGCTGGGCTATTTTTGTCTTCGTGCAGCGCCCCAATGTGGGTGCCGAGAGATGCGAAGGAAAAGAAACAAAATGTCTGACTCAGTTGTGGTTCACGGGACTGTGACTAAAGTGAATTTATATAGGGCTTTACTCCACCATCAAAGGCTAGCTCAAAGCGCTTCACGCAGAAAAAATACATAAACACACAGTTACAATAATAATAATGGTATCAAAACAAAGAGTTCATTGTGTTCTCACGTTGAGAAGAAGGTGAATGTCATCTGACTATAGATTCAGTCACTACAACTCGGTACTTCTACCAAAATATCAATTTCTAGCCTTCCCACTTTCTTTGACTGTCTTTTGATCTGCAGCTATGATTTGTAGTTGTACTAGCATCAGTTGTAATAGTAGTGGTGCTGGTGGTGGCAGCAACAAAATATAGACTTCATTTGAAAGATGTCCATTTTGTTTTTCATGAAGAAATATTCATCGACCGGTATGTAAATAAAAATGGGACAAACTGAAGAGAGCAATTTCAAAGAAGAAGGCCGAACTCAGCACAAACACTTCGTCATGACAAAAACAAAGAAAGTCAGCCTCTTTGCTGCACTTCTGAGTGTAGTCTTAAGCGATTCTTAAGCGTTTTGAAGTGCTGCAGACATGGAACTTGTTTCGCAGCATGTTCCCTTAACCATCCCTTCTGCTTGAAGACGCAGGACTGCACAGCCCATAACACGAAACAATGGGGGTAAGTTTTTGTTTGAGGGAAAAAAGAATTCAGGCAAGTCTCAGCCTGCGGGCATCCCTCCATCGCCACTAGTGTCTCAGGTGTGAACTTAAGACAGAGAACTCACATGAGTGCAGCTATTCGTTTCTGTCGCCGAGGCGATAAAGATGAGAGACGATGATGTAAAACTCGTGTCACAAAGACATTTACATCCCTCGGTGTCGAGACATCGCTTCTTTACGAGAACCGGCTTCAGTTCGCTTTCTTGGCAGCTTAACAACAGCCATGCAGGACCGAGAACGCATGCGAGAGAAAGAAATAAAGAAAGATATAAAGAAGAAACGAAAGAAAGAGAACAAAGGGAGAGAACATGAACAATGATTTATTGTTACAGGCTGTTATCAAGGAAGAGGACAAGAAGGTTAAATCAAAAGGATAACCCTGACTTCTGTAGACACAGAAACACTACCGGATTAAAATTATGCCTCAAATTTTTAATATGTGAAGATGTGTGTGTGTGTGTGTGTGTGTGTGTGTGTGTGTGCACGCTTGAGAGAGATATTACTGTTACCGTCGAATACCTGGTAACGGAGTATTAACTGTGTCTCCTTTCTTAACCAACCCAACTGAACCCATAGTAATGGTCCATCGTCCAAGGAGAAAAAAAAAATACGAGGCTCCTCGCAACAAAAGGAAATTACTTTGTGGTGTTGCAGCATCAGATTACACAAAAACATGCAACGGAGCTATATATATATATATATTAAGAAAAAAATGTGGACGTCGAGAATAACAGAATTATAGTCAATAAATAAGACCGCATTTGGAGGGAGGAGCGCTAGGAGGGAGGAGAGCACAAGTACGTATGAAGACAACACGTAAAGGTCAGGCACGGGAGGGACAAGCAGACGGTGTTTAGGAGGCTTTGTTAGACCTCGTGACAAGCAATCGATAGAGAAAACAAGTCAGTTAGTCGTCGTGCCTTCTCTCCTCTGTCATCGCGTGACGTCTTGTATTTGAGCAGGCGAAAAAAAAATAGCCTATATCATATGACCTTTTGCCCCCCTTTGAAGTTCTTTTTTTTCTAGAAAATTACAAGAGCGAACAAAACTAACAAGATGGCAGGCTTCGTATTACTATCAGGCCATTTTCTTCCATAAAAATATTTTAAGTACGAAATAAAATAACTGTGTGTGTGTGTGTGTGTGATGGTGGGGAGAGCGAATAAGAAAGACAGAAGGGGAGACGAGAGCTGCCGCTTTCGCACAGCAAAAGATACAATGACCAAAAATAAAATTTCTTAACATCCTGTTCCAAGAGCTGGATCTGTCATAAGCCTCCATATTTCGCTGTGCATCAAAAAATATTTGATGATGTAGCTCGAGAGTCGTTTTTGCAGCTCTTTATGTTATTTTCTTGCGACCAGAAAGCGTCAAAAGTTAAAAAAAAAAACAGACTTCCAGATTCTAGTGGCAACTACAAAAATACGGGTTATATTTTCTTTAATGAGTCAGACACATATTTCTTTACTCCAAGGGGTAATGAGTACTTACAGTAACATCAGCATCAGAGCTTGGTTATTTCGGGCTGCTCAAAGGCAAGTCGAGACATTACTAGAAGATTGTCTCCCCCTTGAATCTGAAAAGTCTACAAGAGTACTTTTTTTTACAAGAGTACTTTTTTACTCATTTTTTTAATCACTGTCTTGACTTTCAAGATACTATTTAGTAAAATCAGGTTGAATCCTGCTCCGCTCTCAAAATAAAAGATGAGGCAGACACCGTGACACCACAGAATTCTCTGGAAAATCCTTCGTATGATCCCAGCTCTCCTATTGACCGTAGCCTTGACAAGGCAAGCGTATCCATGTACATATTTGACTTTTTTTCCCCCGTGAATCATTATGTTAGCAGGCTTGTATCTCGGTAAAGCTAGGCCGTCATTCACAAAAATTTTGGTAAAGTAATTCCTTGCACTGCGCTCAACCCAGTCAATCGAAAACAAAAAATTTCAGTGTAACAGCACGTTCATCACGAAAGGGTGGAGAGTACACAAACGTTAGGAAAACGGTTTTCGTTTTCTAGCTCTTTTGATGAATAACGGGTCAAATTTACCGAAAAATGATTTGTCTTTCATGCGTGGTTGAGCTTTTCAAGTCATGTGAGGTAGTTTTGGCACTTCATGTCTTGGGTTTAAACAGAGGCCATGAGGTAGGATAGGATAGAGAGGAGGATAGAAAGAGGAGGAAGAGTAGCAGTCGTGCACTGCTTTGTTGCCATCTTGACGTGTACTTAACGTCTCTCGAAGATTCCGTTTAAACGCATCATTACAACCTCCGCAGGGCCTCGCGACGCGGAAGGCTTCGCCGCCAGCGGCTGCTGATGCCGCGCTGCAGCTGCTGCGTTACTTTTGTCAGTTCGCTGCAAAATGAAGATGCGTGGAAGACAGCGGGGAGAGCGCACGGGTGTTGCTGGGTGGGGCAGGCAGGGTGGGTGGGAAGAGCGCCAGGTTGTCAGGCACAGACAGGTGTTGTTCTTGTAAACACGGGCAATGATAAGAGTCTTTGGTTTCTCCCGCCGCGAGTTCGGGCTGGTCGCTGAGACAGGTGAGACAGGTAGAGTATGATGACGACATGAATGTGAAAAACTTTGTGTATAAGTGTATATATATATATATGTGTGTGTGTGTGCGTGCGCGCGCGTGCATGCAGTAAGTGTAAGACAGAGGGTAGACGTGAGGAAGTAAAACCATTTTAGACTCGTTACCAGTAATTGCCAAAACACAAGTGCTGGGAAAAAAAACCCCGAAACGTGTTTGTTATGGCTCAGAAAACTTTTGTCACGGTTAAACGATCCCCACAAAAAATAAACAAGAACAAACGGATGCATGTGCATGTCGAAAAAGAAAGGAAGGAAAAAAGATACCCAAAGCTGTCAAAAGCGCTTGCCCTCCCCCCTCCCTTCTTCCATAGTTCTCAAGAAAGAAAAGAAAGAGAATGGCGAGGAACAGATGGAAGGAAAATATGAGGAAAAGAAATAACACGGGAACACGAGAGAACACACACACACACACACACACACACACACACACACACACACACACACACACACAGAGAAAGCGAGAGTAGACAAAAGAAACTCGCGCCAAAGAGATCATTTGTTTGTGTGCGTGCGTGCGTGCGTGGGTGCGCCAGAAGATGAAAGATTTCCCCCAAATAGAAAACAGCCAGCTATGAGTGTACTCGCTGCTTGGTACCAGACACAACTCAACTGCCTCATATGCAACATGATCATACCACTGGCATTTTGCACGTGCCCGTCGCCGACGTGGGAGGGTGTTTTCCAGACCTCGCTGGAGAGGGGTTCAAAGGCCCTGTGTGGCCAAAGAACGTGCTTGCACGCAAGGAAGAGCGGCACGCGCTTTTCAGGACGAGATGGCGCGAGGCTGGGCCTGACTGTGGCAACCAGTGGTGGGCAGCAAGTTTCTGCATGACCAGCAATCCACTGAGGTGAAGCCTGGCGTCGCCTCTTTTCATGCCTGCTTTCCCCAGGAGCACGCAGTAACCATGGGAACCGCGAAAGAGTGGCAAGGCTTGGCATGTGAATAACATACGAGTTTCTCCTTTTTTACTTCTATTCTAGAGCAGCACCATGTCGCTACAGCTTAATATAGTGTGAGTTTGCGAATGTTTCTCATCCGTTAAACACCGAAGCCAAACTTCCCGAGTTTGAATCTTTCCGACATTAGTGGCTTTGTTTTTTTTTAATGATGCCTTAATTTTAAGATATTCCGGTGTATGACTTGGGGCTTAAAGATGCAGGGTTTACACTAATAATATGTACACAAGCTCCAATAGTTTTGACACTGGGGCAGTAACTACCCTAAGGTCTTGACCTCCGTGTACAGTGTTGTAGTCCCGTTGTCTCGTTTCTAATCATCACAAGGTCCATATATCTCTTTACACAGCTACAACAGACAAGCAAGGGACAGGAAGGGGGATAATATAAAAAAATTCTGCTGTTCTACAGACGTGGGTCTCGCCTCTTCATAAACCACTTGGCCCGCGGCTGCCAGGTACACCAGGTATATACAGGTACCCAGCCTCTTGCGAAAAGCTCAACACAAAGGTCCCGCTTGGCGCTTCCTGAACCAAACCCTTCTCTCCTTTTGTGCACGATAACCTCCCTCTGCCTGCAGGTAAGAAAGCATTCTTGTCACAGGTGTGCTACAGAGGTCGAAGCCGTTTTTCTCGCCACCGGAAAGCGCGCATCCTGCGGAAGATAAAAGCCGTGTTTTGATTGGCTTGTTCTGGATGAACGGAGGCTTGACTTTTTCCCAGCAACACGCTTCCTGTTTCTTTTCCGATGTCTTTCGAAAAACACTGCTCGTCAGCTGCGGTGGGAAGAGTCTCGAATGTTCTTTGAAGATGGTGGCGGGAGGAGGGAGATGGACAGAATGGTGGCGGAACTCGTTATGAAGAAGCAAGGACACAAAGGCAGGAAACACGATATCTGGAATCTATCGCTCGTGCAGCTGGTAGCTTGGAATATCTTGTTATTTAAAAGTGGTAGCTAGAAATACTTTGAATTTATTATTCTTATAAGTAGGAATATTTAGTTTCATACTCCGGCAGTAGGAATATCTTCTAATAGAATCGTAGGAGGAGAAAGAGAAATAATCCAAATAAAAGATATAATCTCTTCCAGGTTTTTTTCTACGCATGTTACACACGTGGGAAAAAGCATGTGTTTACATCTGGGTGAGTGTTATTTGAGCACAAACAATATAATTCTTTCTCCATATCCTTTATACCTCAGTTGCGAGGTGCCTGTGCATTCAGTTTATATGTTTCCAGAAAGATATATTTAGAGACGCAAATGATGAGGAGGCAGGGAAGCTGGATCCCTGAGACTTCAACGAAGAAGCTGTAGCAATTACAGATAAATAAGATGTTTATGAAACAGGTCAGTGTTCAGACGTAATTTTTTATAATATCTGATAGAAGAAGAAACACATGTCTTGTTTATGGACACACAGAAACTTTTCCCAGCTAAAAAAACTGGCGATGCAGATAAACTTTTCACATTTCCACTGCGTAGAGTCCAACCATCATGGCCGGGGTCAGACTAAAAATAGACCCTTACAAGGACCGCTTTGAATTGGATCACGTGGTACGTGCAAGTTGGAAATCATCCGCAAAAAAGAGCAGTGAATGAAAGTCACTCATCCTGCCTAGGAATATATTTCACGTGCACGGAGGTCACAGAATAGATGTGGGGGTTGTCTGATCGTTCTGAGAGATATCATCCTTGCTGTTGTGGTGTTTGCAAGACTATTTCAGCGGGACATACACCACCCACCATGTTAACCTGCATGACAAGACACACTTGTCTCTGCTAAAAGCAAAACCATGTCACAGAAGGCTGATGTTTAGGTGCTATCGCCAAGGTGCCGGTGTATGTCTCCATTACACTGCAAACAGAATATATCTGTTTATGACCCCCCCCCCATCTCGATTGAGGCGCTACTAGCGGCGTAATTTTTAAACTTTGAAACAAGCTTTTTTTGTTTGATAATTGATGATAACTATATCTCCTTGTCCAAGAAAGTAAGAAGGGTACAAATTACTGAAGGGTGGGGGGTGACTGGGAGAAGAGTGGACTGAGAAGGTAGAGGAGAAATAAAACATTGTCAATACCATCTCTGAACAGCAAACACTTATTTTATCATTATTGTATAAAGGTCCCTGTGTTGATGCAGCAATAATTGTAGTTATGGACAAGCTTTTGCCAGCTACCACGGTAACCCTACCATGCAGTATATCAATGTCCTTTCCATCATTTAAACATCTATAGCTCAAACAGTTCCAGGACAATATTATGAAAATTATTTGTATTTCAAACGTTCCCGAAAATGATCAGTATTACATCTAGCTGTAATGTAAAGTAAATAATACTTTATTCATACCATTGGTATCTCAGATCATGCATCAGCTTGTCCAAGTAACTTTCGCCAGTCATTAGTCCGTACAAAAATGTTTAAAAATAGACTTTACCATCGCAGATGTAAAAATGTTTCGGTCGTTTCAGGGACGCAGAGAACAAAAATAGCATCACGATAATGAGGCAAAAAAAATAGAAGCGGGAAACGACCCATCGGTATGGCTCTCCGAGCGCCGGAAGTTCTCGCAATCGGCTCCATCTACTGAAAAGGTCAAGTGTAACGTTCCCCGCACACGCAAACCAAAACTAGATAGCGACGCCTGTCCTCTCCCTTCAGGTGAGTTGCTGACTCGGAAGTGCTTTGTTCTACGGTAGCTGGTGTCCAGTGTGGTTGTCAAGGCAACACAAACACACGTTCTGAATAGAAAGCTAAGGTTGGAAGTCCTTGATTTATGCCCGTGAAAAGTGCACAAAAAGCTTGGCTTTCAACCCGGGTGTACAATACCCCGGGTATTTCAATGATGTCGCTTATTTTAAGTCTCGGCTGACTGGGCGCTAAACCGTCTTTCGCCAATAGGATTGCAGGAAGGAGGGAGGGGAAGATAAAGAGTATGATAACGATGAAGTGTTTTCTACACTTGCTTTCACAGCCTTTCACAGCTAAGATGCGTACTTGAAGCTAATTCTTGGCAGTCCTGTTAAAATATTGACCTAATATGTACAAACGGAGTCAAACTACCTGTTTACCTGTTAAATCCTGTTTACACCTATTCCTAAATTTAGCACACGACCGTTACAAAACGCATAAAAGTTTCATCAAAGAAGACTTGTAGACGCTCAAGAAAGACTCTGTTAAAAATAAGATAAAGTTTATAAACGAATTAAAGTAGCAATTAAAAGATACATACATTAGTGTCAACAGGGAAATCACAACAACTTGTCTTCCAAACAGGCTGAGAATTGTTTACATCTATGACATGGTCTTTTTTTTTTTTAGATTGTGAACAGAAATATTTGGTTTATTTTCTTTGCTAGTAGAAAAAGAAGAAGAAGTGAAAGGAGATCAAAAAGAGAAAAAAAAATTCAAAAAGAGAAATAAATCGATTCCCTGCTACAAGCTCTCAAGAATCCTCCACATTTAACACCAATTCCGAGACAGCAGACTGGGCTAAACAATCCAAAACACCCCTTGAATCTATTTTCTTAAGTTTCTTCCGCTTCATTTCCGTTCCTGACATGATCCACGTGGGGGCTGACGGCCCAGGCTGCTGCACTCCTTCATTCGCTGTAGCAATTTCCGCCGCGGCATCTCGCCTGGAACTGGTGAGCGGCGCGCGGGTCACAAGTTTGACGAGCAGTTAAAAAGATACCACAGGGGCGGGTCATAGGTAATGGGAAGTCTGATGAGGGGCAGCGCGTGGCGCCAAATAGGCAATGACCATCGACAGGACCGCAGACTGGGAGAAGCGGACTTGATGATATTCAGGTCCCCCGTATCGTCCAGCCGCAGAATCCTATCGATGTGGTGACATATATTTTTTGTTTAAATGATAGGTGGCGTTCTCTACCTTCTCTACCTTTACCTTCGCACCTGGAGCTACACAAGTTTGAGGTTGTGAACCGGATGTGCCATATGTGTGTAGAGCTTCTGTACCATTTTACACTCTAAACCAAAATATTCCATCCATGCGCAGTTTTCTGTTACCAAAACGCAACACGTTACCTGAAAATGTTGCAGACTGTTGAAATATACTACAGCTTTGAACACATTCACATGCACACACACACACATATATTCAAATTAGGACCACCATTTTTCCTTGTTAGGACACATTTCAACACTAATACATATTAAGTACGTGATAGGGACTTTTGCTATAGTAACAGAAAAAGTCTGAAAGAACAAAACACTTTTGGTTAAGAGTCTACATCAATTTCATGCGCAACCCAAGAAACCACACAGTTTCTCGTGATATCATTCGAGGCTTGCATCGAGAGAGAGAGAGAGGTGCACGCGAAGCCATTTCGTCATGGAAAAAAAAAACATGGGGACGGAAGTAAATAATAATCCTTCGGAAGTAAGCTTTTGTTAAAAAAAAATGTTTGAAATACTAACAGGAAACAGCGAGTAGATTTTCTCAAGAAAAGAGCAGATAAACACGGCGAAATAAATAATCTCCCCTTCTTACAGCATCCATCTTTTAGCATCCACTTTAATCAAACACGGGGAAAGAAAGAGGGGGACAAAAAAAAAAAAAGAAAAAAAAAAGGATAAACCAAACTTACTTGTAGCCAAGCGATCTAATACCAGTCTTGTGTAAGAAACCTGAATTGCATAACAACTATTGCACACGGACCAGGGTAATTGGGGAAGGGCTCTTCTACCGCTCAAGGGGAAATGATGTAATCGTGTTACAGGATTTGCATTACAAACGGGCGCCTTTCTCTCGTTGTCGTCTTTGCCTTCCACCATAAATTCTGGCTTTGATTTTCCTCGCCAGAAAATTAATCACCGCAAGTTTAGCCAAGAGGGGGTGGGGGGAAAGGGACACCAAAGTGTTGAGCCGATAGGGCAGTCAACCACCATGCTTAGCTACAGCTGTGAGACGAGTGTTACAATCCGTCTAGCAACAACAGCAACAATAACACTAATAATACTAATACTACTAATACTATAAGGAAATAAACAGAATGATCCCAAGACATGTAAAAGCTAGGTAAAAGAGAAGTGTACAAAAAGGGAGAGCAATAATTTTTAGAGACTGGTAGAGATCTTGTGTTTCGTTCTCCTTAATAAGATATCATTTGGATTAAAGGTACATGATATGCATATTAAAGACACCGGTGAAAAGCTTTGTCTAACTTGTCTAGCGGTGCGATGGCTCTTTTCCCCCGACTTCTTTCTCTTTCTGTCTACCTTCTTACACAAAGGGTTAAGTTCAAGATGTCATACCCCGTTATCCTTAAGGGCAATCAGTCAACACTAAGTGGTTTAATGTATCTACAGATGACGTGTGGAATTTAATAGTCCAGGCCCCTCTTCCACTTTTAAACTTCCACAAATAACCAGATACCTGCTCATCACGGGAATCGAATCACTAACCTGCTTCGAAATTAGGCTGTTGTCTACCTTTCTGTTACATTATTATTGACATAAAAGGCAACTTCACCTGAGTTCCATTCTTCACATAGTTGGAAACAGAGCAAGTTTCGTACCATTTAATCCAGGTTCGATCTTGTGTAGTCAGAAGACACTTTAAATCGACTCCCATCAATAACCAAAACCTTCACCAGCAAAAGCCACATGAATACAATGGAAGTTATGTCCATGCAGTAACTAAATTAACCTGGAAAACTATCTCAGACAGGGAAGTGAAGCTGTGATTACCACTTTAGAGCAGTACTTTCAGCTATTTATGTATTGCAGACATTGCAGTCAGTAAGGGCAGAGTCTCGACAGCTAGCAACGCGCGATTAACTCCTTAGGGTCGTAGTTCCAGCGATTTAGTCATTGTAGAGGTTGAAACCAGTGAAAGAGTCCCTAAAGCTGGTCGATGCACAATTGACTATTTAAGGTCGGGGTTTGAGTGATTCATGCACTAGAGAAGTCGAAGCCAGTACCAGCAGAGACTCGGCATCTAGTTAACGGGCGATTAACCTCTATAGGGTCCTTCTTCCAGCACTTCATGCACTGCGGAGGTCAAAACCAGTAACAGTATATAGTCTCTAAAACTGCTCAACGCCAGTCGAACACGCGAAGTGATGACAGGGGAGCATAAAACAAAGTCACGCCTCCATGGATCCCCAACTGTCCGGCACGCCACCACGCGTCAAGTCTTCACAACTGCTTTCCGAAGGCCGACCATCACCTAAAGCCAATACTTACGAAAGTAAATTTATTTGTGGGTGATAACAAACCAGCGAGGGTGTAATGCATGTTTATGGACCCGCCACCTCTTCCAAAAATCCTTTCTTCCCCCAACCACCCCGACTCGGCAGAGGAGGAAGGGGAAATAAAAAAAAGCGGTTAAAAAATATAGCATCTGACAGAATCGCAAAAAATCGAACCCCTTTGATTAGCTTCTTCAGTTTCATCGCGACAGGCAACGCTCGTTCGCAGTAACCGTGCTATTCCAGAGGTAATTACTGTGGTCGTTTGCTTGACAGCAATTTCCCGTTAGAATCTCTCGTCATTTTACAAGCGCCATTAACTCCCACGAAAATTGGTTCAATATTTTACTAAACGGCAGGCTGGGCTCTGGCCACCAACTGTCTGACAGCATCGCTCTCTTTCTCTCTCTCTCTCTCCTCCTCTCGCTCGCTCGCTTCCTAAAGCACAGGCCATAGCAGAAATCTCGGTGGTGGGCACAGAATGGCCTTTGCTCTACCCTCTTGCCGGAAGAGACACAGTGGAGTTCGACCGATAGAAGCTACGCACGACATCCTTGTGAAGCCGCTCGTGGGCACCGTACTGGCTAGTATGTTCTCAACTACTTGAGAAAAAAAAAACAATTAGGCCTTACGATAGAACAAGAGAAGCTAGAAACAATTGTGCCAAATGCATCTGTAAAACAAATAACCCGGATGTCAGACTACACAGCAGGAAAGAGAGGAAGTGCAGAACATGCTAGAAGCTTCTCCCGTCTACTTTAAAAAACACTTGTTAGAGCCAGGATATTATTATTTCAAAGAATAATTTCCTTATATCTTATTATTTTTATTATTTTCCTTGTTTGAGCTATTATTATATATTTCTTATTAAATGCATAAATAAGTGAATGAACACCAGGTCTCTCTATCTCTATTGTATGTGTAGTCAAGTCTAATAATTGTAATTTATAACAGATAAAACATATTCATATGTCGAATCAAGAATGTATAAAGCGCCATTCTAACTGGAAACACATTAATACTATCATGGGTTGTCTGAGAAAAAAAGTTTCTGTTTATTAAAGATAACGAGGGAGATGCGAAGATGACAAATGAAGAGTGGTAGGGTGCGAGCAGGTGGGAGGAGAAGTTTGTTGGGGAGGGTGGACTGTCGTAAGTGTTGACGATAAAAAAAAGGAGAAGCAGAAGCACGAAGAGGAAGAAAATAATGAACATGACGAAAATGCCACAAGCTGGGTATAGTTCGAGACAATAGAGGAGGATCAGACATCTCACCTCATCGTCTTGCCCCCTTCATGGCTTTACTGCCTCCCCACCCCCCACCACCTTTCCCTGGGTCACGACCTTTCTCTCTCCATCTCTCTCTCTCGGTCTGTGCAGGCCGACGACATGAGTGAAGTGGGGGCGCAGTGAAGAAAGTCTGTGGCCGGGCTGGAACGTGGCCCGCACGAACCGCAGGGCTTCCATTAGAACGCGCCACTGGAACCGGAACAATAAATACGGGCGGTTGCCGTGGCAACCAGACTTCCCACTTTCCTGTCGCCTATTACTGAGCCCAGAGACCAGGCGGTAGGGTGGGGGAAGCAGCATTCAAGTTATCTCCCTTACCTTTGTAATCTCTGTTGTGTGGTTTTTTTTTTAAATAAAGAAATTATGAAGCAATAAGGAAGGCTATCAGAGTACTGAAGGACACAGGAGGTGTTCTACCTGTTTACCTGATCTTGGTTTGATGAGGAGGACAACGGAAAGCTGCTGTATCAGTCACGTGTTTAGAGACGCGTGTGCAAGCAAACACGCACTCACTCACACACACACACACACACACACACACACACACACACACACACACACACACTACACCCAAAATCTGTGATCAAATGTATAATACATGCAAACAATTTACTTCTACCAAACACCCTCTGATATGTTAACGAAACCTACAATTTAATTATGTTTTAATTTAAATTTGCTTCACTATCAAACAGTTTTGTCACCAAACAGATACTATGCCTATTCGTTCTTTCTTTCCAGCGAAAAGGAGCGTTTTCATTATGTAGTCAAAACTCATTCTGCATGCGCAAGAGGAGACTTCATCCCGCCTAGATATGCTGGCCAGGCACTTGGTATTTAGTCCGCCCCACTGAATCATTTCACCAGCAACGGGGAAGTTGCTGTCAGTGCTATGAAAGACGGCAGTAAATCCACTTCAGAGATCTTTTGCCGAATAAGTTTACCGAAAGACCGCTACAACATTTTCCGATAGAACAGGCACAGCATCGATCTGTCGGCAGGCAAGGCAAAGTGCTTTCTTTCTTTCTATTTTTCCTTGTCTTGGAACTCAAGAGAACAATTCAACTCGTGTTCAGGCGGGCTTCTCCTTCGTCTTCAGGAACCCATATCCTGGCATGGTCTCCGTCTGCAGGAACCCATATCCTGACGCACTCACCGTCTGGGCCATTCGTCAGCAATCTGTTCGAGGACCCTCATCAGTTCTCACCAGCCGAGCGCAAGAAATACAACTCATTAGGTGTCCACATGGGACTTCATTAAATGAAGGACACACCTTCCTCGTAAAGGTTGTAAACATTTTTCTTCTCTACCCCTCGGGAAGGTGGGTCGGATGACATCCTGTGGCAGCTGGTACATTGACTTTGCTAAGGAGACTTGATTCCTTTCGTGACTAGCAGCTGCAGCTGTCATGGTGTATAGTCACTTGAACGAGACTGTAACAGTCACAGCTGTAATGGTCTATAGTCACTTGTGAGAGACAGTAGCAGTTACAGCTGTTTTACTATCAATGGCGAGATAGCTGACGAACATTTACATCTATAATGCTTCACAGTCATTGTGAGTGAGGGTGTCATGTAAAAGCTATCTTGACTCCTTATCACTCTAAAGGGAGGGACTCAAAAACAGTACCACGGTGTGACTTTTATTTTACAAAAATAATTTCTTGAGATCTTAGGCGTTTTGCCAAGTCGTGAGGATGGCAATCAAAGCCCCGTCATTGATTAGTTGGTTGGCTGGCTGGTTGACTGGTAGTTTGGATGGATTGGCATGTACTTTCGTAGTGATTTCTCAGTATTAAGAGAAAAGTGATTAAAGGGGATGAAATCCGTTTACCTGTAGAAAACATCGTCGTCCCAGCCCCGTGAATAAATGTGATTTACAGAGAGTGAATCCCCGAAAAGAAATTTGAACCCCTATGATCTTACAATTCTCACTGACCTAATGACGAATCCCAGACACTTAATCCCCAGACACTTAATCCTCAACATAAAATTTCAACTCAAGAAATTATGAAGTGAATGAATCACTTAATTATGAAGTAAATGAAAAATTTAATTATGAAGTAAATGAAAAATTTAATTCAAATTCAAATAATTATTTTCATGTAAACATCAAAATAAGTTTGACAATCAAAATAATACTTAACTTAAACATCTACAACATTGGGGGCATTTTTGAGGATTAAGTGTCTGGGGATTAAATGTCTAGGGGATTAAGTGTCGGGGATTAAGTGTCCGGTCACCCCTAATGACAAGCACTCAGACACTGCGCCACTCAGGTCCCTAGTTAGTTTAGACATAGACCTTCATCTAAAGACCTTTAGATCAAAGATAGCTTCTTTAATACCATAATGTGATCCTTGTTGTGTAGACAACAGGTGTCTAGAGGTCACTTAGGAATGGTCATTTCTTGCGGTGTCACAAAGGTAAGCGATATTTCAGCCACGTCGGTCACAGCTGGCTGAGGCATCAATTTCTTTTAATTAACTTTTGTACACATGCAAGAGTTCGCTTTCTAAGCATCACAAGGCAGGTGTTTCTTCTTGCGATGACCCGTGAATTAACTTAAAAAAATAAGACTATGAGAATGTTAGCTGTTTTGAGTTTTTACCTCGCACTTGTTAAAGTAATTAACCCAGAAATTAACACAAAACATGTATTATTTCTGCCATAACATGTAAAGGAATTTTTTTTAAATGTAGGACTTTAATGTAGCCGTCAGTAGCTTATTCTGGTGCGTTTTGTTTAAGGTTTTGTCATACTTTGGGCAACAGTAGTGTGTTGTTGTTTGTTGTCATCATTGCAACATTTCACCTGTGGAAACAAGAAAAAAAAATCGAAATCTTACTGCCTTAAGATTCAGGGCGGTTTGTACGCAAGGAGGTCGCTGATAGTTGGGAGAAAAGCTTATAAAATGGAATTTTCCATTCATCCTTCTCGATTCACTTAAATGTGAACGCGCATCGTCATGCAAAACACATCTGATGGGAGCAAAAACCACTAAAAAAACGCCAAGGAATGTTGTTTAAAAACCTCAAATCGCCTCCAACTTCGTTGACTTATCCTTGTAAAATATTGCGGATGATATTAAATATGGTTTTAAGAAATAAGGAATATTTAATAAACGAGCTTTTGGCCGCGAGAGAATAAATACAAAAATTATACTTTTCAAAACCCTCTTTGCTAAAGTCTTTTCTTAATTTCAAAGTTTAATTTTAAAGTTTTTTTCACACCAAATGTCTCAACAGCAAAGAATCACTAAGTCTCATAATAAACATCATGCATTTGATGAAGTTGAATGGATGCTACAACTTTGGAAACTAGCAAAAATTATGCCGAAAACTACTCACTAGGAATGTAAGACCCTCAAATGAACATTCATATCCTGGAAATGTTAGCCCTATAAACGACTTTCTTCTGACTGGCCCGCCATACACAGATAACTTTGCAAGGCTTCAGACTCTGGCTGGTGCAGTGCAGCACTTGTCACATGCTGCAGAGTAAAAACGTCTCATTCCGCACGATCCGAAAATAGACCGATGGAAAAGCACCCGTCACATATATTGTCATTAGGAAAATGCAAAACTAATGCTAAGAACGAAAACAAAATAAGCTGCCCATAAATGAAGGCATTTTCCGAAAAGCGCGAAAGTTTGTAGGCTATAAAAGGATTAGTAAAGTGGGTAATGGAGTTTCAGGAAAACCTTCATCTTTATTACAAACCGGCAATCGGCAGTTTTCTGCTAATTCTGACAACTGGGTTGGAGAGAGGGTTTGCTTTCACACAGATTTAAAAAATTTTTTTGTGAATATCTTCTTCCCTTTTCCGTAAAATTTAATAGCCCCTGGCAATTAGGACCAACAATTTTGTCGGGAACTCACAGACAGTCATGGAGAGCCGACACTAGTACTTACACCCTTACTGGGTGCGACAAATATTAGTTAAAGTAAATCATAAAGCTAAAGCGACAATAGAAGACTACATAATTTACAAAATCTTTTCAGCCTGGAGAAAACGAAATGTTGTCAGTGAAACGACGACTACCAATCTGTATTCCTAGGACAAATAAAATCTTTGAAATGATCATCACTGGTTGACCTGAACACGTTTGTTGTCTTTTATAACGTGGTTTCTTGTTTTAATCAAGGGGAAGTCAAAAGAATACAGCCCACACTAGCCAGTGCAAGGACGAAGAATTCCCGAGAGTTCTGGCCTTAATTATGGACTGGTTGTCTGTGCGCAGTCAGGCGAAGGCCTCGCTCTGGCATCGCGACAGATGAAACACGTCCTCGTCGTATTGCGGGGAACCGTCTTCGAGCGAACTGCCGAGTGCATTAAAAGCCACGCAGAATAAAATCGTCCCCATAGGGCAGACAAAAGGAAGAAAGCTTGAAAGTTTTAACGGGTTTGCCCCAGACGCAATAACTGTAACTGAACTTCAAACGTGATAGCATAGGTCTTGTCTGGAAACGATGACAGGCAGAAAAGCTTCAGAACTGTCAGTGTGCGACATACTTTTCCAGTGCTAAGTGAAAAAAGGTCAAACGACATTTGTGATTGATTGTCTGGAAGCTTTTTAACAAATCTATGGGAACAAAAGTAACATTAGATTCCACAGAAATAAAACCAAACAAATCCATGTTTCTAGTGAATCTGTTTAAACACATAGGAAGCATTGGATTCTGAGGCAATGAATACAGTGTACACGAGAATGGAAAAAGAAAACAACGAAGAGAGTAAGATCTTTCACAAATATGCCAGTTTAGTTTCGACAAGCCAATGCTTCTGGCAAAGCAGTTCGTCAGAGTGATCGCCCCCAAACAGGTTCTTGCTTCTTAAGGACATGTGTTCTCAGACTGAAGACACTTTGGTGTACCATTACGCAAAGTATTTAATAAATGAACCTTCCAGTATTTGAGACATTAAAGTGTAATTAGTTTACAGCGATGCAGGAACTGACATTGCCCGGTTGATGGTGTACAAAGTTCAAGTGACTCAACAACAGCGTTTACGAACAAAACAGCTGGTCAGCGGTAATTTCTCCATTCAGTAATTTACTAATTTTTGTGTCATTAATATGCCATAATTTATCGATATCTGGTCAAGCCCTATTAGTTTTCCCTATCTATGAGAACTTCATTTGCTTCCTCTGAAATATTTTCAGTACGAATCAACGTATTCATCTGTTTGCATAATTTCATAATTTCCACCATTTAAAAAAATAATTTGTGTCCTAAAAGATTGATAAGCAAAGTAATAAATGTAGTTTTATTTATAATCCTCAATTTCCAAGTACTTCATTGAAAAAAAGAATCTGTTAAGTCAGTTTCACTATCCAAAATAAAAGGTGACAAGACATTAGTCAACATTTGTGAGATACTTGTCTGAACAAAGCCCGTCTTAAGAATGGAGTAAATTTAAATACTAACAAACAATCGCTGACTAGACAAGCTTGAACCACAGTCTGCTCGACATTGCCACGGACAACAGCGTATAATCTCTCCGTCCATCTCTAATGTCTTCCCGATGGAGCCAGAAATCGGCAAGATGGAGAACAGCTCACTCACAATGTTCTCCGAGGTCTCTAGCCGAGTGCTTTAGTACAAGGGTGGGGCGACTCCTAACGTGAGACCCTCCACCCACACCGTCCCCTCGGTGCTGGAGGTGTGTCGCGGAGGAATTCGCTGAGCGCCCCAGGCTCACGTCGGCACCATTGCTTTATTACGGAAAATCAATGGAGCCCTTGCAGCAGCAAGACTCAGACCCTGCCAGTGCTAGTAATCGTCTGCACGGATCCCCTCTCCAATCTGCGAGCAAGAGACTCGACGGTTTGAAATCAGAGACATGGGCTCTTAAACACCTGCCTAATGGCTTTTTCTCTTCACAGGTTGGGAACGCTTGTGCATGTGTGCGTACACGTGCGTGTGTGTCAGGGTTCACACGTGTGGGATTGCGTTCCGAACTACGGTGTTCCTGTGAAACATAAGTTTTTTTCAAACTACAAATTAAAGAAGAAGAAAGAAGACAATGTGCATTTGCAAATCCCTTGCCATCAAATTGCCACCCAATTGCCCTCTGGGACAAATAAAGTATTATCTTATCTTATCAAATCCAGAATCAAAAACTCGGAAACATTTATCAATCTCTTTTATGAAGGTTAGGTAAGATGTCACATATTTCTTCTATAAATGAAAAAAAAAACTGTTTTCATGTCATAATTACCGCAAAATGTAGCAAATTTCGGTATAACGATCAGTTTTTCATATTCATTCCTCTTAAAAAATTAGTACTTTCAGCACTAATAAAGCAGTTTTCTCTGTACTCTTTATCTCACCATCAGTATCCACGGGTAATATGTGAAATCATGACTACCACCCACCGTTCTCCTTATCCACCCACCCCTTTACAATGTCAACTCGATTCTGAAAGCACCCGTATTAAAGTCAATGCTACACAGAACAAAGAATTTTGTTGTTTTTGTTTTCTTTAAATTTTCTTGTCTTTTATCTAGATCTCTGCAACATTTCGTCTCTCAATTGGTGTTGTTTTGACTGAAAATGGTACTGGCCCGGTACTGATAATAATATGAAATGTTATTGACTGGGTTCTAATGTTGACATGAAATGGCAACGGTCCTTTACTGATGTCGTCTCTCACGCAGACTTTAACGTGTGCGCGCGTTTTGCGTCGGAAAGTCGATTTTAGTCAATAGCAAGTCTAGGCACTTCTTCGTCTTCATCATCATTGGTCCCAGCCAATGGGAAAGCCAGATTTTTCCACATGCACGTACAAACAACGAGCAAGTCTATTTTTGTCTCCTTAACCCCGAGGACTGGAAAGTATGGCATCCGTTCGACCTCATCTTTTCTCTTCCCACCATCCGCGTGATTCTTGACAGGAATCATCCTGACCTCCCCAACTCCTCTGCTCCTTCCAGCCAGCAGGGGTCACTTCCGCCATTAGCACTATTTTTATCCTTTTTTTGTTCTCTACTGTTCAGATAAAACGCACACTCTGGTGGGCCGAATGCAAAAGGAACCCCTCCATGTCACGTCTTCAATTTCTGTGTCCTGTTACTAACCCACTTTACTGACATAGAAACCTTCTGGAAGGCAAGTGAACAGGAGAGGCGATGGTGGATGGGGACATGCATGTGGGGTGGTGGTAGGGTTGGAAGGAAGCAGAGAGGGAGGGAGGTATGGATGGTAGGTGCCGCTCGTACATGCCGCAATCTCTGCTCCTGCTGGTCGCGAACTAATCAGCACTTCAGACTCAAGGGACGCAACCCGCTTCCAACCTCAAGGGACGCGATCAGGTTGTAGGTGCGAGAGGGTGAGGCAGGAAGGTGCTGAGGGATAGGGGTCAGCCCCTGGATGAGAAGTCTTGGGTCCCTTTCCTGCATGTGTCGGACGTGCTCTTCTTAGATGCAGCAAACGCGTGCATGAACGGAGAAAGTAATAAATGCGATCAAGCAATAGTAACAACACGTCATCTCGTCCTCCCCACTACACACGCACGTGCACACACGTGCATACATTTGTGCACTTATGCTGAAGCATGAGGAAATAACAGACTTCCACCAGACACATTTTAAAGCTTCCATTACTTTTATACAACAGTACTAAGCTTTAATATGCTCGCTCTACTTGATACATAATGTCTAAAGAAGTTAAGTCACGGTCAGAAAAAAAAAAGTTTGGAAGTTTCTGCATTATTTAAAGAAACACAAACGGAAGCAAAACTCAAACAAGAACAAACCAACACCAACAGCAAAAATAATAAAAAAACTATAACAAAAATAAAACAGTAAAAAACTCTAACAAAACAGCAACACAAACTACAACAAAAACAAAACAAAATGAGCTGGTATATAAAGTAATGTGGAATAAATTTCAGAAAAAAACCTGATAGGGTAAAACTGACATAAAAGCACCACACAAAGAAATACAGGGAGAAGATAATTGTAATCATTTCCTTCGCCGTGAATCAAGAAGAGGAAATCGGTGGAGGAAGACGAAGAAGAATGTCTGTCTATTCGTCTCCAAGTCAGACGCGTAAATGACACGTCAGCGCTAAAGAACAGAAAGTTAAACTGGCGCACCGTGGTCCCCAGACTCTCATCTCGTATTCCGCCAATTTTCACTCCCAACGCAATCTTCTCTCCGGCGGCGCAAGTAAATTTCAAGGCGGCATTGCTTTGAAAAAGAAGGCCCCAAAAAAGTATCTAGGACTCGAAGAGATCTCTCTTGGCCGTGCCAGAATTAGGCCAGCAGCCTCCCATACTTCAAAAGCCCGGGCAAATGACTTTCTGAACTTGGACTACAGAAAATCACGGGGGATGAGAAGTGTGGCTATTGGTCTTCTGAAAACACGGCTAACAGCGTACAAAGTAGCAATTTCTGATATTTATGTGCATGAAGGCTCTCCTCATCCTTCTCCCCTCCCCTTCCCTTTATTTTCCTCCTTCTCTCGCTCTAAGATGAAGACCGGGAGTCTTTCCTGTCATGGAGGCTGCGAAATAGTTGCGGGGTATCGTTCCTGTTGGGTCAAACAGGTAAAAAAAGGAATTCTTTCCGGTAATATTCTAACCTTCTGGAAAACCATCCATGTTTCAGTCGCAATCAAAAGAAGCCAGTGCGATACCAAACAAGTTGAAGAGATCAAAGGGTAACATATCTCTTGTATGCTACGAAGTATCAAAAGTATCTTTAAAGTCTTCACGTAAACACGCCTAGGATCCAAGAAGTTCAGAAACTTCCCCAGTTCAGTAATTGTGCCAAATGTTCTCATAAATACCTTCCTAAATGCTGTTTTCGTCTAACATCCAACCACATTCTTATATGATAATAGCGAAGAGTTGTCGCGGATGAAGAAGTCCAAATTGAAGTAAATTCGCTTATAAGGCTCCGGCACTTAAGCTTTTTCCTAGCTGCTTCCTGGATCTTTCATCAAATTGCTGCCAGGTTAGGTCAGAAACTGTCTACAGACTGGAGTTTTGAGCAAGCAGCCTGTTCAAACCACCTAAATGTAAGGATAAGTGATCTACAGGAGGAACCTATTACACAGCACTTGCCGCACCTTGTGTCTGCTAAAGACAGGATACGATAATGCAAAAATGTCATCAGATTGTTCCATTAATTACCAGAGATTAATTTACCCTGCCTACAAGGTTTCTTACTTTGCCGAAACATGATGGAGTTCGATTTCTGTTGGGATCAGTACATTTTCAGCCATTCTGCTCACGCTACTCTATTTTGTTTTTTTGATGATTCGCATTACTTTCATTACTTTGCATTGTTGTCAACTCAAAGCTTCGCTATAAGGAATAAAAGTCTTCATAATGGTTGTGTGAGTGGGGGAAAGTTGTTGGCTAACATTATGCATTATGATCAGTATGTTGTGTCCGTAATTTTAAAATGAAAGAGAAAAAGACAGCAGGGGATAAAAACAGAGAGAAAGAGAGAAGAAAAAAGAATGTGCAAGCACGAAAGAAAGAAAGAAAGAAAGAAAGAAAGAAAGAAAGAAAGAAAGAAAGAAAGAAAGAAAGAAAGAAAGAAAGAAAGAAAGAAAGAGGAGACGGAGATATAGACGAGAATATAAGAACCAAAAAGAAAGGAAGGTCAACAACAAAATCAAACAGAATTTAATTTTCTATTACTGGAAACCGCTGATATTCTTCATGAATATATTTCCCAAGCCTCATCCACTAAAGCTGGCAGAAAACATTAATTAAGGGAACTCGAGTTTGTTTGTCGATTCTCCAAAGACGCCAAAAATATTATCGGGTGTAAGGTAAACACGAGATGGTTTCAGATGCTCCCAAAAATCGAAACATGATATTAATGTTCTCAGATTTTAACTGCTCGTTATTTGTCTGCTGACTTTTGTGTACAACTACTAAGCATTGTGCAGTAAACATTTGCTTGCCTAATCTCTTGTATCTCATGCAATTGTGAATAATGCTCTCTGACCTCAAGGCCATGTGAGATACAAAATAACCTTTAACCCTGTTTAATTCCCGTATATACAGGTTTCTTGAAAAGGCATCGAGAATTTTCTCGAGATACTAAATTTATCAACGCAGAGAGTTCTTGTCTGCATTTTATCAGTTGAAGATACAAGAATTTTCGTGAAATATTTCCCCTGATTATCAAACCTTATTTGCAGAAAAATACCTGAGCTAGCTCTTATCATCATACGCTGTCAAATGAAGGTAAACCAGACTAAATTCTTTTTTTATTTGGCCTCTTCATCCTATCTCTCGCAAAGGTGATATTTTTGTACTACACGAAAACATGTCCAAGCGTTTAAATCTACAACATTCATTAATTTTTTTTCTTACCCAAATCATCTTCGGCAACATCTTTCCATCCCCTCCGCTAAATTCCTACCTCTCCACTTCACTTTATCGGCGTGAGCTTTAATCAACCCTCCTCAAAGAAGTGATTTGACTGCAGCATCCTATAATTCCCGCAGAGCATGCAGGTGCACAGGAAGTTTCTTGCCGATAGGAACAGAAGCACAAACAACAGATACGTACACCCATAGACATCAAGCACAAACTGTCTAAAGTTATCTACAGGAAGGAGCTAGCCACGAATAGGCAGAATACACACATCAAGATAGAAAATATCCGAAATATACAAAGAGAACAGCAGAAAATATAAATAATTTGGGGGTACCATACGTAGAACAGGACTCAACAGAAAGAAGGAGAGAGATACACCCAGTAAGAAAATATTTGAGAACCTCTAAGAATATTTACAGTCTTACCTTTTGCCATCTCCTGTCTGTATCGTTTCTCAATATACTGAAACAAAAAAGATAAATAAAAGGTAAGACTGAAGATCACAGTGAACAATACTGTATAAATTATGAGCAAGAAATATAGATTTTTGTAAACGAAGGCAAACAAGTTTGCTTAAGTGATATAAAGACTAAAGCAGATTAGAGACATGTTTGGTTGGTTATATCCAAGGACATTCAGGAGCAATAAAACTGATAGGATAATAACTGTTACAGACGTCTTCAATCACGAACATATTGAACAAAATAATGGAGAAAATAGCTTGACGAAATACCAACAAAGACACCGACATGGACCGAGAAACCAGTCGAACAAAGCAGTTGAAAAAAGGTCAGAGGCAAAGGAATGGTTGGTCGTGATGGGAAAAAACTTTTATCGTGATGGAGCCTGGAGACATTAAATAAACTAATTTATATTATACAGAAAGACGACGTTGAGTGCAATAGTTTCTATCCAAAAAACTGTTATTTTCACATATACTTTCAATTTACTTTGATGTCTTCTGTCCCGGAAGTCCTAATTGCCGTGACTACTGTCTTTTGAAATAAAATAATTAGAACTGCTCAAGAAAAAAGGGAGCAAGACCAAATCTGTTTTAAATGATTGTTTGTTGATTAATTTTTCATTGTTTATAAATAAATAATGACATTAATAATACTCTTATTACAATTGGCTTAGTTGCCGAGATGCTGGACGCAAAGTGAGAAAATGGAAGCTGGCAGTTTTAGGGCTAAAGGAAATGTGATCGTTTGATTTGACCGCAGAGCCGAGCACGTCAGGGGGAAGAGAAGATGGCCCTTTCTCTAAACAGTCAATCTCCCGCCCCAGCAGCCTCTCCCCTCGGCAAGGGGCAACAACTGCAAGCCGAGTGAGCGGAAAATCGTTAGAAGCTTTTCACGTTGCGTCACCGACAAGGGAAGCAACGCGCAGGACGTGAGGCTAAAGAGCGCTTAATCGCTTTCTCTGGTGAGTCGGATCGAAGTCGGAGGCTCTCTCTCTCCCCCATCTCCCTTCCACTGCTTCCTCCAACCTCTTCTTCTTCTCCTCCCAATCTCGGTCTTTGAATCTGGACAGAGACTGTGACAGCTCTGTTGGTCCCCCCTCGTCTGGTACTTGGCGTGTATGGTGCTCTGAGAGTGCCTCACGCGTTGCGAGCTTTTGAAGAAGGGGAAAAAGCATCGGAGGGGAGCCATGCTAGAGTAGAACTTGAGGGGAAGAAGAAAAGATTTCAAAAGAAAAAGAGAACAGTGGAGAGGGAGGTAAGGGAGAAGAAAATAAAACGAGGACGTAGCAGTCTTCAAAGAGGGCTGACAAAGAGAGCCAACTACACTCGTCGTGGAGTAAAAGTTAGATAAACTAGCAGACAGGGAAATCGGACAGGTTCTCAGTCAACAGTGTTGCTGCTGCTAGGTTCGTACGTACCTGTGTTGTATGCGAAACGGTCTCTATTGCAGGCAATATCTACTCAGCAATTTCTACGCTCCATACCTAACAAGATCGACCTCCACGGCTGGGATGTTTGATCACCGAAGCGTGTTATAAGGGAAGGTAGACAATTAGCTAGATTCCTAACCCTAATTATGTTTACCAAGGACAGAAAGGACGTCTTCTCCCCACCACCCCGCATCCACCCTGAGAAATTCAGAGCCGCAGATTTATTTTCCTTCACGTCTTTTAACTTGCCGCGGTCTAGAAGGTTCGGTCACAGATGTCTACAATTTTGAAAACACCGCAGCTTCGCCAGACAATTTATTGTCCATTTTCCGCTCGAGGATTGATCCAAGAAATAACAACAAAAAGGTGGATTCGTGCAAAAGCAAAATCCCTGCAGGAGTTCGTCTCTAAAACATCGGACGTATCCCTGTTTTATAATTACCCGTCACTCTCGGTGAACCAGCATTCCCAGATTTCTTTACCCATTTGCCTTCCCTTACCCCCCACTGACCACCACCTCTCGTCTCTATTTTAACTAGCAGTCGCCATTCCAGTGGCAAAGCTCGCTCACGGCATTAAAACGACATTAACGGCTTCAACCGCATCACTCAGCGCATCTTAAATGACTGCCAAACGTTTCTTGAAGTCTTTTATGTGCTCCACAGACGCTCTAAATGCCCGCTTGGACAGCTTCCTGGCAAAAGTTTGCTCCAAACTATTTAAATAGGCGCGAAGATGCACCCAGGCTCGCAAAATATACAGATCTGCACTCTCGCGCGCATGCGCATGCCCATATACGGTGAGAAGGGAGGTACGTCCTCTTCTCCCCCGCACAGCAACAACTGCAAACTGTTCTCTTGCAAAAAAGAGTAATTCTGCTCTCGTGTAACTACACTGTTAGTGTTACATAAAATGTGAACTCTCGGCAAACGGGGGCCTGATGTAAGCGGACATCACTGGCCTGCACGCGCCCAACGGAAGGGCCAATAATGGCTGTCAGCGGCTCCCAGACGCGTGCCCGTGTCATGCAGGCCGAGATTAACACGGCTGAGGTCCGTAATCACGCGCTGACAGCCAGCTCTGAAGGCTAACGACTTGTCCACACGAACGTCGTGCCGACTGGAGGTAGCCTTATAGCCAGAGACTATGCTTGTTACGACTGGTGTAGGATAAATGATACATTGGCATAGTGTGTGTGTGAGAGAGAGAGAGTGCGGGCGGGCACACGTGTGTGTGTGTGTGTGTCCATTTTATACAGCCATGGTGTTAAGATGCTTAGAAGATATGTTCTTTAAAAATAGGCTTAAAATATTGCTACAAGGGATGCTATCAGAGCGCGCAAACAGGCTTTTTGTGTTTTAGTGATATTCCCCAAGGCCATGCTAAAACTTGTCCTTTGTCCTACCTCCACTCTACTCTTGCCTACCCATCTGTACTTAATGTGTTTTAATATTGAAAAGTGTCTTTGAATGATATGTCTGTGGTAAATGTTATGTACATGTTGAATATTATGCTTGTTGAATAATAATAAAAATACTAGTCCTTTGTGATATTCCCTGAGGCCATGCTAAAACTAGTCGCAAGTTCCCCCAGTCCCCCCACGACTCACACCCCTTCCCCGCCAAGAGACAGGCCAGAAACACAAGAGTTGGTTGCGGCCTGTCCCTAGAGGGCAGTAATTTGACAGTTGAGCTCGGAGGCAACATGGCCACCCCGCATATTTCGGAGCCTCCCGCTGTCACAGAAAAATTGCGACTTCAGCAATTGGCGGCATAGATAACGACAATCGCTGCTGACAGTGAAAAAGAAAAATGTACAGCGAGCTGAGGAAGACTTAACTTTCTGACTAGAAACGTCGTCCCTCTGGCTTTAGACCTTCAGACAAAGAAATATTTCAGTGGAGAGGAAAGTAAGATGGTCGCAGCGGAGAAGGAAAGAGAAAAACGTTGATAGGGCAAGAAGCAAATACAGTTGTGGGTATTTGCGTTAAATTTCCACACACTGCGCGCACGCCTGTTTAAGCATATCTCATGTTTTACACACACACACACACACGGGAGTTCGCACACGCTTACAGACAGTATCTTCCCGCAACATGCTCACCGACAAAATACGCCCTTCTACACTTCACAATGTTCAGACACAGTGACACATCCAGAAGAAAAATTGTTGAAATGTAAGACAGAAGCAGGATAATGCAAGGTAGACACAGCCCAAGCCACACCCAGGTAACCATTAATCAGGGACATAGTCGATAAATCTCGAAGGTAAACAGTATGATAGCGCCAGACGCGGGTGTGCGGTGTGTGCGTGGATGGGGGAAGGAGATGTGCGATCCGGAAGTGACGCCAAAGCGTAATCAAAATCAATTCTAATTGGTGTAAACATATGCGCGATTACACAGCATGGTCACAAGATCTGGCTGACATTAAGGTCCAGCCAAACAAAGGTGTTCTCGTCAGACACACACACACACAGACAGACAGAGTAACCGAGCAAACGCAGCGCCCTCTGTCGGGTTTCACACAATGTCGACTTAGCGGTTAGAGGAGGGAGAGACAACTTCACGAAAATCAAAGGTGAAAATCTTTCTCGAACTGGTACTTGCGCTTTGATCTAGCAGTGCGTGCAAATATGAGATACCCGGGGTAAACACTGCTTAGAAAGCTCTCAGGACTCGGCAGCCATCACGGCGCGTGCGTCTTGAATTGTCAATATGATAATTGGCTCGAATAGCGAGTAAAGAAAGCTGACATCATGGTAAGTACAAACAGGGTATCGTAAACAACCAAGAAAGTTGTCCCCACTACTGCGCAAATGTCAGCCCACCCCCTGTACCCCCCCCGTACCCACTACCCACCTCCCTCCTCTCCACAAAAATGTCGCGGTTCTTGCAAAAGCGGAGACTCGACGTTGACCAAATCGAACAAAATGTTGATGTTGCTTGTTTAAAATAAGCTTAGCACCGTCTGAAGGTAAACTTAGTCTTAGTGTGGACCTCATTTTCTTACTTATTTCTCCACCGTACACACAGGCACTCGCACGCACACACACACACACACACACACGCGCGCGCGCAGGATGTAAAGCTAAATCCGATTTCAATAGCAAATCGCGAACATCATGCTGCTTCACGGCGCATGCGCAGAAATAAGGTCGTGATGGAGCCTGGTCTTCGTTGGAAAGAGAGATATCTGAAGAAAAGGTCAGCAGTGACACTGTGACAGTGCAAGAATCTTGGCGCTTTAGCTTTCAGCACCTTATTGATTTCCTTTGCTCTTCATTGTGAAACACACACACACACGCACGCACGCACGCACACACACACACGCGCACGCACGCACGCACACACACACACACACAGCCGTTCGTGCCCCCACAGTCAAGACTGAGTCCTAAGCAAGGTTAACCTCCTGACAGCTCGTTTCCAGAACGACTCTGTAGATTGTCCATACAGGGTTAAAGACCCCAGCTTCGGAAGATGGCGGCCAGACCTCGAGAAGTCCAGGCGCGATCATTCTTGTGGACGCTGGTTTTTCAATCGATTGAAACATTAAAGGCAATGAAACAGCAGAGAGAAAGGTCGTAATTTTAGATGCAGCCTTTCTACTCCCAACGATCAGATGAGGCAACCGTCGTCTCTTTTGTGAAGTGGGGATGAAGGAAAGTAGCAAAACATCATTTCAGGAAATCGCTAGGAACTCAAACAGCGAACACAGAGCCTTGAAGCTTACAAGAGTTTCACGCAGGGGTCAAACTTGCAACCAGACGAGCTCTTTGACTTTCAGAAACATAAAAGAAGTTGTTTAAAAGCTTTTCTCCCTTCCAAGAAGATAGTTACAATAGTATTTGTAATTTTTTTTGGCACATGGCGCTAGACGGTGTATTCTTACAATCTTGGACGTAGTGGTACATCAACAACGTAGGCGACACAATCTGCAAGCATGGGGATTTGTGTGCTATCCCCCCCACCCCTCATCACATGGTAACTATTTAGTTTTAATGTCGTGTCACATGGCTAATAGTTCAACATTTTCTGGCAACTCTTGTCTGGCAGTGCTGTCTCGTGACATGTTACGAACTCTCTTTCTCTCTTCATGACATTTACACGTTGTCTCCTGCATGAAGGAAGGAATCGATGCCAACTACCCAAACAATGGCAAATCATTTCTTCGCATCTTACTGGGTCCACAAAAAATTGCTCGCAGGTTGATATTTTTTTCTCCTCATGCGCAAGTAAACAGCATGGGTCCAGCGTTGACTGCCAGAGTCTTCGCTAGTAGAAGGGTGCGGGAGGGGGAGTGGGGGAGAATGGCGCGTGTAATAATGAAGGCAACAGGCTGTCGCCATATGCAAAATATGTCCGCCGATTTTTGTCGACAAGGTTTCTTTGTTCACGGAGAATTGGCAGTGAGCGAGGAACGTGACCAACTTCTGCACACGACGGCAACACTACGTATTACGCACGTTAAAAACACGTAGCACAACATCTCTTGTTCTTGGTGGTCTAACAGGTGTTCACACTCGTTCTGGGACTTTGTTTCCAGTACCTAATTGGGGACCGGAGTTATTTGCCTTCAAATCTCTTTCATTGTGTGGCTCTATTTTCTTGTGCGTATGCTTACTTGACAACAGTCATAATGCATCGGTTAATATATGCACGTGTGTTTGCATGTGTGCACAAGCGTGTTTCAATCGATCTGCACGTCTGCTGGAGCTGAAAGTTTAGAAACATTTAAGTTTTTCTACCTGAGTCTCCAACACTCACATGGGCTTATCAAATATATTCACGCATTAACGCACACACCCCCACACACACACGCACGCACGCACACACCGCCACCCAACAATTCAGAAATATTTTGTTTATCTGCTTATCTTCGATTTCAAAATGATGATGATGTCATTTTTAAAACTTTTCTCACATCTTTCTTCCTAAGTTATCCAGCCATCCACGCTTCCATTATAACGAGATAAAAAATAAAAAACTGCTGAAAAATGAAAAAAAACATTCAAATGCCATGCAAACCCAGATAACTACACATCGGCTCTAGCGATTTTTTTTCTTTGTGAAAGTAATAACCTGTTTGTCAGACTCGGGTAGCTTCCCTGTCCAAGACAGTTTTAAAAAGTCTGTCCTCCACAGCACGCCGTTGCTGCCCATTCCTGTCAATAGTTTTATCTCCCAGACTTTTTGTTTTTTTGCAAATTCGTGCAAAGCTTTACGGAATCTTCAAACTAAAAGATTGTTAGAGACGTTTTTTTAATTGAAGTGACAACTGACACCTTTTTGAGCAAAGATCGATTTATAATATCACGCGGCCGTCGAATTACGCAATTGAAGAAGACAAAAGCCGTTCGGAACTGTAGCCGTCTGTTTATTTAAATTCTGTCTTCGTAAGCCAAGGACATTGATTTATCTTGCTTAGGATAAGGCAACTGTCAATCTCTTGGCTACAAACTGCATCATCTAATTCACACTCATTAAAAAAAAAAAAGATTGCTGCATCGAATTTGTGAGTCAGCATTGGGGCTTTTGTTAAGCCCGTTATAACTGTCCGCCATTTTGCTTAGGTTTCCAATGTCATCTACTCGGAGCCCCTTAAAAAGCATAATTTCTCGCAAAAAGCCTATCAACTGGCGCATTACAGAAGCGTTACTGGAGTAAGGTGGCGGCTAGAATGTCAGGGCGACTAAGTGTCGGAAGCAATTCGGTGGAGTTTGATTCACATTAGCATTTCTCCGGCACCGGAAAGGAGGTGGAATTTTCCCAGGACAGCATTACTGGGTTTCTGGGAATTTTCCCAGGACAGTATTACTGGGTTTCTGATCGGACAATTTGTTGGTATCAGATACTGCATATTTAATTTCTTGAAATACAATTGTCCTGACTTAAATTTTCAACCGGATTCTTTTAGCTGTTCACAACACCTTCCCCTAATATCTTTTAACATTTTTTAGGGTCTCTCAGAAATAGTGCATGTGTCTACGTGTCCTGCCCACCCCTACAAACGCAAGCTCTCAATATTCTGCTCTCGGCCCTACTAGCCCCTGCTACCACACTCACCGATTCTTAGCAATCTAACCCGATCCCTCTCACTAATAAAAAAGAAACAAAAAACCTCACGCACGTTTCCACGACATCTGTTTATCTCGAGGGACTTATCCGAAGCTGCTTGTGTTTTCGAGCTTTGCTCATATCACGTGACTAAAAGCATCCGATCAGAGTAGGGTAGGTGAGAGGGATCTGGTTCCCTGAGCTATGTTTGTGTGCTCGCATCGCCATCTTTTGATGTTCGTGCATACCACTATGTGTCTCATAGAATCTGTTTATGATTTTTTTCTTTTCACGTCGGTTTGATGCTCTCTCTCTGTATCTGTGTGTAGGCGTGTGAGCTTGTGTACTATATTTACGAAGTTTTTTTTTGTTGGCTGACACATTTCAACAACATTAACACGCACAGGCTCAAAGATGCGTAACACATAAGCAAGCGTACAAATAGGTCAACATATGATACAGAAAAGAAAAAACTAATCACAAATAATAGTAATAAAAATTAACAACCAACTACAATAAAACCCGGTTTTGACTGACAATATCACTAAAAGAGAGCGTGCAGGGCGATAACTACCTTAGACAGGAAACGCCTGACGACGTCAAAGGGACGATAACTGAGACAATCTTGCTTCAGGCATACAGCAGACATTTGTCATCCGCATCTCTTATTCATCAGCCCATTAGTCTACTGCCAGGCTTCGGCGCCCGTCAGGGCAGAGGCCTTCCCTCTCGCGAACATTACCTCCCCTATAACGACATCGGGTCGGGCTCGTTGGAGAAAATGTAGTCGCCTGTTTTTACAACGACCAAAATTCGTGGCGACTGGCAGGATCCAAAATGTGAACATTCATGAAAACAGCCAGGCGGCCTTGTCCACATGCTCTCACCACATGGCTTCATTGCCCGCTAATCGAAACCTGTTGTCTCAGCGACCATATGTCCCCCAGAAGTTACCGGGAATTCGACTGCTTCTGGCTGCTAGCGCTCAGTAATAAACAAGATGGACAGTTAGTTTTGTTATGTATATGCGCTAGGTTAGTGCTAAGCTAATTTGTTATGTTTATGTAATATGGTTATGCGGTAATTTATTATGTTAATTTATGTTTATGTAGTATGTTTGTTGGTTGATTTATGTAGCAGGAAAATGTTTCCACCCAGAGGTGATTCCGCACTATGAGAGGACAGGATTATGTGACGGGAGGAAACTCGAGAACCCGTATAAAATCCCCCGACCGCTAGCCTTAGTGAGGAGATATCACACCCTGACATAGCTATGAAGCAGAATTTTACTTCCGGGTTTTCTTTATCTCCTTAGCAATCCTCTGTGATCTTAACCCTTGACCTTACGTTGGACGAGGACTTTTTGGTTATAAGCTGACCTCAAAGGTCCGCTCCTGATTCTATTTATAGAATCCCGCAGACGCTTCCGGTCCATAGATGATAACCGTGAGGTAGCCATACCACTGCTTTACGACGACTAGACTACCTCTACGTCATGAATACCGGAGAAAGAAGAGCTGGGTGTTCACTGTGATGCTAATAGGAGAGCGGTACGGGGTCGGTGTGTGTGTGGGTGGGGCGGAGGAGGGGGACTGGAGGAAGATACGAGAGCAAGGAAGTGCAAGTGAGTGCGGATGGTGGTGGTGTTGCTGGTGGCTGTTTCATGTCTGACCAGAAAGCCTAGCATGAAAGGAAGTTGCGATACAAATCATAAGATTTTTTTCTTTATCTCCCGACATGTTTCTAAATGGGGACCAGGACGCAAAACGTAAAGAGTAACATTTTTAAACAGGCAAAACATTCCGGTCTTTTCTTCACTCTTTCGGCTTTGCTTAACTTCAAACACCGGGGGGGGGGGAGGAGGGGGTAACCATCAGCCTTCACTTTCTTATGTCGAAGCCCGAAGTTTAAGAGCATGTATAAACCACTCAAAAACAACATCTTAATTATCTTTAATGCGAACCTTCGCAGAGCTACTTCGCAAAAAAAAAAAGTCTTCGGTTAATGCCGACGGATGCCACAAGCCCGCAAGCTTTCTTGTTTAAAAGGTCGAAAAAGTCACTGCAGACATTTTGTGTGACCTGCCTACTGACCAGCTTCCTGCTAACTGTGGAGTAGCTCCGCTTAGCTATTAGCTACTTACACCCCACAAAGCAGGCATTTTTCAGGAGAGGCAGAAAATTAAAGCAACTGGCGTTTGTAATTTTGACCGCTTTTTTAACGCCAAATTTATTTGAATAAATAATCGGTGTGCAAATGCCAACTGTGCATCTTTTTTTTATTGTATCTGCATCAGCTTTTAGCTTCATCACTTCGCATTGTTGGTTTTATCGCAATGGAGGCACTGCAGTGAATGTCACCTTTGGCCTGTGGTTTTTTTTTGTGGTTGCTGTTGCCTGGAAGCAGCTAGGGTTCTCTGTCCCAGAACTCTGCAAGTCTCGTCTCACCAATGCGCCAGCTGTCTGCCCGTTCCATGTAAGTCCTGATGATAGCTGAGCCGCCTCACCTGTTTCTCGTTATCAACAAGTCCTTCGGTAAGCAGATACCTGCAGCGACACTAGACGCCACGTCTGCGGGAGAGCATGCATGTGTGTGCGCGTGCGCGCGCGTGTGTGTAAGTGTGCTTGCGCGTGTGAGTGCGTGCTTGCACGCTTGCCGTTAGTGCACTCGTACTATCCGATAGATGGATGGATTTATGTTTTCTTGGAGCGCGGTAAATACTTATTATTCGACCGCCAGGATTTTACCAAACAGTTTACATGCGACTTGTATGAGAAAGTTTGATGCCTGCAGCTAATTTCTTCTCTATTTTTAAACGAGGTTTTGTGGAATGTAGGCCTTTATCTCATTCATCTCGATGGTTGCGACTCGATCATTGACATGACCCCACCATCACGTGACCTAAGCTCTTTTTGAGTCGACAAAGTCACTGCTGACATTTTGTGGGACCTGACCCTAACCGTATTCATGCTAATTGTTGATTGGCTCCGTTTAGCTGAGTCCTCCAAGGATATAATTCTGGAGATATAACTGGCATTTGTAAATATGACCGCTGTTTCTTGCTCTATGTTCATTTAAGGCGAAATACAAAAGAAATAAAAGTTAGGCTTAAATGATTGGTACCTCTCGTTGCACTATTTTCTACCCTAATTTACAGTACCTTCCTTTTCTCGTGTGGAGATGTAAAGCTGAGTGGATAAAATGTTAATGACTAAGTTAATCGGGCGACGCTGCGTGTGGATCAAAGGAAAAGATGGATGTAAAGTATAGTGGGAGGAAGATGGGGGACGAGAGGAAAAGGAGATGTAGCTGCGGGGCACGCTTCGGACACAGATCACAGGATGCCAGGCGCGGATGCCGTACAATGCCAACCACCCGCATTTCACGTCCACCCAGTTTGTTTCGCTGCCATGCTTTGGGGCAAGAAAACGAGAAGAAAAGATGCCAAAGACAACAAAACCGCCATGTCTGGAAAAATCGTTGCCTCGTTACAGCTGCTTCCTCGCCTCGGTTTCATCTCATCTGCGGCCATATTCATGACGTCACCTGCGACGGCTGTTGGCAGTTCCGCACCAAAGCACGCAGGCAAGGCTCACGAATGGAGCGTTTTATGAGAATCCCGTCAGTGCACACACGTCTTCGATCGAGTCGAAGCTTGAAGATCGAGAGAAGACAACCAACTCTTGCGGTTCTGACATTTGCCAGCATGGGGTTTGTCCCGCTTTTGACGTAACGACACGAGCAGCTGATCGATCGCTGGGAGGTTTCCAAAAGGTTTCAAAACGAGGCTGACACACGCTTCAGAGCGAGGCTGGACAAGCGCTCAGTCCGAGAGCCCACGAGAATGCTGTTTTTTTTTTTTCGGGCGCGAAGACACGATCCTCTGTTGACGACCCGTCTGGGTGTTTTCTCTCTTGCCCTTGTGTGATCGACGATAGCCTGAACACTATTCTCTTTCTTCCGCTTGTAAAGTTAGTGGAACTTTCAAAACGAGTTTGCGAGTGGTACTTTTTAGTGGGTAGTTTTTTTTCCTTGTTGAGTGTCACTTTATAGTGAGTGGTGCTTACTATTGAGTACTGCTGTCTATGGAACGACACTTTCAAGTGACATTTTCTAAGAGTGGTATAGTTCTTCGAGTGAGTGGTGCTTTCATCTAATAGTACTTTTTTTCTTAACAATTTTAATTAGTGGTATTTAAATTGTATGTGTCACAAAGTGACAAGGGTGCAACTATATGTTGTATGTGTCAGAAGGTGACAAGGGTGCAACTATACGTTTTAGTCTCTCGTTCACAGAATAATACATTGACATCACACGGAGACAAGTGTAACATTACACGAAATGTTTTGGTATTGCTGTTATTTGTTGTGATTTGGAGGTAAGGGTGGCTAGAGAGCATTCTACAGTCGCCAGTTTTTGGGAAGATGAATTTTACGTTTACGTTTCCCAAGGAAACACCAGGATTTAGAGAGAAATAAATCTTCGATGCCCGCTAAAGGCCGCGAAGAACGGGATAGTCTTACCGTGCGCCGTTAGGAGTCACCTACCACTGGGAGGAAGAAGCAAGGCCAAGTCATCGACCGACCTGAATAGGCCTGGCTGGGAAGAAGGTCTGTTTTCTGCTGTTCAGTCATTCTGCTCTTCCATTCGTCTACTGCTGTTCTTCTGTTCTTGTCTTCATCATTGGTTCAAATAAAGACTGTCCAAATTCAAGTCACCATTGACTGCGACGTGCAATCAAGTGCTTAGAAGTCACCGACGAGCTTCTATTGCACTTTGACCGATTGACCACTCAATCGAAGAATACTGCTATATCGTGTCGACGACAATCACTGACAACCTCTTGTACCGCTGCAGCAGGGCGTGACGAAGCTAAGTGAAAGTAAACACGAAAGGGTTTCCTGGTTCAAATCTCCCGTCACGGTACATTCTCGTTAATTGATGTCGAACCCTCATCTTCATCGTCAGTCAGCCTTCGATGAGTTAGTTTCGACATTAAATATACTAGAAGCTGGTCGGTTAGTTTTGTTTGAAAAAGGTGGGATTCTGCGATTCATATCAATGCATACAACTACAACATTTTGAATCTCTTTTTTTTAAATTGAAACAAGATATAAGGATTTTGTAATGGTTATTGTCTTAGGAGATAACCAATACTCTGTATAGTGGCAAGGCGGAAAATAATGGTTTACAAATCATGGATTTTGATTTTGGTGATAAGGTAAACGGTCTTTTCAGACCACGCACGTTGGCGGTAAAGTAAACAGAATTTTAGAGTAGGTTCCTCCCAGAAGTCCAGAAACTCTCGCAGCTGGCAAATAAACGGGTGTATGGTGTCATTCGATTGCTAGCCTCAACCTGAGAGATTGACTATGCAGCCACAAACCTGAACCCTCCACTCTGACAGGTCATGGTTGCCAGGATCAAGAAAACCACATCATATTAGACCAGGCCACTGATTATATAATTTTTTTTTAAATCGTGAAGATGGAAGGAAGGAATCAAATTACAAACAGCCTTTCCAAACTAACTTTGTACTCCATGTCACATTAAAAAAACTATTAAAAGTAAGAACCTTTAAAAAAATGTCGACATCTCATACTTACTGACTTTCCCGGTTGTTACCTAAAGTAAACAAGACAGTATGATGTTAAAAGTGTGTTAGCAAGTTCTTTCTTTAGATATAGTGCTTGCTATGACCTACCTCCTGGAGCCGTAGTTATGAAGCGAAAGTAAGAAGTTTCCCCATGGAAATATGGGAAACGTAAGGAAAAGCGTCTTGTTTCCGATGTTATAAAGCAATGCCCAGACCCCGAGAGCACTATTTCATGTTATTTTACCCCTGATCCCCTTTACCACCGCTTTATAACTACGGTTTCATGGGTAAAACAGCATCTGCGAGGTCCGGACACCGCTTTATAACTTCGGAAACAAGACACAAGTCCTTAAGCCCCCTTGTTGCTCAAGGCCAACGACCTGCCCTCGCTTCATAACTACCGCCTCTGAAGTCCTCAACCCTTCCTTTGGGGAATATTGTAAAGTGCTGTCAGAGGGACTAAATGTACTGCTTGATGGAGCACAGCCGAGCGTAGATGATCGCTAGAAGGCAAATGTGGACCAAAAAGAAATCGAAATCCGTGCCGCGCGGATCAAAAGAGAAGTGGTCGGCGTAATTATGAACTAATTTGTCTGCAAATGCTTCCGGGTCACAGACATTTGTAGCTGCTTTGATGGCCTGACTGGCTTTAGAGTTGAGTTTCATGAACTACGATTAAGGATTAAATAGGTTTCAAGGGGGCTCGGTTGTTGCTTATTACGGACAGCGATACAACAATTAACTGCATTGTCGAACTAGATTGTGTTACTGACACAAAGATGTGGGAGAGTAGAGAAAGGAGAGATGTAGATATATGGAGATAGAGCTTTGAATGTTATTTATTTTGACGAACAACCGAAGTTTTATAAAAAGAAAACACAAGTATATAATATCATTGTGGGGTCAATTCTGGATTGACAATTCTGAACTAAAATAAAATAAAAGAAGGTGGGTAATAAAATGGGTAAATGGGTAAGTAAGAAAAAGTGTTCGTAGTTGAATGTATCATATTGCGTACATGTGTGTGTGTGTGTAGAGGGGGGGTTATAGGGGTCCGCGTGTGCTGATATGTGTGTGTGTGTGTGAGAGAGAGAGAGAGAGAAAGAGTAACTGAAGATGATATCCACGTACGTTCAAGAAACTTATTTTTTAGCTAAAGTTAGGACTACAGTCTTCAATACATTATAACGGCACCATGCTAGGCAAAATCATCCTACGAAATAAAAATATTAAATCCCATAACATGAAATACCCATTTAATGAAAGACGACCCTTCATGGCGAAGGCTGTTAAAAAACACTGAGCTCTAAAATGTCTAAACGATGATTAATTTCCAACCCGCAAGAAAAAAAATAACAATAAAATGTTAAAAACTCGACACATAAAATACATTCCTCAAACATCATTCTACCGTTTGGCAAGACATGATGCGTTTTAAGCGCTTAAAACTGCTATTTTGATTGTGAAAATGAATTATTTGAGATCGATATGGCAACAAATTTAGTAGGAGAAGCCGTCTGAGTACTGCTTTGTTTTATTTTTCACTTCAGCGTTTAGAATGGCTTCGCGGGGCTAGCTGGTTGAGCCAAACACATCCAGCACACGCAGCCATCAATCACAAGTTCCCCATCTGTTTGTTTCGGGTTTAGTCTGAGCGTTAATCTGCACGTCAGGGCTCAAGTCTTGGGCGTTGAGACACCAATTCGCCGAGGGCGATGCTAGGCCTCAAGGGAGAGAAGTCAAGAAATCGATCCGGCAAGGGGAGAGAAGTATGAAGAGCCAGGCGTTGGCTTTCGAGTCTTCGATCGGCGGGAGAAGTTGAAGCGTTTAACGGTCGGCCAACGATCACTTCATTAGGGTTGAATGTTTGCCCAACCGCTGGTTCGTACACATACTCCGCGGTTCTGATCCTCGGGTTGTTGCGATGCCCACACGTTCCTGCATATTGCACGTGTCACGGGCACAAACATATCAAAGACGCATAATTCCGTACAACAGGAGCGCGCGCTTTACTTGCTCTTTAGCTCACTCACAAAATAACAGAGTGAGGAGAGAGAGAGAGAGAAGAAAAGGAAGAAGATTATTGTAAAATATTCCACTCTTGAGGACTCAAGAAACTGACCGAGAATAAAGAATGAGGAATGCATCAAGACAAGACATTCTGAAGTAGCGTTTCATAAATAAACAAAACGAAAATCGCACGCACGCACTGAGGCATTCACCCCCGAGGAAGACACACATTCCGATGTCTTTTGAGATATGGACAACGATCTTTACAGAAATATGTAACCACTTTTAAAAAATTACTATTTTTGTTTTTTAAAGAGATAAACGAGATATGTTTTAGAAACAGGCAACGAGGTGTGCCTTCGGGAGAATTTAAAAAAACACTGAATGTATCTAAAAAATATGTAATTATATGCTTTGGGAATAGACAGTGACAGTATTGACAATAAAAATGTGGGTTATTACTTATGTCACAGAAATAGAATTTCGCCTTGCTTTTTGATCTCCTGCATTCATTACCTTTTACAAACATTTAACATTTGAAACAAATAGTTCTTTGTGTTTGTGTTGTAATTAATTTTATTTTGGTGCAGCGTCGATAAGCTACAAACAGACATATCAACTGAGCCGGCAAGAGTCTTTTACCTCCATAACACCTGTAAGCAGCTGGTAATCACATTGACTTAGGGTTTTCTTCTGACCTTTACGCCGAGGATGTTCGGAAAAGCCGCTATTAGACTTTCTTGCAGGGAATTCCTTTCTCAGACTTAAAATTACCTCCCCGGTAATCACCATCTTTAAGATCACAAGGAAGCACAAATAATTTGAAGGACATCACTAAGTGAACCCTCGGAAAGGTTCCAGGGAGACAAATGAGGCTTTTAGAGTTCAACGTCATAGCTTCGAGCAGGTGCTTCTAAGCACGATGAGGATAAATAATGGCTTGTGGTTTAAATTTAGACAAGTAATGTCATGTTTTTCGAATAATCGACTTGTCAACGTGTCTCGGAAAAGGTCATCAAAACACTTTAGGATGAAAAGAAGAGCAAGGAACATTAATATTTCTATATACCGGGGTAAAGTCAGCAGATGCAGGCGACAAAAATAGAAATCGCCGATCGAAATATTTATTTTGGAAAACATCTGCCACTAACATTATTTTCTGTCAGCGACGGAAGTCGTGCCATTGTGACGTCACCGAGTTCGAGCGCCCCCTGTCTGGACTTGACGAACACGCCCTGTCAGGCCTGATCACGCACATTTGCATGAAAATTACCCACAATTCAAGATAAAGCCAAGTTGTTGCTCTGCATGCGGAGGGTAGCAACAGCCTTTCTAGGGAAGCACCCATCTTCTACGATTTATGATTCTCCTGCCTGTCTTTGGTCCTCCGAGTTCATTTGCATAGAAATAACTTCATCGCCCTCCCCGCCCACATGCACTATTCACCCCCACCCACCTTCCGACGCATACTTGTGGAATATATGCATTGTTGGTTGCTGTCTCTGAAAGTTCTTTCCTTTGTTTTCGTCTGTTGTGTAAAGCATGATAAGGGGTGGGGGTGGGGTGGTGTAGAGAAGAGCTTTGCGTGTCTTTGTGTCTCTTTCTCTCACACACATACAGAAGAAAGCGAGCACAGATAATTTTGTTTCAAGCAGATGATTAATGAAATGAAAATAAAAAGAGAAACTTCAGAATGAAAAGAGAAAATTAAGCTTATGCCAGCCAGTTGATAACGGAAGCAGGCTTTCTTCATGCGAGAGAAAAACAAGGAGATGGAAGAATAATATGGTCGCGAAAGAAAAATTATCGTCAGCAGGAGGGCAAGGCGGGTGAAAAGGTCAGAGCTACTGCCAAATAAAACGTGGAATTTTAATGTCAGGGGTTTGGTGGCTTCTAGTTGCTGCAATGTGGTAAAGTCGAGAAATATCGATGAGAATCTAACTGGTCGACAGATGGATATGACCGCTAACATCGTTGTCTTTGATATCTCGAGAGAATATCACTCTCTCCTACACTCCCCCCCCCCCGTTGCCTCTCCTACCTTCTCTCTCTCCACTCCTCTTATCACCTCCTTTCCCAGGGTATGGCAGCAACTGACGTGCTTCTCCTGTTCGTCACTCACTCTGCCATTCTCACGCGGATTGGTTTGCACGAGGGGCTCCTGTCTACATAAACCCCGGCCGTACAATTCAGCAGAGTTCAACCCCTAGGACCACATCAATGTATGACATGAAGCAACAACGGTACCCTGGACCTGTCGGCAGGCGTGTTTCCTTTGAGAGCCTCCAGAACGGCTAAACAAAAGATGCTGCAAGC
Source organism: Marisa cornuarietis (assembly GCA_004794655.1). Lineage (NCBI taxonomy): Eukaryota > Metazoa > Mollusca > Gastropoda > Architaenioglossa > Ampullariidae > Marisa > Marisa cornuarietis. Next base: position 3,073,355 of record SMMW01000627.1, on the reverse strand, counting down.
TTGGTGAAAGTGGAAGACAGAAGAGATGATATATAATCGATGGGATCCTGTTGAGATGCTGTCGCAGACAAGACCATCTATTTCCATATCCCTGAGTACAATGTGGCGTATCTGTGATGCTTCTTGTTCAAATTTCAACCATCGGGCGATATAACAGTTTACTCTGGCTTTTCTGTCAATGATGAAACTATAAATACTTATGTACACACGAAGAAGAGAGTTATAAAATCCCAGGCTATAACTCCCCGAAACTGTTCTAGAACAGAAAATCTTGATTCCACCATTGTGCATTTACTTATCGTCAGATTATCTCCATCACAGCTGCGAACCTTATTTTCTTTTTCTCATCAAGGCAACCCTTATAAGAACACGAAGTGCTGATGGAGGTAGTTTCCATTCACTATAATAAAAATAAAAGACCACTGTGTACTCTGTAATAAAAGGACTCAACCCATCCTCCATCAATCTGGAACCAGCAATTTTCACTCATTACCGACACTAATAGCAGAGGCGCTAAGACTGCAACTAACAGGAAACAAATCTGGCAGCAGGAGAGGCCGAAGAAAGAGGAAAAAGTTGTTGTTGATTCCACCAGCTCTTCCTTTTTTTGAGGGAGGGTCAGAGTCGGCCACTTTTCGTCTGTCCGCGATGAACTGGCTGGCACGCTGTTGGCATACTTACATAAGCCAGTGTTTAGGGGGATGGGGAAGGAAAGCAAGACTTAGGGAAGCTCCTCTGTGCTTTTGATGCGGCTGTGAGAAGAAGCACTGAACCTGAACTAATGGATAGACCCTGGCTGAGTCTGCTTGAAGCCAACTAGCCGTCATATTGCTACTCTTAAGGCGATATTGTCTCAATACTTTGAATATCCTGCCATTGTAGTTTTGCCCTTTTCGAACTCTGTCGAGAATTTTTTCATACTTTAATTTTTTTGCACATTTATTGTGGATGCCTGTATGCGAATTAAGCTATCTACAGTAAAACGGTTTCACTTCTTTCAAGTTTATCAAAGCCAAAAACTTTTTAAGCTTATCAAAGGGAAAAGTGTTCTTTTAAGCTTAAAAAAGTGTAAAAAAATTCTTTCAAGTTTATCACAGTAAAATATACATTGATGTCAGGTGTAAGCTGAAGGCAGGTTGTGGTCTTTATAGAATTTCCACTTTCAGGCGCCAGTTACAGAAAAATGAAATGTACAAACTTGGAGTTGGCCAATATGTCTGTGAGATGTTGTTAAACTCCGGCAGAATCAGAGATGTCAAAATATTGATAAAACATGTTTCCACGATGTAAAGATTTCCAGATGCCTCTCGCCTTCCTTTGAAACAAAAATTACTAGGGCTTAAAAAAATAACAGTTTGTATCCCTCCTGCTGAGCCCAGGCGTAAACAGGGTGTGTGCATCTGCTGCGCAACTGATTTGAAACAAGGGTTGATCGTTGGCAGACGTGGAAACGACTAAACGTGCAGCTTACTGGTGCTGACAGATCTGACTCTGACGAAAGCCGACAAAGAGTGGGCGAGAGACAGGTGGGCTTGAGTGGGTGAGTGAGTGAGTGAGTGTGATGCTTCTTGTGTGTATGTGTGTGCGCGTGCATAAGAGTAGGTGTGTATGTAAGCATGTATGTGTGCATGAATGCACGTGTGTCCGTGTGTTTGTGCACGCACATGCTTGCATGTGTGTGTGTGTGTGTGTGCTTGAGAGTAGGTGTGTATGCATGCATGTATGTGTGCGTGAATGCACGTGTGTCTATGTGTGTCTGTGCGCGTATATGCTTGCATGTGAGTATGCATGAGTGTAGGTATGCATGTGTCTCTGTGTGTCTGTTCGCATACATGCTTACATGTGTGTGCGTGTGTGCGTGTGCGTGTGCATGTATGCATATGCATTTATGTCTGTGCGTACATGTGTGTGTGTGTGTTTTGATTAAAAGTTAAATGTCAGAATGAGTCAGTAATGTTTGATGGCTCATGAAATGTACGATAAGGAATGGTCTCACTGTTCGCATTAAAAGGCTATACATGGAAATAACATTTGAAATAAGGCAACACTGTCACGCTTAGTAATGTCTGCCTCTCCATCCCTTCTTATCTTTTGTTTCTGTGACGTTGTAAGTCACGCACAAGCTATTAAATTCTTCGGCAAAATCAGAAAAGAAAATTCATGTCAATGTGTCAAAAACACAAATCCCCGGATAATATTCGCATCGTGCACAAGGGATATTTTTTGTTTCTATGTTTTGAATTAATAATCAATGATCTTGGGTGTGTCTGCTAAGACATGAACATCTTAGCTTTCTTCTGCATCGGTTTCCTTGACTACTGCGTCACACCTCAGGCAACGTGTTCGTGACTTGTTGTGGTCTAAAAATAGACTGCAGGAACTCACGAACAGTGATTCCAAAAGTAGGTATTGTCGAAAGAGGTGATCAATGACCATCCTGAAAGATCACTGACTGCATGCTCTGTGTGTGTGTGTGTGTGTGTGTGTGTGTGTGTGTGTGTGTGTGTGTGTGAAAATTCATGTAACCTTTGCTGATGACGTCACGCCCTGAAAATACCCATGTGACATCAGCAGTAAGGACAGACAACCCTCACATGTAGACAGAGTTATCTATCTTCCTCCCACACCACCGACGAAGCGTAGTTGTAAGGACAGAGAAAGCCCACGAGCCACCATTACCATATATAGACATCGGCTACAAGCGTATCAAGACGACAGCAGAGGGCAAGAAAAACAAACCAAATTCCATTGATGTCAGAAAAATCGATAGTCATGTGAAAGATACTCACACAACAGCTTCCAAAATAACCACGTTCAGGTCTCATTTGTGCCTTAAGACATTTATACTCTTGCCTCTTTCTATTTATACTCTCTCTCTGTCCTTTTTCACTGCTCCATTTCTATTAAAAAAAATTCTGGTCCCTGTTATACTCAGGTTGCTAAATGAACAGGTAAGGGTGAACAGGTGTGGGTGTAGGATGTATAGAACGCCAGTCAAGCACTTGATGATTGATCCTACGCTTGTCATTCATCGTTTGCGCGTGCCTTTCACGTGCTACACACATATTGTAATCAATATATCAACCCTTAGTTTTCCAACGCACACACACACACACACACACACACACACACAGACACACACACACATCATTCGTACCTGTGGCTGTTTTGTCATTTTTCAAGTGCCAAAGGTGACTGCAATATCAGTTTGACAGGAGAGCCACGATAGCACTGATTCTGAGAGTGATCCCTTAATTAGCATGAAGTGTCGAAGGTCGTGACCCACGGAAAGAGCAGGAATGAATTGTGATGACAGATGTTACCCAGGGCAGCTATAAATAGCGACATGCTTATGAAGGGATTTTCGTGACCTTTACTGCTGCTGCTCAGGATGAAAAAGATTCTGATGACGACGTGTGTGACAACGAGGGTAAAACAGATGACGCAAAACGGGAAAAAAGAATTGTGAACGTTATTAAACTGATTTGACAATGTTATTACTACTGGTAATAATCATGATGATGATGAAGAAGATGAGCCTGATGATGCTGGTGAAAAAGATACCGTTTAAAACGTGTTAAAAATTTACGTTTCTCGTCTCTATCTTAACAGAATTTGACCAAAGCAAAGTTTTAAATTATTGTTATTTTCTTCCTTCACCTATGCTGTAGTTCACTCTTTGTAAGATAAAAGTAGAAGTAGTGGTGAATGCTGATAAGGGATTTATGAATTATTGAAATTATTGAAAGGATTCGCAGATTTTTTAAAAGTGACCTATTTCAGAAATTAGATGATATGAAATGTTTCATTACCTTAAAAGGTATTCTTATATTTCTGGCTTTCCCGCGACACCAAGGTGCACAATTTCCCCTACTCTATTTAATTGTGTTTATTAACTGCAATTAAAAATACTCACAATTATATTCTTTGGTGTGAAATGTGTGAAGAACAAGATAGTTTCTAGCAATAAAAGGCAGTACAGATATTGTCTACCTTTAGACAACGCTACACAACCAAAAAAAAAAGAGAAGAGAACTTCATAATTTTCAATAAACAGCGCAATCTAAGAATAATCATCCAGTACCCGGTTAACTTCCTTAAAACATAGCGCAGTCTCTATGTATCGCTTAAACTGAGATTTTCGCATATTCAACACAAACGGACAGATAAGTTTAGAACGATTGCCGCGGTAACTAAAATGGCGGGGAGGTACACCAACGGAACGAAATGAGCACCCGGGACACATTCTCCTAAAGAAAACTCGTGCACAAGGTCCATACAGATCGTCAGATGGTGTTATGTGTGTGTGTGTGTGTGTGTGGGTGTGAGGTGGAGGTGAGGAAGGCAAATAACACTACTCCCACGTCACTGTTCCAGCCTCACTCTGAAACCAGAGAAAACAGCAATCCTTGCCAACGACTGGAGCGAAGCGATTTTTCGTAGTCAAACATACAAGCCACGATCAGTCGTCGGCTTGACTTCCTTTTCCGATCCTCTTGCTGGAGCTTAGAAAACAGTTCGGGGGCGTCGCTATAATTGGCCAGCGGGACGCGGTAACGATTGGATGTGACAGAAACGTCATGAAGCCGCCCCGACCAATGGACTTGTAATTGATTCGCCTCCGCGGTCTTCTACCAGGTTCGGCCTTTTACTACTCAAAAGATCCTTTTGATTGGATTACGTGCGTCTCTCGTTACACCAGACTAACAACAGGGGAAAGAAAGAAAGAGAGAGAGAGCAAATGAATGCAACGAGAATATTAAAACGTGGCTAAAAGATATGATAAAAAGATCCATGAAAAAAAAGAAAAAGAGATTCAGGGAAAGCATAAAAAGAAAAAAATGATCGAAAACAAAATATCCTTGGAATCTCTTTGATGACGAATGGCATGTCGATACTAATGCAAAGGAAAAGAAGACTTTTGTGCAGTTTTCTCTTGATTCTGATTGGGTGAGACGTACCAGGTCACCTTCGCAAACTAGAATAACATCTCTTATTTTGGAACAGCAGTTAATACGGACTAACCTAAGATCATCCAATAAATGGATCCAAAGTATCGAGCGAGGTTCTCATCCATCCATCCCCGGAAACCTACTCGTTAAAGAATACCAAACTGTAGAAACTAAGAGAATTGAACGGCTAGAAGACACGAGGTCCGTGACGTTCGATATCGTCTACCTGACGTCTGCTGCTCGTCAAGGTTCTGCAACGACAACGCCGCTGGCTGCAATTTGTGGGCGTAATATTCTGTGCAGTGGTGGTGGGGCTGGTGATGGTGGTGCGGGGGAGGTGTGTCCAGAAGTAGAGTTTCTATGCGCTACGATGATGGTCGTGGCACATTGATCAGGAGAGGTTGGGTCGTAAATGGAGCTGCACCGGAAGTGCTGGCGTATTAAATATTTGACAGACAATCAGACAGGCAGGTGCGATGGAGACATAAGCAACATGTAGGCCTGTCTCCAAATGTCACGTGGTCGCCTGGTCGTGTTTGTGATGTCGATAACTTGCACCACTCCCTTACATGACCGGAGTCGCAAGATTATCTAGAAGTTTATCTTTCCTTTATTTCTGTCGATGTTTTCTTGATAAAAATCTTCCACCTACACTTAGTCCAGAAACATCTAGATATCTATCTCTTAATTACAGATTTGTCTGCCACTGAGGACATACCTTCTTACTTTCTTTGAATGAAAGAACGAGTAGACTTAACCAACGAGAGATTCTAGTAAGAAAAGCCTCACATGATGATGACAATAACAATGACGACGATGATGATGACGATGATGATCTCTAGCACATAAATTTCCCCCTGGTAAGGATTTTAGCTGCAGGTTTTGGATACTGGAGGGCTAAATGATTAAGATGTACGATGACTTGAACAGATTATATAATACCCCCTGATATTGTCATGCAGTTACCAAAGAAACAGAAAAGTTTGAGGCAACGACCAAACTGTTTTACACTCACTTAAACTTAATTACTACCTTTCAAAAAACTAGAACGCTTCAAAGATGGGTTCCTTCAGAGTCCCTATCTTCAGTGTTACTTTGAAGAACTCCCTTGTAAATACACCCTCGCTTGCATTTCCTACACATTTACTGCCAGTTTGAGAAGGACAGAAATATTTTGAAAAGGGAGAATGGCATAGACGGGCACTTTAATGTGTGGAAAAAGAAACACTACTGTTTCATGCAACCCACCATCAGGTACGAAAGTCAGGAAGACATGGCAGAGGCACGCTCGCAAGTGACTCGTGAGCTTCCTCCTGCTTTCAGAAACACCGCCCCGCAGATATCTCAATCCACCGAGGGCCCAGGCAGGCCCAGCAGGCCCAGCCGTGCTGTTTTGAAACCTAGCCGTTCGATTACGAAAGAACTTTGCCACACGCATCAGAATGCGCGAGCAGGAATCCGCAACGTGCCTTAATCACGTGACACGACCTGACTATCGACCTCCTCGCCTCATCAGTCGTTTGTTTCGCTAGGTATTAAAAAGTCAGAACTTCTCCGATACGGTTGGCACCCAGCAGGTAGGGGCCAACAACTTGTTTATGGCTGACCCAAAATAAGACTGCAGGGGCTTGTTTGGCGGAAATTCCAGGCCATTCGGAGGCACTAAATAACTGTCATAACAAGCTTGAGGGTTTTAGAACAGCAGCAAATGATCAATCTCTGGGTGTGAGTCACGAGGGAAATTTATGTACCACATAACAACGGGGTATAAATCGCACATTTTTGCAGCCGCACAACGCAGGCTTTTTAATGGGCGTAAAGGTGGGCAGAGAGGAAATAAAGAAAAAAAAAGAATGAACACAAAATTAATCAGGATCAAAACAAAATGTAGGGCTCTGAGTCCTGTTCTTAACCTGAAAAAATGTCATCTCACGATGGTTAAGTCAGGTAATAGTTTTTTACATGACGTTTATATAAAAACTTTGCAAAACGTGGTCAAAGGCTTGTCCATATTTTTCTGGTCAAGACAGGTTTTTAAGGAGAAGGGAGAAGCTAGAGGACAAAACTACGGCACTGATGAGGGAAATTTCTTCTTTGTGGCAGTCTCTATTATCATCACATGAAAAAGAACACAAAGAATAGGGTAGATGTGGTAGATTTTAAAAAAAAATTGTTTTCTAAAATGAAGCCGGGAAACGATCACGTGATCAAGGCAAGAAGCGTCTCGACTTTGGAGTTATGGGACTTTGGCTAACGAGGATTTACTCCGAGACTTGCCTCGGCAATCAGCTCCGAGGAAATAGCACACAAGACAAAAGTAGATCGTAAATCTGTTGGCTAATTCTGGATCGCACACCTTAAGCTTTTATTTACATTTTTTTGGGGGTGGGTGAGTAACAAGGGTAAGGGAGCCAATCTGGCACCATCTCTTGGCAAATCATGCCAACACTGCCTGCCTAATTTCCGCGCTCTCTGGTTCAGAGAATCTGATGAAAGAGGTCATTAAAAAAAGTTTGAAAAAAGCCACATCGTCATCTGCGCTTGCTGCTTGATATTAGATGTAGCACAGGTGGAGATAATCAACTGATCTTTTACCGGTTGTTGTTCCTGATCTCAACACGTTGCTGCAGAGAGCCGGTGAGATCAGCTCAGCGCCAAGCGTACTGCGCATGCGCCGAAACATGACGAGCAGTTCCTCAGTTACCGTTAATTGCTGGCGACACCCAGTCGTTAATTCTTTCTCGCGTCCTCCACCGGGATGTGCATTTTCAAGGAATGTTTTTCCTACGATTGCAAGTTACTGCAAGTTTTCAAGACAGTAACTTGGCGAAGCTCGAAAAATAAATCTCTGTCGCATGGTCCAAACCCTTCAACTCATTCACGTTTCATCGCATGTATCCTGTTGTACAGTGGCGACTGCGTCCGTCACAGACATACAGACTCTAAAGACCCCACTAGTTGTGGGTGCAGGACGGGTATACACGCTGTAGAACAGAGCAATGGACGGGACAGGCTTGTTAATAGGTTGTCAGACGACATGAAATTCAGTCCTGGTTTTTATCTGTCGGACAATGTCACCAAAAACAAGTTTTAAAAAAAGCAAAAGCAAAAAATCCCAAGAAAAAGAATTTTAGAACCTCTCACTAACCTAGCACCAGCCGGGGATTGAAGGGAATAAAAACTGTTTTCCATAAATAACATTTCAGCACAAATCCCAGTGTCTCCATATGTCGGAAATTATGGTCGATCCCGTTTGCAAAGAACGGGGGGAGGGGGGAAGAAGAGAATGAAAATGTTTCACGGCCCAGTTACTGACTGCAAGGAGCAAGGAGCTGAAATGGAGACACACGTGACTCGTCTGCCTGCAGTTCAACATACAATAAAACTACATCTTGAGCGTTGCGGATAACAGTTACCTGCCAATGAGTCTCGTGCACGGGTAGACGTTTCCCCCCAGCATCGACTTATGAACCACCGTACACATCATCCTCAGCCCCGCGCGCTCTAAATGTCAGGGAGGCAAGCACGAGCAAAAGGGGGGGGGGTAGGCATGAAGCAAATGGCAACACCACTCCAACACGATGAGTGATGTCGCGCTCGCTGGGCAGACGACTGGTGTCGGCGATGTTAGCACCTTGCCGTCGCGCGCACTCAAGAACGTTCAAGGTCCCAGACCTTTCAGGTTTCAGAAATAAATCAGCATTATCCTCCTCCTCCTCCTCCCCCTCCCTACTCAGACCTGACTGACGCTGGGGGTTTGGTAAACAGGATCTTCCCTATCTCATTAGTGACTGACATCTGTAGCACGCGTGTAGCTTAATTAACCTGCTCGCTGACGGCACTTACCTGCTGGCAAGTAGCTTGCTGAATAGAGAGCTTGTGTTATATCTTGCAGATATTATCATAGTCATTTATCAAATTATTTGGTTATTGCCCTACTCAGCTAGTTTCTCTGATATTTTTACGATATAATTTATGTTTTGTTTTCCCTCTCCAAAAGCAAATCTGATAGATTTATTATAGTTTTTTTAAAGCAGGTAAATCAGTGGGTTGGATTCAGACTGAACAGAATTGTTTTTCAAATACGCACAGAATCGTTAATAAATAACTTTTTTAGTCATTGTAGGGTACAATGTCAAAGGTAAGCAAGTATTTCTTACAGATTTTCTACGACACATCTGATAAGCAGACGATTCGAGTTCAGTTTTTCTTTTCGAGTGCAGGGAAGGTGGGGATGAGCTAGCGAAAAACTGATATCTGCAAATATTATCTTCAACACATTAAAATGTTATTTACTTAAATAGATTATTTTATATTCTTTCATACTGAGTCGACAGATGGCGGAGAACAATTTCAGAAACTTTAAATCTTAAACATCTTTCGACAAATACTTTACAACACTCAACAAATGTTTCCAAAACATCTTTGAGTAAAGGACCATTTTGCCTTGTCTTTCACCGCCATAGCTCCGACACTTAAAAATCTTGGGCACACTTCCAGCAAGTAAACAGAAGTATGGTATATTGCTTTCGCAGTCCAATGGAAGAGAGAGAGAGAGAGACCGAAAACAGGTCGGAAAGTAATGGAAGGGGGTGAGTTGAGAAGGATGGGAGGAAATCTGCCTCCCCCCCATCTGAAAACATCAGAACAGCAGAACATGGGCATGCAATCTACAGATCGTCGACAAAGGCAAAACAAAAGATCGCGTATCTCCGTGTCTCTGTGGAGCCATCTTCTTGCCTGGTGGATTCTAGATACACAACACCAACACACCATGCGAGGGAACGAGGGTTTATCGCCCTGCATCATCAGTTGGGGCCAATCTTTTCGCTGGGATTTCTCTGCGGACCCTTCGTCGCTGTTGCTGCGGGATGCTGGCAAAGGCGCGGCCGCGATTTCTGATTGATCCGTAATAGCCTGCTTTGTTCACGTAAGCAGCGCCATGGCAACGGGAGGGTAAACGGGTATGGATAATGACAGCCGAACACGTTTAAAGTTCGGTACAAATGTTTGTCTCACGCGCATCGCGCCGAACTGTTTTGTCAGATCAGCTATTGGAAGTTGTCAGTGAAGAGGATGGGTTTTTTTCTTCTTTCTCTCCTGTGATTTTTCCAGAATAGGAATTTTATAATTTAAAAAAAACTCCATTTTCTGTTGCTTAGGGTTTGGTCTACATGCAATGAACAGGATATGAGACCAAGGTTCGATTTCGGCTGTGGTAAATGTTCTGATTTTGGTCTATTTAAGACCTAATGATACTAAAAATGTAAAGAGGAGTGAGGGGTAAAATCCGGTTTTGAAAAATAAGTAAGGTAAAGGATAGAAAGGAATTACTACCAGACATTAATTTCAACACATTCACCTGCTGGAAGAAAAGGGTAAACTTTATCGTTGTAATTCTTGATGTACTAGTTCACCCTCCTCCCATATAAAAATGAAAAAAGTTGCTATGTTATTATTATTGCTTTTGACATAACACACGTCGCTTATAGTGCTGAAAGTCTTTACAATGCATCAACCACTCACAGTTCTAGCATATATGCAAAAAGTGTTTGTAGACAGTTAACAGGCTGACATCAACGAAACTATTTTTATGTATTTTGGATGTCCAAGCAACTGAGAGTCAGGTGTCTCTACAGGTCACCTACGTATTCCATCATCTGCACGTGCTCTCAAGCATCTACCTTCCTGCCGTTCGTTCTCGTGTCACCTCCGCCAGCCCATCACCTCCGCCAGCCCACCACCACCTCTACCCTGACCTCATCTCGGCACGTGTTGATCACAATAACCGTTAATAACACCCGTGTCACAGCGAGATCGACCTGTCTGTGGCTACTCTCTTTATTTCGTCCTTCGCGAAACTGAGGCGCGCGAGGTCAAAGGTTGTCGGCGCTGGTGGTGGTGGTGGTGGTGGTGGTGAGATGCACGACACGTCAGAGTGAGCCCCCCCCCCTTATCATAGCAACAGCTATAGCCTTTATCAAAATTGTCAACCTGTCTTTTCGTTTTGCGGGAGAGGTGGTGGTTGGGGGAATTATGTTGGGCTGTGGGTCGGTTGTTGTTAATGTTTCTAATCACTCTGGGGTCGTCAAGCTTAGTCATGCGCGAGAGGTGCTACAAAACTTGTTCATTAATGAAATTGTAATTGTGGAGTGTTGACTGTGGCCTGGAGAAGAAAGGAGAGTGAGGGAAGAAGAGTGAAGAAGGAAGAAAGTGCACGAAATATTTCCCACGTGCAGGTTATAATGAGACATCAGTGTGCGGGGTGGGTGGGCTTTTATCTACACGGGTGTAACAGACAGGTGAGTGCACACATCAACCCGACTGCTGTTAGCTTTGAGTGGCACTTTCATTTCATGGCAACCAAATAAAAAATTGTTTGGTGGGGGTGAGATTGAGAGAGAGAGTTTGGGGGGGGGAGAAAAAAAAAGACGGGATGGATGTTAGTGACGACGTTGGCTTAGTGTTATCCTTCACCTGTGACCTGTCTGTTAGACTAGCCACTCTGCAAGCCACTGGGTGACAAGGGTGAAATCAGCTCAGTGCTATTGGTGGGACGGGAAGGCGAGTGTGTGTGTGTGTGTGTGGCAGGTGGGGGAGGAAAGGGTGAAGAGAGAGAGAGAGAGACACAGAAATGACAACTTCTTTACTTTGGCAGGCTCACACCTGTCACCGATAACAAAGGGAAGAAGATAGTCACAATGCAAGCAAACATAAAAAGATAAAGACAAGAAAAAACCCCACACACAAAATAGAAAATAAAAACAAACTTTCATTGTTTTAGCGCAAGCCATCAGGTCGAAAGACAAGGCCAGGTGTGCTTACACGTCTATGACAACTGTGTACTTACATGCAACCTTTCAAGCCTGTATGTGAAAGCGAGTTCTCACAAGTGTGTGTGCGTGTGTGTGTGTGTGTGTGTGTTTCTTACCAAAGTATATATTCGTGTGTGCTGTTTTGCAGTCTTATTGGTAAAAGTGCGTGTGTACTCACAAATTGTTGTAAAGTGCGTGTGTACTCACAAATTGTCGTAAAGTGCGTGTGTACTTACAAATTGTCGTAAAGTGCGTGTGTACTTACAAGTTCCAGAAGGCGCAGAAGCTCGGCAGGTCGCTCCACACAGCAGTTCTGCCCGTCCTTGGTGTCGCGGCGCGTGAAGTCGCTCAGCATGGCCTCCTCATCAGGGCTGGGGCCCAGCCGCACCTCGCTGCACGGCACGCACAGCTCCTCCCGCTCCAGGATCTTGGCCACCTGCTCGCCCACCTTGGGCTGGTGCGAATGGTGCGTGAGGTCGTAGTACAGCTTGGCGTACAGCGAGGCGATGATGGCGATGAGGATGATGCCACCGACGACGACCACCACGGCCAGCCCGTAGAGGTAACTGGTCAGGCGTGCCACTCGCCGGTGCAGGCGGGTCAGATCGCAAGGACTGGTCAGCAGGGCGTTCTGGCTCGCTGCGTATGCCGCCTTGCTGTTGGCGTGGCCGAAGGTGTCCGGCAGGTGCTGGACTTGTCCGCCCGCCATGTTGTTGTTGCTGCTGCCTTTGTACTGCTGGTTGCTGTTGTCGTGCAGCAGGGTTCTGGAACTGTCGGGATCGGAATCCATCTTCCAAAAAAGCTGAGGTAGTTGTAGATACTTCTAGAATCAGGTAGCTGTTGATGTAGGTGTGACTGTCAGTGACGAGGCTTTCACCCTTGTCGATCCTTTCACCTGCAAATACACAAAAGTTTTTTTTCCTGGTCAAACATACGACAGGTCTTGTCCGCCAAACATTCAAAATCAATCGAGAACAAGAAGATGAGTCTGATAACAGAACTATCGCTAAAAGATTGTTTAAAAATCGGATTGTTACTCCCAACTCTTGTTACAAGTGAGCTGCAGAAAGAAGGTTGACTTAAAGCATCATCTCACTTTATGAACGGTTCCCCTCACTCTGGTGTCGTGAGTTGGCTTAACCTTCAGGTCAACGGACAGGTGAGGTTTAAAACATAACTTATTAGAGGTCGCCTGAATTTCACGCGTGTTTCAATATACATGACACATAGGAGATCAGTTCGTCACTGGTGACAGCAGCTGACCCTCCTTGACCGAGCTTTGGTCCCAGAGGGGGGAGGACACTTAAGAACAAGCTATATGAGACCTTGTCGCGATCTCAGATGAAACATGTCCAACCAACCATGACTGTAATACTTCCTTACAAAATACCTTACCACCAGCTTACCTATGTTTAAACTCAAGATCCGCAAGCCATGCTTACTCGCAAGAGGGGGACTTCAGGTAGCGAAGTCGTTAGTAATACGCGTAATCATACCGGTAAAATCGGACAGGTGTAATCAAACAGGTATAATCCGACAGGTGTTACAGAAATTAAGACACCAACTGGCTAAGGGCAGGCACGTAAGAATGGAGACGTTAAAAAGATGTAGGTAGCAACAGATGGGTACAGACCAGACACCCAGGGTGCTGAGAATGAACCATGTGTACATCGTTGTCCCCTGATTAGAGATAACTCGGGCGCTTAGATAAAAATGTGTGCGGCGTCTGTATGCCATTATGGAACATAGGGCTAACACATGTGTTCGCAGCGTCTGGTCTGTCTGTGGCTGATTTTGTTTGGGAAAATCCGTCAGCCACTCCGTATTGCGCATAATATGTTGGTTTGTCATATAGTCAGTATGAAGGAATGAATGTACTTACTTGCTCTGTGAAGATGACTTCTTCGAGTGCACGCAGCACAACTTCAGAATCACGATTAGAATCTTGGAAATATTCAGGCTAAGAGTCAAAAAAAGGTTTGCTCGCGCTACTTTCTACACCTCGGCGCCTCCTCGGGCACCAACCAGAAGTCTGCGAGCTTAAGTAACAAGCTTCCACGTGAGGCACTGCAGGGCTTTCAGTATCAGCAGAAGGCAGCTCTGCCAGAACACAGGAAAGCCTGTTACTCAAAAGATTACAAGTCCACAACACACGGTTTGCACACAAAGAGAAGCACTGGTTTTTCTGGAACCAAGGCTTGCTATCTCTCTCTCTCTTTCTCTTTCTCTCGTCTGCAAGGCTGCGCGTGACTCGATGGTCTTTGACTCAATGACTGGCAGGGCGTCAGCTCGAGGTATATAATTATATACCAGCAACAATCAGGGCCTGGCAGGCACGGGGACTAACAATCCCACTCAACGATCGCTTGCTGTTGCTGCTTGCTTGCTGCTGCTGCTGCTGCACACAGATCGAGTCCTGCGCGAGCGCGCACACACACACCGCTCGCGCGTCACGTCACGTCACGCTAGAGTCAAACGAAGCTCGAGCCACACTCTACGACGCGATGTCGCTCGCTCGCTCGCGCGCGTCTTGTCCTCGAGTGGAGGGGACTCTGGAGGGGGGGGGGTTGTTGAGGTGGAAGGGTGGGGGGAGGAGAGTCAGCTTTCCTCTGTCTCTCAATAAGGCTGTCTCGTTTCCGGTGACATCACGACACATCGATAAGCATCGAAGCGCCGAGTGTTCTTCACCGAAGGCGGAGGCAGCGAAATCGTCGGTCTCGAGGCCTGATCTACCGACCTACTACTCCTACGGAACAAACTGAAGGAGGCGGAGTAGCAGTGGAGTAGCGGTGCATAGGAGCGCCTGCCACGGTGCAGGCGGCGGTGCTACTACAACTACAACACGCACGCACGCGCGCGCGCGCGCGCAAGCTCACAGCCGATCGAAGTCAGGCATGCGCACTTGCGAGCTTTGCATCTTCCACCCCGTTTCTTTCTTCTCTCCCTCCCCCCACTCTATCCCCGGGTTTGTTTTCGATATACGACGCCTAGAAGACAGTTCTTTGGGCGGTTGTGTAAACATCGTCACTCAAAGCTCTCATCTCATCTCTATTTTGCGTCGAAGTGTTATCTCTAGCACTGCCCTCACCTGTTATCTCTAGCACTGCCCTGACATCTCTCACCTGTCCTCACTCCTAGTATGAATCGTTGTTTGTTGACAGATGTAGAAAGAGGTATTTACAGGTCAGCATAGCTCGACTCTGAATACCTATTAGTGTTCGTTGACGACTTTCTACAAACGTAGTTTAGTTCTGAGGAGAAGTATGTAATTTTGCTCTGACCGATTCAGCAATTTTTATTATTTTTTCGGAGGACATGCTTAAAAAAATGTAACTTGTCATTCGAGTAAAATGAGTGAAGAAAATGAAATTAACTTTGTTTAGTTATTGTTGTTGTTGTAATGAATCCTGTTAGGGTGATGTATGTTGACAAAATATCATGCTTTATCTGTATCCTGTAAACATCGGTTTTTGCTGTCTTAACCACTCACAAATGATATTCTTTCCGTATCTTACTTGTCTTTAATATATCTAAGACATGTTTAGTAGTCTTAATATTCTTTTATTGTCTCAATACTTGACTTAATACTGCTGCATGTATAGCCCCTCAGTAGGCAATGGTCCTTGAATGAACTGATGGGTGAATAAATCTTTCTCCTAGGAGAAGACTTCTTTCAATGGATGTCGTATTTTCTTTGTTGATTTTAAAGGAGCAATGCTTTTGTAACCCTGGTCTCGAGCCTTTCAGCGTACAGACGGATTTCTTTCCTGTCAGCGGACTTTTCGCAGCCCTATTCTCTCAACTATACCTCAACTTTCCAGTTCCATCAAGGGCTTCAGAAAGAAATGTGTCGCTAAACTGCAGCTAAGGCTATTTGCCGGGAGGAAAACATGCCACCTCTGTTAGTGGGGTTCACCGGTGTTTGTAAAGAAAACACAAGGGGTACAGCACGGCGGCGGACGCTAGACAAAAGGAGGTTGTAAGAGGATGATGATAATAGGATGACAAAGTCGATGCAAACGGCGGACCGACCGAACCAAAAGCCAGTTCGCAAGCACAGCTCGTCATATGGAAATATGTTAACCGAGAAGGGACTGGGTAGGGATGTAAAACACACACGCGCATACATGCATGAACACACACATTGTTTATACTGAAATAAAATATACAATAAACACACACACACACACGCACACTTATGCACGTGAAGGAACACATTAACTATAGTAATAAACATAAAAAGTAAAAACATATAAAGGCGTGCGTGCGTGCATCCCCCCACCCACACACAAACATATGCACATAAATACAAAGACACAGGTAAATGGAGGACGAACTGCGAAGGAACCGAACCTCGACTGAGGTAAGTGGATATGTCACGTGACCAGTGGGTCGTCAGTGTACTGGGGTTACTTACAGGGCACCTTGTCCTTGTCGCGAAAGACGAATTCAAGAGGGTGAAAGGAGGTGCGCAATAATTCCGAGCTACGACAAGAAGAGACTTACTACCGGAGATAAAAAGAATCCATGGGGTTACGCACTTTGTGATTCACATCAAATGATCAAATGATCCTAAACACGTGTGTACGACCTCCACTTAGAAACATACGCACAAACATGAATGTTAGTTTTACACACACACACACACACACACACACACACACACACACACACACACACACACACACACACACACACACACACACACACACACATTCATGCCACAGACTGTAAGCGGTAGGCCACAAAAACAAACAAACAAACAGAAAACAAAAACAAACAAACAAACAAACAAACCAGTAAGAGATAGATAAAAGCGACGAAACCTTAGTGCCAAGACCGTGAAAAGCTCACACACATCGTGAATTGGGAACAGATTCTGCGCCAAATCCACTGCAAGCAGAGTACTGCGACATATTTTAGGGCGTCTAGAGCTACTGCGTGAATAACGAACAATAATAAACAATAATGAACAACAATAATAATACACATCAAAAGAAGAAAGAAGCGGAGAAAAATAGGATGAGGAGGAGGAGGAGGGGAATTCCCCTGCTAACTGTTTAAAAGCATCTGTACCGGAAACAGATTTTGATTCTTTGACAGCGTAAGCACTTATGTAGGCAAACAGCGCGTGTTTGTTCCCTGTAATCTGTATTTGTGTGGGCTTGGGTTTCTTAAAAAAAGATATAGAGAAACAGAGGGAAAAGAGAGAGAGATGGTGTGTGTGTGTGTGTGTGTGAGAGAGAGAGAGAGGGGCTGTGTTTCATGCGGGGGAGATCGACTATAGAAAACCGTTTGTAGCTGTAGCATTTTTTGTTTTTAAATCTGGTCTGTGAGGAATTACTGGATGGCGCCAAGGTTTCTAACACCAGTCACATCACGATACAGTGACAGCACGGGGCTGCCCACACCTGCCAATCGTTGTGGACATATTTGCTCATCGTTTTGATCGGTCTTGTCTAAACACCACCCGCTTTGTCTCTGCAGCCTGATCGGCGTTGGAGGAGAGGTAACAACACACCGCCTCTGCCACGCGTAATGTTTGCCACACGTTCGCTCTGCCGTGGGTGCAAATATTCCTTTGGCGATGATGTAAAAATAGCGGTCGTTCACCACAACTGATGGCGAGCGCTCCTTGCATGCTACACTGATGATAAGAGGAGGATTTTGAGAAGAGGATGAAATGTTTAAACGCCGCTCAGGAGTAGCTGGTGGTCGGGGCTGTGGGGACAACGAGCGGGTGAGACTGATCCAGGGAAGTTTCGGAGTTTGTGAGACCACGTACCAGTTATGCCAGCGCCACTACTACAACAGGTCCCGCCACAACCACCACCACTACTTACCAACTTCCCACCAACCCTTGGATGGTCCAGTGTCGTAACGGTTAGCGTCTGTCACTAGTACAGTGAGGGTCGGTTGTCTAAGGTTCAAATCTCGTCTCGGGCACTCTGTTTTTCTCTCTCTGTATGAAGCTTTTGTTTACAGGGCTGGGTGATTTTGTTGCTGGTTCGGCGTAAAACACCAGCTCTCCCCGCACTCCCACCAAACCTCACCACCAGTAATCGATGTTTGTCTGTTGCCTCACGCCTGCTGTCTAGGTGATAGAATCTATTGGTTCTTACGATGACTATCTTCTAAAATCATTTACGTTCGCTGAACTGTCACGTATTATTTTTTAGCAATGCTCAGTCACCAGCACCCACCTTTCCCCACCAGCGATTCGGTTGAGCCTCGTGTCAGGTTATGGACGTTTCCGCAGTAGTGTCAACTATAGCAAGTCATTAGCAGGCTCCCTGGAGTCAGACACTGAGAGGGAGAAGGGAAGGTGGTCAGGGAGGATGCTGAGCCACACAAACACCGATCTGGTTGGTAGTGAGGATGAGCGATGGCTGCTTTGTCATGCTGTCACTCACAGGCACTCTACTCACTGTCCTGTCCTGGCTGATACTAGAGATTCACTAAAGAAGCTTTAACCAAAGATTGGGATTTGCAAAGGATGACAGAATGTTCTGTATTTAAGCGTGATGACCAGTTAACAGGACTAACACGCCTTTCCGGTGCATGAAGGTCCGCTTAGATGACACAGTTTCTCCCCCTTTATTCTTTCTTCATTTTTTTATTCGTTGCCTTAGAAATTTGGTTTGCATCTTTCATAACTTATTATTAACTATTATTACTTTTTCATTATTGTTAACGATTATTACTTTTTCACTACTTACTGTTGATTGCTAAAACTATCCTAATGATGCTTCCATCTCCCATTACCTTACAGAAGAGCTAAAGCCGTCTCCAACAAACTAACAGAACGCAAAGAAAGATGATAAGGCTAGGTAAGAAAGGAGGAATAGCATCCCACCTTCGACAGATGGCTTGCTAAACGTGTTCAGGGCGGGTTGAACCATGGGTTTTATTTAAATATGTGACTAACATTCGTTAAAAGTCAGAGTGAACCTGTAACAGGAGCAAGGCCTTGTAGTTGAGACGTTGATATGGCGATTGGTATTACGAACTCTCAGAAACGAAGGCGAGGATAGAGATATAACACACACACACACACACACACACACACACACACACACACACACACACACAACACAACACACCTCTTCTGTGATCCATCAGGATCAATTTCATCGCTTTTGCCATATTTCACGATTAAGAACAGAAGGGACTTTGCAAGGAGTTTCAATCCATCCCCCAGCAGGTCTTGAACACATTATTATAAACCCAGGCTCACCGTATCACAATGGGGTGTATTTATAACCCCAGTATCAGTGTCAGCAGGCCGTTTATGGCTTCACTGCTTGGCTTTGTCAAAGCCTTCCTGACCTCTACCGGGGTTTGAACATTAAAGAAAAAAATCCGGGGTCTTGTCTACTTAGAGCTTCTAGCCAGGAAACCAGTCGCAGAGCTTGGTTGGCACCAGGACTTCAAATCCCTGTTGGCTGCTTCACGACTGGACACTCGTATTGCCTAAAGGTTTGAAGACATGGATCATCGATTTGATTGTAAATGCTGTTCGAATTAAAAATATGCCGGGTAAATATCTTTAAGGATTCAAAGCAAGACAGATCACGACTCTAACAGATATAAAATGAGTCTAAGAGCTAAATGACTAAACTTCAGAACAGAATAAACTATAGAACGAAAGCAACAGTACGCAATCTCTAGTTCCCCCAGTCATACTAATATACATACCCCCTCCATCAATATCAACTCGCAAAGTGTGTGGCCTGAATATTACAAGTTGCTGACAGGAACACAAGAGACAGCGATCATAAACTGCACACCCCTGGCTCCTGTAAAAACACATCATACCTGTCGTTGTCTATCATCGTAGCCATTAGTGTTTGCATTCAGTTTTTTTCTCCTTTTGTTCCCCTCTCCACACCCATTCTCGCCCCCACCCCCAAAAGTAACATCTCCCTCGATTCTTCTTTTTTTGTGACCTCCCACGCATGATGTCTGTGTCAAAGAAGTCTCGCGTGGTTTTGTTTCCCACGAATCAAGAACTGATCTGCAAGGTAAAAAGAAAATGGCGACTAAAAAGTGGGAAGGAAAACATCCAATGACAGTCAGAAGAGCTCTCACGTGACTTCCAACGTCAGCGAGGACTGAGATCACAAGCCAGTCTACAGCCTCGTAAAGTCCGCAGGGATAATAGGAACTGGAATAAGTAGATCTTAAGAGCGCAAAGAAAACAAAACGAGGAAAAAACACAACCAGGCAACAAAGAAAGATGGAAAGCAATTGACGAGGGACAAGGAAAACAAACAAAGGAGCACAACACAGCCACAAAAGTAATGATCAAAGCGAAAACTGGTTCCGATAAACAATCCTATTGAGCGAGCATTGACATGTAATGCACGTGTGTATGGTAATGTGAATGTGAATGTGAATGTGTGTGTGTGTGTGTGTGTGTGTGTGTGTGTGTGTGTGTGAGATAGATAAGAGAGAAAGTGATGTTCATGTTCTCAAGATAACACAAGCCGTTCTAACCACTCCCCCAACACACACCTATACATACACCTACATACACACAGTTATACATACACCTACAAACACACCTATACACACCTATACATATTTCTACATACACACACCTATACTCACCTACACACACCTATACATACACACACCTACACAATACCTATACATACACCTACACACACCTACACATACACACATATACAGACACACCCACAAACACCTACACATACACCTACATACACACAGTTATACATACACCTACAAACACAGTTATACATACACACACCTACACAATACCTATACATACACCTACACACACCTACACACACCTATACATACACACACCTACACAATACCTATACATACATCTACATACACAGCTACACACATCTATACATACACCTATATACACCTGCACAATACCTATACATACACCTACACACACCTACACACCTATACATACACCTACACACACCTACACACCTATACATACACCTACATACACGTACACAATACCTATACATACACCTACACACACCTACACACACACCTATACATACACACACCTACACACCTACACACCTATACATACACCTACATACACCTACACAATACCTATACATACACCTACACACACCTACACACACCTATACATACACACACCTACACAATACCTATACATACATCTACATACACAGCTACATACACCTATACATACACCTATACATACACACACCTACACAATACCTATACATACATCTACATACACAGCTACACACACCTATACATACACCTATACAGACACCTATACATACACACACCTACATTATACCTATACATACATCTACATACACAGCTACACACACCTATACATACACCTATACAGACACCTATACATACACCTATACAGACACCTACACACATATACATACACCTATTCACACCTATACATACACACACCTACACAATACCTATACATACATCTACATACACAGCTACACACACCTATACACACATACACACATCTATACATATACCGACACACACCTACACACAGACCTATACATACATCTACACACATATACATACACGTACACACTCCTACACACACCTACACAAACACCTACACATATATACATATACCTACACACACTTACACATACACCTACACACACACCTACACACACACGTCTCTTTCTCTGTCTTACCCATTGACGTAAAATCTAAAACTGTTTGAAATGTAAAATATTAATTCGACATGGTAAGTAAATTAACCAAGAACATTACGTGCTCTCTGGACAAAGACCCTCCACCCTTTAAAAAGTCTGTTATTTAAAAAAACGCCCAGCAAAGTAAAGAAAGCTGACGCTCAAGATTTTATATTTATTGTCATAAGTCAACTCCATTTGAAAAGGTAGATCACTAATGGACAGGTGATGTTGGTTCTAGAGTTTGAAGGCAACGACAGCAGACGACTGTGGGAAGCCACTGCATTGCGAGCCAAAGGAAAATCAATATGGCTTCCTGCAATCCATGGATGAACACGACGAACGTAATGCACAAAAGGTTATTTGCATCGTCTGCTCATTCCACTTTATCGCTGTGATAATAACGGGTTTGCCTGCCCTGCAGCCTTTATTGTCTATGAGCAGTTTGAACCCTCCCTCTGGGGACAATTGGAATAACATTAGTTTATAAAATGTATGTAATCTCTCCATCTCCCTCAGTTTATTTTTCCCCAGTTAGATTGGTGTGGGATACTACTTTGCAAGGGATGCAATGAAGAAGGGGGCGTAACTTGGCGGGAAGGGGCGATAACTTCACTTCACAGGCGGTCTGTGGAGCATTGGCTGATAAATTTGCCATTTAGTTCAAACTGAATTTGCCAGCATCAGAGAAGACGGCAGTTATACTAAAATGACAATATTATGACGAAGCTGTGATTAAAGACCTACAGGAGTGGTCTGAGTTATAAAACATTTCTAGTAGGTAGCGATAATAGGTAATGATTATAAAGATATTAATCGTTACAGGTCAGAACCTGAGGATTGTGAAGGTTTAAAACCCCAAACACAATAATTATGCTCAGGTAGCAGACGATGAAGAACGACTTCACAATACCACGTGGTAAGCATCGTTGATGTTCATCAAACTTTGCAAAGTTCAGGTGAAAGTTAGAATTTTTGTTTGCCCGTTTACTTACGTACACACCTACACACACCTATACATACACATATCTATAATACATCTACATACACACCTTCACACACCTTAAGTGTGAACATGTACGATTGGAACTAATTTGCAAGTTTATGGGTATCATGGGCACAAATCTGAAAAAAAACAGAGATATATTATTTGTGACCGCTGTAGCAGATATTCCTTATCATTTACTGTGTGTTAGTAACAAGGTGGTGTCGCTGATCACATCTATAAACCTGTAGCTTGAATAGTTGAATTTGAAGTACAGTTTTTGATTTAACTTCAGATGTTCGTGCAACTACTCTGTGCTGTTTGACAAAAAAAAAAAGAACAAAAAAAAAAAAGAAAGAAAAAAAAAAAACATGTTTCTGTGTAGCTGGCACGGACACTGGAAGAAGACGCGGTACCTGAAAACCTTTTTGCTTTTTCCCCGTATACATTACTGGGTAACAGTTGTGACCAACTGGAGTTCGCATACGACAGACTTCTATGTCGGTGCAGTAAAGTCAGGTCTACACATACCAATGAAGTTGATCCATTGTCTTCTCAACGATTAATTCTTTGGGGACCTATGAACACATTTTGTTACTATGTTTTTCTGTGCATTCAACAGTCACACGATAGTTTCCGTATCTTCGATTGGGCTGTCGAGATTCAGTATTTTCTGGGAAACAGATATCAGCCATGATGCATCTGGGACTGACATCACATGTCTTCGGGCTCAAATGGAGATTTGAACAGGCGAGGAAACCGTTTTTAATTTCTCGAGATTCGCGTTTCTCCTTACGATTTCATGTTCGAGACATTAATAAGGGATATGAAAAGAGTTTTTTGAGAGTGATTTCTGTCACCAATCGGGTCTTTAATTCATGGCCGTAACGACCGTGAGGTTTAGTCAATTTGCTGAGGCAATGTCACAATGCCATATATCTTAACACTGTCAGCCCAGTAGCGTGCTCAGGGACAATGGAAGAGTTCTTTTAAAAATAACTAACCAGCTAACTAGATAAATAAATTAGAAAACAAAGAAGTGAAGGGAAGAGGTTAGGAAAAAAAACGAGAAATGACAAAAACGTTAAACAAAGAAATAAACCGCAAGAAAACAAAAACGTTAAAGAAAACAACTGTACTTGTGTTCATCAAAGCGCATGCTAGTGTGAGTGTGTTCGTGCTGACAACCACAACCAACCAACCAACCAACCAACCAACCAACCAAACCGCCCGCCCGCCTGCCCACCCGCTAACCAACCAACCAACCAACCAACCAACCAACCAACCAACCAACCAACCAACCAACCAACCAACCAACCAACCAACCAACCAACCAGAAAGAGCAGCGAATGATAATTATATTTTTCTTTGGCTACAACTAAGGACAAAGCACTAGAGTATGTACGCTAGAAGACATTTCCCTGTCTCAGATAAAGTGTTAAGCTTTCTGGTAGAGTTAAAGAGCTCTCACGATGCCTGAACACACAAAAAGCCAGTTCATAAGCAGGTTGTAAATACAGGGATCTTGTTACCACTGAAGTGCACAGTCTTCGGCCAACAAGTCTCGCTCTTTAAACAGCAGTGCCACCCACAACTCCTTGTGTGGGCGTGTATGGCAAGACATGTATTTGTAGATTTTCGAGTCAATAAGGAATGTTTCCATCTGCTAAAGATAGCAGCCAAGACACAACCGTGGGTGGAGATACTGAGAAGATTAAAGAAAAGAGCAGACACAACATTTATACTTTCTAGAGAAATCACTAATCGTCTTTGTTTTTGCTTAGATTTTGCCATTTTCCTAGAAATGTTAACATTCTCTTAACATTCTCTTTGTTGCCATCCAGCTTGTTTACAAGCACTAAAGAGCTTCTTTCTTTCTTTCTTTCTTTCTTTCTTTCTTTCTTTCTTTCTTTCTTTCTTTCTTTTGTCATTTTTTTTCTTCATTTTGTTCCTGTTTTCTTTTCCTTTCCCCCTGCAGCTTTCCATGAAGAATGACCCGATTCCACTGACCAGCCGACATTTTGTCCACACAAGCTGTGCCTGGTCTGACATTTCCAGACAACTGTTCCAGTGTCATGTTTCTCTCTAAACAAATGTGTTCTTTCAAGCTTTTTCAAATCTCTTCTCCTCATATTCCACGAGTTTCTACAGACCCTTCCGTATGATCAACAAACACAAGAAGTCATGTGGTAGCTAAATTTGGTATCTTGATGTTGCCGTCTCCATAAAGTTTCTGTTTAGACTTTTGCTTTCAAGTCCTCGGTCTGTCTTCAGCTTTACACAACCCTGTCTTTCAGGTGGTATTTTTTCTTCTGTTATATTCCTTCTCTTCTAGCTTTTATTTGTTTCCATTTCCAAAGAGGTTTTCCATTGAGTGGCTCCCGGAAAAAAAAGAAACGAAGGACTTAAAGATTTGTCGGTCGTGAGCTTACAAGAGCCTGAGATGTTGAACAAATGTGAGTGCTAGGAACTGCAGTTACAACGGAGATTGCTGACTTTTTCGACCATTACGACGGTTCTAAGTTCATAAAAAAAGCTCCAGAAACCATGGTTACAAGAGACTTTAGCATCGTGACTCACGACACAAGGAAGTGTCACGAGACTGGGACCTCAGGGAGACACAAGGCAGCGTCACAGAAATCAGACCACGATGCAAAGCATAGTGTCAGGAGAATCGGACATGCGCAGACATATCGAGGAGACGTGGAATTCAGACACAATACGAAAGATAGTCAGAGGAACCGAGAGACAGCTTAGTGTCACGAAGAATCCAGACTCAAGACACTATGGAGTGTCACAAGAGTAGGACACAAGGCCCAACGTGTTGCCACGTTTATTACATAAATTCCGTGTCTTGGTCAATGATGAAGGAAGGAAATACAATAAACAATGTAACAAGGAAGATAAACCAGGGAACGAATCAATTTGAACGAGGGAAATTATTTTTGAAATTAGGTGCAAAAATATAAAACACATAGACCTACTCTTACTTTTTTTTAATACAGCCTTGTTCATTCTTTCTTCTTGTTCTCGCTCTCTCTCTCTTCCCTCTCACTACTCATCTATCTATCTATCTATCTATCTATCTATCTATCTATCTATCTATCTATCTATCTATCTATCTATCTATCTATCTATCTATCTATCTATCTATCTATCTATCTATCTATCTCAGCGTAAATGTCACGTGACATTTATATGCAAGGTGGAAGGTCAGAATGGGGTATCCTCCATATCTCTCGCCTAAGTCTAACTACGCTCGAGGTAGCGTCCTGTTTAAACAAAACAGCTCCGTCTAACAGCCGTGACTTTCACGTAAACAGTTCAATAATTACAAAAATTATCTGCAACAGCGCACAATCAACCGAAATAACAAAGACATTGTCGCCTTTGATTTTACAAGCTAGCTCTGAGACTTCCTTATTTTCTCCTTCAGGGATCTTCTATTACTGGCTCACTTAAGAAAGACGAGGAGCACGTTGAAGACAGAGAGTATTTGAGTGTTCTTTCTCAATGCATCGTTAAGGAGGGAAAAATAATTATAGTCTTACGTAATTCGACCAATCGGCGAGCTGCAAATTCGCGTTAACGCCCATAACTTCCGGTGTGTGTGTGTGTCTCTCTCTCTCCCAAGACCTTTTATTATTATTTTTTTTTTTTGTCTTAAGCATCGTCTGCCTTTGCTACCAACGTGAAAATCGATGCCGTCGTTCGTTGGTGACGTAATCAGGTGGAGACTACCCGAGACATTGCCGTCTTTGGAGTGTGGGAATCGTCTTCCTCGCAGAATCTCGTCTATTTTTGGTCTGGCAGACGAGAGCTTACGTCACAAGCAGCGGGAAGGAAAAAGCTGATCGTAGGCCACCATTAGGATGACGTCACAACATCACCATCAGATATTTTCTGATGCAAGATGTTTTGTTTACGACTACCAGGAACATCCAGCTATGGTGCTATTTGCTGTGCAGTCTGCCGGTGACTGAAAAATGCTCGTTGCTCTTTGCAATGCCACCTCGCCTCCTTCCAAAAATAAAAATGCGCTTAGAAAATATTACGAAGCCATTATTTGTGCTCAATACTAAATCTTGTCAGGTATTTTTTTTAAGCCTGTTGCAATTAATAATTCACGCTCGCACCTTAACTTCTTGTCGGGAGTCAGCTATTGATCCACAAAATACTTGTAACTGTAAGCAGTTTGTGAGACGAAACACAGGGTACAGGAAGGCGCTCTTCAGCAAATAAAAACACCTTACGCACAATGTCATAAAATGTATGAAAAAAGACACAAAAAAGAGCCATGAGAGCATTCGCATACACAATATTAAATATTATTTCATCTTTTACACTGTATACCGCAGTAAAGTGAAGTTTTATTTCAGTGAATAATAAGGCTATAAATAACGTCAAGAAACTTTTCTATAAGAAGTATTAAATATCAAATTTTTTCTCTTACATTTAGTAAAAAAACCCACAAAAGTTTGGGTTTAATTAATACTAGTAAGAAATCAAAGAAAGTGGGACTGGGACTTTAACGTTTATGTCATTTTTCGTTTTTTTCCTAACCTCTTTCTTTCACTTCTTTGTTTTCTAATTTATTTATCTAGTTAGCTGGTTAGTTATTTTTAAATATAATGAATGAGAAGAGTCTGGTCACAGATATTCAGGGTCTTGATGTTACATGACATTTAAACTAAAGCCGTAAAATTTTATGGTAGCAAGGGACCTAAGCTCTGAGGCAGCTTTGGTGATGGCAATGCCCATAGTTCTGCCTCGCTTTCTTTTTTTTTATCCAGTAAAAATAATGACATCTGTGTCAGCCAGGTATCGAACTGGGTGCCTTCATGTTTGAATGACAGATATAACCATTCGCTGTTCTTTGCGTGAACATATATGTAGGTACATGGACGTGTAATGGTCAACCTGTGGATGAGCTCGAACTTGAATAGGATCAGTCAGACAGGGACACTAGTCACGACCGTTTGCACAGTTCCTTAGCGACATCAAAGCTTTTATAGCTCCACCTAGGTGTGACATCTTAATATCCATAAATCGATCACACTGTGTCTCATGAAACGTTTCTCAAGTGACAGTGGAAAAATATTGTATTGTTACCAAGCACGCACACACATATATCCCCTTACACACGCTCACATGCACACACGTACACACATACACACACGAGATACTAGACCTGCAACAACTGCATTGCAACAATCGTTCCTTCATCGTAAATATTTGACTCAGACTTGAGGTGACATTAAAAAAAATACCTTTACAAAGGGTTGGGTTGCCCACTTAACTCCCCCGCTAGTGCAGGTAAGTTGTTTGATACACGTAGGTAACGCTGAGGACACTACTGCGCAGGTGAGTGCTACCTGTGAAGGGACATCAAGTGCACAGTATGTCGAGATAAGCTCGACTCGTTGTCGCCACACGAGCGACTTGTCAGGTCCCGTTAATAGACAGCATAGGTATAAAAGATGTATAGTTATAGCTACAAAAGATCTCTGTCGTAGGGTAGACAGTGTAGGTATAATGATGACAGGGTATTTGGGTATAAGCTTTATCAGGAGTTACCTGTCGTCTTTGGCACTTTTCTGGGGCCGGAGCTATGACGCGAGAGTAAGTCGTTTCCCCAGGGCAAATGGGGAACTGAAGGAAAAGCGTATCGTATCCGAAGTTATATAAAGCAGTGTTCGGATCCCGCGGACACCATTTTCTTTTTTCCCCTCTGCCACTGCTTGTAGACTACGGCTCCACCGGTAAAACATCATCTGTGGGGTTTAGGCGCCGCTTTATTTTCGGAAACAAGACGCTTGATTTAATTCTTCATGTTGCTCCAGGCAGAGATTTACCCTCGTCTCATAACTACGGCTCCTGAACCTCATCAACCGAATAACCTTCTTACTGCTTGTTAGTGCTCCTTAGAGTTTACAGGTGTAGGCAGAGACAGTGAAGGAAAGGACAGGCAACACTGCGCACGTGTAGTGGGCCAACGCTGAGTCAACTCCCGTCCAGTTGTAAACAAGCTGAACTTATTGACAGGCAGCGTCCGGTCTCTCTGTGGTTTATTCGCGAGTGGAATGCTTTGATATTGATATTGAAGAAATCCTCTTTGAAAAAATACTTTGATATATATATATATTTTAAATATGAATCATAATGTAAAATATATTTGCTCAAACAGAGCGTTGTATCGTAGTTTATGTAATGATTTTAAAGTCGAGAAGATGGTTATGTCAGCAAGCTCTCGCTCTCTACCTCATTGTCTTTCTGAGTGGTTACAGAAAGCGGTTTATAGCGAGTTTATCGTTTCTTAATGAATTTAATTCAGCATTAATTCAGACCAAGGCTCTAAGGAACGTACCTTAAACTCCATTTATTCTGTAACACATTTAAATCCTTATTTATTGATGTTTTTAACATGTTGTTTTAAACACATTCATATCGTGCGTTGTGTTAGCTTATCTTCTCAAATTATTTAACATATTACAACAGACTGCATATTATAATAGATCACTTATTATCTTCACACACATATATCTCAAAATAATTACGACAGTAGCTCTGTGACACACAGTTTAAAGTGAAACCGGAAAAAACGAAGCAATGACTTAGTCCAGCGCATGCGCGACGCAAGTTATCTGTTCCCGTGCTTGAGCTGCTAGTCCTTCTCTCTCTCTAAAGTCTCTGGTGTAGGTAATCGCTCGATCATCGGTGAGTCATGACAGGACACTATATGAGTGACAGACAGACAGACAGACAGACAGACAGACAGACAGACAGACAGACAGACAGACAGACAGACAGACAGACAGACAGACAGACAGACAGACAGACAGCGCTTATGTAAATGTCTCAAGCCATGATGAAGGACAGTGGCCTATTGTTTACAGAGTTTGTAAGGGCAATAAGCATTGTCTAGTCAGTAATTTTATTTTTACACTGCACTTACTATTTTTTAGGGAGTGCGAAAAGGCTTACACGTAGGCAGGCTGTGTACCTGGAGAACAACTCACAGGTATAAGGCCTGCCATCATGACTGATAACTAGTGTCTAGGACCGGTTGGCGGTAGGCCCACACAAAGAGTACCAACCTGTTTATCAGTCCTCAACAACACAACATGTCTCACACCAGTATCAAATGATTTTAACGACCCACTTGTACCGACGCGGACACACACACACACACACACACACACACACACACACACACACACACACACACACACACACACACACACACACACATAGAATCAAACTATTTATCAACCCTCAACACACGTACATAGCTGTTTACTAACCCTCCCACCTGATCGAATGATCACACACCCTCCTGCAAGCTTTCTGGTAGAAAACAACAACCTATTTATTGATCCTTACCACACAGTAAGTTGATACAGAACAATATCTAATAATCACACAGCCCTCCTGCAAATCTCCCTGATTAAAAAACAAAACAAAACAAAACAAAACAGAAAATATCAACCTTTTCATCGACACTCGGCACACCATAGGTTGACACAAACAATAAAGTACCAGATGATCTCATATGGGACCCCTTCCTCTAGTACCTGTCACCCGCGACCCTTGTAGACGCACCCGTGCATCACTTCAACGGTCGTCGAAACGTTTGTCCAGCGCAACAAACGGGCGACCTTTACATCAGCGACTATCGACATGGTGCTAGGTGCAGGGTATGGCAGCTAAGGGTCGTCGTCGTCGTCTGCTACGTGCCTGAGTGAAGGGCATTTCACAACTACGCATATTTTGACTCTCCTGTTGACGGGCTTGGATTCCGGAACGAGCCGAGCGTCTTGATTCCCCGTGGGGGTTATTTCTGGCCAGGAGAGTCGCCCTACTTTAGTCCTGTCATCGCGACCTTTAGGCAACGACAAACAGTTATCACATCATGGGCCGCTGATTACCTAGGGTTTACTGTAGACACAGCTGAAGGCGTCAGCATATGTGTGAAAAATAACAGTCTATTAATCTGCTTACGAGCGAAACCTCTTTTGTTTGGAAGTATTAGGGTGACAAGGGAAAAATAACTTTCAGCCGACCCGGGGTAAACAAAGAAAATTGCGTAAAGAAAAAAATTAAATAAATCCTATTGCAGCGACTTATGTTTTGTCTGTGTGTTTGTGTCTTTCTCTATCGCTCTGTGTGTGTGTGCGTGTGTGTGTGTGTGTGTGTGTGTGTGTGTGTGTGTGTGTGTGTGTGTGTGTGTGTTGGAATGGGTCTTATCTCTCGTGGAATGAAAAACATCACACATCTGCCAGGTAAGTCTTCGGATCTTAGGGTTTTTACTTTCGGGTAGAATATCTTTATGGTGGCCGAAAACTGACTGACTTACCTATCAGACATTATGTCGTCTGCTCGGTGTCAACCTGTTCTTGCACGTTCCGACATACCTTGGAAATGACTGCCTTGAAGTTGTCGTCCAGAAACAAAGACACCCGTTACTTTAATTCCACAGACAGACAGCTATTCCACTCCGAACACCTGAAAACTTGAACACTGACGAGGACCTGGTATGTTCACAGCTGTCAACTGAATGCCAAGACCTGTGGGGTGCAAAATTGGCGATGGTCCAAAGGTAAGTACCGACACCCAGAGCAGGTACTCGCTGGCCGGGATTATTTCCAAGTCGTGATAACAAATGTCGCATTCAGAGAGAGAGAGAGAGAAAGAAAGAAAGAAAGAAAGAAAGAAAGAAAGAAAGAAAGAAAGAAAGAAGAAAGAAAGAAAGAAAGAAAGAAAGACGAATGAGAAGACAAAGGAAGAAAGAAAGCTACAGACACAGATTAAATCAATTGTAATGCATGAATAGATTTTTCTGAACAGTGTGTTTTTATTGGAAGCGATGAGTTTTTGAGAATAGAATGTTTATATCTCTCTCTCCCTCCCTCCCTCTCTCTCTCTCTCTCACACACACACACACACACAAAGGATACTCAACTTGGAACCGATCAGGTTAGAAAAAAATAATCTTTTAAAACGTGGAATACGGTCAACGAGTTGTTGTTGAAAGATTGTGTGCATTGCCTGCGCGTACGAATCCGAAAAATTAAAAAAAAGGTGAACAAAGAATTCCGAACGAAAGGCGGATCAAACAACAAACAAATATTGTTCAACACCCGTCTTCACGGGCTGATGTGTATGTCCGTGTGAGAGAGTGCTGTGTCGTGCATTAATATGCGTGACTGTGTGGGGACACGAGTGTGCGTGACTGTTGCTGTACTTACCTGTGCTGCTGTGCGTGAGTGTGAATATACCTGTGTAAGCTCCTTAGTACAAGATAACATCGGAAACATAACATACCTTAATACAATATCCCTTGTAACTATAACTCTCCCTTTTCCCGACAAACCACTCATAACACACACACACACACACACACACACACACACACACACACACACACACACACACACACACGCATAGAAAGAGAGGGAGAGAGTGATCGTTCCTCTTTCAAAGATCTACACAGTTGAAGCTATGTAAATGAATTTTTTTTCTTTTTCGTACCTAAGCCCCACCTTGAGTCTACCTGGGCGGCATGTCTGAACATGCACAATCATATTCAATAGGCCGGTACACACGGTCGCTGCTGTGTGTATATCTTCACACCTGAAATTCCGGGGCCGCAGTGAAGTATGATTGTGGGCCATTTATTGGTACAGAGGTCTGAACTTATGAAAGACAAGGTAGAGGAAAGATGTGCCGAAGTTTTATTCTTACCTTCTTTTATTCATTTATCTATTAGTCTTTCTTTCCGAAATATAGGCTAATAGTTTTGAGATTTTTTTTAAAGTGTTACGGGTATTAAAATTAATTAGTTTATGATTCCGAGTTGCTATGGACTAAAAGTGCTTGAAAATGGGAGTAACAGCTATCCAGGGAATATTTAAGAGTAAACTAAGAGTAAACACAATTTTGAGTAGGTCTCCTGAATAAACTTTCTTATACTTGGAAATAAATGTCTACAACTCACTAATTTAAAAAAAATTACAAATAACGCTGCTCCAGTGCAGTCAACTGTCTGGGGGCACCTGTTTACTTTATTTTATGCTCAACCGACAAGATCTTGTTTGTTTCTCCTCCTTTCTTTTTCTATTCACGTCTTCCTGTCTTGTTCATATTTGCCATGGTGTCATCCGTTTTCTGAGGCTTGTGTTTCTTGTTTGGTTATCTGTCGGTCCATTTGTTGTCTTTCATATACAGCACACTGAGCTCGCCTCCCGCGGGAGGGGCGAATGCGCTCGATAATTTCTATTATTATTATTATTATTATAAACTTCATGGCTCGGTAAAAGCTATGTATGTGAAGTACCCGGGTTGACGAGGCATGTAAAAATTGAAACAATGTTCTTTTTGAGTGTATGAAACTTAAATGTCGGTGAAATGCAAGCTACAGAAGACACCTTCATCTACAGCATATAATGCCTGTAATATAATAGCTTATAGAATACCTGTAAGTACAGGCGAGCCGAGACTAAGTTAACACAAGAGTTGTGAAAACAACTCAAACTGTTCTTTACACTCTGACTTGTAACCACAGGTTGCGCACAGAAAATGGCGAATAAAGTCGAACAAATCTATGAAGGAATGCAAACGTATCTATGTAGCAATGCAAATTGTGAAAATAACATGTAAGAGCGACACGTAATTGCTTTACTTTACAGGTGAACAAGCTTCGTCTCCACCTGCCGCAGTGTTGGTGAGTGCGAACGTCACTGTACGTGACCAAACATGACACCTTATGGCAAGCTTAACCGTGAGGTCGATCGGTGAACTACACCTGTCAATAGATCGATAATTGTATGGCAGATCCTCGGTTTCAAAAGCTGGTAACAAAACTTTAAAAAAAAAAATCCGATTTCTTAGCAAGCTGTACAAAGCCCTCATCTAGTTTATGACAAAGGCTCTCCCCACCTCTTTCCTTATCAATAAGGTATTCACGGTTAAAGGGGGAGCCGGGGGAGGGGGTATGAAGCTTATATCCCCCTGTTATTGCACCCACCTGCAGAACACGACAAACCCAGGTTACTTACCTGTATGCAGAAGTCACGAGAAGAACAGAATGCGGGGCTAAACAACAGGTACAAGACAGGTCCGTCTCGAACTTGAGGTGTGGTCAGGTGCTGTGCCCCTGCAGCTGACAATTTTATATCTTCACCAGCTGAGGTCCCTGGCTGGGCCCTGCAAGATAATAACCCAGGCCTTCAGAACTTTGGGGCCACTAGACCTGTCATAATCTCACACACAGGCTGAGGCTGCGGATGTTATCTGCTATGGCGGAATTTCCAAGCACTGGATGATATGACAGATAGAAAAAAATGTGGATTTATACTCCAGGTCAACAGCTGACTTTTCTGTCTCGCATGCATACTTATAAACACGAACGTAAAATAATCAGACAACGAGGGAAAGACGCACATGCAGGCGTGCAAACAGGTAGAGAGAGAGATATCGTCCCATTTCTGATATATCGTATCAAGGTGTTAATCAGGAAATCCACCCATAATTTCGATGGGAAAAATAACTCGAAAATGCACAGAATGCTAAAGGTAGTAAATTGTTAGCTTGTCATTACCTTCATCCTCCCTGTAGATTTAATTTGTGTGTACGGTGTGCGAGTGCGAGCGTGTGTGTGTGTGTGTGACTGATCGACAAAGCGTGCGGATGCATAAGTGGGTGATCATTTGAGTTAGTGAGTAGGTGAGCGGACACGTGAGTTAGCGAGCGAGTTACTGAGCATGTTAGTCAGTTAGTGACAGGGAAGTGAGTGGGAGAGCGAGTGAAGGACAAGATAAGGGAATTTGTGAATTGTTCCCCCGCTCATTCTATTCTCTGTCTCTGCTCCCCCCTTTCGCGTAACCTACCACATACACCCTCCCCAACACACACACACACACACACACACACACACACACACACACACACACA
Source organism: Marisa cornuarietis (assembly GCA_004794655.1). Classification (NCBI taxonomy): domain Eukaryota; kingdom Metazoa; phylum Mollusca; class Gastropoda; order Architaenioglossa; family Ampullariidae; genus Marisa; species Marisa cornuarietis. The sequence goes on along the minus strand of SMMW01000627.1, from coordinate 3,038,953 downwards.
CACTGTCGTTCTTTTTCACACACACGCACACAAACATCCCCTTGCCAACACACAAACACAACTCATGCTCTCTCTCATGCACGCACGCACACACATATACACACACAAAGTTATCAAACGCACAGTTCAGCCGGCCTCAGAACTCCAATTTACTCGCAGCTGGTCGAACAAATGAAAAATGCACCAACGCACCCTAACGCGACCAGCCCCGGTAACCGTCACTGATGAAAAAAAAAAAATGCTTTATATGCAGATGCAACAGGTGGAGACAATGTTTTGAGGTGAACATCGAACAGAAACGCTGCCGACGGTGTCACTGGGTCCTGCTCACTTCCCCACTGACCTTAACTGCCCTCGCCAAGTCGACGGCAAGGTAGGAACCAGTTGAGTCACCGGTCACCACAGAAACAGTAGGGCAAGAGCGAGGTTATAGATCAGCGCATGGTACAGAGACTGGCGCTAATCTCAGGGACAAGGAGGTACGGCATGCACTTGAGGCACACAAAGAAAAGGGAGGGGAGACTGTGCGTGTGCGTGCGTGTGTGTGTGTGTGTGTGTGTGTGTGCAAGGACTCTCAAGGAAGAGTTATGTGTGGTATTAGCCGTGGTCCATCTGTTGTGCGTGGTACGAGTCCGAGTGAGACTTCCGTGTCGATTCCTAAGTGACTGTTGGTGGCGGGTCCATGGTCACTTCACTGGGGGGAGGAGAGAAGGATTGGTGACAAAGTTCACTTTGTAATGTGGCCACGACCTTTGTCCTGAATACCACGACTTCGTGTGCCTCCTACCCACTCCCACCATTCTTCCGTAACCTGCGTCTTTTAAACTGTTTTACCTTCCGCATCTTTGTGTTTGTTTTATTTTATTACTTAAGGCTTTCAAACTCTGTAGGTTCTTTGCAGTTTTGTTTCGACGAATATGCTTTTAGCTTTTTGTTTCGGCATCGTTAGCGGAACTGGATAAATACAAGCGCACGCGCGCGCGCGCACACACACACACTGCCTCTGAGTCCCTCTATTACTCAGTTTCACAATGTCTCAATCTCTCTCATTATTCTCTCTTTTTTCTGTCCTTGTCCCAATTACAAAAGTTCTATGACTGTCTCTGTTTCACTCTAACACTGTCATGCGCGTGCGCGCACACACTTTAACTCACCCATTCACACTCACACACACACACATACACGCGTGCACAAACATAATATATACACATACACAAAATAAAAACAGAATATATATACGCATAATATATACACACCTAATATACACACATACTATACACACATATCGTACACACCCACACAGAGGCTCGCACCAGGAGAAGAGAAAAGAAAGAAAAAGTGAAAGCAAAAGCAGTAAAGACCGTAACGGTAATTTAAAAGAAAAAAAACAAAGAAAAGAGTTAAGGTGACGATAAAAGATACAATTATTCGTCTTTTGTGTTAATTAGGATGTATACACGTGTTAATGTATTTATTTTATGTGTGTGTGTGTGTGTGTGTGTGTGTGTGTGTGTGTGTGTGTGTGTGTGTGTGTGTGTGTGTGAGAGAGAGAGAGAGAAGAGTAAATGAAGTTAACATATAGAAGGAAATGTGGACTGTAGAGATAGAGAAACGAAAGAGAGTGAGCGAACAAAGAGAGAGACTACCTTTTCCATCAATACTCTCTGTCAACCTCTCGTCACATAATTCATCACTGACGGCGGACATGTAACCTGTGATACGTCTTGCCTGACATTTTTTTTCAAGGATTGAGATTAAACTGTACCTAGCCGGCAAGGAGAAATCAAACTATTATATATAGCACTTTAAACATAAGCAGAAATCTGTTGTATTATATCACGAGTCTGTCCGATTATCCGGGATGTTAGTAGCAATTGGACTTTAAAATATACAACTTTCTACATCGTTCTTCCCTCTACTTACATCTGTTTTTCTGTCTTTACTTTGAATTCTATCATGTTCACAACGAAAGGTGAGGTGATCAATAGATTATTATTGCTCCTGACACGCAACCAGGTTTAAACAGTGAATCACATTAGTCCACAAAGAAGCTGCCATGCTTACCTGCATACATCAGTGCGTTTCTTTCACACCGACATACACAAAACGGAGTTGTCAAACACCTGTTGCCTCTCTACCTTCGTTTTACCTGTCGGAGCGACAGCCTGAGGGCCCAGAAGCACTGGCACCCCTACCCAGCCCTCTGCCCGTCTCCCTCCATTGACAGCAGATCGTTTAATGTTAGGAATGTGAAGAGTCGCATCTCTGCTTCCTTGTCATCACTTGCTTCAAAAGTCAACAGCGAGGGCGATGTGTGTGGGAAGCAGTTTCATTGGTCGGTGAAATCACGTGGGCTACTACGGTTCACTTCCCTGGCAATGTTTTTGTTTTACGATGTATAGCTGCCTCGCTTGACAGACCACAGACACGAGGATCAGTCAGAGAATACACATCACTCCAAGGCGATGTTTGTTGCAAGTGACAGAGTTAGACTTGTCACTAGTACAGCCCTTTGTGCTGCTGATGTGGGTTAAAATTTTAGTGTGGTCGTGCATTTCCACATCTTAAAGACCAACCAGAATGGTTCTCGTGTTTTTGCACGACAAGCAGGACACTGTACTTCGGATCAGCGGGTGCCTGTCAACTAGTCTGATGAACATGCACGTCGGCTTTTATTATGAACATAACGGTCAGACTGCAGGATGAACATACGCGTCAACAAAAAGGGAGACAAACGTCCAACTGCAGGATGAACATTCACGTCAGCCTGTGGGATGAATACACACATCGGGCTGTGTGAAAAACATGCGCATCACGATATCTGGAATATAAAACACTTAATGAAATCTGAGATACCAATGGGTGTCCAAGCGTGCAATCACTATGCACGCACGCACCCCCGCGCGCACACATACACACACTCAAACACACACGCGGGCGGTACTCCCAGGGTGGGCGCGCGCGCGTGTGTGTGTGTGTGACAAACATGCACATCCGACTATGTGGTGAACATTCGCGTCAGCTTGCGTGATAAACACGCACATCACAGTCTGCAATAAACGTGCACATTCGAGTGGGCGATAAAAATCCTGTAACAGCTGTCTTTCACAGCTACCCTCTCCCCCCCCCCCGCTGATATCACCCTCCCCCAATCTGCTTGCTCATGGTTTTCGTGCTGCTAACAGCGGATCCTTTGGGAGAAATGCAGGTGGAGTTTGTAATCAAACACACAAAGCTGTGAGAAGGAGCAAAAAGCTTTTACTTGTAGACGTTTGCCTTGCAACATGCAAAATTTGCGAGGAATTCCAGAGGGTCAACCCCAGAGGGTCATTCGAGAAGGCTCTGCGGGTTTTCTGGTCCACCTCCCTTATCTCGGTCCGTGGATCAGATTTAAATTATCTGAACATTAACTGCCCCACGGTTGTCTGGCATATTGGCGAGTTACATCGCGAGAAGGCGAGAAACATCTGGTTGCACACACTCTTTAAAAACAACAACAAAAAACAAAAAAATCGAAAGAAGGATGTGAACTGTAACCTCTGTGTATGTAAGAGCTCGCCTGTGTGTTCAACTCTCTGCATAAAAGTTCTTGCAGAAGGCGAATTCCAAAAATAAATAAATAAATAAATAAAATCAAGTTGTACAGCATTGCACACAAATGATTGTAGGGAGCATTACAACTACTGTGTCCTGAAAAGTGACTATTTCTGTCCTCTTTCTGCTGGAAAAGAAACCCCAAATAAACAAAACAACAACAAAAAAACAACAATAAAAACAAACAAACAAACAAACAAAAAACCCACATCCTACATGAGTGTAGGTTCCTTCAGGGGCTGAGGGGCGGTGGTCGTCGCCGATGCCCTCGACGTGAGGCTGTACGGACCTGTGGACGTATTGCAGATGACTGGCAGTTGTATCTCGAGAGTTGCATAAACACACATTAAGACCGCTTTCAAGAACACAAACATAACACTCGTTCTCTCTACTAAATCTTACCATTTCTCTGAATACCATAGACCAGTTTAGTTCAGTCATACTGATGCTAAAAATAATACTATATATATATCGTACTATCATATTTATAATCTTCGCTGATACCTCTGTAATAATACTTAATCAGTGGGTATTTCTTGCGAAGAAACAGCTCTCCATACCATAGAATAATTTATTTCAGTCCAACTGAACCCAATTTAATAAAAAAAATATAGTAATTCGCTTTGGAAAATCGCTTCATCTCGGTAGAATTGAAGAAGAAATTCTTTCACCTTGGGACCTTCTATCATCCAGAATTTTTATACTCGATGCGCGCAGAATCTTTTTCGCAGCTCGCGAGGTAAAATAGAGAAATCGTTTTAATTAAAATTGTCCATGTGGGCTGAGCCTAAGAGGGTGAAACCCCGGCACACGTGTGAGTGACGGCAGTTTGAATATTTCATACCACAGGCAATAAGGCTATAGTGTGGTGCGAGGGACGATGGCTTCCCTGGTCGGCGGGGTTATAATGTCGGGGCGGTCGTGACTTGCCGAGTTATTTATCTTCTACGGGATATAATTTATTAATTTTTTAATACTGTTGGCCACTGCGTGCATCTGCTTATGAAGAAAAGTCACGAGAGAGAAAGATGGAGAGAGAGAGAGATTGTGTTTCTTTCTTAGCTTGGGTTCAAAACTTTATTAGACTACGGAATTGTGGAATGCTTTGTGACTTTCTTTTTAATGAAAGAATATGCTTTGAAGATTATCTTTGAAGACTGCTCTTAGGTCTTTGAGCCCTGTAAATTATCATTTGAGGGCTGAAGCCACATCCTGATCTGCGGAAATGATATAAAATCATCGATACCTGAAATTCCACCATAAAAATATATAAAAATTGGCTGCGGATCTCATATCAAAAGCGTACACCTATAATTACTGTGTATCTAGATTTGCTGCTAAGACATGCCCATTACATCACAGACAGAAACAGTTCATTAGCTAAGCATAACGTGTCACGTGACTGTCTATCCGAGTCACCCATAAACGACTTCGCACGCGATCTTGAAGGCGAGAGCACATCAGTGAAGTGAAGATTGGAGAGAGACGAGGGAAAGAAGAAATGGGAAGACGACACGTGACGAGAGAAAAAAAAAGTGGACTTAGAGGAAAATAAATTGGAGAGAAAAGGTAAGAAACAGACTATTTATAGTTCTACTGTTTCATCGCTGTGCTACTATTTAACTATCAACCATTTAACTACGTACAAAGCCGTTACCTAGGAAAAAACCTGTCACAGTAATGGCGAAAATCTAAAAGTGATGGCGAAATAACTCACAATAGGGAAAACCTCCCACAGTGAAAGAGAAAAACCTTAAAAAAGCAATGGAAAAATAACTCACAAGTAAAGAGAAAACTTTGCGCAGTCACACACATGGCCTCGCGCAATAAGACAGAAAACACACTCAGCAGCAAAGACAACTTTTGAAGTAGCTTTCAATGCCAACAAATTAACCTCGTTTGAAGAGTATAATCAAAGAATGAGCGTGCACTTCACCAGCAATTCTTCTAGTTCTTCCTCCACAGCTTCTTATTTACATACGGGGACTTGTGCCGTTGTGAACACGTTCTCTCGAGAAATTTGAATGATCTCGAGTGACATTTTGCAGGGAAGATTTTATCCAATTATCCACTCCTTAACTAGATGAGGATAGGCTGTACAGAAATTAGGTCACATGTCGATCAAGATTAAAGAAAATTCGAGTTCGTTTTATTTAAATTATTTTAGAAACAGCTTGAGAAGTAACACCCGAACTGGTTGTAGACTCTAAATGTAGACTCTTTTACATCAAGGATTTTGTCAGACAAGAAGATGAAAAGGAATTTAAGTGGCTGCAGTTTTTGTTCAGCCAGTATTATCTTTACAATTTGTTTTTCTTACTTCAGCAAATTCTGGAATCTGTCAATCGTAATTTCCGAACAAAAGAGCAGGGCGTTTCAAGGGTTTGTAACGGGCCTTTTCGTCGATAAAACTGCAATAAATGTAGCAAGTTCTGAATCGCAGCAGCGTGAAAGAAATAAATTCGGTTTCACTTGCCCGATTTTTGAATACTTGTGTCAATTATTTTCATGCTATAAATTAGAAATCCTGTTGGTAAAATCTTAAAAAATAAAACAGCGGTTCAAAGTGGCCCAGAGTACGGCCCCATAACTTGCTCCGCTGGGTAAGTGTAAGCTACCCCTGGGTTTATTGGTCAGGTGTAAAAACTTGTGCCGCTTCGGATTGTTTTGCACTAACGATGGGAAACTAAATTTTGCAGCCCGTGTGTGTGTGTGTGTGTGTGTGTGTGTGTGTGTGTGTGTGTAATTTCTTTGATTGAAATAAATTGCTCAGTGAGCCTAGGCTGGATGGGGAGAGATAGAGAAAGATAATTAAAACTGTCAGAGAGAAACAGAGAGAGAGAGAGAGCTCAAATTGTTTACTGATATCTGCCCATTACTGTCATTAACAAAAGGGGAGTCTAGTTTAACACACATCCACGCATGGATAAATGGATGGATAGACGGATGGATAAATAGAAAGGAAAAAAATAGACAACCTCAGAGCGCAGTGTTTATAAATAAATAGAAATAAAAGCCTGCAACGTTCGGGTTTACCTGTTTGCTAAGGAACAGAACTTCCACAGGTGGAAACAATTTCCTGTGATCTTGCCGACTGGAGCAGTGTGACCAGCCGACCGCGAACTAGCGCACATGCACATGCATTACGCCGGTGTTCAGAGAATACACGTGCGCTCTTTGTCCCTTTGCGTCTCCTACACGGGCTTGCAGCTGTCATCATTCTTGTCCATGCACGTGGAGTTTGTCTAAATGGAACAATAAACAATTTTACGGCATGCAGACGTCATCATGTCAATAATAATAATGCAATACAGAATAATAAATATGGTCACAGTTTGCTTGTCACTATGCTTGTTAGTGGTTACAATGAGAGTTTAATTAAAGCATTCAGCTAAGTTTCAAGGGTTAGAAACTACGGCATTACTGTGAGTGACAGCGAGTCATCGATACAAGCCACCTGCTAGGGTCTAACACCAGGAATGGGTGTGAAGCTCAAAGAACAAATAAATTTAGTGGCTTACAAGGCTAACATGGTCATTCCTAATGACCAAGAAATGAGAAATCAAACAGGATCCCCCAGAGGGGTGGCGCCACTGTCCTCTCAAAGGTGAGAAGGTCGAGACAGATGCCCTCGACGATGCCGTGACCTGTCGACCTACTTTTTACAAGCGACAATAGAAGATCATTTCCACAAGTACCTCGGCACTCAACCACGATCTGTTTTGGAAGGATGGATGAGTGCCGATCAGTTGGAAATGCCGTGCTCTTTTGCCTCTTAAAAACAGTGTAAATGTATTTAATTAGTTTCTACGTCTACTAATAACTAATTACCTTGTATTATTCAGAGATTTAATAGTAGGCATGTGTAAAAGGACGGGCTTATTTAAAAAAAAGGTAACATTTAAGTTAATCAGCACAATGAATTTTGGACTAAACATGTAAAGTTATATTTGTTACTATACACTACAGCACAGTACAACTTTAGTTATCCCCAAGGGGCAATTCCAGTTAGTGCTCATGCTAGCAATATATACATGATATAGTTCCTTTAATTGTTGCGTCTGTATGTTTCAGTATTGTCCATATTGTTGACTTAACATGCCATACTGAATAGCTAATTCAGACACAAGTAAATCCCTCTCACACTTGGAAATAAGTTTTTTTTAATTCTATTGTTGTTCCTTTATTTTTTCTCTCTTTTCCTCAATTAAAGCACTAGGCTTCTTAGGTGCCACGATGACAGTATATACGTGTATATATATATATATCTTTTAAAAAATCTACGAGATCGTAAACACAGCACCAGGACAGGTTGTTGCTGCTGGAAATCGATCCCCAACGTGACGTGTTTTTTTGTTTGTTTGTTTGTTTGTTTGACCCCGAAGCGTCACGGGTAAGCGTGACGTCTAGAGTTCAGCACGATTGCCGAGGGCTGAGCAAGTGGGCCAACACCGAAACAATTCTCTCGAGAATACTGGTTGAGGACCGAAATTTTCGAGCACGGAGCAATTCGTGTGACGAGTGCCACTATATTTAGAATGAAATATTGGTAAAAGGTTGAATAAAAGGAAAGTGATGCACTAGCAAAGGTGGTAGGATGATAAAAGAAAATCCATAAATATAAGAAGAACAGTGACGTTTAATTTTCAACGTGTTATTCAAACTGATTTTTTTGGCGTTGCAAAATGAGTTTAGAGCGTACCGAAACAGGTTCATCTTGCGGGGATTGTGCCAAGGAAACCATGCCAGGACGTAAGGGCAGATTGAGCAGTAGATATGGCGGTGTTTGGGAAGAGTTCTCGGCAAAGATAAAGTCACTCTCCAGTCATCTTCACATCATTTACCCAGAAATTCTTCTCCAGGGCACCCCTCGGTGCCAAGGGTCTGTTAATATTCCCGACACCAGGACAGCTCTCCAAAATTCCCCGTCTTCCCCCAACCTTCTCCATGAAAAACGTTCGATAGCACTCCTCCACATGTAAAAAGTATTATCTTTCTTTCTCTTCCTCAGAAGTTACTCCACTTGTTCCACTCTTCAAAAGCATGGCTGCCGTGGAGTGAAGGCTGATTTTTTCCCCCTACCACCAAGTTGCTGAATTTAGCCTCAGGTCTCGACCCCAATAAGTGACAAGAGTTCTGACTTTCGGGACCTCTGAAGTGAAGAGTGCGAACTAGGGCCGGCGACTCCCGTGCACAGCCGCAAGACGTTCACGATTTGAGACAAGGTTGAGACTAATTACGTCCTCTGACTGTCACTGATCGGAGCGCCCTCTCTCGAGTTATCCTTTCCTTCTGTACCGAATTTCTCCACAGCCAGAAGCCGTGTAGCCGCGGTACCCACGTACGAACAAACACACGCACGCACGTACGTACGCGAGCGAGCGCGCTCTCTCTCTCACACACACGCGTGCGTGCACAAAGTAAAACCAACATTAGCTCATTGTCAGCTTACTGTTGTGGACAACAATACGTACGACAGTTGTAGTTTTTGCTGAAGTCCTCCACGACCACACGTGCACTTTTGCGTTCATGTATGCGTTCGCGCATGTAGGCATATTTATGTGCGTAAATATATTCGTCTATGGGTATATGTGTTTGTATTTAAACAAGACGAAATAAATTGTTTTTTTACTCTCTAAGGGGTCATGAGGGATTTAGATGTTCTTATTCTGAGAAACAGGATATAAACTATATATATATATATACATACACAGAGAGGGGAACAGTGAGTAAAGGTGAGTATCTATCGGTATGTGTGCCTACAAGTGTGTATGCATGTGTGTACCTGTGTTACATGTCTAAAGGCATTGTATGTGTGACAGTATCCCTGGTCTTCCAACCAGAACGTGAATACTGGCCCCGGGGAAAGGGCACGTGGGCACTAGTTACTCAACACTAGCCGCCCACGTCAACATTAACTGCAGGGGAAAACACACAATGATCACACGTCGGTCATCCAATTACACAACTTGGCTCACGAGCCCCCACCCCTGCTCTTCCCCGAACACAATACTCAACGACGTGTGATTTCAATGGAACAATAAAGAAAAGATTTATTCATTACAAAAGCAATTCAACCAAAACACAATCAAATGGACTCGTCTAGGGGGGGTCCCAATACTATCCGTGCTAGAGCGTACTTCTGATGTTACAGTGCTGTTGCCTCTCTTTACAAATACCATACACACTCGCAAGCGCACCAACTTAGCTCTGTTACAGCTGGTTTGTTGAGAGTCCAATACTTCAGTTGACTGCCACGACACACTGACGATTTCCCTTCGAAGTGATGTCTGATGGTCTGACGTCTTCCTCCCTCGAACTGTCACCACGTCAGAGAGCGACGACTGCTTCTCTCGGTGACCCAGATTCGAGCCTTGTACCACGCGAGGTACACACGTGGGTTCCTCGACGACTGCAATGCCTCGTACAGCCGCCACGCAAACACCACCACAGACGGTCTCAGTCCTTCGAGACCCGACGACTTCTGGCGTCCTCAACGTTGAGCCTCTACCTCTCACACCGGTAGAGCGAGCCCACAGTCACACAGCCCTTTCCTCTCCACGACAACAGCAGGCAGTCTTGACAGTCCGTCGCCAATTACTTGCCTCCTTCTCTCAAGGTTCTCTAACCCGACTTCTTTCCTCCCGAGTCTTGCCCTCGTGGCTAAGACTTGGTCCGAGGCAGAAGTGTAGCTGGCGTTAGAAAGCTGAAGTCGTTTTGGCTGGTGACCCGTTGCTCCCCCACTCAGACGTTCGCCGAAAAGCAAGTGAAATGTGTTCTTGTCTCTCTATTTATCTCTCCACATTCTCACAGATACATACAACGAGGGATGCCATTGGTCAGTAACTCATCATCCAATCAGCTACAATTTAGAGTCAGCAAACGACAGGAGGAGATCTCTCTCTGACCACAGGCCACGCCTACAGGTGGTTGCGGTCAGGTGGCTAAACCTCCCTCCCCCCTGTCCTATTACGTGGTCTGACGGTAAAACCAGGTGCGCGCCTTAGGATAACTTTCTCCCTTCTGCCCAGACTTTGTTGACGTTAGCCAGCCCTCGGCCACGCATGGCGGCCGAAATCACTTAGCACCTTCTGTTCCACGCGTCCATTTAGGCGTCCATACCAGAACATACGCCCCCTACTTCCTCGCCAAAGGGCCTCAGGCTTGTCAACAAGGCGCTCTAGACACTAAGTGGGCAGATAGTTACCTACCCCCTCGAGTTATCTCATGACAGTATGTATGAAATAATATGTGTGTTTGTACGTGCATGTTTGTGTTTGTCTGTGTGCAGAAGAGTATTTATATCGTGTGTGTGTGTGTGTATATATAATAATATAATAGTAATACAGAATAATAAATATGGTCACGGTTTGCTTTTCACTGTGCTTGTTAGTCGTTACCAAACTGTACACACAGAATATTCGCCACCGGTTACAAGTGCGAAAGAAGTGTGTAACCAACTTCCTGTATGAGCAAAACCCACAACATATTTACTCGCTCTGGCAGCAAGCTGTTCCGCCAGCTCTCACTCCTCTCCAGCAGTATTTTCCTTGGCCAGACCCTCTCTGCTGATTTCCTCCTCGATATACTTATAGGATGTTCTATGAGCTGGCAACACCTACTCCACGAGACTGTCGACCTTTGACTGACATTTTTGACTATCGCATATTTCCCATGCTGTCTCCACCACTCGAATATTTTTATAACAAGGGACGGAACTGGAAACAACAGCGAGTAGTTTCCCCCTGAGATATGCATCTGTTCAGAGGCGCTTTCTCTTGACTCAGTACTTGATAACCCAATGGCGGATACTAACAATATTTGTTTATAATTGATATATTTATATTTTTGAACGATCGAGCAAGAATGACCCTATTTCGTCAATTATTCAGCGCATGCGCAGTACACACTCGTCGGTGGTCAAAGCGGAAATCGGGTACAGCCATTAGTGTTTACTACAGATCGAGATGGGTAAGCATGATCACTGTTGTGTTGTTAACTGCCACAATCGTAGATCAAAATACAGAGAGAGAGAGAGAGGACAAACGTTAATATTTTCTAGTATCCCGATGGGTAAAGGCCTAAAAGCTCAAAAAAGAAGAAAATTGTGGCTGGAAGCGATCCGAAGAGAGAACTTTGTGCCGAAAGCGCACTCTAAAGTATGCGGTCGACACTTCGGATTTCAGATAAATGACCCGTCTGTCTTCAATCGACTACGTCCCAACATTACATCTTGGGTATGAAAAATCAGTGAAAATGAGGGTCACTTCGACAAGCAAAAAAGCTTCTTATTGTACTACTTCAGAAATTGTTGCCAGTCTTGGAGAAGACGGTCGAAGAAAGTTGTGTGGACTTGCCGCACCATTGGTGCTGAAATAACAGTGGGCGGAGAACATTTTTTTCTGTCGCAAGATTCCATTAATAAATTTCTACAAAACTACGAAAACAATTCTCAGGAACAAATACTATAGAAGATATTATCAGTACATATTATATAGTACAACAATTTGGTTTTAGTATTAGGGATGTGCAGTGATGTTTTGTCTGCGTCTTATTTTTCTTTTACCATGATATGGTCATCAGAAGAAAAGTCAAATTCACCTGTTATAAAAAAAGCAAGGAGAAAGGAGTATGACTGTTATTGCTGTACATGGCCATCGCGTACAAACTTGGTCGTTTTTTTTTTTTTTTGGTTTTGCTGTTTTTCTGCTCCCTGTGTAAAATAGTGGTTACATCGCCAACAACAGGTAGCAGAATAAGTGATTTTTTCCACTCGGAACTTCCTTTTGCTTCAAAACTTTCTTTAGCCATGGCTGATGCTTACAGTGAAACTACTCGAAGACTGCTACGCGTGTACCCGACTTCCGACTAGCTGTCCGCAGTTTGAAAGCTACTAAATTCTGATTGGATGTTACCGTACGTCACCGACCCTGATGAAATACCCTCATTTGGACTAGGGTTCACGATTCAATAAACATTTTCTAGATAAACATTTTCAACGAGAAGCATGTATGTGTGTTTTGTATAAAAGCATCTGAAACTGAATAAGTACTTTATCTGTTTTCCTCATTTTTCGTTTAATAAACTTTCATTATCTCCCTCTCTCTCCCTTAAAATACTTTTGCATGTTTTCTCCTCCATTTGTTCATTATTGTATTATCATTGTTGTATATTATGTATGCACAGGTTCAGAAGTTATTTTCGACCTAAAGAAGAAGAAAAGAAAAGAAAATGAACGCAAGAAAGAAAGAAAATAGGAAGGGTAGGTCAGCGGTTGGGTAGGACAGCAAGAAAAAGACAGAAAGAAAGGAGGACAAAGGCCTTGCTTACACACAAAAAAATCCTTAGCGATCAGTCTTAATGTCTGTTAGCTGCGTACCTTCTATTTACCTAGAAACTCAACAAGCTTTGAAGAATTTTACCTTTAGGCTCATTCAGTTTTCCGGCCTTATAATACGTATGTAAACATCTCTAATACTGGGAAAAGAGCAGCGGCTGGAGGACTCTAAGGAATAAAATATTGAACTTCTGTGCAAACTTCCTTAGAGGATATTAGAGGGGCTGTTGACGGGAATTTCCTTAAATTTACCGATCGCAATATAGCAGAACATCAGAAAACTTCTCTAAGTGCATGTTTTTAATGATTGGCTCATTCAAAGTACTAAATGTCTGGTGTCAAATTTTTAAAGACAAGCCTCCTATCATGCATCATTAGTGCAGAGACTGCCAATAGCAAAGTTGGAAGCCTAAGTTAATTAGAAATATCCATTAACTGCAGGGTCGTCACTGTCTTGATTCATTTCTGAGTCCAGGATAGAACATTGATCTTTGATGGGTTTGATGTCGTAAACGCGTTCGTTAGTCAGATATAACGAAACAGATTTTTACGCGGAGTGAACCGTTTGAAAATAATTTTTTTTGAGTACATCTTTAAAGAAAAATGCCCAGACAATTTTTTAAGTAACCTTTAATCTGTAGGTAATAATAAAATGATAGCAAACGCAAGGATATATCCCACACTCCTTTGATTTTGAAGCACTATAAAACAAAAATAAAAGCAAACAAATAGAAACAAAACCAGAATAATCCAGTCAAAACTGTAACAAGTCAGTAACAATTGAAAACCTAACAAATCCAATAACAGCACTAAACCCCCGAAAATCAATATTAACAACAGAAAGAACAGAAAAAAACAAAAGCAACAAAAAAGCAACAAACAACAATATTACCGCCCCCCCCCAACCAGCAATAACAACAACCCCTTCGAATAGCAAAGTAACGTTAGAGAAACCGTTGTTATGTTAGGAATTACAAGTACTTTGCGTCATCTATTGTCAAATAAGCAACGGTTCATCGGGAACAAAACAAAGGATGCTGTTTTTTTTAATAGACATGCCATCGTCTGGCCGACCAATAATAATAATAAAAAATAATAGGACGTGCCAGACATACCGTGAAACCCACAAAGACAGTCAGCGTTCTAGGCATGCCGGGAAGTTCACATCAACATGCAATGGCCCTGGGAAAGTCACGAAAGGTCTCTGTATCACGTCTGCCCGGACATGCCATTCGAGTCACGAAAAGTCTGCCAAGTAAGTGTAACCACAGGCAAGATCTGTCACCACGAGAATTGTGAAGGGTCTGTTTTGAGATTCTGCAGTCAAATCAGGGATATCTGTGGACTACTGGCTGTCTGCCGAGACCAACTGTAGGCTGTCAGACTCGGCGAACCGCGATAAAGGTCTTAAAGTCAACAACAGACTTGCAATCGATTTGTTACTTAGTTACTTTTTTATTTCTGTCTCTCTTTTTTTTGGACAGAAGTCATCGACCTCTACTTCCCACGACTTAGAGCCAATAAACTGAAAACATAACAGAGCTTGAGTTTTTTTTGTACCTTCGTCAACACGAGAGGTCGCATCGTCTACTCTTTTTTTTTCTTGATGTTGATAGTTAAACCGGAAGCGAAGTTGATCTTTGGCCTCGTTTTAGACGTTAACGCAAAAAAACTCGTCCGCAAACAGTCCAACAGAGATATGCGTTCGTGGCTGTCATTTGCGAGTCTTGAGAATGATTGACGAAAAGACACGAGGTCAAAATGGTGACAATTCACCTTTTTGCAGTCTAGAGAAGGTCATGATGCGCATGTGCAATGAGTTAGTTTCTTTCCCAGCATGTCGGTCATGGTTGGTATAGTTCACACACACTTCATCTGCGCCTTTCATATCGTCTGGAATAATTGTCCACGATGAGTACAATTTTATAAAAAGACAGAATGACCCTTGAAGAGTTATCTAACAACAAAAAGAGATATGACTTATATTTCATACCTATAGAAAGTATTTCTATACCTGAAAGCTTGCGATAACCGGTTTGCCAAGTGTATTACCAGTTATTTTGACAAAATTATAGATATTTTTCTCTCCCATCACGCACTTCCGCTGTGATATACCTTTCGTTGATAGCGCTGCATAAAACTCAACCAACCATCCCAACACACAACAGATCTAGCTGTAGTAGTAACATTAATTAAACCGGAAGTTGGGTGCCGTTAAACAGCCTACCAGGACCTGCTAAATTATCTTTAACTTTATCACGTAACATTGCAAATTGATACAGGGCTACAGACACGGAAAGTTCACTCTGGTCTCTTTTTCGACAAAGTTCTGCGATGTCGTGGGTGTGGCTCTCCACGAACAAAGCTCATTGCGGTCCACCTTGTAAGTCTGACCGGAAACGCCGCCATCACGACTGCGACAAGGTGTCAAGTCCCGCGCCTCCCCCGGTGACGTTTGACGTGTATCCGACTCGTAGAAAAAGCGAAGTCGAGCTTAATGCCGCCGACCTGAATAAAGGAGATCAGCCAGAGCTCTGGGCTTTCCCTAGAGACGAGGGCATTATCATAGGCCAACACAGCCGAGACGCCGGTCTACAGAGACCGCTCCTGCCATCGAAATCACCTTCAGACGGCAAGAGAACTCACGCTGGAACAGCACCAGATTAATCTCCCTTTCACTAATGGATGCGCCGCTCCTGTAAATTTACACAAATCTTTAGCCGAAGTGTGTTCAAGCCGTGTGGTGCTCTTGGGTAGCGGCTACTTTAGCTGAGGCAAAACACTCGTAGGCAGTAACGGCTTCTCGCTGAAGTTCTAAACTACCATGAAAACAAAAAAATCCTTTACTGATTGTGGGAATAAGCCGTTGATGAACCTTAAGCTCCCATGATAATCTGTTTTGTGTGCAAGTCTCTTTTTTGACAAATTTTGTTTTATCCTCTTCTCCATATTCATTCTTTTATGCTTGTTCGTCCTCGCTCTTATATTTATCTGCCTCTCGTCTGGCTGAATATCAGTTCATTTGTCAATCTGATTACTTGACTGTCATTTTGTCAATCTGAGTGATTGCCTGTAAGTTTGTCAGTCTGACTCTACGCCTTTCACTCGTCAAATTCTTTTTTTTCAGAAAAACTTTGGTAACCATTAACTTTTCACAAAAAATCTTAGTGCTACTGACTTCAAGTTTTTGAATGATCGACACTTGTAAAAAAAAAATGAAAGGTCACTACATCAGACATATAAAGCGCTTGTCTCAAATTATTTTACAAGTAAGAAAAAAACCCAAACAACTAAACAAAACAAACAACCACTGAAACCTAACAACAATTTTATTTTTATTAGCATTGATATTCTTAAGACAATCTCAGTACCAGACTTTCTACGCAAAAACATATTTTTCGATTATACAATATAGCAGTACCCTTGCAAAATAAAACAATAATAGAAAAATTAATCTAACATTGAGGGAAGACCCACTACTGAGCCAAGAAGACATAATGTCTCCACTGTCTGAGAAGGAACCACAAGGGGAGAGTTGCAGGTCAGCCTGTTGTATTTTGTTTTCTTTTCCCGTAATGAATGTAGATCCTATGTAAGCCTGAACCATGATTGTATGAGAGTCTGTTTGGTGCAGCGGATATGAATATGTTGCGATGTTGTTTTGTTGTTGTGCGTCCTTTAATTGTTCTCTGGGATAAATACAGTCATATCTTATGAAACACAGAAAATGTTTGGGGTTGATCGCACTCTTGGTGGTGATATTATCGGAGTTGGAGAGAGAAAAATGGTAGAAGTTTCCTAGAAACAAGGGGAAAAGCAGGTTAACGGATAATTAAAGCAGAGGGGGAAAGTGAAGAGCAAGGAAGAAGGGGGCTGTGGATGTGAACAGAACCTCCTCTATCTTCCTTGCTGTGGATGAAATAAATGGACTGCCACAGTCCACACTACGAGACAGCCAAAAAATAAAACTTTAATAGTAAGCTTCCTGAAAGATAGAAGCAGTAATACAGAGAAACTGTCTAAGGTTTATTGGTGTTTTATTAGAAATTTTTTATGGTTGGTTGATTGGATAATTGTTGTTGATGCTGTCGTTGGTAGTGGTGGTAGTAATGGTAGTAGTGGAAGAAAAAAAATGAAGACGCTATATAAAAACGAATGGAGTATCACACGCGGTAAAAATAATGTTTAACAGTGTGTTCACAGTAACAAAATATTATTACAAACATAAATCACAATCCAAGGACTAAGGAGGAATTCGTTCCAACAACAAAGTGTTGACGCAGCACGAACTTAAGTTTTTGAGAGTTCGTCCTCACTAACTCCCATCTTCTTTGCCACCAAGACAGGCATGGCATCGGCGGGCGACAACTGTCCTGAAGGTGGCTCTCATAGCAAACATGGCGTCACTGTCGAAGACGCGAAATCCGGGTGGCTTCGATTTAGCTTTGGCTAATCATGAACGCCTTACAAAGGACACGAAGCTCAATTTCTTTCGCAAGCTGCTTTCTATGGCGGCCTTAACATCGTCTCTCTCTCTCACTCTCTCTCATTTTTTTTTTTTTTTTTTTTTTTTGGTAAGCTGGTTTCATCAAGATGAGAAAGCAGCCATCTTCGCATTGATTGATGGTGTGCGAAGCGGCTGCGGCTTTCGAGATGACAGCACGCGAGAGAAGTCAGGGTTCGTTCACGCTGCGGTCTGCCTGCCCTGGCGTGGGTGACAGCGGTCAAAAATCGCATACAATAGACAGATAGACAAGGATGTTGAAATGTCTGCCACCAACGACGAGAAATCTATAGCAAATAAAAGAAGATATATTCTCTTAAAAAAGAGAAGAAAATAAAGGACGAAGATAGAATTGTTGCCATGCACATTCTGCGTGCGATTGCTTGTGTGATTTTATGTCTGTGTGTGTGTGTGTGTGTGTGTGTGTGTGTGTGTGTGTGTGTGTGTGTGTGTGTGTGTGTGTGTGTGTGGTGTTATTGCTGTTGTTGAGGGCCGACAACATAAAGAAAAGATTCTCCTTAAAAAGAATGAAATATAGGACGAAGATTAAATTGTTTGCACGCACATTCTACGTGCCATTGCTTGTGTGAACTTTCTCGTTCTCTCATTCTTTCTCTCCCTCTGTCACTGTGTGTGTGTGTGTGTGTGTGTGTGTGTGTGTGTGTGTGTGTGGTTAAGGGCCGAAAACATAAGAAGGAAAAGAACACATGAGAAGGAGGAAAAAAGGATGGAGATGTCGAACACACACACACACACACACACACACACACACACACACACACACACACACACACACACACACACACACACACACAAATCAAAGACAATAAAACCAGAATGAACGAACGTATAGACAGACAGAAGGAAAAACGAAAGACTTGTGAAAGAAAATTAAAGGGATGTCAAGAAACACGCAGAGAGTAAAAGTAGTTTCGAAACATCACGATCTTGCGTAAAGTGTTGACGCCTCGTCGTAAACAAGAAAATAATATTGCGCAATGCAAACCCCTCTTAGCCGGCACACGCTAGATTTATTTCTGTTCCCACAAATGACAGCCAAATGTCAGAACAACACGCATTAAATATCAAGCATCATTCGTCCTCGCTAAAATGAAAAAGCCCTTCTTTCTTATTTTTGTCGCCTGTTTCTTCTACCTGTGTAGGCATCAAAATAGCTCACGATGTCTTGAAAATCTTTACGTTTAACTAAATAAGGAAACGAGTCTGCCACAGGTAGTGCTGGCGTGATTCTGACGCCCTTCCACTTTGAATGGATCACGTAAAACCCTCGCACGTGGCTGTCGATACGTTACCATGGGAACGGAGCTACGTTACGAACACCCGTTAAAGGGTGACTTCTGGCGTCACGGGGATGAATATTCGATGTTGATGCCAGTCTGGGTAACGACACGGGGACTCCTTTGGTGCGAAGAACCGTCGGGGGGGACTTCTATCTTCGGAAGGCGCCAAGATCTGGATGGGAAGAGGGCGGGGTTGCCAACGGCTCATGCAAATGAGTGTGACGTAGTAACCTTCTCGAAAGATCCTTCCCTTGTCTCGAGCCGCTTGCTTTTTTTTGTGCAGTTCCGTGACTTCGCATCACGAAGACGACTGGACTGGGTTGTGGAGAACACTAGGAGAAGATGGGATAGCGACTTGAAACATACTTCACAGCAAGACTGTGACAAGTCACGTGATTTTAAACACATTCGAGCCTTAACTCTATTTAAGTAAATAAGTTTTATAGACAGTTCCAAAAAGAAAAAAGAAAAAGAAAAGAAACAAGCAAACAAAACAAAAACAAAACAAAAACAAACTTTACAACTTTTCGAACAAAATCGTTTTAAGACCGAGCTGTTTAAGCCGGATATGTCAGCTCCCATAGAAAAAGCAGCAGAATATAAACTTCATGCACAGCGCGAGCAAAAATAAAAAATGCTTTAAAACTTTTCAAACTTCTAATCATTTTATTAAGTAAGATGGAACTGTTTAAGCCGGATATGTCAGCTCCCATGGAAAAAGTCGTAGACTGGGCGAGTAGAATTACTGAATGGGTTGTTGACTCATCAAATTCAAGACCAGTAAAACAAATAAAGTTGCATGCGTGATGTGATTGATTGATTGATTGATTGATCGAGTGAGTGAGTGAGTGAGTGAGTGAGTGAGTGAGTGAGTGAGTGAGTGAGTGAGTGAGTGAGTGAGTGAGTGAGGTGGAATATCAATTTGTTGCAGCACAAAACAGCATAACATGCTTTAGCACAAATAACGGCAGAAATAATTATAAGCTTGCTGTATTAGTACAGAACAAGACAGCTTGCTGCACCATAACACGATAGCAGGATTCTCACATTCCTTCTCTACAACAAAACAACAGCCTCATGCGTGCCTCATGCAGCAGTGTGTGGAGTATCAGCACTGGAGCTGGAACTTAGTCCCAGAGAGCTTAAAGATTAATAAAACAAGTGACAGGCCACCGCTACGCCATAAACCAGTTCCTGATGCTCTGTATCAAAACATTAAATGAGCTCGTATCACCGTTTGTGATATCAGTTTTATCAGTACATCAAGGTCCCCTACCCATAATGCGTCTCCTTGATCGTATCAAAGCCGGAGCGTTAATGCCCGTTAGTTCTAGTCTACACAGCTGAACGAAGATCAACATGATACAGTTGACTAGTCTGCTGTGTTACATGCTATCCAGTACTCACAAAGCTGCAAGAAAACCACTTGTTATTTTCGATTTACGATGGGGACTACCTCCTGATAAGGACATCGTAATATAAAGATATCAAAATACATTTAATAAACCTTTAATACACCACATCCTAGCTTAATGTAGTTTAGATTCTAAAATCAGTCGACAGTTGGGAAAATCGTCTAAAACACAAAATATTATTTTATAAAAATGTGTCGAATATCCTCTGTCACTTATTGAATGACTCGCCAACGACTTCAAAATTTGAAATACGGTTTCTTCTGAATGCTCATTATCAGAAGCCATTGAGACATCTTAAGTCAAACCCTTGTAAGTCGGGGTTATTCTGTTGTAAAATTCAAAGTGAAGAACGATCCTAACAGCCTGCAGGAAACATTTTACGCAGTTTGAGTAAAAAAAAAAAAAAAAAAAGAGTTCCATGAGTGCTCTGAGAAACGCCTGCTATAAAGACTGATCAAGCTTTGACGGTCTGCTACACAGATTTATCACATTTCGAACGATCAGGGGGCAGTTGCACAACGCATTTCTAACTTGTAGGCCTTAGGTCTATTCAGATATTTAGTTTGATAGAAACACAGTGTACAACCCAGTTTCAGAATTCTTAAAGCTAAAATTGTTTCAAATAACTTAAAACAGTTTAAGCCAGACTTGTGTTCCCGTCAGCACATTCTGTGTATAAAACACATCGAAATAGCAAAGGAGCGAATTTTGAAAAACGTTTCTAAATTTGGTTCTTTAGAACAGTTGTAAGTTTTAGAAACATATTGTACAACTAGACATTGTGGATTGTTTCTTTGCAGTTCGACAATGGGAGATCTGCTTTCTGTTTAGTCACTGTTTTTATTATTATTATTATTATTATTATTATTATTATTATTGACTATTCTAGAATATTATTTTCTAGTACTGTAATGCTGTTTATAAACTTGTCTGCCCTGTTTGAATGCGTCAACGCTCCGCGGTTTGGTCCAATATCGCCTAAAATCACAAAAACCACAACTCTCATAAAACGATACAAATGAACTTTACGAAATTTCTTTCTTTGTTTCTTTCTTTCTAATTCCTTCTTTTCTTTCTCCTTTATTTATGTCGTCATCCAATCTTTCTCTCTTCTCTCCTCGATTTTTTTTCTAATGTTCATAAGAAAACGTTTGTTAGCTTTTAATTCTTCGTGGTGGGAGAAGTGGGAGTTAACAAGGAAAAGAATCCCTCAGCAATAAAACCTACTTTGTGTTCCTTTATCGCATCAGGCAATGATTCAACTCGTGCAAAAATGCACACCCCTTGATTGAGTGCGAGGTGCTTTATGGTTGTGGAGCATCACCCTGCTGACAAGAAAGTTTTGGCATTGCTGGCCTACGCAGCCACCGAAAAACAAAGCATACTGGAGCATACTGGAGCATAGTGGAGCACAGTGAAGCATACCGGAGCACACTGGAACATACTGGAGCAAACTGGAGCCTACCAGAGCATGCTGGAGCATAGTGGAACATGTTGGAAATAACTTACTGCGCTTAGCAAGGCCAGAAATTTTGGTGCCACTGAGATGACGACAAATATAGCACATCGACAGGTCACACAGCAACAGTTATTAAAATACATATTCATCTATATACCCTGTATCTAAACCACTCGTGACAAAATGTAAACAGAGAAATGGTAACTCCACACACTAAACCCCCATCAACTTATTTGCACTTAACCTTACCTCCCTTTAAGGCTCAATGAAATCACAGCTGCTTACTATTTTTAATTAACAATTAATCATTTCATTTTAACCATTTTTATTTCATGCAGTAAAAATAAAATTACCAAGATACAAGCGACTGATTGGCTTATAGTGATATGAGACTAATACTAGCCAAGCATTGGCTTGAAAAGATTTTATGAGCATGTCCACACACCCTTTCAGTCCAGTGAATTTAATTTTGTCTTGTTTTATTTTATGCAGTGAACATAGCCTTAGCGGGGTGCAAGAGACTTGTTTTTTGCCTAATGTTATAAGACTAATATTAACCTAAATGCAGTAAAAGTATGAAAAACGGAAATAAGTACTGCCAGAAGCATGAAAATTATAGACGAAGTACATTTATCTGATTCGTGAAATTAGTTGTTTAATGTGAAATGAATAGATATGCACATTTATTATCACCGATAGTCACATGCATTGACCTTCTATCACACACACACACACACACACACACACACACACACACACACACACACACACACACACACACACACACATAAAAAACAAATAGACAGGACGAGATAGGGAGAAAGGGGTGTTACTCTACATCTTTCAGTCAGACAAACATCACTCCTGGTTTTAGTTCCTTCTTCGGAGTGAACACTTCTCGTTTTTACATTTACTTTGCGCATGCAGCAGCACAAGTCACATTATTCCTAATATATGAGAAATAGAGTCATTTCCCCTATAAAGACTAAAATTAAACCAAGGTAGCCGTGCTTCCGGTACGGAATCTCAAAGGGCTTTACCGCTCGGCCCTGCTCCATTTATCACGCTCATGCTTTCGAGACACCGCGGGAATTGGGGTTTCATCCAATTTTGCGTGAAGCCATTGAAATAAATTGTCAATGGCAAACCTTTTTCTTATTCCTTTCGGGCTATTAAACACTAGAAAAAGCCGAGGCAATTGCATCACAGACGCAGCCACGGCGTTCGGAAGAAGAAAGACGCAACTCCCGAGTCTCTAAGACTTACCTGCCCTGCTTTTGCGAGCGCCAGGAGGCCATTCGTCGAATAGGAAGCGAAGCATATTAGCGGAAGAGACTCAAGACAGGGTCGTAACTCTCGGCGAAAGTTTGCTAGCGAATGGCAGCCCCCCACTCATGGACATTCTGAGAGTCGCGTCCACATTCTCAAGCTTGCGTCAAGTTCTCCACGGCGTCCGTGCAATTGTGGGTCTAGACAATGTCTGTGGGAGCATTGCTGTCGGTTCTAACACGTTGTTTAGAATTGATCTCATCTAATTTCATCTCTGTATCGCTATCTCTGTCTGTTTGTCTTTATCTCCCTCTTACCACCACCTTCCTTGGTTCGCCATATCTGTTGCTCAGTTTGCTTGATGTGACATTTATATTACACTCTAACCAACCTTTTTGAAATGTATCCTTCTCTAAAATTCTCCCTCTTTTAAGCTAAATCCACCCTACATCTAACATTTCTCTTTGCTTGAGGGAGACTGGGCGTCTCATAAAATCTGTTCACAGCAATTCTTGCGTTAAGCTTGACCGATGCAGCGGGCTCGAAGAAAAGTCTCCCAAGTAGCTCCCTCATGTACTTGTAACTTTGCTCTTCAGCTGAAAATAATAAATAAAACATTCATAAACTTTAATCTAAATAATACAACTCTCAAGAGAACGAATAACTTTCTGAAAGCTTCTATAGACCTCACTGAGACAAGGAAGGCAGGTTGCATCGCAGCGTCCTTTGGCCATGACCTGTCAAACAGGGTCAAGGCCTGCTTAAGATCAATGCTTCAGTGGCTCTAGCACTCATTTGCTGAAGACTTGCTCTCACCAAGATATCCGAAGAAATGCAGCTACGATACTTTCATGACGGAAAAAAAGAAAAAAGAAACTGCATTTCTCCATGAAAAAAATGATATATGAGCTTGATTCACTAGCGACTCGTATTAGCTCGAGGGTAAAGTTGGTACCTTGCAATAATCATGTCACTAGGAAATTTATACCTATGTCTTAGTTAACCGTTTTGTTTTCAGTGAAGTGACTTAGTATACGTTGTAAAGCTATCTCTGTCGCAGAATTAAAAAGATTTGTCTTGCCCACCAGCTAATAACCGTAAATAAGCTCTTAGAAACAATCATAAATAAGCCAGTATAATCGTAAAAAACGGTGGTAGAACTAGTTATAAACAAGCCGACAGAATCTGTCTTAAATAAAACGGTAAAAGCTGTCATAAATAATCCAATAAAAAGTCATAAATAAGGCGGTAGAAACAGTTAAAGATACACCTGTAGAAAGTGTCGTAAATAAGTCGGTAAACAATCTGAAAGGTTGCTACTCAATTCTCTCCACACCTCAAACCCTACCTCTCCCCGCCGCAATCTTTTCTTGTTAACACATTGTCGCTTTCAGGCTTGAGCCCCTTTGTACTCTTGGAGGGAGTTTTTACATTTTACATTTGCTGGGTAATTGTGGGGCTATCTGCTATCTCCACACGTCATCCACAAGAAAAGGCAGCTGCTGGTGATAAAGTGCAAGGCACGCCGCCATACTTGTTGTGAAAGGACAGAGCCTTGAAGCCATTCCCCAGCAGTTTGGGGACATAACGATAAAACATTGCCAGCTGTCTAGTTGCATTTGGCGATATTCCGCATGCGCTAAATTTCTATAGGTCCTGTAACTATAGAAACACAGGAAATCTTCAAGACGCAAGGGAATCAGAAAGAAAGAAAGTTAGCCGTGCCTCCGATAAAACATCCTGCAAGCCAGCATAAAGATTTCTCTTACTAGAATTGATAAGAAAGTGAATCTTGGGGATAGGGAATGAGCGAAATACAACAATATGTGGGTACAATATGCAGGAGGATGTAATATATTATATTATTTCTAAAATTATTATTTCTCGCCTTCATTCGACTCAGTATCGAATCAAACATCTGCAAAGAACTTTTTTGGGAGGCAGATGAAACGATGTCAAGAAAGAGAATTTTTAACGACGATGCTTTAAGAACCTCGCAAGCGTTTGTAATACTGTATTTTTATAATTCTTATGAACTCTCACATTGTGTTGATTGTTACTCAGGGATATGGAGGAGATGACCATTTCAAGGGCCGCAGTGACGAAGCAAGAGTAAACCGTTTTCACTGAACAAAATGTATAAAGTGTCAAGGGAAAGAGTCAAGGAAAAGTTAGAATGCGGTGTTCAGACCACTATTTCCTATTTCTTTACCCTAGGACAAATTTACTACCGCTTTATAACTACAGCTCTATGGGTAAAACAACATCAGCGGGGGTCTGGATACCGATGTATGCTTCGGAAACAAGCTGCCTGTCCTTGAGTTTCCGATGTTGCTCCAGGGCAACGACTTACCCAGTGGCGTAGGAAGATGCTCGGCTTTTGGGGGGCAAGCTCCATGCTGACAATGAATGACGTTCACATTCTTACCTTCCCAGCATCTTTTTTTGGGGGGCGGCTGCCCCCCACTTGCCCCCCCGGTTCCTACGCCACTGTTACCCTCGTTTTATAACTAAGGCCTCAGGGATGAGCTAGCGGACACACACACACACACACACACACACACACACACACACACACACACACATATATATATACATATGCATAAAACTCCCTACACATAAGAAATAATAAGACCACATGCATAAACACATGTTTGTGAAAGTATAGTGCACGTGTTCGCCCCCACACACCCACTGGCCCACACAACCCCCCTACTCATACACCATCACAGCCAACCACACATACACACACATAATGTTTACACATATCCATATAAAAATTATAAATCCACTACATCTTTAACAGATCTTTAAATCATTGGCCAGTAAAACCAAAACTAAGCAATCAGTGTCAATCTTCTCTTTTACAGCATCGTGTGGGTGGGGAGAAGGGGGAAGGAGAGAGAGAGAAAGCTGGGGGGGGGGAGAGTGACAATAACAATTCTTTATTAAGGAGGGGGAAATGTAGTGTGAAAGAGTAAAAAAAAGAATACACTAAGTTAATAAACGCATATAAAATAAAGTATTAAATCAAAAGGGCGGAGAGGGAATATGTACAAAAGTGGTAATTATTGAAACTTATTTCCATGGGAACCTGGAGTCGGGAAGTACCTCGCATGGTTGAAGGCTTTGAATCTGTAAGCACATCCTGGTGCTAGGTTCTCCAGTTGGGGATTAGACCTGCCAGCAAATGATCATACGTTGTGGTATAGGTACGTCGGTAATTCTTGTCGAAAGCAGGTTACAGTTCATTTGCTGAAGCTGAAGAAGGTTATTTTAGAGCATTCTCACCATTTCAGGTTGATTTATACAGGTTTATTCTGGGAACAGCCATATTACGTTCTGGAGAAGTTCGTGTATTTTTGTGTAATAGAGCGAAGGGGATTTAGAGGAAAGTCAAGGAAAAAGTCTAAATGTTATGTTTTAGTCTAATTGTCAGTGGAAAGCGAAATCATTAGACTGTATTTTAGCAAACTGCTTTGATTGCTTTCATTTGGACACTTGCAAACGGCCTCAGGGAAGCTACGCTAGCGGAGTCCCATAGGATAGAGGGGTAGTCAAGAAATGACTGAATATGGGATGTGTAGTTTTCTGGAGGAAAAGCCAGAGAGAGCGAGAGAGCGAGATTGAGAGACAGAGAGACAGAAAGAGGAGAAATGTGGTGTCAGGGAAAAAAATCGAAACTGAATTGTGAAGCAAGAAGCCTCTAGCTGAACACAGCCCAGAATGTATTCCAATTCCTTACAAAGCTCCAAAGGTTTATTTTACTTTATTTTTTTTTTAAAGGCCGCCCATGTCGGAAAAACTTTCCCGCAAGAAATGACCGCAGTAAAGGAATCAGGAGCCGTCATCAGAAAGCGAAGAAAGGCAACACACCACTTGATTAACTGCTAGTGACCGCCCTTTTCTCTTCTCTTCTGCCCGGCACGTGCGGCCCGGAGTTGGGTCAACATGGCGCGCGGGCGATTTGATTGCAGAGGCAGATTGAATTGATCAGCCATTGCCGCCTTCCGACTTTGCCATCTATTTTAATTTCGCGCCACTGAGGGCTCTTTTGTCCAGCTTTTCCCTCCAAGGTCCCCCTTGTTGCCTCGACTTTTGATCCCTTTTCGGCACAGCCCGTTTACCTTATTACTCCTAAGTAGGCCCTACAGGGCAAACCAATACGCGGTCCTCCGTTGCATTTTCATTAGGGAAAAATCACAAAAGCATCTTTAAAAAAAAAAGACAATCGATGACATTATCCCTGGCCTGGCATACGTTTCAAGTAAATACACTCCTTTCATGTGACCTGATCGATATCTGCGTATGTTCAGGTGGTTATTTGCGCTTCTGAGGTAACTGCCAGCATATATTTCTATTTGTGTATGATCATCTGAGGGCTTGTAAAATGCACGCCTGTGGAACTGACACGCAGCCCTTTGTGTTCACATCTGTTGTCTTGTAAAATATACCTCTCGGGTACATGAGCAATCCTAGGTGTTTACTACTGTTCTCTAGATATGCTACTAGAGAAGACGGAAGTTTAGGAAAGAAATGCAGGTATTCTAGCTTCTTGAGCAGCGAATTGTAGTAACATATGAAGGACAGAGTATACAGAAGGGGGTTCCAAGTTCTATAAACACTTCACTCGTTAATCTAGAACAACGATGAACTAAGGAGTAGAAGACGACCAGAAATCGAACCTACTTCAGCAACAGCTCACGAAACATCAACTCTTGCTGAACAGCTTAGGTGGCAGGCGTTATTTCCCTTGAAAGCGTGTCTATCTTGCCATTTAGACCCATTGCCCACAAGCCTTCTTAGTGAGTGCTGAGATATTTTACTTACTGCCATCACAAACATTGTCATCAGGTGTTTCCCCATCTTTTTTTAAAAAACGCCCTGGTGAGAACACTCCTGAAGAAGTCCATATGCTTGACATTAACGTGTTAAACAACTATCGCCCAGTTTCCAACTTGTTTTTTTTCTCTCTAAGATCATAGAGAAAGAAGTTTTGATATAATAACTCGGGGCCTACTTACGAGCACAAGCTCATCTATCAAGCTTAGTTAGCATATAGACCTTTTCACAGTATTGAAATTACTCTAATTAAAGTGACCACCAACATATTATCTGCCCTTGCCATTGACGATGTTTGTGCATCAACTCTGCTGGACCTGTCTCCTTCATAGACTCCACACCCTCTACGGCACTTTTGGACCAGCAGTAACGTTGTTCAACTGATAGAACGCAGACTGTGTTTGTTGATGGTCAAACATCTCGCCCTGCTCCACTTTCCTGTGGGGTCCCCCACCAGTACTCGATCCAGTTCTGTTCATTTTGCACACAAAGCCACTTTCATCATGCATCTAATCACCAGGTGTCTCATCAATCATATACTGACGACATGTAACTGTACTGCTCCATTCCACGGGCTGAGTCTCACATTGCTACTACCACCATAGAAGCCTGTATTAGCGACGTCAAGGACAGGATGGTAACAAACTCAAACTCTATGATGTTAAGATGACAGCCCTCACGAGAAGAAGAAATCAAGCTTCACTTGCTTGTCCACCAAATCACATCAAGGTGGGGGAAACCAACATCACCTTTGCGTCATCCATCAGGAATCTGGGATTTATTGTCACTGCAGACTTGACTCTTGATAAACAAATTTCAGCTGTCTGTCAGTCTGCCTATTATGACAGACAAGCAGCTGTCAGTCTGCCTATTATGAGCTACGCAAGATCAGTGCCATCCGTCACATTCTCTCTATGCACGCTACCAACACTAGTGGCTGTGTGCTTGTTCTTTCTCAGCTTATAATTACTGCAACTCCTTCCTTGCCGGCTGCCTTCTAATTCAAAAACTCCAGAAAGTACATTATTAGTACTAGGAAATGGGACCATGTCACTTTTTTGTTTACTACCCATTCGCTCTCCATCCAGTACAAACTGCCCGTGCTGTTTTAATTTCTTTGCTGGCTCCTGCCCAGACTATTTCTCTGAACTTCTCTTCCCCTACATCCCAGCCAAACTACGCTCTTTGTCTGACATCAATCTCCTAACTATTTCTGTCACCACAACAGGATTTTAATTACTGTGCAGCAAACCAATGGAAATCCCTTTCCATTTCCACCACCTACAATTGAATTCTTTAAATGTGCTCTTAAAGCGCACCTCTTCCGTAAACATTATTCCTAACAACCGTCCACACAATGCTAGTCCCTTTTCACACCCTTCCCCCACTCCCATTTACTGCATGTTCCTGCTTCCCTACTCGTCTTCCTTTCCAAAATCACGTTATTCTGTCCTTTTTACTTGGTTCCTCTTTATGTTTTCTGTCTTTCTCTTTTATTTGTCGTCAGTACTGTTGTTTATAATTCTGTCGTTCCTATGTTGTTTGTTCTTCTGTTCCCGGTATGCTGTCCATGTCTCATTCTTGTTCTTAAGTGCTACGGGCATGCTCTTTACGAGTGGGAGTATGCTGTATACAAATCTTGACTTTTGCACCGAGAGCTCTTGCATAATGGTGTGTAATCAATCAATCAATCTTTATAGTTGTGGAGGTGCTGGAGGAGAGCGGTCAGGAAAAAATAATGCTTTTAATGTCATAGATGAAAATGCATGCCTTCGCTGATGTTTACTTTATATACTTTTAATCGCCTACAAAACAGAAGCACTGCTTCTAAAAATCTTTGACTTCAACATGACAGTGGCCTTCCCATGCTATGTAAATTGCCAATAATAATAATATTATAGTAATAATAACCTCAGCAAGAAGCAAGGCTCTATGAGTTTTATATTACCATGCAAAGGCCTCTGACGCTACCCAGTGATCTGACATTAACAGGTTAAGCATAACAGACTCTGAAGTTGACAGTGAAGACTTTTTGAAGTCTACTTCAGTATTCACATTTTCCCTCTCTTTCTCTCTCACACACACAATCCACATCAGCAGAACAGCAGATGTCAACATGCGTAATGTCTCTCTCACACTCCTGCTGTGTAAACAAAGCAAGTCTTAAGGTTCCAGTAGAAGAAGGGAGCAAACTCAGTTGCACACAGTTTAATTACTTCCCCTCAGGGGTCAATAATATTTTTGTATTATTATTATTGTATCGTTTAGTTTCATATTGAATTGTTAGCACTATTATAATATTCTTTATGTGTAAGGCAGGTTGTGCTTGTATCTATGTATGTTTAACTGTTTTATTTAATGACATCATTTTTTTGCAAAACAGTTTTATTTTGACTCAGTACCTATGGGCAGTCCAAAAAGAAAAAAAAATACAACAAACCCATGTTCTAGGCTGTCACTCTTTCATTACAGTAAAGAAACAAACCTAAAAGAACTTGTGCTGGAAGCAAACCAGGAATTGATCAAAGAACATATAAAACAGTTAATAGTTTTCACCCCAAACCTCTCGAAATATTCATTTCACTTTCCACACAACACTCAGATATTAAGGTTTCTCCACTCATCCCTGCCCTCTGGAAAGGAAAAATTTCCACTAGTACACAATCACACAGGCAGATTATACAGCAACATTGTCTTGATAATCAGAATAATTAATCTGTAGGCTTTACAGGTGCCATATGAATGGCAGACGACTTGAAAAGAGTAATTTCCTTCAGAACAGAATTCATGTCTCTTAATGGTATTAGCAGTGCACAAACATCAAAAATCAACCCCCACTCCACCAAAAAAAAGGAGAAATATTTAATTAAACCTGTACACTTTTAGAGTGCAAGACGTTAAGCTTCATCACTGTTAAGAGGGTGACTTGCTGATTTTTAACTATTCACTTCTAAACAGGACACAGCAACTCAGTTTGATTAAGGCAAGAAAAGTAATAAAGGCACACAGTGGAAAAAGATAATTAACCTTCTTGAAAGCAGGATCTCCACAGCATCTCATGTTGTACAAAAAATTATTATTTGCTAGCAGAGATAATTCACACAAGTAAATCAATTACAAAAAATCTAGCCATACACAATGATACTGCCAAACTTTTTAAACACTGCTTAAAAGTGAATAATAGTATAAGTGAGATTTAACTTGGTTGTGTGTGTTGACTTCTACATGTTCATAATTATTACTTTAAACTGTCTTGCATAGAGCAGTGTGCACACTTTTGAGTTTATTTCTCTGCAGGAAATAATTATTTCTTGAAATGTTTTTAAGCTGTTGTCTTCTAAATGTCTAGAAATAATATTTCTAGTAACTGCTGCATCCATCACTAGGATGTTTGTTTCAGGTATATGCATAAACTTTCATTCCTGTATTGTTCTATCTAAATGAAAAGTTAAATTTCCCTTAAAATGAGAGGCCACTACGTTATGTACATGTGCACATGGCTGGCTTGCAAGCTTATATGTAAGACAAAATTTTTCTGTTCCTGTTACTTGTTGCCTTTTGTTTTCTGTTTCGTCAGTACTGTCGTTTTCTTTTGTCCCTTTGTTCTGTGTCTACTTAGTCCACGTCTCTTCCTCGTTTTAAGCGCTAAGAGCATGCTCTCTATGAGTGTGAATATGCGCTATAAAAATCTTCACTATTATTATTATTATTATTAAAATCACACTGAGTTTAGTTTTAGAAGACTTGTACAGTTCAAGAAGCTGGGGACTATATGAAAGTCATTTGAAAGAGGTGCAGTGAGTCTTGCCACTTGAAACTTGCCTGGCAGAGTGGCAAAAGAAGAGTGTTCCAAGCCAAGTGACCAGCGTAGGCAAAGGCTTGCTGGTCAACAGAGCAGAGCATGGTGCAGATTATATCATGTACTGAACAAAGTGTGCAAGATGGTGTTTGGGGGATGTGGCAGGAAGAAAGGTAATCAGCACAGTGATGGAGACATTTATATCCAAGACAGTCCCGTTTGTAAATGATACTATTAGTGACAGGCAGCCAGTGTAGTAAGTGAAGCATGTGGGGATTGGGGAGAAGTGCAATCAATCTTATGCATCAGCATTCTTAACACATTGAAGAGTGTGAGATATGACAACAGGAAGACCAGCAAAGGAGGAAATGCAAAATCCAGGCCTGAGAAAGTAGACATTTAGATTGATGGCGACATCAATACTCAAATAATGTTTAATAGTGAAGTGGCTTCAGAGACAAGAACAAGTTTTTGCCAAAGAGGTGCATGGATATAAGGAGAAGGTGGAGTCCAGAATCACTCCAAGACTCTTAGCATGGGATGATAAATGTCTCAGTCACAACTAAACATTACAGCAAGAGAGCAGACACAACTACAATTTTTTTTCAACTTCATTTCGACCAAAGGATTTCTTGCTTAAATTCTTAAAAAAAATAAAGTTAAGAACCAGACTGTAACTTTGGCAAACTAGAATGCTTAGGTGCTAGAATTTATTCTAAGAATAATGACTCAGCTATATTTTTGAAAGCACAAGGTTAAACAGCAAAACTTTCATGCCCAAAAGCAAATAGTTAAAACACATGTACACTTATATGCCCATGTCATAAGACAGTTGTGACAAAAAATAGAAATAGTAGCTAAAAAAAACCAAGCACCGATTAATACAGCTAAAAATTAAGCCCAATTCCTTTAAAGAACATAACTTCATGACTGCTAAATTATTATCTTCTTTAAAAGGTCTGTCTACACTTTTAACTTTTGTAATTAATAATAACCATTCAGCATTTTTCCTGTTTCATGTTAGAATTGTATGGACAACGACTGATTTTCCTGATATGACTAATATTTGCCCACAATTAATGGAATAATGAAAAATGACATGTGATGTATTATGAAAATCAAAGATGAAGTGAATTTAGAGAAATTGTAACATTAATTTACCAAATAAAATCTGGTAATATCAAGAACACTGGATGCTTGCATTTTACTCTCTCTCTCTCTCTCTCTCTCACACAAACATACACACACCTCATGGATATCACTTTCCACTTTCCTCATCTTCTTTCATCATTTGCTCAATCAGTCTCTTTCTCTCTTCTGCCTGTCTCATTTTCATCAAAACCAAACTCTCATAGTCTCTGGAAGTCACACAGCTTTCGCTTTCACGTCGGCTGAAAACGTTGGGCACTTCAGGCGTGGAAGGAAATGTAGGAACAGAGGCCGTCGCCGCCTGATTTTGTGCTGAAAAATCGTCAGCTGGTTTACCTGACAGCCAGGTGACAGTCAGAGGGTTTGCCACGTTGCCTACTTCTTCGTCTGCCTTTGCAAGCATGGGTGTCACAGTTTCAAATTCAATTATAGCGCTGCCCTTCTTTCTGCTCGAGAAGACAACGGCAGCTATTGGTCCATATCTGCTAAACAGCACATGAAGAACATCTTCTGTATAAGTTCCAGCACTGTCGTCCTTCTTGGAATTCCAGCGAACCTTTATTTTTGGAGAAACAGATTTTGTTCCTAAGTCTCTGTCATCTTCTTCTACAGCTTCTCCGCTGTGGATTTTTTGCGCCAAAAGCTCCTGCTCTTTCTCAAGGAGTCTGGACCCCTCCTTACGAAGTCTTTCAATCTCGGCAGCAAGATTTTGTTGCGCTTTCTGTTTGATGTCGTCAGACTTACGTTGGTCGGCTCGTTGTTCCCTGGCTTCTAAATCTTCTTTTAGTTTTTTCCTTTTGTCGTCAAGTTCTCTGTGTCTTTTCTCCGCCGCCTTTTTCGCTCTTAAAACATTATCATAGGCAGCTTTAGCAGAAGAGTCTGTCAGAACTTCTAACGCTTTCGACAGTTCTTGAAAAAGTTCAATCGCTTTAGGATTATCCGGATTTTTATCTGGATGACACTTCAATGCCTTTTTCCTATAAGCTTTAACTATTTCTTTTTCGGTGGCATCAGGGGAAACGCCTAGTATTCCATATAGGTCCAGTTTTAGTATGTCTTTACTGGCCATCGCTATTTCAGCAAGAAGAAATCCTGGCAGGCAACTGGCGAGCTCTTTACACAGAGAATCTGAAAATGTATTATTACGAGACGAATAAGCATTTCCTTCGAGAAAAGAGTGTATGTAGGGGGCATAACCATTATTGTTGCCGATTATGATAGACATTAGATATAAAGTTGTTTGCTATCGAATGTGGCAGAGGCCAATAGACATCATAAGATGCATAATTCCTAATTCGGTTTTGATGGGACTAATTTTTAAAGTGCCATAAGCCGTAGTGCCGCGGTTCTCAACCTGGGGGGCGCGCCCCCCAAGGGGGGCGCAAGCTGCTGAAAAGGGGGCCGCAAAGGCGGTCATTTTCTCATATCTCATATAGGTATTAGTGGCTAAGGGGGGCGCGCGGACGTACCTTTATTCGTCTGGGGGGGCGTCACAAGTAAAAGGTTGAGAAACGCTGCCGTAGTGCTAAAAATGGGAAGAGCCATTTACGGTCATGGCGACCTTTTAACCCCCCCCCACCAAAAAAAAAAAAAAATCATGAATCTTACCCGGGAAAAAATGTAACTTTGTGTTCAAAGTTCCAGCAGCATATACTGAAGAATGTTTCATCTGAGATAGTTACTACGGTACGTTACACCAAATGACTTAATGGCATCTAATCTTGCCATCCTTTTTTTAATTATTCTCTATATGTGATGGGAAGATAGCATCTAAAACTAAGATTGAACAGGCCTAACGTTTTAGCAAGTTTCAACTCTAGAAGATAATGATATTAAAATCACTTTCAACTAATTATGAATGATCACATATGCCATCCATCTTCAGCCAAGGCAGATTATACAAATGCTCATGTGAAAATGAAGGGTTTTTCTACTCCACTTAAAAGTAGAAAGTTTCTATTTGTTTTAAACTTTGGATGACGACAAAAAAAGTAAATTTTTGTGTTAACAATTCTATAGTGTTGAAACCCTCACTAGGACACACAACTTTTGTGACAGAAGAAAGGCACACAAGGCAGAATGGACTCAATCATTCAAAATCAACAAAGTGACAGAAGACAAATGTAGTTTGCTTGTTTTACAAAATCTGCAGCAATATTATCATAGGTTGTTAAGTCTTTAACACTGCATCAGTAACAATGCTCATATCACAGTGACATCATAAATTAAATGATGCATTATAAATTCACAAACAGAGGAACAAAATAAATGTTCTTCCATTGCCAGTCTTTCATTGCTATTGTGGTTGATAATTTTTCAATCGTTGTCATTCATATCTTTCTGTAATTTGTGTTTTGGTAAATTACAAAATGATCAGCCACTTAATTCTGACATCCACATCTAAAACATGTAAATGCACATGACCAAACTGAAGGGGAAAAAAAGGAAAGATATCTTTGATCAATAATTACACTTTTATTTCATAAAGGTATCATTTTCATATAATAACCGTCTTGTCTTTGCTTCCTTACAAACATAACAAAGTGAAATGAGTAGTTCAGTGGCTCCTTGATTTTGTTTTAACAAAACAAGTTCCAGCAAAGGATGGTGAAGGTTCATTATGGTTAATGCTTAGGCAACCTATAAACACCTCCACTGTATGTTAATTTTTGCTCCTTGACTTTGCAGTCAAGGAAAGACTTGAGCTCAGCCTGAGTGAACTCCCCTGACTCTGGCCCTTGCACGGCAAACATCCGCAGCATGCTGTGAATCCTATCCAGGGGCAGACATTCCAGGTTCTGAAGCATCCCCATGATGTACGTCCAGAACATCTGGTGTACCAATTAAAATTAATAATTTATAATAAGTAAAATGTTACAAAGCACTGAATATAGGCAGTTCTTCGTACTTTGCCTAACTAGTGTCACTAGCAATAGATTAATAATAATAAATAATAGTGAAGATTTTTATAGCGCATATTCACACTCATAGAGAGCATGCTCTTAGCGCTTAAAACGAGGAAGAGACGTGGACTAAGTAGACACAGAACAAAGGGGACGAAAGAAAACGACAGTACTGACGAAACAGAAAACATTAAAAGGCATCAAGTAACAGGAACAGAAAAATATAGTGATTCTGCGAGAAAGATGGGTAAAGTAGCAAGAGGGAAGGGGGCGGGGTTAAGAAGGACGAGCATTGTGCAGACTGTGTTAGGAGAAATGCTCAAGGAAGAGGTGCGTTTTCAGTGCAGATTTGAAAGATTCAGTTGTAGGAAGGTGGCGGATATGGAAAGGAAGAGAGTTCCATTGTTTTGCAGCGCAGTAGCCAAAAGTCCTGTGACCATATGTTGTTGTTCTGGTGACAGGAACAGTTAGGATACGGTCGTCAGACGAAGAGCGTAGTTGTCTGGACGGAGAGTAAGGGATGAGAAGTTCAGAGAAATAGTCAGGACAGGAGCCAGCAAAGAAATTAAAACACAGCACAGACAGTTTGTACTGAATGCGAGAACGGATGGGGAGCCAGTGTAGGAAACGAAGGAGAGGAGTGACATGGTCCCGTTTCCTTGCTCTAAGCACCAGACACGCAGCAGAGTTCTGTACTCTCTGGAGTCTCTGAATGAGGTAGTCAGGGCAGCCTGCCAGCAAAGAGTTGCAGTAGTCAAGTCGAGAAAGAACAAACGCACAGACAAGAGTGTTGGTAGCGTGTGTAGAGAGAAAGTAACGGATAGTACTGATCTTACGGAAATTACAATGCTTACCATTGTAAGATTACAGAAATTACAGATTACAAATTGGAGATTACAGAAATTTCAACATTTGGAAAAAGGACGAGACTGCATGACCACAAAACTTAAAAAAAATTCTAGCCTCTGTATACTGAAGTTTTTAATGCAAGTGTAAGTTTTATGTAGACTGGGCAGTAAACAACATCTCATCTTGGACATACCTGCATTTCCTGTTCGCGCTGTTGGGCGGCTGATGCCATTGCAGATTCCATTTCATCTTCGTCTGTAGCAATAACATCATGGGGTCCAGCATGTCTCTCTTCAACAAGAACAAAAACATCTGGCAGCTCTTCTTTTACTAATCCTTGTCCTTGCCAGAAAGCCAGTTTCCTTCTGACAACTGAAGGTGCCATCTCCAGCGTTCTGCCCAAGTCTTCCACTGTCCACTGAGCTGAAATCGATGAAAATGAAAAAAAAATCTTGTAATTTTATGACAGCATCTTGGGACATCAGTGGGTTTTGAAAAATGAGAACAAGACAATGACATATAAAAAAGTGAGTGATGTCATACTACGTATACCTGCCAAGAAGACCAAGACGTCAGAGAATAAATTAGATTTGTTACCTTGTTGCTGAAACTGCATGATAATGGCAGCATGAACTGGTGAAACTGTGAAGTTAAGTGTCTGTTCTTTGAGCTCAATATCAATATTCATTGTACCTGCAACAGAGTAGTAATGTCTCGTGTTCTTCCTGTAAAATTAGATATGTATAACCTATCAATCTATGAGAATATTTTATCATGGGATGATTGTGTGTGTTTTGCATTGTTACATCTCTTTTAGCGAACACAATTTTTTAAAAAGAGAAAATATTGAGTAGGGAGCAGATAGAGACTGGGGACACACAATCAGTGAAGTTGTGTAAAATAAATTCATGCAAGTTTGAAACATTCACTTTGAAATAGTAAGCTATTATTGTAAAACATAATAAGCAAGATTAGCAATCCCCTTCTGTTACAGGTGTGATTTATTCTTTCACAGCATCATGTTTGAGGAAGGCTAAATATATCTGTGAACTAAATGTGGCTCTTGTGCAAATTGATTTCCTTCTAATTTAAATATATCCAGGTCTGGGTCTCAATATGATCTGCGCACACACTTTCATTACAGCCACTCCCCCGGCTTTAACAGGAGAGACAAACAATTTACTGGGTAATTTTGACCACTTTGGGGTTAATGTGCAGCTAAAGGTTGCATGACAACTACAGCCGATGGATAGTGCCAGCATGTAAAGTTATAAGATCAGCCTGCATACCCATACTATTCAGAAAGAGAAAACAATAGACCCACCCACAACCCCCCACCACACACATGCACACACACAAAATAATAATAGAAAGAAATGAATGAAAGCAAGCAAGCTCTCAAATACCTAAGTGAGGCTTCCAGCACAGAGTTCTGTTTCCTTTCAGCATCTCATACTGCTGAGTGTAGGCATCTAGAGATTTCTGAAGATGTTTAGGTAAAGTTATCTTCTCTTCTCTGAATGAGGGCCAGAATTGTGCAGACAAGATCATAGCTGTCACGTTGACATCCTGCACGGTTCAAACAGTTTCAGTTTTGTTTTAAGGTTTTGATGCCATCTTCTATAGATATATATATATATATATTCGTGTTCATCATAGCAAACAAAAGCTAGATAAAAGAATAGGTGTCATGTTTCAAAAAGTTCAATCAATTTGTACACACAATCAGAAAGAGAAAAAGTGGGGGCTAGAGACTGGGGGAGGAGTGTATAATTGTGACAATATGAACACATGTTAATGCATGCAGACATATTTAATTATGTGTGTTTTCTCTGTGTACATGGAAACAGATGTGAAGACCCATCCATATTCCTAGATTTTTTTCCCCATCATAATGTCTAATTTGGCAAAAGAAAACAACACACACACACACACACACACAAACACGTTCTCACTCACTAAATTACAAAAGCACAGACTAACAGCAGATTCTTCATTGTGTTGTCTGACTTCAGTGATACGAGCGTTGATTCGTCTAGAGTCAGCAACATCTCTCAGCATAACCTGACAGCCATGTAGGGGTGACTCCCCAAATCGTAATTTGAGCAACTCAAGGTAGCGCAACTCTCTCTCCAACTCTCCTCCGGTACCACTAGAGGGAAAAAAGACACAGGCACACATAACTGAAGACAAAATTTGAGAAATACCTAGAAATTTACTGAAATAAAGTATTCCCTTTAAAGTTCATGAGGTTTAGAGTTTAAAGCTCATTAAATCCTTTAATTTTTTTTTTATTTGTGCTTTGTAACCAAGATGGTTTATACTGGCCCAGAGACATGTAAGAATGTATAAAAAGCAGTCTACTTTGTCAAAATTTTCTGTAGAACTGTTTATGACTGCTACTTGAGCCTAAAGAGCAAAATACATTTTGGTGTCCAGATTATACAATCTAGTTCACACCTGATCTCCCTCTGTTCCTTTCTTTATCTTCTTTGTGATTTTTTTGACCAATTTTCTTTCAGACACAATATTCCTAATGATTTCATGTCTTTTTTTTTTCTTTTATCATTTCTTCAACTCAAATACTGATTCTTAGAAACAATCATAAAAATTATCAAAATTAATCAACAGCAGCATGAAACAACTTATTAGATTGTGATCCCTACAGAAGCTGGAAGCCTTTCATAAACTGTGGTTAATGTTCTTCACTATTTATTTACTTGAGACAGTGATGCTGATTAGATGCAGCTGAAATAGCAATTCATTGACATGGTTCATAAAGCTCGGGAACCTATATACTTTGCAAATAAATGAATAAAGTATTGTAAAATAATGCACAAAATATACAGTATGCTTGTCACGAAATATACTGTCCACTTAAGTATTATAGTAACTAAATTGATGTTTACTTTTAAATTGTTTTCATACTCATATGTGTGTTGGACTGTGTCATGTGATAAGTAAGGAAGCCATTGTTACAAACCTGCCTGCAGCACCTGCTGTGGATGAAGATGTAGATGTGGCAGAGGATGTAGTTGCGTTGGCGCTTGCATGAGCAAGAAGACGATCTGCTAACAATGTACGGTACTCTGCCACAAACAGTTCTTGGCTTCCATAGACATTCACAAGTGTGGAAATGATATCTGAAGCACGTCGCCGCTTAGACGCCGTGTCTAGGGGAAAAAAAAAACATCATAAAAAGAGTTCTAAGAGTGAACTGAGAGTTATGTTACCTGCAGGTTATATTTCAGTTTCTGGGATTTCATAAAATGCACTTTTTGCTGCCTTATTGCATAATTACTTCTGTTAAGTAGGTATTAATACTTGTTTAGCTAAAAGGTACTAACACACCCTATAAAACGCTGAAGATCAATAATTAATGGAGCACTGACTGCACATGTACAATAAGGCAAATTATCAGTAAGATACTAGGATGTCAGACACTGACACATGGTTTGCAAAAAAGGACAAAGCAGGGATGTAACTGCTTCCCTATGCCAACCAGGGGGAAAAACCACAAAAAAGCATGATATGTTTGTCAACAGATTTGCGTAACTAATATATGGTCCCATGAGTAGACGACAATGTATCCATGTACAATCCTGATTATAATAATATAGGTCAGAAGTTCATAATATCTTGCGCACAAAATAAATTATATTAAAATAAGGATCAACAGTTATAGACTTCTTGTGCACAAAGTAGACTGCAATAATTAACGAGTATCATCAGCTCCAAATTCTTATGCATAAAAAGGACGAAAATGCATTAGATATTCCAGATAAAATTTTGTTTACACCTTGACACGTGTACATACAAATACACATACTGAAACTTACACCAGCCCATGATCACAGACACATTTTTGCCTTTCAACCCTCCCCCCCTCCTACTGTCCTTCTTCTCCACTACACCACCCCAGACTATTCTCAAAGAGGCTTAACCCCACATCAGCCAAACCAGCTTAGCAAATTTACATGTTACCTGGATTAGCATCCACCGGGTCTGGCACCCATGTTTCCCAGGAAT
The DNA here is from genome assembly GCA_004794655.1 of Marisa cornuarietis. Classification (NCBI taxonomy): domain Eukaryota; kingdom Metazoa; phylum Mollusca; class Gastropoda; order Architaenioglossa; family Ampullariidae; genus Marisa; species Marisa cornuarietis. The sequence goes on along the minus strand of SMMW01000627.1, from coordinate 2,998,503 downwards.
CAGATTCATCATCTGACAGACCCCCTTCATCCATAGAAAGAGGTGCTCCTCTAATGAGTTCATCCAACAGTTCACTGCTACCTTCATCTGTTAAACTTGAAACAATGCAGCGTACCGTGTCCTCTCTAGACCTATCATACGAACAGTTCAGTCATACACACAGCTGTTAAAGAATGACTTTTGATAATACTAGAAACACATTTTTCTGCATAATTATACTATCAAAAAAGTATGTAATCCACAGAAGACAAAATGCGGTGAAATCTTCAAGACTTAACAAGACATTTGTTTTATGAGCTTGTTATATTTTGCCTTCCTATTTCTGCCAATTCTACAAACATACAAAGACTTTTGTTCACATGCAGCATCAAAAATGCAAGATCACTTTGGAACAGAATTTAACATTACAATTCAGATTTAATAATGTTAATATTAACATTTCCTTATGAGCACATTTATAATAATATAGCAAAAGAACTGAAAGTAGTAAAGTAAAGGGAAAATTGAGAAGGAAGTGTTTGGGATCATGAGGCAATGTTTACAGCACAAACTGACCTGAGGTATTTTCTGACAGGCTCACACACCAGTTCAAGGATAACACCTGCTGAATCCAACACCCTTAAAGATCGAATGGCGGATATGTATGCCGTAAGAATATCAGATGTGTTTACACCTTTGACGAACACAGCAGAAAAATGCAGCTGAAGTGACACATTCTGAATCTAACAGGCTAAACAAGTCAGCTATATTGGTTTAAAAAAAAAAAGCAGTTAACATTCAGCATGAACGTTTGTTTACATCTAAAGTAATATTCATAAACATGAATTTTATAGAGGTTTTCAAGATTTCTTGAAAGTGTAAACAACAAAGTTGACACATCTTTACCTGGATGCAAAAGACGACTTTCCAGTGCTTTCCGTAATGAACTCACAAGATGAGGTCGAAGATCTGTTTTTTCAAGACAGATGCGAAGGTCTCTGACTGCAGGTTCGGATTCTGGGAACTCAATTATGATGTTAAACAACTGATCAATAAGTGTGTTTGCATAGACCTCAAACACGAAATGCATTAGGCGACCACGGAAAGCTGAAATGCTCTGTGCTTGTTCATCTGAGCGATTACCAGCATAGATCAGCTGAAGCCAGTTTAGAACCTTTGTGTCCAGCCACTAGAGGTAAACAAAGTAAAACAAAAATTAGCTTTGCTGTCCTATTACTGTTGCAAAAAATTATGATCTGTGCAATATCAGTCTATTATTTTGATTCTACAACTGAAGCAACTTCAACTTTCAACTAAAGATTTTAACAAAGGCTTACCTCTTCTAGTGACTTTAAATATGAAGTTTCAAAGTTGCTTTGGCAAGTTGAATGAATATGGCGGCGAATTTGGTCATGAATGAGAGACGTGACAGCTGAACCTGATACATGCTCCAAAATCCCCATGTCACTTCTACAAATAGCAAGTAATTTATTATCAGAATTTAAATCTCTTCACGCTAAACTTTTAAATTAGAGTTACAGATCACAGTGAAAAACCTCTGTGCAAGCCCTTGTATGGTTCATGGCTTAAGTAACAAATGGTTTATGCTTTAAGTATTGTACACTGAACATGCTTATTGGTATGAACAACAACTGTATATGAAATTATGACAATGAGACTGTTGCACTAGTACTAAGCAAAGTAGCAATAAAAAAATCTTTAAAATAAAAACTTAGGCTCAAAATTACAACATACAACTTTCTGTTGACTTTGGTGAACCTGTCAAGAATAGACTCAATGGACATGTCCTCCTCTTCAATGACTGGCCTTTCTTCATTTTCTTCTGTATTGGAAAGAAAATATGAGGTCCTGCATGCAGAAAACTAATGTGATTTTTTTTAAACTGGAAAATATAATATAAATGTTTGATGACCTTAATTAAACTCAACTGCTAAGATAGAGTATATTGAGAAAATGTTTAATGCACTAAAAGAAACATTTTCAAATTTATTAAGTCTCCTGTCCTGTAATACTTTCCCAAAGTTTTCCAAAACATTTATGGCAAAACGTCATGAACTTGTGAGCACACACAATTGTGGATGAATTGAGTACCACAAAGATACAATCAACAAACCTTCTTCTCCCATTGACTTGTGAAAAACTTTAAATGCTTGAGCATAAAACTTTTCCACAGATTCCCTAAACAGTTTGGGAAATGTGAAGAATAGAAACGACTTGTACAAAATGACAAGATGATTCTCCAGGCTGCTAATCCCTAAAGATGTCCTGCACACTGTTTCTGTAGAATACATTTCCTCGGATTTGAGCTTAAGTGCAAGCAGCTTCTGTACACTGTTGATGTATTGTATGCAAGGCTGATAGGATTGTGTAACTTGGTGAAGGTACGAAATTGCTTCTGTGAAGCAAGCTGGTAGAAGTTTTGGATCACTAGCTGGTAGCTTGTCAAAGTACTTCCAAAATGTTGGTACTATTCGCCGTCGGACATCATCCTGTAATGCTTGTGCAAACCATGCTGGAATAAGATGCAGGACTTTGTGATGATCCATTACAGCCAGAGCCTGTTGTACCTCATTGATTTTACTCAGCAGTTTGCTGCCACTTTCTGGTCCACACTGAAAGTGAGTGACAAAGTGAATGAGACAAATATTTTTTCAAAGCTCACTAAGCTACCTTGCTCTAAATTTGACTATCTTATGCAAAGCTTTAAGAATGTGTATTCTAAAATTTGAAGATTTAATTATTTTAAACTCAATAACATTTCAGTTTGCTAGAGTTTTATTTTCTGAAATACTTGTTACATACATTAAATTTTGCAAAGCTGATTTCCGAATAAAGGTAATAATGCACATTTTAAATGTCTGTTGTAAGTCTCACTGTTACATACTTCTTGTCCACTGCAGTATGATTATGATTGCTTAATTGTTCAAAACTGTCAGATACTGAAAGCCCGATCTACTCAGAACTGTTCTTAATTTTCAATGCCACATAGTTGGGTACAGAGACAAAATAAAATAATAATAAAGGCAAAATTTGTATAGCGCATACCCACACCCCTAAGAACCATGCAAAAGGAAGGCGCACAGGGAAGTAGTAATAAGCGGAAAATGGGGAAAGGGTGTGAAAAAGGACTAGCATTGTGGGAACTGGTGTTAGGAGTAATGTTTAAGGAAGAGGATTCAATATTGGGTAGGTGGCAGATATATGGAAAGGGAGAGAGTTCCACTGCTTTGCTCCACAGTAACTTAAAATCCTGTGACCATATGTTGTTCTGGTGACAGGAATAGATAGGAGATGGTCTTCAAATGAAGGGTGTAGTTATCTGGCTGGAATGTAGAGGAAGAGAACTTCAGAGAAATAGTCTGGACAGGAACCAGCAAAGAAATTAAAACAGCACAAACAGTTTGTACTGAATGCGAGAACGGATGGGAAGCCAGTGCAGAAAACGAAGGAGAGGGTTGACACGGTCCCGTTTCCTAGCTCTAAGCATCAGACGTGAAGTAGAGTTCTGTACTTTCAGGAGTTTGTGAAGATAGAAGGTATGCAGGCCTGTCAGAAAGCAAGGATCAGTAATTGCAGTAATCAAGCCGAGAAAGAACGCGCCAAAAGACAAGAGTGTTGGTAGCGCGCATAGAGAGAATGTGACGGATGCCGCAGATCTTACAAAGCTCATAATAGGCAGGTCGACTGACAGACAGCTGTAACTTGTCTATCAAAAGTCATCTCTGCAGTAACAACAAATCTCAGATAGATTTCTGACGTATGCGTATAATAACGGATCAAATTATAATAAAGCCCAGTTAACGATCTTACTAACAGTGAAATAAAACAAATTAAAATTGCTGAAATAACTCACTTAAGGAACTGTAAAGCAAACGTACAGCAAATACGGTTATCGTTACTATCACGGACTATGGTTACTATGTTAATGTGGCATCTATGTCGTCTGCTGCGCTATTTTCTTTTATTGACTCATCTACAGTTTCATAGTAAAAGAAGGTCTAAGCTGTGTCTAATTTTAATTACGAAAAAGGCGAATATTACCACTTGTTTATCTGGAGAAAGCGTATCTGTGATTACAGTCCACGAATTATTCAACTCGTCTGCGTTATCCGCCATTTCGCATTTCGAGCTCACTCCAGTCAGGGATGATCACTCTGCAGGTCCTACCAGAGTTCTCTCTCGTGCTGCCTGCCAATGACTATTCAGTGTGCACAGATTTATCTGGCAATGTGTGTCCAGTGTGATGTGTTAGTTTATTCAATAAATAACATGAAAAGTGCTTTTTTATCATTTGTCAGTAAATCACAGAATGCAATAAGCTAGCAATGTCTTTGGGAGTGTTATTGTTCCTTCCGTAATAGACAGGATGCTATAATTATATTAATAATGATTGTGCCAAATTGTGCGCAGTGGGATGCCTACTCTAGCATGATGAAAATGACACATCAGTCTTCAACAACCAGTACGGCCGTTTTCTACCTATATTTAATTTATGTCATACTATCTCTATCGGTTGTCCTACTTTACACAATAACGCATTGGCTTAAAACAAACAAACAAACAAAAAGACAAAACAAAACAAACAAAAAAACAACAACACTGAACTAACAAAATAATAATTATTACTATAACAAAATAATAATAATTTCTATAGCCCCCTTCTCCACCATTAAGGTAAAATCAAAGTGCTTTACACAAAGAACACACATATACATATAATAAATGCTGGCAGCATACATTTTGTCAATTCTGGAATCGATCGAGGAAGTTTGAGGACAAGTGTTTTTCTTCTTTTTAGTCTGACCTTGATCACTAATTACACATTGAAAACATCGATACTATAGGTTCATATGAGGCCACCCACCAATGATCATGGATGTGTTTACAATTGTATGGGGTTGGTTTTAGAATCACTGAAAAATAGCCGAATTCAAGTAAGATCATCAGGGTTTATTTTACAATCACTGAGAAATAGCCAGTTCTGTTCAAGAATTTCCGGACTGAACAACTGGAGGCAATCAGTAGCATAATTGGGGTAGTCACAGACTGTTCGCAGGCACTGGCCCCCTACGACTGTGGAGGGATCGAGAGTGCTCCAAAGAATGACAGTGCACAACCAAAACATTTTGCATAAAAACCAGCGTGGTATATTTCTTTGCAGTGGACTGAATTAATTGTTTGACAGAGATGTGTATTTGCGAACATTAAACAGCAAAATAATATTTTTAGTATCAGGCACTTTAATTAATTGCATTTGAATCAAACTTCTCCCAACCCATTCACGCCTGAGAAATGAACGACATTTACCGTCGTTAAATTCAAGACACAGTCTCGACCTTCTAGCATATAAGCGAATGATCGTCTCAGAGGATTGCAGCGTTAAAGTCAAGATATAAACTGTCCTAGAAATATGGTCGTCTCGTATGACGCACTACGCGTCGTTAAATTCAAGATATATATATATATATATCGTCATTGCATAAAAGCGAATGGTCGTTTCAGAGCGGATTACATTTGTTATTTTCAAAACAGTATTGTCCTAGCATATATTATCGATCGTATTAGCACATTATATATATATATACTCCTAGGATATGAGTGAAGTGGTCGTCATACGGCTGATTACAATATCGTTGCATTCTAGACAGATACTGTTTTATAATCCAAATTCATAACACAATCTAAACTTTCGCGCGAGATAGCCATTCGCGTTTCGTGTGGGAATCCTCGTCTCAGAATACTCCTTATCTCGCCTATTTCAGGCTATATAGGCATTCCATCTTGTCGGCGCATCTGCGCATGCATGCGTGGCTCGTGCGAAAGTCAGATCGCGATAAACGATACAGACGGAGATGGACTGAAAAAATAGTTACGATGGCCTCTCGAAGACTTATTGACCATTTAAGTGATTTAACAGTAGAATGACTTTCTGCAACGGCGAAGCTGAAATGCGTGCTGAATTATATTAACTAATGGTCCAAGTACTTTCGTATAACCTATAGACCTGCGTGATAGAAACTCTTTATAGGTTTTATGTAACCATCATAAAGTATCGCCTGTTCAAAGTTACGTACATTGCTCAGTTAATAACACAAAAACAAACGAGATTTATGTTTCTTGGATGTCTATATATGCCACAGATCGATATTACAAACGTGACATCGTCCAGATTAAACGAATGTTAATTATTTCAGCAAACTTTCAAGTGAAATGTAATCGTTTATCGTTGTTGTGTGTGGCAAGAGGGTCAAGGGCTGTATATCTGTGAGTAACCATTCAGAAGAATGCTCATTGCGCAGGAAAAAAAAAGAAGAAAAAACTAAAGTAAATAAATAGATATTTCACATACGGAATAAATTAATTAATAGTATTAATTGTTTGCGCGCATGCACAACCCACAAACAAAGCTAACATGGATCACCTGGGGATAACAGTTACCACCAAGTGGAAGGTCAGAAGGATTAGACTGTGTGGGATGGAAATGTGTTTTTGGGGCTACATGCGGGGAACGAAAGATCTAGTCAGTTTTATAGTTGGTCTCACTCAATCTTCTTAAACAATAATTAGTAAAGAACGGGATAAAGCTGTTCGGTTTCTTATACGTCTGTGGTGGAGATTATTTGACGAAACTAAAGATGCGCGCGGGGAGACACACACACACACTAGCACACTGCACACGCACACACACACGCATGCACACACACTCACACACACGCAGGCGCATAAACACAAACACTCGCACACGCACACACTAGTACGCACGCACGCGCACGCACACACTCGTTTTTGAAGCTTGGAATTTGAAAACTAACAGCTTACCAGCAGCTTACTCACACACATACTTGGAAACTGCTTACTGTTGGTATTTCTAGTCTATTTTCTGCAAAAGTTCAGCAAACATGAGGCCTGACGTCATTAATGACCAGTCTATTTTTAGATTTTTTTTCGCATTTTTTTTCATTGTTAAAAGTCTATGTGTGCTAGTTCTGTTTCATGTCCAAGTGCACAACTATGTCAGATAGAACCCTGACTTTTAACCTACTGTAATTAAAACTGACCAATGGATTTCAGAAGTTTTTAAGTGGTGGATGAACATTCAATTAGAATATTCTAATCTTAAAATTAATTGTAAAAATTTTATGATACAAGACAGAAGTACAAATTATCTCTAAAAATTACTGATGATTTTAATAGTCCTGTTAAAGCTTAATTTTAAAGAAGAAAAATTCATAAGCCTTATCAAAACCAAAAACAAAATGGTTAGTTTATCCTAACTGAAGGATTCAGACAGATGGAAACTAAGTTCCACGCTTCTTTCCAAACATCTTTTAACATTTCATTGGATTTAACATTTAACATTTCCAAAAAGATTAGAGTGGCGTCCCCTCGCTTAGCAGGCTTGAGGGAGGCGGCTCTCCGCAATTTTTGTATTTTTCTTAGTTTTTTGTGTTTTTGGTGTCCATTATGTAGGCCGGTGCTTTTTCCGTTGCATCTTTGCTTCGCAGGACTATTTGACTTTTTGTTTCTTCTGCAACTTTTCCCGTCGACTGCCGGTCTTTTCTGTATGAGACCATAACGGTTTCTTCCGAAGATTCTGAAGATGACACAGAGCTGGTTTCTATGGAGCTTCTTGTAGACTAAGCACCCAGTGTCGTCTGCAGAACTCCGTGTGTCGCTCTGGTTTACGTGGTTGTCAAGATGGCTCCAGCTTTGATCCTGCGCAGGCGGCTTGCGTCTCTGGAAGGGAGGCTCTCCTGGGATACTTGAGTAAATCTAAGGAGGGGACAGCGAACTGAAGACATCTGTGTAGAGAAGTTTTCTTACGACATCATGGTCGACGATATTTTGACTAACAGCGATGGAAATGTTCATTGACAGTGATTAAATGATCAGTGCTAACTCCAGCTCTACACCTTAGAAATACGACACTGGATCCGCAGCAAAAAATTAAAGCAAGGAATAATAATTATGTCGCAATAAGAATTAAACAGAAGATAGATTAACAAATAGACAAACAGTCGTTAAAAGCTGAACAACTAAGATAATAATGAATAATAATAATGATGATGATTTCTATAGCACCTTTCTTCACCATTAAGATGAACTCAAAGTGCTTTACACAAAGAACACCACACATACATGATAAATGCTAGCGGCCTACAGTCGTCAATTCTGGAATCGAGGACGTACGAGATCCTAAGATAAACAGTTCCGCTGCGGTCATAAGATGTCAAAGCCATCGGAAAACTGATATTACACCTGTCCATCGGCAGCCTAATGCCCGCGCCGTGAACCGTCCTCAGATTTAGTTTAGCCGAGTCAAGGACAAAACTAGCCCTTCTCAACCTCCAGAGAGATGGAGCATGTGATCTTAAAACAACAACAACAACAACAACAACAACAAACAAATAAAACGATTCTGTGCAGCAAGCGCGCAAATACTGCCCAGGTGCGGCCGCCGACATGTGAGGCCGTGCACTTTACCACACGACTGATGTCTTTTCAATTCATCGTATTTCTTGAAGGAGGCAACAATGCTCACCCTAAATGCGTGCTCTGGGCGTATTGAGTTCACTCACTGTGACTGTGTCTGCTGACATTCGTCGAATGGTTTGCTCACAGCTGTAGACTCCGCCTCACCATGACTCTCAATGTTATCCTTTAGATGTTATGTTCATGCTTGTGTCCGGTATATTCTTTTTCTACCTTGTATTTTTGTTTGTTGCAATGTCTCTGTATAATTGTTTGTTAATAAGTTTGGTCTTTGTTTGAACATGGTTTCTGTGTCAATCTTTTTTTTTTTTTTTTGGAAAGCGCATTGAGTCGACTCTGGAGTTGAAAATTGCGCTATATAAATCTACTTTAATAATAATAATTTCCTAGACAGCTACTTTTACAATGGAACATAAAAACAGTATATGATTTGAACAAGAGATCTGTAGCATCATGAGATACTGCTCTTTCTGTCAAACAATACAAGTGACAATTGAAAAAAAAACTTACAAATATCTATATGTGTAAATGAATCTTGAAGATCTATGTGTTTCTATCAACCAGTGTGTGTGTGGCGCTGAGTGATGTGTGTGTGTGTGTGTGTGTGTGTGTGTGTGTAATCAAAAGTAAGAGACAAATAAGCAGCATAAAAGTGCTAAGTAAAAAAACAAGCTATACATATCTTTTTAGAAGTAACCATAAAATTAAATTTAGCTTGATAGTTTGCAGATAAGCATTGAACACGTGCACTGCAAACTGTCCAAATGCATGACCTTTTAAGACTTAACAAAACTCTCCTTGAAACTTGTGTTAGTTATCTCTTTGCCTTGATTCATTTTCAAAAGTCACAAAAGTGTTTTATTCAACAATAGTGACAACATTCTTAAAATAATGGACTATTACACACGTTTCGTACCCAAACAGAAACAAAGAAACTTATCTTTTGACTTTAAGGATAAATGTAGTTTTTGTAACTTTAGAGAAGTAGTTCGAATGAAAGGACCACCTATCAAACTTAATTAAACTGATACGTTAGTTTTTATATTACCCGTTTTTACTAGATCTTGCAGTCAGAAAAATTACTAAAATTGGGGTATTGCATGATGCAGTCTGTAATTAGTTCTTTTTATATTTTGTTTTTCAATTTTCTTCCCATGAAACATTTTGTGCTTGTTTTGAACAAAATGAACAGCCTTTCCGTGAAATAAAATGTTCATAGAATAAGATAAGTCTTTTTTCGACTGTTATTGCTATTATATAACAGGCACATACAGCTGGTGTGGCCAATAATTTGACTAACCTACATATAAGTAGAAAGTCTTGAAGGCGTTTAGACGGTATTCTTTGAGTTGACGCCACTTACTATCAGTAACTATGTAAGCGAATTACAACTGTGACAGTTAAGGCACTATAGGGACTTTGTGTAAGTTGTATTAGTCAGCTAAAAAAACAGGACGTAGATTATTCCACAGAATATGACAATTTATTTTTCACAGAAAAAAATCATGTGAAAACAGCTTTTAAATGCTCAAAAATGCGATGTTGTCTCACTGACAGCACACAGCCGCTTATAGTCTTGATCGTGTTTGCTTACCTCAAGTAAGGGCAAGTAACTCTCGCTCACATCAAACCTTACAGGCCTCATACAGGTTTCATTTTAAACGAAGGAAAAAATCTGACTTATTCTCACATCATAACTATGGTCAAGAGCATCTTTCTGGTGACTAGATATAGCTTGGTCTTACACGACATCAATCTGTGTGTGTGTGTGTGTGTGTGTGTGTGTGTGTGTGTGTGCTGAATCTTGTTTCACTCAGTGCAATTGCTAGTCATGCTGAATGGTTATCTGATCTGTGTAAATGACACTTCTTGTGGATCACGTGGACTGTTCAATGAAATTTATAAAACGATAAACATAAATAAAAACAATGTGAGGCTGGTTCTCATGAGTTTATTTACAATGAATGTACATACAAAGGTAACACACACCAGGAATGACAGTCTGATGAGAAACTCCTGCTGGTCGCCGTGCTTACAGTGGTTCAAGCTGTCCGCCTGCCAACTGGTTAATTGTTTGTTTTGCTGCAAAAAGGCTCCTGAATATTGTTCCCTGAAATCTCTCCCCCTTTCTCTTAAGAACCTCAACCCTGTACAACATAGCCTCCTTCATGAGGATGGTGGCAACGACGTGATGGCTTTCCTCCAGGCGATCGATGAGGTGCTGGTGTGTAGTCAATACCGTGCGCAGCTCCGAGGCCTGAGTCTTGAACCAGACGATCATCTGCACGGTCAAACTTCTCAGATGTCTAACAGTTTCATTCACTGCCACCAGGCGCTTAAATTCTTCTTCCCTGTCTTTTATGAAATCTTCCATGTGAACCATCAGGCTCACCATCCGTTGTAGATTGGCGGACATCACCCTAAGCGATGCGCGAGCCTCCATCTCGCGCCTACCCGTGTCCTGTGTGTTTCCGTGACCTGTGCAAAGCGGGTGCGGGATGTCGGGTGCT